>CM053753.1:34885386-34950447 GCA_028658305.1 Pachyuromys duprasi | reverse complement strand
TAATTATTTCAGAAAGTTTTATCTGACACAGATTTAACCCAAGTATTTTAAATATCCTAATAACTTTTTAAGAGATTATACCCTTAAAAGGAAAAGTCATTCATTATATGTCTTAATATTGTAAATGAACGTAATTTATTTTGTTAAATGGGTGTTTTTCAAACTGTTTGGAATTGGATTAATAAACAAAAGATGAATATATATTTATCCTTGTGGTCTTTTTAAAAACTTGATTGAAATTAGGGGTTTGAAAGATGTCTCAGTGGTTAAGAACAATGGCTGCTCTTCCAGAAGTCCTGAGTTCAATTCCTAGCAACCACATGGTGGCTTGCAGCCCCCTGTAATGGGATCTGATGCCCTCTTCTGTCATGCAGGCATACATGCAGATAGGGCACTCATGTATAAATAAATCTTTTATAAAAGTTTAAAAGCACTAATAAATTGTCCACTCAGAATTAGGAAATTAAACTCCCATGTTTGTGTTGTTGCTAAATTGATAACCCTGCTTTTGGCCCATACTGCCCACATGACTTACAGTAAAATGACAGCAGTAGACAACTTGAAATAGTTTGGTACATTATGGTGGAATACTTGCCTTTAATGGTCTACTCTCTAAGTTGCTGTATTTGGGATTGAGTATGTTCCAATAAGAGATAAAATTGAGCTTTGTGTTTAAGACTAACCACTAAGAACATAATATTGTTCTAAGGTTTTCTAAAAATGTTGTCTTTAAAAACTAATAAAAGTGGTTGACATTCTTAACTAAATATTCTTAAAGAAATATTTTTCTCATTGCCGACTTTAGTAATGCTTTAGTCTTCCTTTTTCTTCCACCCGTAAAATGTATCATGGTACACTGCTAGAAACCACCATATCCTTGACCTGAGAATGTCTACCTCCATGGTTAGCCTTTTCTTATTGGTGTCTTTTTCTAATTTCCTGGCTGAAAGTATTTAATAATCTTACTTCCAGTTTCAGCCATCCTATAACTTCACATATGTCTGATAAGAATCTTAATTATATGTAAGTTGAACTGTTTTTCCCTGTCTAGAAATCTTCTATGTTACGTTCTTCCCTGTCTAGTAATTAATTACCACCACTCATAGTTGCTCAGGTAAAAACCACAGCTGTATTGGGCCATGATGTAGCTCAGCAGGTGAAGTTGGACTTGCAGCCACAGCTGACAATCTGAGTGCATCCCTGGAGTGCATGTGGTAGAAGGAGAGAACCAACTCATTCCAGTTGTGTTCTGCACATGATACCCATGCATGCCTGCACTGGCCTCACACAGATACACACACACATTAGATAGTGTAACACTTGTCTACTTAAAAAGAAATCTTAAAAAAAAAAAAAGGTGATGTTTGGGTGTGGATTTAACATCCCACACATAATCTCGCGGCATAAAGCATTATTCTTCAATGTAAGATAGTCTTAAGTTGATTGCATTATGAATACAAACTTTTTCCATTTTCTTTTTTGTGTCATACTTTGGTTTCTAACGCTTACATAGTCTTAGAAACACATTGATTTTTATACTGTGTTAAAACTTAGAAGTTCACCCTGTGAAACAAATTGCATTTTAGTGTCATATGATTTAATTTTTACTTTTTGCAGTTTTAAATTCTTCAAATGATCATCTGTCAGTTATCATTTTCCACCTTAAAAGCACATAGCTGGTCCTAAGACAAAGCTTTTTGTATTATTATTATTCCTTACAGAGTTACCTGTTTAGTCTGGTGAGCACTTAGCTCTTTGCAGCTACCATATCAGTTTTTAAGGTATTGTATTTACATATCTTCCCTTCTTAAATCTCAGATACGATTGAAAAGGAAATAAGGAAAATCTTCAGTATCCCAGATGAGAAGGAGGCCAGACTGTGGAACAAGTACATGAGTAACACGTTTGAGCCGCTGAATAAGCCCGACAGCACTATCCAGGATGCCGGCTTGTACCAAGGACAGGTACTACACAGCCATCATTTGATTTAAGACTAGTTTGTCTCAGTGGGTATGTGCAAGTACCTGCATATATGCTTGTTCCACACATGTGCCTGGTGCCCATGAAGACCAGAAGATGGCATTGGATCCTTTGGAACTGGAGTCATAGGTGGTTGTAAGCCTCCAATTGGGTGCTGGGAACTGAACCTCGGTCGTTTGCAAGAGCAGCAAGTATTTGTAACTACTGAGCCATCTCCAGCCCAACAGTGTTAATTTTAAATGCAGCTTTTGCATTAAAAAACAGTATTATGTAGTACGTGATGGGTTCTCCATCTAGCTATCTAACTCTTCTCTCCTTTGGTCAATAAGTGCAATTTCTAATTTCCTTGTTAAGCTTGGAAACACGCTGCTTCTTAAGAATGTTTTCAATGAAAACAGCTATGCTGTAAGATCAACAGATTTCCTATGAAGGATCAAATAGTGGCCATACATAAGGTCTCTGTTGCAACTGTGACTCCCCCTTTGTAACAGTAGCCATATGCAGAAGTGGGTATAGTACATTTTTAACAGAGTTGTGGGCTAATCAAACCTTAGTTTACCCCTCCCTGTTAGGCCTATCAGCTCCCAATTTCACCTTCCCTTACGGTTTAATTTAAAAAATGAAATATATTGAGAAATGAGGATGTTTAATTACAGTGAGGAACTGGTCCTACCTTGTAGTTACCATTTTCTATTCCTTTCCCAGCCTTTATCTTTCATACTCAACATGCCCCACCACCTCCAGTTTCTTACATATTCGCACAGTCTTGCTTTACCAGAATATTCATTCTGAAATATAAATCTGGTTATTTGCCTCTCATAAACCTTTTCTGAGTCCTTACAGATTATGAAGTCCAGGCCCTTAGGCAGCATGCCAGTCATGGTTAAACCTCTTGTCTACTTGTCCATCCTTAGACTCTACTTGTCTTTCAGTTACCATAGTATTCCCATACTGTGCTTTTTGAATGCCATTATTCATCTGCCTGGTGTACCATTCTTCCCATTTCCCTTCATCTGTCCTTTAAAAAAGAATATTTTAACCATTCAAATGTTCATATTAGCTATCTCATCCTATTACAATAGGGGCATCAGATCACATTAATTTATCCTTCAAATTTCAACCCAGATGTCACCCCTTCAGCTCTCCCTCCTTTTCTCTATCCATTCATCTTTGAGAATTTCTCCCCCTAATTTTTGTGTTATTAGTATATTTTAAATATATAATTAGTCTATAAGGTTCACGTTTTGACTAGAGTGTTTAATTGCTAGTACCTAACACAGTGATTGGTGACTGGATGTGTAAAAGGCTTTGTTTGGCCAGCTTACTTGAAAATTATTATTAACATCAATAACATGATAGTTTAAAAAAGATCTCAGAGAAACTGAGGTAAATGGATTGTTAGTAAATGCTAGTCTGTCAAAGACTGTAATTTTGGGTGCTGGGGACCTAGCATGGTCTGCTAAGTGCTTGCTATGCAAGCCTAAGGGCCTGAACTTGGACCCCCAGCATACTGGTAATTCCAGAACTGGGGTAGTGGAGGCAAACAGACCCTGGGGTTCCTAGTTGAGCTAGCCTCGTATAATTGGTAAGCCCAGGCTCCAGAGAGATCCTGCCTCAAAAACAAAGTGAATCACTACTGAAGAGTGGTACCTGAGGTTGACTTCTGGCTGTGCATGCCCCTGCACATGCACAAGCACACCTCCACACATACAATTAGAGTCCTTGAAGGAAAGAAAGAAGTGATGCATTAGCCATATAATTCCCTCCAGAATCCAAAAACTCCAAGGCGATGATTTTCATTTATTTTAGCCACTATATTCTCAAGTGAAACTACAAAAGTCAGTATACACAGTAGGAAAGTTGCCTGATTGAAAATCAAATAAGACCTAGTTAGTCTTCTCACAGCTAATGAGCCCCTCCATCTTCCACCAGACACAAACCTCTGTCCTAATTACCATCTGTTAGTACTTGCAGTAAGAGCGTAATTTAAATTTGTGTAGAGTTAATTCAGTGTTTTAGTGGCCTTATATGTGGTCTTAGAAAACTAAATAATTTGATGTTCTTGATAGAAACAAGTTGAAGATTAGAGTTGGATGAGAAAATTAAGCTAATTTAATGAGATTAAATATTTGCGAGGACTCTGTTCATTTGGGAGGACGTATGTTTCAAAGACTATACATTAAAAACTTCAAATTAAAAAAAATGTTCTAGGTGTAATGTGTGCATAGAGACCAGAGGAGAATATCAGTGTCATCTTCTCTACCTACACCTTACTTACTTCACAGTGCTTCTCACAGAACCCAAAGCTCACAGTTTTGAGTGCCCAACATCCACTTTTCTCATTTCAACACCCCACCCCCAGTGCTGGGATTATAGACAAATGCGGTCTTGCCAGCCTTTATTATGTGCGTGCTGAGCATTTGAACTCAGAGCATGCCAGCACTCCTATTCACTGAGCCTCTCCCTAACCCAAACTTAAGTTTTCAGAGCTTTTTTTTTAATTACGATAAATGAAATCACTATCCTGTCCACCTCACTATTACTGTAAATTAGAACACCCCAGTTAGAAAGTAAGATAGAATGGGACTGGAGAGGTGGCTCGGTGCTAAGGAGGGCACAGTGCCCTTGGAGAGGGACATGAGTCTGGTTCTCAGCACCCGCGCTGGTGCTCACAGCCATCTATAGCTCCAGCTCCAGAGGATTCTGGGCCTCTTCTGTTTCCTCAGGTTCCTGGACTTGTGTGCATATACCAGGGCATAGATACAGAAATGTACATTACTTAAAAATAAACAGGTAAAAAGTAAAAGAGAGATACGTCATTGAAGAGTTTACCTACCCATATTGGTGAATTTTCCCTGTCTTCCTTTTATGTATGTCTACTTTAAATTTTGAATTTTTGAAAAATTTTAACAATAAGAAAAACTTTACTCACAAAAATGATACATTTAAAGAAAGGAGTAAATTTTATTATTTTTTTGAGGCTTATTAATACTATCTGTGGCTGTAAAATATGGAATTTTAAGTAAAAATGCTATTAGATATTGAAATACTGGTAAACAACAATAAATGTATAAGTGAGAGTTTTAATAGTTTTATACCTGATTTAACTCTTTCAAATGACAATATTTATGTACATGTGGATATAGTTTGTCACTACAGTTGCAAGTTGTAAAGAAAATCTTTAGCTGTGAATCCCTCAATAAATTCTATTTGATAAATCTTTGCAAGCGTATGCTTCCACATTGAGGTGATATTTAGAAGATTTTGACAATAACTGGTAACAAGAAGACTATCAGATGAGAATGGCAGGTGCTTGGTGCACTTGATTCTCTGAGAGCTACACATCAGAGAGCGTTTCTGAATGTTTGAGATGCGTTAGTTAAGGCAGCTTGAGTATTTCATACATATATGCTCTTTCAACAAATTACCTGAGTTTTTTGGATGAGTATTTCAATATCACATTTCATACTTAATGCTTTATTACATTTTCTGTGACTAGGGTCAAAGGCCAGTTTATAAATGGTCTGGAAGCACACAGTCTGCCAAAGAATTTTGCTGTGGTATGTAGAGTAGTTTGCAGAATTGTAACTATAAGAAAAAGTTAATGAAACTAAATATTTAGAATATATTCAGATTTGTAGTTAAGTATATTTCAGTTCATGTTGTCTTACATTGTAGTTTTATCATGAGATTTGGATTTAGATTTTTTTTTATTAGTAATATCACAGACTTCTTTAAGTATTTTTGAATTGGGTTTTTCTTCCTTACATAGACCCATCCTTAATAGAAACTAGAAGAAAGGCCTCTTTATTAATCTAGGAAATAAAAGGAAGGAGTCAGGGATGTTTTGAAGGAGCTTTGTCTTGGCATGTTGACTAAGATGATTTTTGTCTACCGGACACATGATGTATCAGGGAGCTTGAGTTCTCATAATTTTATTATGAGATCCTTATAAATGTGACTATGCATATGTACTAAAAGATTTCGTAATGTAAGGCTGGCGAGATGGTTCAGTAAAGGCACTTGCTGCCAAGTCTGACTGTTTGAGGTCCATGCACAGTGTGGAGGGAGAGGAATGATTCCTGCAAACTGTCCTCTCATCTCCATATGTGCATCAAAGCACGTATACGCCTGTCTATCATGGGTGCACATTGACACCCATACACGCGACAAATAAATGCAGAAATGTAATAAAACTTCAAGAAAGGTTTCAGAATTTATATGAACTGTAAATGAACACTAACTCCAAAGCCCTAGGCAAATTATAAGTAATCTGTAGTTGGGAATAATTTGTGTCATGGTTTCTCAATATTTGCATAATAACCATGATTATAGCCAATGATAGAACATCTGTTAATTGCACAATCTATGTTACAAGTGTAAGTACAATTCAAAACCATACACTTGAAACTGAAACACCTTATATTCTATTATTTGGCATATATACTGTCTTAAAGGTACAGAACAAGTGATTATTTCCCCCTTTCTTCACTGACAACACTGACTTATTTCAGACCATTTTGTTTGTTGCATCCTTTTATATACTCAGCTACTTCAGTTCCTTATCCGCTTATCTCCTAAAGCTGTTCTGCCTTCATAGCTGTGCAAAAACACCCTTTGTTGTGTCGTGTTTGCAGGTGTTAGTGATAGAACAAAAAAATGAAGATGGAACGTGGCCAAGGGGTCCCTCTACTCCTAAGTAAGTGCTCCTCCTTGTGGTTTATTGCATGTTGTTGAATCTGATTCAGATACTGCTGACATCCAAAGTTATAGCAAAACCTAGCTGACCTGCAAGAATACATGCATGCTCTATCTTTATAGTATGTTCTTGGAGAAGTGTTCTAAGTTTATACTTAGATTAATATGGTTAATCTTCAGGGTCAAATCATTTTTAGAATCAGTTACAGTATAAATAAATGTTGGGTTGTCTAGTGTAGTCAGGTCCTTAGCATTTTGTTTCATTTTCTTGAGTATTTTTTTGGTGTACACTTATTTTTGAAATCCTTCTTTAGGAAAGACAATCTGTCATAGAGTAGTATTTTTATTATGCAAATGTTTTACAATTTAAGTGAGTAAATAGAGATGGTGTCTGGAGTGTTAAGAGTGCTGTTGATGGTAAACAAAGGAGCATTGAGAGTCTTTTCAGAAGTAGAAGATTTATACACTGCTTTATCAAAACACGTAAACCTAGGCCAGGTGTGATGGTGCACACCTTCAATCCCAGCACTCAGGAGGCAGAGGCAGGTGAATCTCTGAGTTTGAGGCTCGCCTTCTCTACAAAATGAGTTCCAAGATAGCAAGGGCTACACAGAGAAATCCTATCTCGAAAAACAAACGAAACAAAACAAAAACATCAAACAAACAAAAAAACCCCACTAAACCTATTTGAATTTCAATGCATAAACTTCAAATCTCCAAGAAGCAATACATGTATCTATAGTTGTAATGTTTCTGTAGTCTAAAGAGACCCTGTATATAAACATGAAGGTTCCTTCTGCAAATACTGTGCTAAGTGGGATGAGTGAGGGCTACAGATAGCTTCACATTTACTCACATTAGCTTGTTGCCAAATAAATTGGAGGAAAATTAAATTTTCTGTAACTCTGAATTTCAGGCACTCTAATAAGGGATTGTAGATCTGAGCTTCAAAAAGCTTTATGATTTGTAATTAAATTAGTAATTTATTAGATGCTGACATAGCAAATATGTAAAAGTGAACAGCCTTGCTACTTGATTATGATTTTTCTTCTAAAGGAAATGCACTTTCAGTAAGAGGTTCTATCCTTTTGATCTCTTGTAAAGTTTGTTGTTGTTGTTCACATTTCTTGTAGGTTGGTTCCTAAATACATTAAAACTACTTAGAGGTATGTGTTGCTCAGTACCTGCTTAGGTGGACATAGTACAAGGGTAGAATTTAGAATACAAGCACTGTGGCTTTATTTTGTTTGGTTTTGGTTTGGTTTGGTTTGGTTTTTTTATACCACCACCACCACACGCACACACACATGCACATACTAGCTAAAAGTAGAAGTTTTAATAGGAATAAAAGCAGGTGAGCTGAGTCATGGATATCTTAACAGGTGGAGATTTGGAAATTACAGACTTCTGAATATTCACTTTTAGTTGTTAGAACCATTGTATTTCTTTTTCTTGTTTATGTTTAGATTGCTCTATATTTATTGAATCTTGAAACAACTTTGAAGTCATAAAATTGATTCTTCATTATATATTCAAATATGATGAGTTCTAAAGTTTGGAAGCCTTTTCTGTATCACCTGGCTGTGTGCTCTTACCATTCCCTCTTTTTTTAAAACAAGATATTGCCAAGCTGACCTTGAACTCCTGAGCTCTAGTAATCCTTTTGTCTCAGCTTCCCAGTCAGTTGGGAACCACGTGTTATAGACCACATTCAGTCCAGATCAGTTGTCCCCATAATCATTTTAGTTTGTTCAAAGAGATAAGTATTTGTATTATGTCAAGAGTACTCATATAATAAATATTGGTGACTGAAGGTGTAATCTGGAGGGGATATGGAAGTACAGTTCAGAGTATACCAGTTTCGTAAGAGTGCTAACAAAAGAAACTTGAGTATCATTCAGTATGAAATGTAAAGACTACACTGTAAGGTATCTTGTATTGTCAAATGATAATTTACCAGAATATAAGACATTTGATATTTACGCTCTACACTATGAAAAGATTCCTAGAAAGCTAACAATAAAAGAAAATGCCCAGTTTAAGAAAGCCTTTGTAGCCAAAATCAGTAGCAGTAAACAGCGTAGTTCCTTGTGAAATTCAAACACACTTCAGTTAATACAAAATTCACTATTCACACATACATGGAAGGGCCTTTAACACTAAAAATCAAGTAATCTACATAAAAATCTAGATGGAAAGAGCACACCAAATGGTTCTTCAGTGCCAAATGATCAGCCCTGAAAACATACAAGTAGCATATGGAATGTATGTATATACATATATACATATAATAACAATTAGTGAAAGATGAGGCCATGAATTGGAAGGAAAACAGGGAGGGGTATATAACAAGGTTTAGAGTGAGAAATATTGTAATTATATGATAATCAGAAAAATGAAAAAAGCATGTAGGTCGGTCAGCAGACCGCTGAGAACTGTGGAAACTGAGCAGACTGGCATACAGGCGTTTTCTGTATAGGCCTGCGCAGGTCATGGATCCCCGCCCCCCTTGGTAAAAGCTGATAGAGACTCTCAGTTTTATGGATCATGTGATCCTCACCTTTGCTGATGTGGCATGTAAGCAGCCTTAGCTTTGTTACCACAAAGGTATAATTGTTTCACACTAACGTTTTATTTAGGATTTATTTTATGAGCCATACATCTGTGGCATATACTAGTACTAAACCATATAGAAAATAAAACAGCAAAAACCTAAGTAAGGATGTATAAATTTATCAGGTAGATAACTGAGAATTGGTGCAAAACTAAGTAAAAGACCTCTACTATCAGACTAGCCAAAAAAGAAAAAAAGAACAAAAAAAGCCATAAAATAGATAGGGCAGAGGGCCTGGACAAATGAGTGAGCACAGAAAGACGTGCTTTAAAACGTCTGGGTTTTGTTCACTGGAGAAAGACGGGGTTTGGTATTGTTTTAAAATTTTTGTTTGCTTGGGGCTTTGGGGATGTCTTAGGGTTTCTCCTGCTCTGATAAAACACCATGACTAAAAGCAACTTGAGGAACTAGGAGTCAGGAACTGGAGCAGCCACTGTGGAAAGCTGCTGCATTGACTGCTGTCTACTGCTTGCTCAGCCTTCTGTCTAATGGGGTGGTAGCACCACCCCGGGAAGTGGGACCCATCCACCTCAGTCATGGATCAAGAAAATGCAGTGCAGATTCTCCTGAGGCAGGTTTTGCTAGCTCGTTTTGATCATTATTGAAGCCATTAACCATTAATTGTTAAGCCATTAATTTTAGGCAGCACTTGAAGAAATATTAAACATTATAAATAGTAAAGAGAAAATATTTTTAAAACATCTAAATATATGCTTTTAGTTAATATTTAAAGCAACCAAAAATCTGTTAGAAATATAAAAATCTGAGAACCACTCAAAAACTATTTAATTAAAATTTCCCATTGAAGAGCAACATACAATTTGATGTTCTAATTTTTATATATGTAATATATTTAAAATGTTCCATCCTTATTAGTTACTTTAGAACTTGCGTGTATAATCCAATTTTTGAGTATCTACTTTCTTATACTTCATACAAAAAAATCTTTTTCAGTTTTACCTTTAAAAAGTCTTTTTTTACTCAAAATTTTTGTATTGTGTTAATTTTGTCTGCCTTTCAGAAACTTAACATTAGGGACTGATATATTGGAAATGCATGAATAGTTAAATCTGTGTTTCAAATAAAAAACTTCAATAAGATAAATGTAAAAGCCCTGGAATTCTTAAAAGGAAGAGAAAACTACATCAATATAATCAAAACAAGAAAAAAGAAAGCTAACATTTTTCCTGAGCTGTGGCTTCTGGGATGCAAGTTTGTTAGATTTTTTACTATATTGCACTACTATATTTTTTTCTGTATTTTTTCACTTAGGTATAATTACTTCAGGAATACTTTAAGTTATTAAGATCATATAACAAAGAAACCTAAATTGTTTTTCTGAAATAGTAAAAATTTCCCTTTTGTGAAAATAGCGTTAGAATTTAATTCATTCATTTTCATTAATTACTAAAAACACTGACAAAAAAAACATGTGAGAAAGTGTAGTGGAAAAAGGTTGAAAGTCGTTGATGGTTCTGTGTTTCCATGGACAAGTAAGAGGAATTCTTGCCATAACATAAAAGTAAAATAAGAGGAAGATAAATCATGCCAATACTTCTTTCATCTTATGTGTGAGTGATTTGCCTGCATGTTTATGTATGCATCACGTGTGTGTCTGGTGCCTGCAGAGGTCAAAAGTGGGCATGCGGTCCCCTTGGAAGAGAAGTTAGGCATGGTGTTAAGAGCGGAGCACGGGTCCTCCCCAAGACTGACAAGTGCTCTAACTGCTGAGCCGTCAGTCCATGCCGATAATTCTCACTCTTGCATTGTTTCTCTGCTCTTTATGATACTGTGATTAACAGAATTATAAATTTATGACAAACTATAAAGCATAAACTTAACTGGATTTTTTTCCAGTGGTATCTTAGTATTTTTACATCATTCTTCAAGGAAAGAAGAACACTCTAATACAATTGCATATCACTTTCTTGTTAGAATATATAATAAACATGCAAGTGACTGGTAATTATTTGTTTTTCTACACCAACTATAGCAAGTACTTTGAACATTCTTACGGGAAAAGCCCTCCCAGAAGACAAATAGATAAAGAACTGGTACGTAGGCTTAGCTGGGTTAGTTTTTGAAGTACCTATTAGGAAACTTAACCACACAAAGTCCCCATTTCATTTTAACAGTTAAATTGTACTGAGACCTCTGCGTCTCTTACATTTTCCTTAGTTCTTCATATTGTTCTGTGGAAATGGCTTCTGTTCAGACTTCTAATGTTTAAGATAAGGGGACAGCCAAACAACAAAAATGTGTTGGATATAGTTTCATAAAGGAGGCCAGAGTTTGAGCATGATAGGAACTGTGGGTTTGGCTAATAAATTAAGTCCTCCTTGGCTTGTAGGAGACACACCGAAGAGAAGCATAAAAGCAATCACAAAACAAGTACATTTAATATTTAAAGAAATTTAAATTTTCTCTAAGCACTTGTTTTAGAATAATTGGTAGAACTATAAAGATTTTATGGTTAGTCTTATTTTTGTTTTTTCTAACTTTGTCAATAGATTTCATGAAGTTAGAATGATTGTTTTGCTCTGTCAAATTTGCCTACATTTTAGCTGTTCCAATATTATTGTGTTAGGTTTTAATGTATACTAAATATTTACTTAATTTAACAAGAACAAGTTGACAAGTTGTATTTTCTTTCTGAAAATAGGTCAGCTTAGCATTGAATTGCATACATTTAGTTTAAACACCATATTAGAAATAAAATTCAGAAAGCCATTGAAGAACAAACGGTAATTTTCAAAGCAGATTATGAGTGCCAAGTGTTAACTGGCCATCTTCAGTAAACTGGTTAACTTCTAAATAACATGGTATTAACTCCAAATTTTAGGTGTGTGAAATGTGGTTCAGAAGTCTAAATCAGAGTACATGAGCTGTATTCATTTATCAATATTTTTTAACAGCAAACTTCATTTGTAGTCCACATCTGTCATTCATGCTCTAATATCCTTGATATTTAAGGAAATCTTTACCTGTACTTTTGTATCAATGCATCCTAGACTTCTCATTGCTGTTTCTTTTATTAATTTCTCTTTGCTGTGCATATAGTACCTGCCATACTATGTATACTAGTTTATTTCTGTTTTCTATCTTAATGTCATTTTCTCAAGAATATAAGAAAATTCACCACACTAGAAAACGAACCATCAGTCTTCTCTCAGGTGCCTCTTAGTCTTTTTTTGTTTTGCTTTGATGCACTACCACTCCCTGTCCTCTGGACAGCTAGCTTTTTCCAAGGCTGTCCTTAACTATCTTTCACAATTTAATAAAATCCTTGTGTTTTTTGGGAGAATCATTCACATATACTCTGTAGACTTTCCCTGGCTTCACTGAGTCTATGCTGCAGCTATGCTTATATCTTACGTGCCTTAGTAATCCTCAGATTTATATAAAGATCTTTGTGTGTCCATAGTTGGCACTCAAAGTCAAGAGGCAGTCCAGTGCAAAGTTTTTTCTTTTTTAAAAATTTTTTAATTATTTTCATTTATTACAGTTTATTCAACTTGTATTCTAGCTGTGTTGTCCCTTGTCTCCTCCCATTCCCACCCTCCCTCCCCTAATCCACTGATGGGTGAGGTCTTACTCCTATTTGACCCTAACCTATCAGGTGTCATCAGGACTGGTTGCATTGCCTTCCTCTGTGGCCTGGCAAAGCTGCACCCACTGAGTTCATGCCAGAGAACCCCCCGCTCCCCTTATTAGTAAACCCACTTGGAGACTGAGTCAGGGCTTTAGGTCCTCCCCATGCATTGTCCTTGGTTGGGGTATCAGTCTCTGCAGGGCCCCCAGGGCTCAGTTTTGTTCTGTTTTTTGTTTGGTTTGGGTTTTTTTTGTTTTTTGTTTTGTTTTGTTTTGGCTCTGTTGGTCTCCTTTCCTGTCCCCTCCAGGTCTTTCTATTTTCCCCTTCTTTCATAAGATTACCTGCACTCTGCCCAAAGACACACATGGTATATAATCAGTCATAAGTGGTTATTAGACATATAATATAGGAAAAACATACTAAAATCTATACTCCTAACGAAGCGAAACAATAAGGAAGACCCTAGGGAAGATGCTCAATCCTCATTCAGAAGGACCAATGCAATAGACATTGGAAGCAGAAGACAGGGAACAGGACAGGAGCCTACTACAGACAGCCTCTGAAAGACCCTACTGATCGAGGTATCGAAGCAGAGGCTGAGACTTGTAGCCAAAGCTTTTTTCTTAATGAAAGCTGATACCATCAGTATTAGGACTTACAACTTCATCTAAATTCCTGTATATACATTTCCAGCATTGGTTTTATCAGGTGCTGTTCAGGGCTCCTGTCCTTAGTCCCACTTTTCCCATCTAACTAGGACATCCCACAGAGAGCACCTATGAAATGGTGTTTCCTAAGCATTGCTGTTAGTATCTTGTTGTTTCTAGCCACCCAAGGAACTTTTTTATGTGGGTTTTGTGAGTTTATTATAATTAATTAAAATATAAAATATTTATGAATAACAGTGTTGAACAATTATATTTTAATATCAGTAACATGCTCTTAAAATTAACTTTTAAAAATGAAGTCACCGTCACTGAGAGTAGCATTAAAACGCTTGTACAGAACTTTTTAAATTAATTTTTTCATTCAATATATTCTGATCGCACCTTTCCCTTACCCTAATCCTCCCCACTTTCCCATCCACCCAGCCCTCAAAAATACACAAGAAATACACAAGCAAAAGATCAATAAGATTTTTTTAAAAGTCAAACATTTTGAGACAAAAAGTCTACAGAAATATCATTATGTTCATCGTGTGTTTTAATGGAGTTAGGAAGATGAAGACAGTTGTCATTCCGCATTTTTTTTTGTTAAAAAAAAATTGACGTTATTTTCAGAGTTTCCAAGATCAGATCTACCAATCCATCAGTCTACACCCATGACCCCTACCTCTTTTCTCCATAGTGCTGAAGTGTCTTAAGTCCAGTCCTACTGTTGACACATTGAATTGTTTGTTACTGAGTGATGAAGATTGCCATGTGCCTAGTGCTTTTTCATTCCTTTGCATGGGCCAGTAGTTTGACCTAACATTGAAGTCAAATACCAATCCAGAAAAAGCTACCAAATAACATTTTGATAATGTCTCAGTATTATGAAAGTAATTTTAACCTTGGAGTTGAAATGAAAGGGGTGTCCGTCCTTCATCTCCTGAGTTTGTGGCCAGTTCTTTGAAAACTGCTTTTTAAATACAAACACGTTGTCCTTGCTCACTCCATTTTCTTAATCTCACTTTTCATTGAATCACACCATTGTCATCTTGATAGTTTTCTAGTCTGTATTCATCACTGTATTTCTTCTCTTCCCCAGTAAGTAACCTTATTAGAATGTGAACCTGATTATGTTGATGATCCTCATTAAAATTGGTAATATGTCCATCAGTTGGGTGAAATTCTGATCCTTCACAAGACATAAAAGTCTGCTTATTATCATACCTATCATTCTTGATTCTCTTCTCACCGCTGTACCATGCCCTCCTGTTTCAGCCATGCCCAGTTTACTGTTAATCCTTAAAACACAGCCATTCCTACAGTCCCACACATTTGTATATACTATTCTTTCTACTTTTAGTGCTCCTAATTCCCATGAATACCACCAACTGCATATCATTTTCAAGTTGCTTCTTGTCACACCTACAAAATCTTATATACTAAAAGTTGTTAAAGTACTTAGTGTTTTACATCAACTTTGCTGTGTCATTTCTCCCTCACTAGACTGCAAGCTTGCTTGAGATCAGGAACTCTATCTTCTCATATTCTCAGACTCAATGAAAACAAGTAATATAGTAATAATTTGAATAATGTTTGAGTGCTTGAGTGAACTTCATAGGAATTGCTATCAAAATGCAACTTAACTCTGATCCTTCATTCATTTTTAATTTAATCTGTATGTTCAGCTACTCAGCAGTAGCACTAGCTCTGGACAGGCAGGAGATGTGTGTGACTGTGTCTCCACTTGATTAAATGAGGCATATCTGTATTTAAAGGAAAATAGAAGGGAATTCTGAAAAGTTGTGCTCAATCAAGTTTTAGAGATTAATATATTCAAATCATTGCTGTAATTCAAAATCTAAACCCATTAGATTTTTTTTTTTTTTAAACTGGCCAGTTTATGGTGTGTACCTTCAATCCCAGGTCTGGGCAGTCAGAGAGGACGGATCTCTGAGCTCTAGGCCAGGCAGATTGAAGCTCCATATTGAAACCCTATCTCAAAAAACAAACAAAACTTTATCAAAAGGCAAAGATATTTCTATTAATAATGGAAAAGTATTAGCTAAAATATGAGCAACAGTAAAGCTTTAAGATGTGTCTGTATTTTCTCTTAAGCCTTAGCTGACTGCATTTTGTTTCACCTTAGTACAGTAAAATACTGTCCTGTGAAGAGCTTCCTTTTGGAAAGGCACCTAACTGAACCCATCAATATGCAATTGTCAGCAAAAAGAATCTACTTCACAAGGAAAGGCATTTTTTTTTCCAGACAGAGTTTCTCTGCGTAGCCTTGGTTGTCTTGCACTCCCGATTATTTCCTGTAATATTTATATGTGTGTATAAAGATTAAATACAGATTACGTTAAGTAAATTTTGCCTGTTTACCCAAGTGGAGATTAATTTTTAATATCCGTTGCTTTGGGCCTTGCTTACAATCACTGTGAGTTAATACAGTACACTTTAAGAGCCCCCAGCTAGGTTTTACATAGGTGATGTCAGTTGTTACAGAAATCAAGGAAAATTGGATCTTTCAGACACCTTTATGTACTTTAATTATTTATTTCTAATAGATTTATTAATTTTTTTTCTTTAAAGTCCATTTACTTTCTAAAAGCCAGTCATTGTAGAAATCACCTTGAAGAGTCTGAGTATATGAGGTGTGTATTACAAAGTCAACTGTATGTTCTTTGGTTGTTCCAGATATGGCTTTGTCCAAATATTGTTTCTTGAGATTGTATTGATTGTATTTGGAATTCTCTTTTGCTCTTTTTTCCCATTGATGTCAAGATTTATGAATGAGTGACATTCTCTGAGCCCCATGTCAGTGCTGGATATGATTACAACACCGTGGTACCAAGGAAAGGAAAGTAGCCTTATTCCCTTACACATGTGAAAATTGATTATGAAATGTTACAGCTGTTACTCTGAGAAATGGATATCATGAGTTAGTAGGCTTATAAGCATAATGTCAAGTTTTATAGTTCCATAATTTTTATTTGAAATTTCTCTTTTGTTTCATTATTTCAAAGGAAAATGCATGGAAAATTTAAAACCAAATGATACTATAATTATTTTGACCATAAAATCTGTTTTCCAGCATTCACTTACTACATTGTCATCTGTTTCTTCTTCTCTTTATTTCATAATTTCATAATTCTTCATTTTTTATCTAATTTGACATTTTCATATTTTTAAAGGTCCCCAGGTGCATCCAATTTTTCAACTTTACCAAAGATCTCTCCTTCATCTCTATCAAATAATTATAACAACATCAACAACAGAAAGTAAGCACTGACTCTTAAAAGCTCTTTGTTTAATTGGTTGGCCCGTTGTGGTTGCAGAAAGATCTCTTGTATCTAAAACTTAGGATAAAAGTCTTCATGGACCAAAATTTGCTTTCCTTTCAATTACTGGTCAGTTCTTTCAAGAGTCACTTCACAAGAAATAAAACATTTTAAAACTACTGGACTTAATACAAGATAGTAGAATAGTTGACTGAAAAATCAAAAGAACTCTCAATATAATATTCTAAAATTTAGATTCTAACTATTGAAATTTTTATAGGACTTTGTTATAACTCAAGCTTATAGGACAAATACAAAGCTCATGTATGTCATCTTAGACTAGATAAAAACCCATAATAAAGCATGTATCAGTGATTCTTAACTGGAAAGCAGATACCATGAAAAATCCTGTTTTTCTTTAATATTAAAAAGTTTCTCTTCCCTGTGAAAAGTAATATTTAGAATTATGTAGTTTATGAAAATATGTGCTTAATTGCTTTTTAAAATGTTGAAAGTCAGTTAGACCTTCCTATAACATCTCTGCTGTCTTGAAAATTGCATTTTGTAGAATCAGTTCACCCTTCCAACCTTAAATGGTTTCAGGAATTGAACTCAAGTCACCAGGCTTCTATGCCAAACATTTTACATGCTGAGCTATCTCACTGACAAAACATGGCATTTTTATTTTACTGGAAAAATAAAAAATAAAGAGAAAACTATTTTAATTGTAATTTGCCCACCAGTGTATGAGAACTTTTACCAAATAAGGTTATCTGTCTTTACTTAAGGGTGTGATATCTACCCTGTGGTATGTATTAATTTAAAAATTCAGATGGCTTAGATGCTACTATACTTCCCAAATGCCATCTTTCTTATAAACTTGAAAACACTACAGCAGTTTGTGAAATAATTATAAATCAAGCAGCAATTACATTATGAGTTTAATTTCCCTGTTAAAATTCTTCTGTTTTGTAGGAACTTGGCAAAGTGATTCTGACAAGTCTGAGTTCTAAGTATATGATAATAGCTAAGATAATTTTTTTAAAGGGAAAAATAGTGAGAATGGTTAGTTCTATAACATACCACAAAATAAGAAATGTAAACGGCATGGTTTTGTCAAAGAAAACACATACAGTTCAATGGACCAGGCAACCCCAGAATGCCTTATGTGGAAAGTAATCTGATGTTATCAGATTATAAACAGCAAAAAAAAAAAAAAAAAAAAAGTTTCCGTTATCCAAGAAATACCATCCAAGGGATTGGATAGCTTTCTGGACTTTTTCTTTTTAGAACTTTTAATCCAAGATTAATCAAGCATTTAAAAGAAGGTAAAGTACTGGGGGGGAAGCAGTTTCATTTTTTTAAGGATAGACATCAAGTTCATAAAGGTAAGAAATTTTCTGAGTCAGAAACTAAGTAATACAAATGCATACTAAAAGGAATTAAGTATAAGTACTTTACTATCAAGGGTCCCACTGATTAGTTTTATAAACTAAAACCCTAAAATTTGAGCTATAATATCTTGTAAGACTATCTTCTGAGTTGCTGGAATTTTGACACACCTTTTTAGTGATGAGTTTCTCAATTCAAGCAAGCATGAAACACACCTTTATTTCATAAGTCATAAAAACATGTGCACTGTATGTTAACACGCCAGTATCAGGTAATAGTGCAGTATGGAAGGTGTGAACACACAGATGTTATATTTCCGTCTCTTCCTCTTCCATGTAAAAGTGCATACCAGCAGGAAAACTTTTTTAAGAAAGAAATATTTTATGACCCAGTTGGTGTTTTATTTGTATTTTAATTCATCAAAATTATTTTTGTAGAGAATAAAATTTGTTTGCAGATGGTTCCCGCATTTACTATTAAATATGTAAATTACAGCTGTACTCTGCTTATATGCTCGTTTTTAAAGCCCTTTTAACTTTATATATAAATGTTATTACCAATAGACTGAATTTTGGCTAGAGTCATTGTGTTGGTGAATGCTGTCTCTTGTTTTTCTGTTTTTGTCTTACTTTCTCCTGTCGTATAATAAAGAAGTCGTAGTGTGTCCTAGTGCTCTGGTCATAGCATCACTGAAGAGAGGAGCTTCCTTCAGTTACTTAAGGATGGAGCCGGCTCCCTAGGAGCTCTCTGTGATAGCTCTGAGCTTGAAACTAAGGAGCAGAATTTGGGGATTTCGGGGTTGTTGTTGTAACTTGAATTAACATACTTAAGTTACTTTTACATAAGGTTTATTTCCTGAATTTCATTTGACTTGCAGAAATAAGTAGTAGCCAGAGACTTCAAAGGGAAATGCTATAGTCTGAGTAAAAGAAGGTTGATAAGAGAGTGACCTGTCTGGGTAACATACAATTTTAAAACTTAATGTATGTGGAAATAGTCTGTAGATTTAAATTATATATTAAAGTATATTGTAAGAACAGTACTGTATTTAGAAAGTGCTATTTTTACAAGTCCAAGACTAAAATTACTTTACACTGCTACATTACTAAGGTGAAATTTCACTTCCAGAAATAACAGTATTATTGTAAATGTGATATAGTACACTTATAATTATTTCATTTAAGTTTAATAAACTTTTTATTTAAAAAAAATTGTGAGGAACTGCTTTTAGAGTACAATTCATTTCCCCTATACTTCTGTGTTACTTCTTAGGTGACAAAATAGTTTTGACTCAGTTACAACTTATGAGAATTCTTTAAATCTGTTGGTTTTTTAACTGTTGATGGTTTTGTTACCTTTATTTTTCTACCCTACTGCATTTGATATATTACTAACATTGCTGTTAAAGGTGTAGATTTTAACGCTCCATATCAAAGTAGACGTTTTGTTAATTTTACTCAATCTCTTTTGAAGTGGAAATAATGCCCTGTATGAGGTTAAGTCACAGCAGTAATTATAGATTTTGTAGACATGTAGGGTTTGCCATCTATTTTTGCTAGATAACATAGGTGAACACATTTTCATTACCTGCAAAGTGAGAGTGATTAGATATATGTTTATGGTGCCAAACAGCAGTACTAATTGAAAGTTCAATTGGAAAGTTATATTAAAAAGTCAGATCTGATTCCATTTAAAACTTTCCGTTTTTACATATTAAAGAGGATTTACAATACAGAACTAACACTTTTTGTTTTAGTTTTCGAGACAGAGTTTCTCTGTGTAGCCCTGGCTGTCCTAGGACTCATTCTGTAGACTGACCTCTAACTCAGAGATCCATCTGCCTCCGTCTCCTCAGTGCTGGGATTAAAGGTGTGTACCACCACTGTCCAGCCTAATGCAGTATACTTTTAAAACTCCTATTGATTCTTCTGTAATTTAATTTTTCAAAGTAGTTTGTCCTATAGACAAGATGACCAGCTTCTGTCACTAGCAGAAAGGGAGGGCATAGCATCTGTAGGTTAGGAGAGCTTGTCAAGCTCCCGTGTGTTTTGTTGAAGTGTATTGACAGCTGTGACAAGCTTTAATGTGGAGTACAGATGACCAGAAGAGGCTAGTAGCTAAGTGCTTTGAATTCCTTTGCTCTCATCATTATCATCATCATTGAGCAGACAGATTGTCTTAATTTTGGGGTAAGCATTACACTAATCCCCATCATTTAAATCAAAGTATAGACATCTTTTAAGAGATTCAGGTTTTTAAAAACCAGCCCAAAACTGCTTTATACATAAGGTTTTCCCATTTCTGGGTAAGTAAAAATTCTAGCCCAACAAAACACTCTGTATTACTTTTAGCATAGACCTTGAATTCCTTGCATCTGTGTTACACGTAAGGAAGGACTGCTACTGGGATAAGATGGAAATGTGCAAGCCTGGACGCAAGTGTCCATGAGTATGTATTAATACTTTTTTGCTGTAGCTACTTGAACTTCACTGTTATTTCACAGCCAGGATGTATCTGGTTTTTTTTTGTTTGTTTGTTTGTTCTTCTATCCTGTATAGAAATGTATAAGAAACACGGGCCTTTTTTGTGTAGAAGATCTTGATTTTAATTGAATTCTGAATGATGATACATTAAATTGACAATAGGTATTTGGCAAGCTTTAGTTACTAGAACTAAAACAGAAGTACTAAGGTTAGTAATTTAAAAAAAGAAGAAACTTGAGGTAAATGTGTTTGTTTTATAATTAAGTTTAAAACAAATAGCCACAAGTTCAGCAGCTGTAATTTGATTTCATCAAGCTTGCATTTCTCTGGGCCTTGATATTTTCATTTAATCTTCGAGTAGGTTTTTTGGGGGGGGGGTAGAGAAGGGAAGGGTTTTGTTGTTTTGGTTTTTTTTTTTAACTGCAAAATATTTATGGTATTATTAAAAACAGACTCAGAAAAAAATCTGAGGGACAGTTTTGTTGGACTGTAGTAGAGTGCAACAGACCAGGGTGAATAAGCTAAAAATCTCAGCGTCCACTGGGTGGATGGAAGTGGGTAATGGGAGAGAGAAGACCATGCTTTTTAGGGTGAGAGATAAGTCTGTAAAGATATGGAGTCCTTTATAGAAAGACAGCCTGACTGCTAGAGCAAGCATGCTTAGGATTCAGGGTAGAATCCAAGAGGAAGGGGGGCAAGAGGAAGGAGAGAGGTTTGATTTAGGGTGGGGGAGAATAGTCAGGGAAGTAGACAGGCTTATCAGGGAAGAGCTGTAAGCAGCTGTATCAAAGCAGAGGCTTCAGGAATCTATTAGTGCTGTCTGATTAGAAAAGAGGCTCTTTTTAGCTTAGTCTTCCTGTCCAGGTGACAGGGAAGGGAGGAGCAAAAGTATGTTTTTATAATCCTGTAACCTTTAGGGAAGTTTAGGATGGCATGTCTTCACTTGGGACCAGAGATAAAACTCAGATCCCATTCTGTTGATCAAAATTCACTTATTAATAAAGAAGAATTAAAAGTAATTTTTAAAAATTTAAATAAAAACAGCCAAGTTTTACCAGAAGGAAGAAGCTTTCGTACAGTGCCCCTCAGCCTAGCTTTATGTGGTACTTCTGAGGCTAGAGGCAGGGATTGGGATATTTTTCATTATCTTCGAGTTAGTGTGTTACAGTGAAAGTGCTGATGACCTCAGAACTTCCAGTTGTCTGACAAGCTGCCTAATTGTCTACTGTTGCGCTGACTTGGATGTTTGTGTTGCCTGTTTGGAATAGTGTGCATAAGTTTACTAAAAAACCTTTTTAGAATAAGCAGTAGTATGGTTTATGTAAATCATTATAATAACCTAGTGAGGGTATAATTATAGAATAATAAAGTAAAATATTTGAAATGAGAAACTTAAATATTAGAAATAAATTATTGCTAGTCAGTATTCCTAGAGTTACTGATTTATGTTTATTTGTAAAACTGCATTATTACTTCTAGCCCCTGACCTTGATTTGCATTCATGTTCATCATAATGAATAAAAAAAAGTTGAAAGTCTGATTTTTTTAAAACTGCTCTAAAGTATCTTATAGCTAGCCTATTAAAAATTAAGAATGCATCTTTTTTAAAAATCATTATATGTAAAAATAAGATTTATCCTATTGATTTAATTCTTTCTAAAAATTATTCTGATTTTTAATTTTTAAAATTTTAGCATATAGCAGTCTTTTTTTTAAAACAGTATTTTGAGTTTACAAAGTTAAAGTGTGATATTGCAGCAACTAAAAAAAAAAGTCAGTAATAATTGGGTCTACTTGCACATAGTCCATTCTGCATTCCTGATGAGACTGTTCTCTACATTTCAGTACTAGATTTTGCTAGTCTAGCATGAAAGCTATAAATAAACTCCTCAGTGCATCTCAGCAGTGATGTCCCAGTGGGCTTGAGCTTCTCAGTGCTCATCTGTAAGTGAAGCCCAGCTCTTCCTGCTCCTGGGCTTCTCACTTTTACAGATGCAGATTGACTCAAAAGGGACATAACTGAGATGATTTATTGCTGTGGGTGGTGTTTAAAGTCTGTTTTAATTTTGATGGAGCAAGCCATGATGCTGCTCCCATTAATCCAGGGTAGAATGATGTGATAGTGGGTATAACTGAATGACGTGGCTATGATACAGTGCTCTGTGGCGCAGATAGAAAGTGCCTTAATTAAAGAGGTCACTTTGAAAATGGTGTCTCAAAAAGTACTAGTTGAGTGTCCAGTAAAAGATATTTAATGGTTAACCACATAGCTCATGAATAAGTGTAACATACTCTTTATTGTAAATATATTGTGATGTAATTAGCTGCATTTTTATAATTTTTTCTTCCAGTGTGAAAAATTCAAATTATTGTCTCCCATCATATACTGCATATAAGAACTATGATTATTCAGAACCTGGAAGAAACAATGAGCAGCCAGGCCTCTGTGGCTTGAGTAACTTGGGAAATACATGTTTCATGAACTCAGCTATCCAGGTAGGTGTTTCTAAATAAGGTGAAGCTGGTGTTTCATGGAATCACTGCTATGAAAAAAATAGAGATGTTTTGTCTTTTTTTCATTCAGTACAAGAATATTATTTTTGACAATTTGTAATTCATGGGATGTTTAGGCATTCACATCTGGCACATGCTGCTGGAATTAGGATGCTATCCTGCCTCTCAGCTAGGTAGCTGTATTGACTTGAATATTACTTGGTGCAAAACATGTAGTTCCAAGCAGGAAATTTAAATTCCTGAAGTAGAAGCAAACAGTGACATCTCCCCTTTATTCAGTAGAGGTCTGCTGCTTTAAAAAATTAAATTTTAAAACCTTAATGAAGGCTTGACATTTGAAAATAGAGACATGTTTCAACCACTTTCTCTTCAAGAGCATTTGATTTGGGTGTTCAAGCAAGATATCACTGCCTCCTCCCCATTTCTTTCCATGGAACTTTTCTTTCTGTTATATTCTGTATGGTCTTCTTCTGTATTTGTTAAAATTATATATATATGTATAAATTAAAACAGTTGCTTTATTCCTTTATTACAGGTAAAACTGAGTTTTAAGAACCAAAAGTACGGGTAGACTATTCTTATTTTACTTAAACCACATTTTTGTCTTTTCTTTGAATTACAAATTTTAAATCTGCTTTCCTTGTTCTCTTCATATCATAATATTTCATCTCATATATGCATGGAAAAAGTACAGAGCATGGATGGGTGAAAGTACCACCAATGATAAGGCTTTGTCACCCAATATCTAAAGAGTCCAGCTGAGTTCTAAGTTTTAACCCTTCTCTTTTTTTTAATTTATTCATTTTTTAATTCATTACAGTTTATTCACTTTGTATCCCAGCTGTAGCCCCCTCCCTCATTCCCTCCCAATCTCACCCTCCCTCTTCTCCTTCCATGCCCCGCCCCCAGTCCACTGATAGGGGAGGGCCTCCTCCTCTTACCTCTGAACCTAGCCCATCAGGTCTCCTCAGAACTGACTGCATTATCTTCCTCTGTGGCCTGGTAACGCTGTTTCCCCCTCTGGGGGAGGTGATCAAAGAGCCAGCCACTGAATTCATGTCAGACAGTCCCTGTTCCCCTTACTAGGGTACCCACTTAGAGCCAGGGGCTGCATCTGTGCAAGTGTTCTAGTTCATGCATGGTCCTTGGTTGGAGTATCGATCTCAGAAAAGAACCCTTTGCCCAGAGTTTTTGGTTCTGTTGCTCTGTGGAGCTCCTGTCCTCTCCAGTTCTTTCTATCTCCCTCTTCTTTCATAAGATTCCCTGCATTCTGCCCAAAGTTTGGCTGTGAGTCTCAGCTTCTTTAACCTTTCTCTTTACAGCCAGTTAAAGTGTAGCTGAACTACATAGACCAAGAGTTGGCAATAAGCCAGTGGGAACAAGGAACATAGTCACCATTCAGAAAGTTATGTGCCTATCAAGCAGAGGCTCACAAACTCTTGTTTCAACCTTTGGGATGAGCAGTATTCCTGCTTGAACATGGATTACTTTACCCCATTATTGTTCAAGGGTTCTCTCTGGTTACACATTATCTGACATTTTATCTGCAGTGTTTGGAAGGAGAGAAGGAAACAACTGAGAAAAGACAAGTCAGTTATCCTGACAATTGCTTAGGTTGCAGCAAAGTAGGGGCACTGACTGAGCACTCAGACGCGCGGAAGAAAAGCTGAATCCCTCTCCAGGTTCTGTGGGCTTGAGGCTGGTTGAAGCATTTTTCATTCTAATATTCTAATACAAGAAACTTGCTTCAGTGTTTTTCTTATAAGAACTAGTGGCTGAAGAAGATACAATTGATGGTGCATTCTTTTCACTTAGTATTGTTGCAGTGGTGGTCTTTATCTGTTCTGTCTTGACAGCACAGGCATTAAGACATTGGAGTCATAAAAGAATAGGAATATTTGGATGATTCAGTCATGGGTAGTACCGGCAGTTCCCTGCAAGGCAGTGTTACATTCCGGCTTCTTGTGTATTTGAAGTGGTTTACTCTCCTTGTCCTTAAGTGCAACTTCTTGAAAACAATTATTACATTGTTTACAATTAATCATTTAGGGGAATTATTTTACTTTTTCTTGTCTTTTTTTTTTTTTTTTCTTTTTGAGGCACTGAACTAGTCTTACTCTAGTCTAGGCTAACCTGGAACTTATCCTGTAGAGCAGGGTGGCCTTCTTCATGGGTCAGTATAGTCTTTTACAGACAGATAGGCCTGAGCCAGCATACCTGGCAAAAATTAAATATAACTAGATACAACTATCTTGTTTAGCTAGAATTAGTGCTTTTTAAAGACCTTCTGTTCATTTTATTATAATTAATTGGTAAACCCTAATCACGCCTTTTAATATAGTGCAGTATGACCATGAAGGAATGGCTTGTAATGTTTCTTAAAGACCTTTAATGGAAATTTCAACAATAGCTGTGTTAAATTGTAGATACTATTCTACTCATATCTTCATTTAGTTGAGAACTGTACTTTCTCTAAAACAAAGCATTTCCAAATGAATTAGAAAAAGAAAAAAATAACATTTCATTTAGTTTCATGAATATTGGTGTTTTGCTTAATTATTATGTCTGCTCAACACATGCCTGTCTAGTGCCCACCAGAAGAGGACGTCAAATCCTCTGTGACTCAGGAATTGCAGGTAGTTGTGAGCTGCCATGTGGCTACTGGGAATCAAAGACTGGTCCTCTGGAAGAGCAGGCAGTGGTCTTCCCTGAGCCATGTCTCCAGGTCCCCTGATTTTTTTAATCTGCTTTTATCTTTTAATACAGATTCAGAATCTCAAAGATAGTATTTTAGTTTTATTCTTTTCAGAATGTCCTCAGTTACGTCGTGGGTTTTTTATTTGTAACTTTAGAATTGAAGCCCGCTCGTGAGCTTCCAAACATTTCTATTCAATGAATTTTAATTTTAATGTAACATCTGCCAGTAATTCAGTAATCTGAAAGAAAAAAGGCGAGTGGTCATTTTATTATATTTATTAAAATGGTATAATTATTAATATTCTGGAGATGTGCTTGAGAATTATACCTTTTATGAGAATTGGGTTATGTTTAGCAATGATAAATCAGTGGTTAAGAACTAAATGGCATGATTTAACATCATTTTCTAGTACATAGAGGCTTGCCATGTAGTTTTAATTTATTTAGCTAAAATTTATTTAATGCCAGATATATGTGAAATACTTTGGACAATCTAACTTGATTATTTTGACTATTATGTTTTAAGTATTGCTGTATCAAAATTTTTTGTTTCTACTTATGAAAACTGTTCTTTAGTTATTATGTATAAAGCTTAATTTCATACTCAGCAATTAAATGGACATTGTGAAATTGCTTAAGCTGTATGGAGTTCTCAAACTCTGTCTAATACTTACTTTTAGTGGTCCCAAAATATTTACCATGGAATCCTGGGACTCCAAGGATCAGAACAGTTGAGTTTAAAACCAAAAATCTGACCTAAGACAGCCACATACTCATAAAAATTAATTTTATGAGTTGATCACAGTATCTGGAATTGTGTACCTAGATTGGAAACGTGGCTTTGTGCTTGCTAACTGTGTCGCTGTAGACAATGTCTGCAGCTTGCATTTCTCATTCATGATGAAGCAGTGGTGCTGCAGATCATGAGTGTACGACCTTTACCTGAGGTCATAGATGCACAGCTCAGCGCCAGGCACATCATAAACTGAAAAACTACTTTTCTGATCATCTCTTGGGTTTTTTATTTTTTTAAATATCCAAAAGGTTAGCAGAGTAACTGGAAAGATTGTGTCTTCCAAGGCCCCTGTGTTTTTTGTTTTATTTTGTTTGTTTGAGTTGGGGGTGGGGGTTGTTTTGTTTTCTCTCGCTGTAAATTTTATTCCATTTTGACTGACAGTTCTGAAAAAGATAAAGAAGATAATATGAATGCTACAATGGTAGTATTTATAATCTGCTGTTTCTGAACTTTGCTAGTATAGCTTTTCCGAGCACACCATTAGGCACGGTGCACATATTCAGACTGCAGAGCACTTCCAAACCCAGATCCCTGACTGAGATTATCTTGATTACTGACATATATCACCATGTCCTGGTGGATGATAAGATACTATATAGTTTCCTAGTTCCCTTAATGAACAATACCATGTAGAGAATGTTTGTTTTTCAGTGTTGGAGGTGGTTTAACTATCATTAGATGAATAGATTTCCAGAGCACCCCAACCTTTGTTGTTCCCTGAGAACTGGGCTCTACAGATGGACTTCACCCAGGGAATAGTATTTTCCCCCTGGGAAGCACCACAGTCAATGGTGATGTTGTCATCCTCTCAATTTAAGCTTAGTAGGGCTCCAAACAGATTCTAGGAAGTCATTTTTCTTATTATAAAATATAAAGTGAGTTGATATTCCAAACACTTTTAAAGTCAACCTCTTTTCTATAATCTATTGAATTGGGGGAAATAGAAAATTCAGAAGACTAGTAAGTAGAAAGATAAAAGGCTTTTCAAAGTATTTATTATGAATAAATAATGCTATACAGAAGTAGCATTCCTTGGAGCCACTGAAATGGCTCAGGATTGGGGGATACCTGCCATCAAGCCTTGTGACCTGGATTCAGTCCTAAGGTCCCTTATGATAGGGAGAAAGGAGCAGGGTCCTCTCGCTTCAGCTCACATACATTAGTGTGCTCATACATGTAAACATACAGGTGTGGTGCATCTACAAGCATGCACTTGCATCCATAAAGCATGCAAAGAAACCAGGTCATTATATTGTAGAATAATAGGAAAGTGTAGCTGAAGCTGCTGTTGCTTTGTTATTTCATAGCTTTAAATGTGGTTTGATATGGCACTGGCTCCCACTTACCTTGTGGACTTCTGTTTCATTATTGTGACACAAATCTCAAAGACTCATTTTAACATGAAACTTTGTAATTTTATTAGTTACCAGATTTCTGTAGTCATCAGGACTGATCCAGACCTTCATATGTACTAGGCAAATGCTTTACCACTGCAATCCCTGACCCTCTTTTAAATTTTTGTTTCAAGAGAAGGCCCAAACTGGTTTGTTTGTTTAAGTTTATCTATGTATTCAGTTTACATCCTGAAAGCAGCCCCCTCCTTCCTCTTGGTCCGCTTTTCTCCTCCTTCCCTCTTCCCGTCTCAGAAAAGGGGAACGCTCCCCTACCTTGTATCAACCCATCCCAGCAAGATGGTCTTAAATTCTCTCTAGACTGTGCAAAGTAGCTGGGATTTATTGCAGGCCTGCACTACCAAGCCCAATTAATTCCAACTTTATATTTAGATCATTATTCTGCCCATAAAAGAAAAAAAGGAAGGAAGGAAAAGGGAAGGGAAAAAAGAAGGGGAAGAAAGGAAGATGTCACTTGGAGATGTAAGAAATTTTAAAAAAGCAGTTTCAGACCTTTTAAGAAAACAATTAGTTCTGATAATCAAAAATGTAGCTATCTACAAATCTAACTATACTTTCCAGGACAGTCCAGTGTAGTCCAGATTACTAAATTTAGTTTTTCATCAGAACACTCACCTTCCACACACAGATAGGGGATGCTTTTTTTTTGTTCTCTTTGGATTCCAGCAAAAGAGAAGAACCCCTTTCTTTTAGAGACAGGACAAGGAGGAAAGAGATGCTGTGATCCCTGACAGGTGATTTTAGGAACACTGTATCTAAAATATGCTCATGTGAGAATTTAATATTCACAACTAGAGAAGAAACAATGCCACTAAAAGAATGTCCTGTAGCCATATGCCTTCACTAACAGTGACTCCTCGTGATGAAAATGTCTTGTCTCAGCTGAGGAGAAAATAAGTAACCTGCCTCCTTCACTCTCTCTGTAAATGAGCAAAGTTCTCTAGAACCAGTGTTTTTAAAAACTGATACAGAGTTCTGTTTGTTCTTAACTCGGGTCGGGAGAAATGATACATGGTTAGAGATCGTACATACAGATTATTTTTAAGGAATCACAAACATGCACCAGATTCTAAATTACAAAATGTTTGTGCGTAACCCTGGCTAAAATGATCAGCATCAATTTCAAAGTATAGTCAACTCTCTGTATTGTGGGTTCTACATTCACAGCCAACTAGAGACAAAAAATTTTAATTTGCATATTTAGTTAGCATGTATTTTTGTCCTTATTCCTGAATGAATGCCATGTGACAGCTAAACAACCTTTGAATTGTATTGTTGAGTATAAGTAATAGGAAAATGGACAGTTATAAAGTGTATGAGAGAATCGGAAGTTACATGGAAAATACCGTTTTATTTAGAAGAGCAGCCACCAGTTTGGTATCCGTGGATATTTAAGAACTCCTGTGTACTTACTGAGTGAGACCATGATGGTTACATCTCTGTTAACAGCAGTTTTTAGTACATCAGGCCCAAGTTGAAGAGTCAGCTCTCTACTTCAGCCGTGTAGATCCCAGGGACTCAGCTGCCCACATCAAGCCTAGTGGCAGGTGTTCTCCCTGCCAAGCCACCTCACCAGCCTCCATGTCACAGTCTGCACTGCATCTAGACAGTTTGTACCCACAAAATACAAGGAACAAAAAGCTGGCACCAGCCTTGCCTCTGTTGAGACAACTCATTCGCTTAATATAAAAATGTCATTTAAACTTAACCCTTTACCAAATGCATTCCACATTTTTAGGGGAGTTCCAAGTTTCAGGCTTAGATTGTTTTCCTTTTGAAAGTAAACGTAATTATGTCATTTTCCTCCTTTATTCCTTCCAGTCCCTCTCACATGCAGCCCTCCTACGCCTCTTGAAATGTAGTCTACCTTTACTTGTTACTGTTACTGAACTATCATGCATATGTATGAACAACCTGCTCAGCCCTTGTAGCGTTACTTGTTCATGTATGATTTAAGGGCTTGTCTTGTGATATTGGATGACCAGTTTGGGGGTCTTTCCTGAGCAAGGCAGTTTTCCCACTCTCAGCATTTTTTGGCTGCTTGTGGCTCTTTGTCTAGATGTTTGTTCACAAAACTCCCTGCCAAGTTGTTCAAGTCATGTTTAGGCAGCCATTCCATTGAGGAATCATTGATGAAGCTTCCCTACCCTTTCTCAGCAGATCCCCAGGGTCTCTGCTCAGAATCTTTCTGCCCCTCCCCCCATCAGCCCTGAACTCTACATTACATGTTGTTATTCTCAAATAATCACTATAAAATGCAGGAGATTAAAAAAAAAACCTGCAGGAGATTTGGATTGGCATCTTGAAAGAATGAAAACCATACGGGTACATCATACTTTCTCTTTTACTGATCTCTTTTAACTGGATGCATTTAAATTCTAATTAATTCAGCTTATGCTTGACACTTTTTCTTTTAACCCTTGCTTCTCTTCCTCCTTTTTCCCTCTCCCTACCTCCTTTTGTTCTTTATTTTTGTTTATAACAAGAAATAGTTTGTGATTTTGCTTTTTACATATAATTAGCTTTCTCAGTTCAGTTCTTTATACAGAGGTTATGTAGAAACCATTTACTACATAGTATCACTTTTTTTTCAGAACTTATAGTGTTTGGAGCAGAAAAAGTGTTAATGAATTGATTTCTAGAGCCACTGTTCAGTGAATAATATGATTTACTAGCTCTCAAATTAACCCATTAAGCCATTAACAGCCCAAGGTTGAATTGGGTCTTCAGGTAATAGTAGCAAGTATCGTCTGTGTGGTTCAGGTTATTTTTTGTGCCGTTTTTATTTCTTAGCTTCCTCTCCATAGAGGTCAGTAAGTTAGGCCCAAGTATCCTTGTTTAACTTTAAGGAAACAGAGACAGAATTTTACGTGGCTGAGAAATAATTGAGTTGAACTGAATTGTTATTTGGAATATTCTGAGATAACTTTTTTTTTTTTTTTTAATTATGGCTGGAGAAATGGCTGAGCAGTTAAGGCAACTTGCTGCTCTTTGACAGAGCCAAGTTTGGTTTGCAGGACCCATGAGGAGGTTTACAACCACCCTTATCTCTAGTTCAGGGAATCAGCACCCACTTCCTCACCAGTACAGTGCACATGTACACATGCAGGCAAAATACTCATGTGCATAAAATTGTCCATCTTCGCCATGGAAAGTTAAGTAGCATCAGGAGTACTCACATTGTTGTTTAACCATTGCAAACATATCTAGGACACGTAAATGGTCCGTAAAAGTCGCAATAATTTTATAATGTAGCACTCTTATTTTCAGTCATCAGGGCAGTTTTCTCGAAAATTAAATCTACACATAATCATTTGATCAGAAGCATGGTCAAAATAGTTCACACTCTCCCTTGTAATTTCATTCTCCTTACACCATTGAAATTTTTATTTCATTAGTGATAAAATTAATGTTTCAGATTTATGTAATTGCCTGTAAGAAAGCATAGTTCTCATTAGGTTCTTAAAATAGTCTGTGAATACGGCTATATATGTTTGTCAGATATATATTTAAAAACAATTCATTTTTCAAAAACCAGAAGTTATTCAGACAATTATCTTCAGATACTATGTTACCAAACACAGTAATTATTCAAGGTAAGCTATATCTCTGGTGTCATTTCTTAATTTGCTGTACAAATATTTAAGTTCTATTGAGTATCCTTCACTCTAACAGGTACTAATTATATCATGACAAAACAGTTTTGTTTCTGTCAGATTTATAGTTTGTAATAGGGGGAGATCAGCACTAAAATCTATCATAAATTATAATAAGCGTCATGAGGAGGAAAATGAAATGTTATTGTAACATGAATCCAGAAAGCTTTTAACTTATCCTGAATTTCATGCGTTCAGGCATTCACATTTGAGCTGTGACCAAACAGTGAATGTGACAAAGGCAGATTTGAAAACATGCACAAAGCTCCTAAGCTACATCAAGTTTAAGGGACCAAAGGAGCCTGAAGTGAAGTTTATTGTGAGGACAAAATGAGTTGGGGACACACACACACAAGCCATAACAAGGAAAGTTTACCTCTGGATGTGTTGCAGAGACACTGAAAGTTCCAGGTTTCTGTTACTCTGGCGTCTAATGCTGCCTTTTCATTTGCTAGGCCCTGGGCGCTAGGTAGGTGATTCATTATTGCCATGCAAGCTTGAGGACTTGAATTTGGATTCCCTGGCACTCAAGCAAAAAGCCAGGCATGCAATCCCAGTGCTGAGAAGCAGGGAGAAGGTTATTCCAGGGCCTGTTGTCTGGCCAAGCCGTAAGCTCCAAGTTCAGTGAGAGCTCTCCCTCTCAAAAGATAAAGCGGAAAGCAACTGAGGAAAACATCCAACGTGGACCTCAGACCTCCACAAATGTGTGTATGGTCGTGTGTGTGCTATACACATACACTCACACAACATTGGTTCATCCTTAAAACCATACAAAGTTCTGTATAATCTAGGCCTGATACATGATACCTCACCATTTTTCATTGACTTTATCTGTAATGACTTGCTATGTGCTTCTGCCTAATCTGTGCTAGTCCTATTTGTTCAAGTGCTGGCATCGTTACCCTTTAACTTTCCTAGGTCTCTAATAGCCAGAAAGCCCTTCCCCCAGCATCCTGTGGAAAAGGGTAACTGCTTTCCTCACATTGTGAATGCAACTCATGGCCAGCTGATACATTTGTAGTTGACAGTTCTTTTCATTTCTCTCCTATTCCTAGTCCACACACCATACAACGTGTTCAAATGAAAGGGTTTTTTTTTTTTTTAATGTAAGCACTTTTAGTTACCGCTCACATATAGAAAACTAAATTTAAGGAAGAATAAAAGGAGTCCTAATTGTCTCTAGTTTCTGTCTTGTGCTTTATAGTAATGAATAGTGACATTGATGAAATCATAGTAGTGGAAAAGAGTTAAATGTAAGGATACATTTGGGTGGGGAGAAGATTATGAATTAATTTTAGGTATATTTGTTTCATGGTGCTTTATGAAACGTAAGTGAAGACATTATAAGTAGCCGAATATTCTTGTTTGGGAGTGTAGGTCAGAAGCCTAAAATGGAAGAAGGAAATACGGTGCAGCTAGGAAGCTATTGTATCTAAAGAGGATATCTTCAAAAGCCTTACAGTATTTGTATAGAGGACGAGCACACACAAAAAAATATGAATGCAAATATTTTCTAAGTTTTGTAATGAATTCTTTCATCTCTGAAAAACATCATAATATCATTTTTAGAGAATTAAAAGGGTATGACTGGGGCTTGTTCAGGTTCAGGCAGCACTAATTTATAGTGGTAGTAATTTGTTCACTTGTATTTTTTTCCCAGCAATGTTTAGTTATATAGTACATGAAACATATTGACTAAATTCATTTAGAGAAAAATGACCAAAGTTCAAGTGAGAAGAGGGCAAAGCAACTAAGAAAAATAAACTAATTGTTTCACTAATTTATCTGTTCGAAAAATATATCCATTGAATATCTATTTCAGACATAACTACTACAGAATTCAAAAACACTACTGTCTCTGGAGGTTCATGGTCTAGTGAATGCAATAGACTTATGAAGACCTGAGATATATTAGTATATTTGATCTACAGAATATTTTGACTACAAAGAAAAGAAAGCCATCAGAAAATAAGTGAGGCTTTACCAAGAAGTTCATTTATTTATTTGTTTATTTTACTGTCGTGAGCACTGCAGATCAAATTCAGTGGTGTGGACATGTTAGGCAACCATTCTACCATACTTCAGCACATGTTGCCTTTGAATTAGGTTTTAATCTTATTTGGTAGAAAACATTACGTCTTGATTCAGGTTGTCCGTCCTGTGATACCATAGTAGGAAATTACCAGAGTTATAGACTATGTGTTATAGCTCCTGTCTTACTCTATTTGTTCATAGAATCTCTGTCAGAAACTTGCTTCGCCAGGCAGCGCCCTCCAAACACTCAATGAGTGCGTGTTAGAACCCTCCAGGCTGTCGATGCTTGGTTACACGTTGAAATGCTTTCTTTAAAGGAGACAAAATACTATATAGTGCTTCTTTAGAGTGCCGGATCCAGATGAACTGCCTCACTTACACTGACATTGATAGAAGAGAAGGTTAAGAATAATTGCTAAGAATTTTCCTAAATAGTACAGATTTCATCAGGAGAACTGTTTCTGTGTTTTGTTTTTCAAAGAAAACATTCATACGGAAAACCTTCTGAGAGAAATAAAATGTAATTCCAGATTGTTTTATGCTTAGAGTCCTCTCGCTGAATGCCATACTAAAATAGTAATACATATGTCGCCACAATGATGCCACCGTCGTCCTGGGTTCTCCAGACTTCCCAGACTTTTCATTGCCCTGCACTCACCTCCACTTCCTCCCTGTTCTCAGATCTTCCACTTCTCTCAAAGGAGGGTGTGGGCGGGAGGGCCTGTCGCCTATTCGCGCCTATTCGCCTATTCGGGGAGAGCCTGTCCCCTCGCTCTCCTGTTGCTGTTTCAGTCCCCCTCCCTGCGCTGTGCGCTATCGGCTAAGTGCACGATGGGCAAGCACAGCCTTTTCAAACCGCACTGCCTAGACGCAAGCCGTATCACCATCCTTTCGTCTTCATCTGGACAGTGAGATAAAAGAGCTTGAAGCCGAGAAGTCCTGAGCTATCTGTCAGTGTCAGCGAATGCCATTCATTACACTGCTTCACAAATTGCCTTCTCTAAAGTCACTCTTCATTTGCTGTGTTCTGTAGAGTTCCTTTACTTTAAAATTTTTGATATCTGTTTATATACTGACAAATCCCAAATCTATCATGTAATTCTTCCTCCTGAGTTTCAACTTTAACATACAAATGTTAAGTGAATGTTTGTGCCAGGATGGCTTACAAATGACTCAACATGTCTACTAAGTCTGATCCTGATCTTGACTGCTTGTTTGTTGTTTTCACTGACGTGGAACTTTCTGTACAGACCAGGATGACTCAATTTACAGCAGTCCTCCTGCCTCTGACTCCCGGGTATAGTCCATACACCATACTGGACTTCATATTTTTCCTCGTTACACATCCTGATAGATATTTCACTCTCTAACCCAAGTCAGAACCTGAGACTGAACATCCTAAGTCCTGTTGACCACATCATCTTACATATCCTTTCCTCTGTGTATACGTTATTTCAATACTAGGATGCTTTTATGGTGTGAACCATCAAAATATTTCTGCAAGTCATCTCTCTTCCATTATTTATCATCTTCCAGGCCATTCCGTATTCTGTTTCCAAATTCATTGTTTGAAGAATCAAGTAGAATTATAGTATATGCTTAATTTTTTTTAGTCACCTAAAGGATCAAATTTAAATAGTAACCAGCTTATCACTTAAGCCAGATCAGTCTAAATGACTTCCAGTTCTTAGAATATATGATGCATTAGATATCTTTGTATATACTGTTAGCACTCCCAATTCCTTCTGTCCTTTCCTGTGAAGGATCAGCAGTGACCATTGTGAAAGCAGAGGCTGTCCTTACGTTCTTTCATAGTGTCGGTATGTAGTGTGATTCCAGAATATAATGATGCCAGCACAGTGTTTCTCACAGTTTATGATTTGGCTGTGATCTCACCAGGCCAGTCAGCAGTGAGAAAGTGTAAGTGATCAAAGTTTCTGTGTCCATTTGATAGAATAATTTTATACTTCTGTAATAATCAGACCTGGGTTTTGTAGAGTGTTTTTAATTTTTTCATTTTGTCTGACAGAAGTGCCAGTCTTTAGTGATTTGAAAGTTTTATTTCAATTGATTCCTCCACAAAATTGATTTGAGAAATACTGTATTAGGAAAAAAAAATCATTTACGTAAAGTGTACTTCATTTGTACCTGATGAGCAGTATTTCTAGAGTTGTTGACCACAAAAGAACACAACAGTTTACATAGAACTGCAACATTCAGTAGTTCACTTTTTGTAGTTGAAAAATGGAAGAGCTACACGCAAGAGACATAGACATTACAGTCGGTGTGATAACAGCTGAATCAGGCTGCATTGCAAGATAAAGCATTATTTTCCTAAATCCGTTTTGCTATCTTGCTGACCAAAATAGTTCATATTGACATTTATTGTCTCAGTTTGAACTAATAGATAGGTCATTTAACATTATAATTAAATCAGGCAGCTATAAAAGTAAGTAGAACTTACACTGTTTCTTGAAATTGTTTGAACCATGTGGTTTCGACTTGTTTTTATAAAATATGTAAACATAAATCACTCATGAATAGCCTGCTGTTAGAAAATGTTTTTAATGAGCTAGTTGCTGTGGAAGGCTAGCAGCGTTAAATACTCAAATACTCCATACCTAAAGTATATAACAGCCTCATAGCCTTCTGTGTAGTGCAGGTTATCACAGACTTGTGTTTGTCAACATCAAAAGGATTCCTTCTTCAGTTTATTTTCCTGTTCAATATGAGAATCATAATGACAGCCCTTCTTAAACAGTGACACCCACAGTTACTAAAGCTTACTAAAAGTAGTCTTTCTGGTAAATTTGGGATTATCCTTTCTCAACCTTACAGATGAAAGAAGAGGAAAGAGATTAATATTTCTTTGCTACCCAACAAAATGTATGTCATCAATTGTCATATTTCACAGAACTTTGATAATACTGGATTTGATACAGTATAAAGGAATGCCATAACAAAGGAATAACAGTGAGATTTTCCGGGAAGTTTAATTTTATCTATGTCATATGCCTAGGAATTACACTAACAATGTTGCCGTGAAAACAGCGTCCTTGCCCAACCCATAAGCCCTATGACTGTGTGGTGGTAGATTCCCCTAATCACTTGGGAGGCTGAGGCAGAAAGATCATTGAAGGCAGGGGCAGCCTGAATCCCCTAGACAGACCCCATCTTGAAAAGTGAGCGAGGTGGGGGAGGGCAGCAGGAAGGAGTTTCCTTTGGAAGACCCCAGCGTTTTCAGTAGTGCTGGTTCCCACCTTACTGGCTAGGTGAAAAGGGGGTATTCCAAACTCGTTCTTTTTTAACAGCTTGGAAAATAGAAATACAGAGCTGAAAAGAGTTATGATTATATTTCCTTCACAAACTGTGAAGATCTTTGAATTCTCAAGAATATTGACATGTTACTTTTCACTAGAAAAGTGTCATGATGAAAAGGCCATTTTTTTTAGTCTAGTTGACAGAGCCCATATATGTAGCTCATCACATGAGCAACCACCGTAGATTCCCAGTGTCTTCTGTTTGGGTGCAGAGCCGTGGTGCTTTTTTACACAGCACTATTCAGAATGCTCATATTGAGTCACGATATGATAGGACAGCAGTTGACGTAAAAACCTAGATTCATCATTCACCTAACTTCAAATTAAGAAAAAGTTACCTGAGAATATTCTGAGATGATTGTAAACATGGATTACTTCAGGTTTTGTTTTTAAAATCATCAGAAGATAAGAGCCAAGACCCTTATTTTGGATTTTTTATTATTATTTTCAGTTTGAAGGAGTAGCTATTCTTTAAAAAGTGTTCAGTGACATTCATTTTGATCAGTTTCAGAATGAGTTACGAAACTCAAAAGCTGTAGGTGATGAGAAATTAAGTGTGTTTTCTTTCCTGTTCTAGTTACCGGTTTTCTAAAGTAGTGAGCATACATGGTCACTTGAGAACTGGGCTGCTGGAGCGCCTGAGCAGAGAGGGAGAGGTTCATGCTCAGCCTTACAAAAGACAACTTTCTCTTTTTGACTAATTTCCAGGTACTGGGGACATTCCAAATTCATTACAAGTTATGGGATAGCTATTAATTATTTATATGTTGATTTCAGACTTGGTTTTTGGTTATATAGTAAGACTTGGAATTCTTCAGTTTAACAAACAATCAAACAAAAAACTTAAATAGAAGTTTATAATTAAGTCTTAACATATATTACCTAAAAGTTTTATCAGAGAATTCAGGAGTCATCAGTGTCACTGGCCAGAACATACTTAGTTTAAGATTAAGTCTTTTACTTTCAAAAATAATGCAAATTATGGGAAGATGTGTTAATATAAAGGAAAATTAGGTGCAATACATTCCACCTTTTAAAGTAACAACATTTCACACAGTATTCTAGAGTTTTTCCTATTTATTTATTTATAATATAGTACTTGAGGGTTGCAGTGGATAAACCATATAGCAGAATTCCCACCGGATGAGACATACGAGCATTTGCAATTCTCTTAGAGAATTTTTGTTTGGTTTCTGGTTAAAGATTTAGAAAAACAGTTTTAGCTTATATAGATGTAGTTTGGTAGGTATTGGGGCTTTGGCAGTCATTATTTTCCTTCATTAGGAAGTTTACATGTTGTCTTTTTAGGCATAAGAGGATTTTTGAACATATATGACTTTTAGATAAGTGTTATTACCAGGTGCAAGTTAAGTCCTTTAGACTCCCTTCCTCTCCCAATGTTCTAAGTCTCTCCTGGGACTGTTCCTGGTCTACCTTCTATGTTGTAGTTTGGTTAACACTTCTTGGGGCTGTTTGGGTGGCACTGTGCTGGTTCCTGAGTTACAATGATGAATAGCACATTGGTTCTGTAAGTGAATTGGAAGTATAAAATTAGCCCAGAAGTAATATTCCCCCTTTGTCTACTAAGGAAGGTGTAACACTAAATGTCAGAGGACAAGTGGGAGTTTCTAACAGAGAGACTATTCAAAGGACTGCATGGAAAGCATCATTCAGTACTTAAACTAACGTGTATATATACATATAGATACTCTTAATAATAGTGATAACAATTTCCAGTCTCCAGTATAAAGTATACCAGCACACACATACCCTTTGAGAATCAGATTTTGAGTATTCACTTCATTAAGTCATTTACTTGCTTAGACATTTACCATATATTTATTTTTAATTAGTATAGTTGGGTTTGTTCATGTTCACTTGACTCCCCAATGCTTCCCAGATCCATGTAACTTTGTTCTTTGTTTTTTGATTGTTTTTTAAATTCATCAAATCCAATTTGTGTTGCCCTTGTATATCTGGGTGTGTGGCCTGCCACTGGAGTATGATCAACTTGTCAGGGACTACACTCCTAGAGAAAATTATGTCTCCCTTCCGTAGGGTTACCAGTTGTTACTAGCTCCTTGGCTGGGGGAGCCTTATGCTCACCTCCTTTCTTCTGGTTGGGCTTTGGTATGGCTTTGCTTGCCTAAGTCTTATGCATGCTGTCATAACTGAGGCACATCAACTTTCTTATCATTTCTTCAGAATCAGTAACTTTACATAGTAGCTTGTTTACTTAACCTTGTCTCTCATCATTGTGTCATGAAAACTAAATTAGTAAATGCAAGAAGATGTATACACCAAATATAAATTTGATTATCCATACTTAAATTTCTGTTGTCCTTGCCAATTTTGTGCACTGTTAGCTTATATATAGATCATTTGTTTAAATACTTAAGTATAGAAGTATTTAGTCTAGTTGCCAAGCATACCTGTTCATTAATGCAAGTTGCTTGCTTTTTCCACTTTTAAGAATTGAAGATACTACCAAGAATATCATATCTGGTTATTGCTTTATTTTTTAATTAATATACATGACATTTTCAAACGTGGTATTACTTTATTTTTAGTCTTCAAAATTTTTATTCTCCATTTAAGGAACAAACTCTAAGCCCGGTAATATTTAAAACAAAACAAGGCTTAAGATCCATGCGTGTCATTCCCAGCACTGGGAAAGCTAGAGGAGAAGGAAGATTGGGATTTCATGTTCAGCCTTGGCTATATGATAGGACCATGTCTCAAAAAACGTATATACTGCTTGTCTACTGCTTGTCTTACTGTCAATACATTTCCTCATATCTGGGCCCCATTTAATTACAGATAATTAAGAGATGAAATATTTTTGATTTTAATGTGTGACAGTGTCAGGTGGTTGAACTTCAGTAAGTTAACAGAGACAGGTATCATGTCAGAAATTGCCAAAAGCAATAGATTTACTACTACTGTTTATGCATTTGGTTTTTCTTACAACATACTCACGTATGTTTTGGTTTTACCAACAACACCATATATGTTAAGAAGCTAGAGTTGTTTTGTTTTAATTTTATAGTTATGGAAGTGTTTAGGCTACTTAGACTTTTAGTTTATATTATATCAGTCAAAGTATCTTAGAGGCTAAAATGGTAATTTCCTAACTTAAATGTGAAGAAACAAGTACATATATGTATATGTTTAAGGAGGGGGTTGTTCCTTAGAGCATTATGTTTAATAGCAGCCAGTCTAAGCAGATATTTCAGCATCAAAGACCTTTATGATTTTAAGAGAGGCTCATATGAAAACTCTAAATGATGGGGTTGCGTGCAATAATTTCAAATCAAACAGCAGCACAACCATGTTTAAGAAACTGGTTTCTTCGCTCCCAGAGTGATGCTGTTGAACATGTGTAGAACAGCTACAATGTAGAAACCCGCGAGTGCCTGACTGTTATTCTAATCATATCTTGAAGTCTGTACAAAAAGTTACAGTAACTAGTCCTACGTGATTTAAAGAACATAATTTCTAATATACCAATACGTTCAGATTCAGAGAAAACTCTGACATCACTTTAGTTCTTAATTTATTGTAATTTCTGTATTAGTAAAAGAATAGACCAGCTGTTAGATTTCTTACAAATTGTTAGAGAAATATAACTTGGAAGTTTTTTAACAAATTATATTCATTAGGTTGAATGTTTATATTTAAATATTGATTATGACATGTTCATTGATAGTACAGGCCTCCACTTATTAAAAGTGTTTGTATTTCATTCTTTTGTTTGGCAATACTGAATTAAAAGCAGTTCAAACTGACATATGTTCCTGTGAAAATAAAGTGCTTGTCTAGAAAGTATGAATAGGCTCACCCACCATAAAGCCTAAAAGTAGAATGTTTTCAGTACATGCTGCCCTTTTGCTTCCATCTTGGGGCTTTTGGGGTACTTCTGACATCATTTGTTATAAGCAAGTATATACTTACCACATGTGCTAAGACTTCATTTGACAAAAATGAATTTTCTGTGCTAAGCATTGAGAGAAAAAGAATAAAAGGTGAGAGAATAAATACAAAAGTAAATACAGGCAGAACATTTTTATTAAACATGTATATTTATTGTGCTTGGACTAGTGCTAAATGATATACTTAGTGGTGAAGATTACAAATATAAAGCCTGTCATGGAAGTCACAACCCACATTACATAGACTATAATGTCACATTCTAGTATACAATCAGTGTTGTACTAAACAAGAGTGAACCATAAGCAGTATACAGGGACAGCAGGAGACATTGTTGAGGATCTGAGAGCGTATCCCAGTTAGGATACCTGGCCCTCATCCAGGGATAAGGCAAGAAGATTTGTTTTCAGATAGGGGAAGCTGTGTATGCTCACCAGTGAGAGGAAGCATAGAGGGCAAGTGGCTGTCAGTGAGCAGAGTAAGTAAGGGCACTATCAGAGGGACACAGATAAATAAAATATCCGTCAAAGAGTCGGGGGTTATAGTAGGAATATAAGGAATTACTAAAGGTTTTATGACAAAGCAGTAACATGATTAAACACATATTTAAAAGATCACTGGTGATTGGTAGAGTTATTTTTTTTTCCAGTTGTATTTGGAAGGTCTTGCAAGTTATGGATACACATGAAGGATTAAGTAAAAATAAAGTGCAGAACATTTTCATGTTTGCAACACTTATTTTTGAGCTATTTATTTGTAAAGCCTTATGTTTGGTTGTTTGTATAAGTGTAGAATAGAGTGTGGTGGAATGCTACATTAACACAACCCTGACCAAATCAAATATGAGGATTTGGAAACTTAAGTGCTAGTTGTCAGGTACTTCTATGGCTGTCCCTTTCCTGACTTGTGACAAATCAGAGGACACTGCTAAGTAACAGCATCTGTGTTCTTCATTGCTGGGCCCTTCCGCTAGTTCTGGGTCTGTAATTAAAAGTGAAACGTAATGCAGAAGTGGAAAATGAAACTCTGGTGGAACATAAGATTGTTGAAACATAAAAGGATTTGGGAAGAACCATAGGAAGTATCCTTTCCCTCAGTCGCCATGTACATTATAAGCTGCCTATGTATATCTTTTAATACAAAAATTTGTGTACTGGAAGAAAATGTAAAGGATAGGACTCTGAAGACCTGCAGAGTCCAGCCCAAAACACATATAACAATGAGGCCTAGTGACACGGCCGGGTCACACTGGCTGTTCTAGAGACCAAGTCAAGGCCAGCCTGGGCAACTGAAGATCTTGTCTCAGAATCAAAAGTGTAGTGAGAGAGTGGGGTGGAGCGCGGTCATGGAGTGTGTCCTCACTCAGGACCTCAGAGCCTCAGAGCGGGGACGGGAGAGCCAGCACGGAGTCTTTCAAGTTCGTCTTGACGGTTAGGGCTAGACAAACAGTCCAGGCAGCATTCAGATTGTATGGATATTATGATTACTTGGTAAACACAAGTTGAAATAGTAGAGACCAAAAAAAAAAAAAAAGAGTAACATAATTTATTTGAAAGAACTGAAGAGAAGAATATGCTTATTTTGGTGTTTTGGTCAGTCTACATAATACAGTCATTATTTAAATTATCTATAGGAACCCAGCAAGCTGAACTTTTCATAGCTACAAAGTCTGTTTAGCTTTCTACAACTTAGTAGCACAACAACTCTCCAAAAATTTGATTTTCATGAGTATTAATTGAGACTCAACAAAATGAATTTTTAAAACTTTACAAGCAACTGGTTTCTCATAGAGCACTGTTACTTGACAAATACATTCTTGCATAAAAAGATATGTTTATTTATATGACTTACACAATTACAAGTATGAGATATTGCATACTCAGAACATTTGTTAATCAAGTAATGTGGTATTTTCTCTGAGGTCAAATTTTGTGGCATCATCAATTTAGAGTTATCCCATCATGAAATCTTGTGGAAAATGTATTTCTACCATTTTTTAAATTTTTTTATCAGGAATTAATTCAAAATAAAATTTGAGAACTTTGTTGGACTTTTTATTTTTTCATAAAAGAAAATTGGATTTTTATTGTATTAAGAGTTTCAAAAGAACACACTCAAGAGTTTGCCTTCAGTTTGTTTTCAGAAGGCTCTCCTTGTCAGTACTACCCTTTCTAACTACACTACTAGCCAAGTGACAGGTTTTAAAACTGTACCTTTATGACAGGGCAGTGGCTGCAGAAACAGTAAGTACAGTTGTTTTCATGGCTTCCGGGGGTATTGGTACCAAAATCCACAGGTACACAAGAGTTTTATATTAGTGGCTTATGAGTATTACATAATCTATATATCCCCTTCTGTACATTTAAAATCATCTCTACATCACTTATAATGCTACCTTTATATTGCACTGGCTAAAGAATAATGACCAAAAAGTTGTAGTTTAATGCACATGTAATTTTTTCCAAAATATTTTGTTCTCTGCAATTGATTTGAGTCCATGGATACCACAACCATCTGTACCTTGTTTAAGTTGTTTTTTTGTTTTGTTTTGTTTTGTTCTGTTGTTGTTTGTTTTGCTTGCATATTATCTCGGTTTTTCCCTACTCAGGCTAATTGCAGGTGCCTGGGATTATTAGACAATCCATTACTTCTACCAATCAAGTAAAAGAAGGAAAGAAAGCACTGAGCTCTCTTCTAGTTAACAGGTAGTTTGCTGTGATTAAAATAGTGCAGGTTTTGCAGCAACAAATAGTAGTATTTTTATTTATCGTTAGTAATTGATGAAAGTTTGGGAAATGAATGTGAGTGTTTGACATGACTTATTACAAGAGACCATTTGTATTTTCTATATATGTTATAGCAAATTGACTTGTTTCACTCTTTATTTTAGCGCTTAAGTATGTATGTGCTTTCTTTGACTTTAAAATATATTTTGTTCCTTGCAGTGTTTGAGCAACACACCTCCACTTACTGAATATTTCCTCAATGATAAGTACCAAGAAGAACTGAATTTTGACAATCCCCTAGGAATGAGAGGAGAAATAGCTAAATCATATGCTGAACTGATCAAGCAGATGTGGTCTGGAAAGTTTAGCTACGTCACACCAAGAGCATTTAAGGTTCGTTTGGTAAACTTGGGGTTTTTGTGTTCTTAATGCCTATAAATAGGCTGGAGAGGTATGGCGTACAGGGTTGGAGCAGTTACTACCCTTTCCAGAGTTTGGTTCCCAGCGCCAGCATTAGGTGAGTCAGATACGCCTCTTAACTCAAGCGGGGGTGGATCTGATGCCCCCTTCTGACCTCCACGGGCATTTGTGCTCATGTGCAAACAGACACATATGTACACACAATTGAAGGGGGGGAGGTTAATAAAGGGGACAAAACAGAAAGACACCAATATTGTTGAACGGTTTAGAATGTCTCTGGAAACCCTACCTGAATACTTTTATGTGTGGTGAAGAGCTTCATTGGACATGCCACTAGGTCTGAGTAATCTAGTTTATCCTAGTGGTTGTTGTAGACTATAAAAGAAAAAAATCCGAATGAAACTAATTTGCAAAATAACCATCAAATAGTCATTAACTGTAATATCAGTGTAGTTCTTATACTTGGATATTTGTATGTATGAGGTAGTTACTTAGATCTTACACTTAGTGAGAAGTTATTATAAGCCATAATCTTTACAGGTAAATGGCATTCTTAGAATATCCTCTAGAAAATAACTTGTTATTCATCTAGTGCTAAAAACAGAGTCAGGGCTAAAAAGAAGACTGCAGTTGCTTTAGTTCCCAGCACCCACATGATAGCCACTTATCTACCCGCTGTAGTTCCAGTTACAAGGGAACTGCACACAAGTATACAAAAACAATGCAGGCAAAGCATCCATATAAAATAAGACTTAAAAACTTAAATATATGATTAAAAATTAAGCGAGTCATTTGACACCCATGTATATGTGCAAACACAAATAAATATATGTAATAACAAATTCAAGTAAAAAAGTAAGAAGTAACCAAAAACAACAACAACAAAAAACAGGCTGTTCCTGCATTTTTTATTTTACCTTCTAAACCTTGCGCAGACTTGTCCAAACCAATTCTCAACAGTTTCATTTTGCTAGATTTTTGTCTGTTAATTTTCTATATGTATGTACCTTTTTCATTCATCCTATGATTCAGATTGTATTTCTTTAGAGTCATATTTAAACATTCTTAGTATTAAGTACCTTAAGTACAAAAAGTACTATTAGTACTTTATTAAGTTCTATATAGCTAAATAATGCCAAAATTCCTTAGATAAGCAGGGAAATGCAGATTAATAACAACTCAGTCTCAGACCAGTGATTAATACAGAATTTTTTTGTTTGTATATGTATTTTTCTCAATTTTATTTTATTTGCAGTGGATTCTTGTAGTATTGCCCATGCTAATCTCAAATTTCTGGGCTCCAGCGTTCCCTGTGTCACCCCTTCGCTCTGGGACCGCAGGCTGCTCAGTGTGCCCAGCTCTGGTTTTACAGAGTCATGTGTTCTGTCTTGTTCCAGATAAGATTCACACACCCTTACTGGAAATACGGAACAAACGGACTATATACACACATACATACATATACATACATACAGCAGAGTAGTGTTTATTCCTATCTGTATAAATTCAGTTTTGATTCTTTACAAAAGTCATTTTCCATAAAGTTATCATAAATTAAATTAGCATACAAAACCACATTCTAGGGAAAATGCAGGGTTTGACTCCACTAGGCTTTGGTCACATTTTCATCAACTAGTCCCTGCATTCTGTTTTATATGTGTGTTATTTTATATGGTGTACACATTAGTACTGATTTCACTGCCAATCCTGTAACTCATTTCTTAGAAAAATTTATCTAATTGTATTTTCCCCATAAAGTACATGACTACCCCTGTGTTTATGAACTCTAGACAACATCTTAGCAGTCTGTTTGGGAACCATTCGAAACACTAAATAGCCAACCACAAAAGCACTAAAGTATAAAGAAAATAACACTAAAAAAAATTACAAAGTGATGCTAAAACGAAGAGACAGTACAGCCTTCAGTCCCAGAGGGGAGTGTATATGTAGGTAACAGGTTTTTACGGGATCATGTCTTCACATGACTTAAAATGTATCACAATTTGACTTGAGGCTTTTAAGTAATTTTTAACACATAGGTAAATTCTCAGGTGTGGATTCATTGAAAATGAGAAGCTTGTGCTTTTTCAGGAACCCTGGCTCTAACTGGTTTTGTGATTTTGCTCGTCTTTCAGACACAAGTAGGACGTTTTGCTCCTCAGTTCTCTGGATATCAACAGCAAGACTGCCAGGAACTACTAGCTTTCTTATTAGATGGATTACATGAAGATTTGAATAGAATTAGGAAAAAACCATATATACAGTTAAAAGATGCTGATGGGAGGCCAGATAAGGTAAACAAGTGAATTTCATGCTGTTATTGTCTTCATTGTTACAATTTTCTAATACCTCTTAGTAACCTGTTTATTTTCCTTGTAGGTGGTTGCTGAAGAAGCCTGGGAAAACCATTTAAAAAGAAATGATTCTATCATAGTCGATATATTTCATGGCCTTTTCAAATCTACTTTAGTGTGTCCTGAGTGTGCTAAGATCTCAGTAACTTTTGACCCTTTTTGCTACTTAACACTTCCATTACCTATGAAGAAAGAACGTAGCTTGGAAGTTTATTTAGTTAGAATGGATCCACTTACTAAACCTATGCAAGTAAGTAATTACTTCTTCCTTTGTTTTTGTTACTTTTATTTATTGATTGGACTATTTTAAATTTTGTTGGTTTCTCTAACACAAATCAATAATAAAGTTTTATTACACAATATCTGGAAGATATACCTGTTTAGAATTATGTAAAGTTGAAGTATGTCATAGAAAAATTAATTTCTCAAATTACTTTGTCACATTAAAGACAACCGAGATGTTCGTTTTACAATTTGGAATGAGTATTCACTGACAAAGGTTAATGACAGTATTATTATCTATATTTTTTCTATCAAAATTTTTAAGATGTATTATTTTATATGTATGGGTATTTTGCTTGTATATATGTCTGTGTACCACTTGTGTTCTTGGTACCTGTGGAGGCCAGAAGAGAAGAACATAGGATCCCCTGGGCTTGGAGTTATAGGTGGTTGTGAGCTACCATGTGGATGCTGGGAATGGAACCTGGCCCCTGTAGAAGAGCAGCCAGGTGTCTTAACTACTGAGCTGTTTAGAATCCATCTATTGAAAAAATTTAGGTTGTAGTTATTTTCCTGGTCACTTCTAGAAGTAAACATACTATTGTATTTTGTAATTCATGATGTGGTCATGCATTTAAGTAGCAGTAATCTCAGGCATTTCAACAACTTTGGTGAAAAATTAAAAATATGTGGTTCCTGGCCAGCAGGATGACTCAACTGTAAGGGCAGTTGCTGACCTGACAGACCTTCCTTCAATCCCTAGGATTCACATGATAGCAAGAGAGAAACAGCTGTCACAGGTTGCCCTCTGACTACCACACTCACGATGTGGCATGCACACATGCATGCACACATACACAATTAATAAATATTTTTAGTAATAAAAAATACTTGTATAAATAATGCTATAGTCCTTAATACTTCAAAGTATTATGTTTTGCTTATTGGTCTATGCAAAATCTCTGTAGTGTCAGGTGTTGGCCTGATTCCATTGCCTAGTGCTATCAAATGGATTCCTTAATGTTTTGTGAGGAAAACGCTACATTTTTCTGTTTAAATCAAAATCTCTTTCACATTCGACTCCCTTCTGTCCCTCTGAGCTCTGCTGCAGTACTGAACAGATTGTGTCTGGCCTTCCTCTTCCTTTCTCAGCTACCTGGACCTTTGACGGCAGGAGCTTGTACTTCCAGTGCTATGATTCGTAGGTGTTCATGCAAAAGGGCATCCAGATTTATATTACTCGGTGCTTTTTCCCAAATCAAAGCAGATTTGGTTTTGACTCTAGATTATTTTCTATAAGTTTTGAGGTTAGGGTTCTGTCCAAATATCTCAGATTTATAAGTACAGAATAGAAGTCTATATGAAAGGTGTCTTGTGAACAAAATTACCTTACCATCCAGGCTCAAAACTGATATTCTTAAAACTAACAGCTCCTTCCCTAAAAGTGATGAAAGGCTTGAGGCAAGCCTGAACCTGTGTTCAGTGTTACACGTGTTTGGGATACATGAGGAAAGTCTATATGGAGATACTCAACATTCATTAAGTTTATGTATTTAGGCTGAAGAGAAACTGCTTGAGTTATAAATTGAGCAGTAAGCTCTAGGAGATAAGGGGAATTGTTAGTGGGGAAAGAGTAAAGAACTATTTTGGTTTGGGACTTGGAGGGTAATTTTAGTGTCTTTTTAAAGATGTGTATATTTCAGCGCTTACACCAAGTTAAGGTAAATGGAGAAGGGATAATTGCTGGGTTTGGGTATCAAAGAAAACAGAAGATAGATTTCAGACCCAAGTGCTAGGGTTAGGCGTGCATAGGCAGAAAGACATGTCTTCCCATAGTCTTCAGACACAGGAGCAAACAACCTCTGCATTCAAACATGCATGGTGCACAGACATATCTAAGCAAATACCCATACATACTCAAAGTAGCTTCAGTTTTCTCAGTAAAGTGAGAAGGTAAAGAAATAATGGGGAGGATTTCAGATAGTGTCTGTAGACTGAACAAACAGGTAACAGCAGAATTGTTCCTGGGCAATGGGGAAGAGTCTGCCCCATTAGACTGTCATCTGTAGCATCCAGTGCTGACACTGCGGAAATTTCTCAAACAGCGATGGGGAAGTACATGCCTTTCTTAGTCACTGTTCTGTTGCTGTGAAGAGACACCATGACCATAGCAACCAGTTAAAGAAAACGAGTTTAGTTGAGGCTGACTTACAGTTACAGAGATTTAGTTGATTGCATGGTGAAGAAGATGCTGTCCTGCAGGCTGACACGTGGTGCTGGAGAAGTAGCTGAGAGATCTACAGCTGGATCCACAGGCAGCAGGAACACAGAGCCATTGGACCTGCTTGGGCTTTTGACACCTCCAAGCCCACCCCCAGTGACTCACTCACTCCAACAAGGCCATGCCTCACAATCCCTTCAGATAGTGCCTGTGGGGGCCGCCATTATTCACACCACCACAGTTCAGCAAAAATAGAACTGAGAGTTAAAGACACTAAAGGTTTTTTATTTAGCAGGGTGGTTGACATAATAAGAATGTAGGAATTTGGTGAAAGAACATCAAGACAGAGGAGAGAAGACCATCCACTGACTAGAAATCTCTGCACAAACCAAGACTAGACAAGAAGTAACCTGTTAGGGTTAAAGATCCCAGAAGTGAAACCACTTGCAATGACAGGTTCAGGAAGTGGGCTGCAGGTATAGGTCTGTGAATCAGCAAACCAAGGGAGAGTGCAGCCAGCAAAAGCCATCATGGTGAACATGATCACCCAGGTGCTTCCAAGAGCAGAGGAGCACTCTGAGACGCTTGGCTGTGGAACAGACACAAGCCTGGGCCCAACTAGTCACTGTTTTCCCAATGTAATAAATTTACTACAAATTTTGTTTGTTTTTTAGTACAAAGTTATTGTGCCCAAAATTGGAAATATACTAGATCTTTGTACAGCGTTGTCTGCTTTGTCGGGAGTGCCTGCAGATAAGGTGAGGTGTTTCTGATATTGAAGTGTGTAAATTGGTCTTTAGTTTCTCAGTATTGTAAAACCAGCTTAATAGGCATTTATTTCCTTCTAGATGATAGTCACTGACATATACAATCATAGATTTCACAGGATCTTTGCCGTGGATGAGAACCTCAGCAGCATTATGGAGCGGGATGACATTTACGTGTGAGTGTGACATCTATTTACAGTCTCTTGTTGGGGGGGTGTCTAAAGAGCTGACGTAAAACCAAGTGTGACATCCACATATAGTCTGCTGGGGGGGGGGGCCTGAACAGCTGATGTAACACTTAGGGCTTATGCTTCTTTCTGCCCCCATAGGTTTGAGATTAACATCAACAGGACAGAAGACACAGAACATGTGGTTATTCCTGTTTGCCTACGAGAAAAATTCAGACACTCAAGTTATACTCATCATACTGGCTCTTCTCTGTTTGGCCAGCCTTTCCTTATGGCTGTACCACGAAACAATACTGAAGATAAGCTCTATAATCTCCTACTCTTGAGAATGTGGTAAGTGCAGAAGAAGTATAATTATGCAAAATAAAATATAAAATAGCTAAAGAAAGTCATTGTGCAAGGTACTACCAGAATTTTAAGCAAGTCTCTACTCAGCTTTGTTTAAACAGATGGCAAACCAGATAGGGTCGGATTACAACCAAGTATGGTGGGGATACACACCTGTAGTCATAGCCCTGAGTGTGACCCACTATGTGAACTAGGCTTGGAAGACACGCCCATAATCCCACCACTTTTGACTTGGAGATAGGACAATCAAGAATTGCCTGGGCTACATAAAGTAGAGTGCTTTAAACCATCATAATAAAGTAAAATAATAAAGTAAAAATAAAATTACAATCTAACCCATTTACGTGGTCACATAAAATATATTACTGAGGTTATTTTAATGCAGAAACATCAATACATCAATTCTTGGCTGTTTAACACCAAAAGCTTATAGTTGGAAGTTTTTCCTGAAATTAGTATATGTTACAAGCTAGAAATCATAGTAAATGCCAAATGGTCATTTTATATGCATGCAGCTATCAAGAACTCATTAAAAGGATAAACTTTCATGACAGGTGGTAAGATAGTGCCCTTACACTAAGATGAGGACTGTTTATCGAGTTCATGTTTTAAGTTGAGAAATGCTCCTCTGTGCTGCACTTTTAACACACAAAACGTGGGAAAACCTGAGCTGAAAAGAAGACTTGTAGATCGGGTGAGGACACTTGTGCCAAGGCCAGCAGCCTGAGTCCAGTCCCTAAGGCCGTGTGGTGGAAGGGAGAACCAGCTGCTGCAAGCTGTCCTCAAACTTCCATGTACACACACAGTGTGCGCACACACACAGATGAGCAAAAATGTAATTAAATGTAAAAAATGAAAATGAGCATGCAGCCAGGCGAGGAGGCACACGCCTTTAATCCCAGTACTGAGAAGGCAGAGCCAAGAGAGCTATGAGTTCAGTGCTAACCTGGTCCAAGTAAAGAGTCCCAAGCCAGCCGCAAATACACTGTGAGACCTGGCTCAAAAACAACAACAAAAAGCAAAACCCTAGAAGTAAATAACCATCTTTTTAATATTAAAAACAATGCAAATATAAAATATTATTCAGCTTTACTTTGAGTGTGAGAACTTGAATTTAAATTAAAATGGTTGGTTTTCTAAAGTAAAATGGAAAGTTAATTTTACAAGTTTGTTACCTGACGTTATTGCAGTCGGTATGTCAAGATGTCTACTGAAGCTGAGGAAACTGATGGACCCCTGCGTTGCTGTGAGGACCAGAACATTAATGGGAATGGTCCAAATGGCATGCATGAAGAAGGCTCACCAAGTAAGAGTTTCTTGTCATGTTCTAAACACCTCTAATCTAGACAATATTGCACCATAGGAAAGATTACAATATGGATTAGCAAACTAAAACACATGAGTAGATAGGGAAAGGCAATATGATAATTATGAAGAGTCATACAAGGTTTATTTACAGATCTCTTTTTAAATACTAAGGTGAGATGGAAACAGATGAACCAGATGATGAGTCCAGCCAGGATCAAGAACTTCCCTCAGAGAATGAAAATAGTCAGTCTGAAGATTCCGTCGGAGGAGATAATGATTCTGAAAACGGATTGTGTACTGAAGAAACTTGCAAAGGTCAACTTACGGGACACAAAAAGCGATTGTTTACATTCCAGTTCAACAATTTAGGCAACACTGACATCAACTACATCAAAGACGACACCAGGCATATAAGATTTGATGATAGACAACTCCGGCTAGATGGTGAGTGTCGGTGAGAAATAGCTTCAACTCTGATCTGAGTAAATTATCTTTTAGGTAAAGACCATGAAATTTAGACCTGTCATGAAACAAAGATACATATCTGTAAGTGCTAATCAGAAGCCAATGATATCTTCATGTAGTGACACATTTACTAAGATGGGGCTGGTTTATGTATGTTGTGTTACTTTTAACTCTCAGATTATTTCAGTGCCTTGAAAACAGATTAGTGGTTTGCCCTGATCATCTAGTGCAAGTAGAAAACATTGCAGTTTTTCTTCTCTGCTGTATTTGTTTGTGTTAAGATACATTTGACACTAAAGCTTATGATATTTTTAATGAAAAAAAATTTTTTTCCACCTTAGAAAGATCTTTTCTCGCTTTGGACTGGGATCCTGACTTGAAAAAGAGATATTTTGATGAGAACGCTGCTGAGGTGAGCCCGCTCACTGCTTCCTGACCTTTTCCCTGCTTTATGTGGCTGTGAGGCTTGATTACATCCGTCTACCCTTGCTTGTACAATACATTCATTTTAGAAGAAAAACGCAGTGAACCTTTTTACTCCTTAAGTTGAGAGTTGGTTTGAGCATGTGTTTATGCAGCCAGAGGTTCATCCAAAAGTTGCTCTATACACGTCAGCTGAAATGAGCTGTTTGATGTTTCCTTATAAGATGTGTCACTAAGAGTGTTCTCAGTGTTCATCTGTTCTCTTAATTCAAGATATACTTCTCTTTAGGAATTTGAAAAACATGAAAGTGTGGAATATAAACCTCCAAAGAAGCCCTTTGTGAAATTAAAAGACTGCATTGAGCTTTTTACAACAAAAGAGAAACTAGGTGCTGAAGATCCCTGGTAAGAGATGTTAAGTGACTGTGACTAGTTCTTGGTTCTAAGACTTTCTAATGCTCCTGGTGGCAGGATATTAACTAGTTTCCTTGACATTTTAATAAGGTTTTTATATAAACTCTAGTCTAAAGAAGGGTGCTCATATCTTTTTTTTTAATTTTTATTAATTACACTTTACTCACTTTGTATCCCCCCCCATAAACCCCTCTCTTCTTCCCTCCCAATCCCACCTTCCCTCCCCCTTCTCCACACATGCCCCTCCCCAAGTCCACTGATAGGGGAGGTCCTCCTCTCCTTCCCACTGATCCTAGTCTATCAGCTATCATCAGGAGAGGCTGCATTGTCTTGTTCACATCTTTTTTTAATGCTTTACAGCACTAACCTTCATTCTCATGACTGTATTTTCTTTTCATGAAACCACTTTCATCATTTCTTTGAATGTTTATTTATATATTTATAGTGTTTATATATTTATAATTTATAATATCTGAAAAATGTAGATTAAAATAATGAGGAATTACTTTTAGGTTCACTTATTAAGTGCACAGTAATTACTCTGATAAAATGTAGACCTTCAAAGACAGTGATTTTTGATTTGTAGTTTTCATTAATGCTAATTATATATGTGCCTCTGTCAAACTTTGTAATTTTCTTCTTTATAGGTATTGTCCAAATTGTAAAGAACATCAGCAAGCCACAAAGAAATTAGATTTATGGTCCCTGCCTCCAGTACTTGTGGTACATCTCAAGCGATTTTCTTATAGTCGATACATGAGAGACAAGTTAGACACTTTAGTTGATTTTCCAATCAAGTAAGTTTAAACTATTCAGTAAGCAACAGGCTGCCTTTTTTCAGACTTATGTGATGATTTTCTTATTTTAATTTAGTAAGCATCAGGTATAATTAGGCCAATTTAACCTTGAAGTTTTGAGTTCTAATAATTTCACAATTTTTTTCTTAGAAATTTTCCATAGAGCAAAGAAAAAATATACTTTTTTTTTCTTAAAGACACAGTGTAACTCAAACTGTATTGTATTACTTAGGTAATGGTGCCATTTATAATACTAAAACACTTTGTGGGCTTAGTGATTCTATATTTTTCTAATAATTATTTTATCATTATCCATCAGTCACTCCTAAACATCCTTTTCTAGAAAATAATAAAATAATACAAAAGTATCAGGGAATGCTTAGAGTAGAATGTCGACTACGTCCTCAACGTTTCCTTACTACATGGTATGACATCATATATGTTAGGAGATAAGAAATAATCCTAAAAGTCTGAGGGCAACATCTCTATTGGGTTTTGGTTTGGTTGGTTGGTTTTGGTTGTTTGGCATTCATTATCCGCAGAGGACGTCCACGGTGTCCGCAGCGGGCAGAATAAGTGGGCACACCCGCACTCATTCACACTGTGGGCCACGCTTTACCTGAGATAGTGGACATTCACAGAGGCACTTGGAAGGATATGGATAATATGAAATTGAAAATATTTATTGAACTCATTTAACTGACATTTATAGATTGAAAACATGGTGCAATGATCAAGCATAAAGGGTCAGAGCTGAGCATGTTAGTATGTACCTCTGACCCTAGTCCATGAAGCTGTAGGATCATGATCGTGTTCAAGGCTATCCTGTGTCTAAAATCACACAAGGCATTTTTCTCTTAAAATATTGAGCTATAAAGTTTCAAGAGTATACCATTTTAACAATATAAATATTGGAAAGTCAGGTTCAATAGCAGTATTAAAATTGAGAACCATTATTACTTTTTAATGATGCAGTCTTAAGAATGATGCTCTTCTGAGGTGATTTTGTTTCAGATTGTGAACAATCTGTTGCATTCAAAAGATGCTACTCATTTCTAGTATATAAGTCATTTAAACCAGGAAAGCATGGAATAAATAAATGTTTGTTCGCAGGGTTTCTCTGTAGCCCTGGCTGTTCTGGAACTCACTTTGTAGATTAGACTAGCCTCAAACTCAAAGATCACCTGATTCAGCCTCCCAAATGCTGGAATTAAAGGCTTTTGCCACCACCAGCAGCTGAAATTTTATTATTTAACATTTTATTTCTTTGAAAATTTTATACAGTGTATTTGAGAGTATTCAAGACTCCCCCCAATTCCTTCCAGATCATCCCTCTCCTGCATGTGCTCTTCCTTCATTGCCTCATTTTTTTTAAGGTTTGTTTTGTTTTTGTTTTTTAATTTATTTATTTATAGATGTTTTGCCTCCATGTATGTCTGTGCACCACATGTGTGCAGTGACTACAGAGGCCAGAGCTGCCATGTGGGTGCTGGGAATTGACCCTGGACACTCTGGAAGAGCAGCCAGCACTCTTGAATGCTGAGCCTTCTCTCCCACCCCTCTTAGTACAGGACACAGTGTTGCAGTAAATGACCTGGTCCTCTAACTCCAACAGTCCTTACTCCCCTCCTTCCATGTTGTTCCTGAGATTTAAGTGCAGGATTGTGTTTGTAAATGTATTAATTGGAAACGAGCACTCCACCATTGGTCTGTTGGTCTCTGCGTTTGAGCAGTTGTGACTGGAAATGGTGTCCCTCTGCAGCAAAGGGTAGAAATATGGAGTACTGTCCTGAATGCACTTAAGAGTACACTGGCTTAGGAAAGTGGCAGCAAATTCTCCAAATTTTTAATTTATGAATGTTCATAAGGAAGTTGGTTTTCACTTTTCATTTTAATTTTTTCCTCCGGAATACTGAAGGTTAAATGTGGTAGCATGAAAGCAGTAATCAGAATAACATATCATTAACTCCTAAATATATCATTAATGTCTTATCATTAACCCCTAAATAAGGATTTTCCAAAACACTCAAATCTCAGGGGTAGGGGTGTAGTTTGTTTGGTAAGTTACTCTAGGTAATTTCTTATGTGAGGGTATGTGTACGTGTGCTGCAGTAATGCATATGCATGTGTATATGAACATCAACATTAGCCGAAAGCACTAAAATTTATTGCTTTAAAAGAACATTTCATCACTTTTAAGGAAAATATGACTTACTTGATTTCCTCTTTAACAGTGACTTGGATATGTCAGAGTTCCTAATTAATCCAAATGCAGGCCCTTGCCGCTATAATCTGATTGCTGTTTCCAACCACTATGGAGGGATGGGAGGAGGACATTGTAAGTTGACAGCTTAACTTTAACCTTTTCTGATCTGGAGACTTCTTCTGTAAGATAGTTAATAAACTTTAAATTAAATGTCAGATGTATCTTGTATATATCATTGTTCAGTATTTATAAATGAATGAATCAGCTGTATAACTTTTATTCAAAAACTAGTTCTACAAAGGAGTTAGTTAAGGCCCAGACAGAAGGATGTTGTCTGTTTAAGGTGCTTTCCCTCCCCATTTTCATCCTCTTTCCTTCTAATGTGTCTGGTCTATGTTCTCTTAACCATGCATATTTGTTATCTTAAGCCATAGATACTACTGTTGATCTCAATAACTCTCTTGACTTTCAACTTATTTGTGTTATTTCATGTCTATTTAATCTGTTGCTCTTTATGATTTATATCTATGGCATTTATCTTTCCACTTCAGATTACACTTAACTTTTATTACTACCCTAAGACTGAAGAAGGTCATTACTTATGGTCTGTTATTACAGGACTACTTTAAGCTACCCAGACATAACTGAGTGTGCCATTCTGTAGCTCGGGTTCACTGGGGAGATTTTCAGTCCTCGTCGGTTTTGATGCACACTTGATCTCATTCACTGATCAGAATTGTTAACAGTTTCATTCATAAGTGGAATAGTCTTTTTTTATATTGTTTTGCTTTGAAATCAAATCTGTGGTCCTAAAATAAGCTATATTGATTTTGTTTTCTTTATGATATCACCAGGACAATGTGGGAAGTAATTATCCCAATAAACCTACTAGACTCCATCTGTCACACTAGGGCTTACCCCATAAGCTTTTCCATTCATGACATCATAGACTATCAATTTTCTTTTTCTTATTGTATATATTTGGACATTTTTACTTCTCTAAAAGTATATCTACTTCACCCGAGTTCTGGCTCATTCAATACTGGCTCTTAATAGTCACTCTTAGGCTGTATTTTTGTTAGTTTTATTATTCTTGTCTATTACTTTTTAATCATCCTTTCTAAAAGTCTATCTTGCTAATGCTTTCAAAGAATTTTTAGTAATTCATTTATTTATTCTATCTCATAGAATAGATTACTTCTGTGATTGCTTCTGTTTAGTCTGCAGTTCTTTGAGTTCAGATTGGCAAACAGCCACATGCACTAGGTTCACTCAGCTGAGCTCCTGCAGATTTAAGGAAGAATACAGAACAAAAGACATGGTACTGGTGCATGGTGGGCCCTAGAAAGAGCACAGACAAAAGATGCACCCAGCTGGTAGTGCTGAATGCTAGTGCTTGGAAGAAAAGAATGGCTGAGGGGTTACACAAAAACTACGGAGCCGACACTGTCTCCTCGTCCAAGTTGATAATTCTCAGTGTTTGTGTGTAACTATTGTTGGAAAGTGTTATGTTAACACATAAGGGTTTTGAGTGAATAGTTATGCAGAACATGGAATAAAGACGCCACTTTTTTTATCTTTCCCTTGTTCTGTTTTATGTTAAAGACAGAAAAAAAAAACATTCTGGTGTTGAAAAACCGCAGGTTACTAAGTAGAGTTCTCAGAAAGGAAAATGTCATAAGAAATTTAAGTAATAGTAGAAATTCTAGATGTAGGACTCAGAAACAGTCCTGGATTTAAGTCCTAACTATGCTGCTTAGCAGCTACACTGCCTTAAACAAATTATCCTTTTGAAAGCCTTAGTTTTCTATTTCTACCTGGAGAACAATAGTGGTGATGATAATAAGAATAAGAATGATAATAACATGAATAATAATACTTTAATGTGGGTACAGTGCTATAAACTGTTGCCTGGTCACATAATCACTATATAAATGTTATTTGTCACTAATTGTCATTAGTATTTTTTTTCTATGAGTTAAAAAAAAAACCTATCATTTATTTCCCTCTATAAAAAGTCACAAGATTCAACTTAGAAAAAAGGTATTTCTTAGGTATTTAAATTGCTAGAAATTATTCTGAAGCCTTTGTCAAATAAAGTGATTGCATACTAGGCCTATAATTGTGTCATTTAATAGAGATTTCTTATGTAGGTGATTGTAGAGTTTTGAGGATTATCCCAAAAGCCATAGATATTACAGTCATAGAAGTAATTATATTTTTTTATTAGATACTGCTTTTGCAAAAAATAAAGATGATGGGAAATGGTACTATTTTGATGACAGTAGCGTCTCCACTGCTTCTGAAGACCAGATTGTGGTGAGTATGGCAAGAACTAGAAATGGGAATAATTCCTCAGAGCTTTCTCAGTATGGAAACCATAAACTGCATTGTGAATGTTTTTCTTGCCGTTTTCAGATGAAACAAGATGGGAAATTGTTTTCCTCTGGAGAAGAAGGGGTAGCACTGAGCTTCTCAGACATTGGCTACTGATAGTTGGGGTGCTAGACACCCCATTGTCTTTAGAGTCATATGAGTCTTTTAAACTTGACGTCACATGACAGATCAAGAATGGGTAAAAGGGTATAGAGATTTTTTTTTTTTAAAGGTTAGCCCTTGGTTCAGATCAGTAGGAAAATGAGCACATTCTCACTCTGTACTCTGCACTGGTATTTGCTGTATCTCACAACAGCACATTTTTATTCGCACATATTGATTGAGAAGGTGACTATGGTGTGTTCTAAAAAGAAAACTAAGTTATTCCATAGAGGTTTGTTTTTCTCTTAAGTTTTACTTATTAGCTACAATATTATAAAGAATAAAAAATTTAACAGGGCTGCAGAGATGGCTCAGAAGTTAAGAATACTGACTGCTCTTCCAGAGAACCCAGGTTCCTTTTCCAGAACCCACATGGTAGCCCACAAACTATAACTCTAATTCCAGATCTGCTGTCCTCTCCCGCTCCACAGCATCAGACCCTCAGACCCTCAGACCTGCACATGGTACACAGACGTACATGTAGATAAAACACCCATACACTTCAATTTTTAACTTAAGAAGAGAAGTATTTTCTTATGGTATTTCCAGTATAGGTTTCAGTTGAGAGTAGAAACACTGAGTCCTTTCTTTCCTAGATTAAATGCTACGTAAGGATAGACAGTAGTTTTTAGTTTATAATGATTTAAGTATTCAGCTTCCTAAAGCAAATACATTTCTGAGCCCATTTACTGTTGTAGATTTAATCAGTTACACAAATAGGCCCAAAATAACTGTGATTCTTTTTTTCCTCCTGTCTCACCCCCACGTATGTTCATGTGTATGCTATACAGTCTTGTGGCTTGTAGGTGCTCTGAGAATGTGTTCTTAAGCAGTGTTGTCATTGTTCCAATATCAAAGAATGTTCTTATATAAGCCTATATGATATACCTGCTACATACCTAGGCAATATTAAAGCCTTAAGAGATGACATCTGTAACTAAGACATGTTGAATCCTATACTATCTTTTAAAAATAGATAAATGCCTCCTTTAATATCATTCTATATTTAAATTTCTAATTTTTATATTTATTTTATTTTTAAATTTAATGTTCAAATTTAAATATAACTTAATTATATTTTTAATATATTTCTTATTTTGTATTTAAGTTTCTTGTATTTTTGTCTCCCACATTTCAATTCTATTTTCTCTAATCTCTGAGCCCAAACATCCTAAAAATGAACTGCTCTAATCCTGCCTTCAAATAAAAATTTATCTTGTTTATAAAACAGACTTGGGGGTGATAATGTGCCTCGTTGGTAGAGGCCATGAGATTGAGTCCACACCCACAAAAGACAGACTTAGTGGCACACTCCTGTAATCCCAGAACCTAGGCAGTGGGGCAGGCACATCAGGAATTCAAGGACATTCTTTGTGTTGTAATGAGTGTAAAATAAACCTCGGCTATATTGAGACCAGGCCTCAAAATAACATGAATTTGATGTTCCTACCTACTTTAACAGTGATTCTTCATTTGGTCAAGTAGTAGTTGAGTACATTCGAAACAGCTGTGTGCATTTTACTGTCTGTACCCCTTACCAACATGGAGACAGACAAATTAACAGTCATACTGTGGCAGTTACCATTAAGTGTGTTTCTGTGGAACAGAAAGGGGATAGCTGCTTCAGGAGGAGAGTGCACAAAGCCTGGTGTGACCTATACAAATAAGTGTACATTAAACTGAAGCGTCACCACAGATGTTCCAAACAACAAGGCCGCCTGCAAAAGCAAGAAGGCGTGGCAAAACTTGACGTTCTGAGGGATAGACTGTCATCTGGCATGACTTGGAGAGAGTTTGTTTAGGGATTTGGGGAAGAAATTAGACTGGAGGTCGTTAGCACTCAGGTAAAGAAAACTGACATCCTCATTGTTGATGTTGAACCCTAGGCAGTTGGTAGACAATGGGTTGGTGAGTAGTACAGCAGCAGTGTGTACATGTGCACACCAGCAAGGGAGATTTGAAGGCACTGAGGAAAAGAGCAGAAAGGCTCTTCAGAAGGCCAACAGGTAGTTAGGTGATGTGCTTAAATGACTGAACAAGGAGAGAATGAACTTATGGAATATTGACTGGATACAATTAGTAAAATATGGCGGGAGTTGCTTATAAAAATGTAGAAATGCAAAGATTTATCAATATTGGAAGAAAGTTTGCCAATGACATTTGAACTGTATGATACCTAGTTGTGGAGAGTAGGTGGCACCAATACTAAATCCAAGTTAAGGGTCAGAACTAGATGGTTTTCCTGAGACAGGGTCTTACTATGTAGTCTAGGCTGACCCCAGCCTCCTTAGTGCTAAGATATGAGCTGTAATTCCTAGCTTATTGAGATGCCTAGTGAAAGATACACACTGAGGAAGATGGTTCTGGGGGTAGAACATGGTGTCTTAAAGGGTTTAATGAGGCCATGGGAGGATTTAATAGGAACTGAAAAGGCCTAAGAAGTGGGTCACAAAAGAGAAACGTTATTGGAGAGAAGGCTGTGAGATAGTAAGCCAGTATTTAAAAGACAGCTGGTTGACTAAGACACTGTCAGCCCTACTGAAAGCCATTTTGCTAGCATAGTTTGGACAGGTCAGGTTACATTGAGTTAGGGCTGATTGTGAGGTGATAGGTACACTCTCATCAGCCCAGCGAAGAGGAAATACTTGAGCATTTTTCCAGCCAGAGAGAAATGTCTGATAGAGTACATAACACACCATCACAGTGATTGGCCAGGTGTGGTGTCTGTGATCTCAGCACTGAAGAGACCTCAGGCAGGGAGATGCAAGCTCCAGAGCATCTTGTGCTGCATTGCGAGTTCCAGATCAGCCTGGAGCGTGCTACTGGTGCTTGTGTTGCTGCTGTTCGCGTCCAGAATACCGCATTTCATTATGACATGAAGCAATTTTTTGTTGATTTTGCTTCCTCCCCTTACCCCTGCCTTTATACCCTCAATCCTCATAGCCTCTTTTCCATTCACATGTCATATACGTTCTTTTGCCCATCCCTTTTCCTCAAAACCTCTTGTTCATTTCTCATGGCTTACCATATGATTTCATTGCTTGTGTCACAATCACACACACTTAAATTTGTATATACACACATACAAACAACATACATGCATTCATACATACATACATCACATATGTACATACATACATACAAACATTAAATACATTAAAAAGTTAGAATCTGCTTATGAGGAAACAGGATTTTTGTCCTTTTCAGTTTTGGTTATCCCACTTAATGTAATAGTTATTATTTTGTAACTTACTATTTCATGGTGTGAATCTATCTCATTTTCACTGTCTAGTCATGTGCTGGTCCTGGCTCGCTGCCGCTGTGACTGTAGCAGCAGGGAGCATGAGGCACAATGTCTCTCCTAGAATCCCAGCAGGAGCACATGGGCCATATGGCAGTTCTCAGTTATTGTTGGGGTGTGTGTGTGTGTTTCTTTTTATTATCATTGGCGAGGTAGTTCTCATTTTAATTGTTTGAGAAACCTCTATACAGATTTCCATAACGGGCTGTTTATTCTCCCACCAGCAGTTAGTGAAGGTTGCACTTTGCCTACACCCTCAACAGTACTTGTTTCTTCATCTTAGCCATTCTAACTGTGGTGAAAAGAACTCTTAAATAATTTGCAGTTTCTTGTTGGCTAAGAATGGTTAATAGTTTTTAAACTATTTATTGCCTATTTGAGTTTCTCGTTTTTAAAAACTATTTCACTGGCTCATTTATTGATTGGTACTTTTGGTTTGGGGATGTTGAATTTTTGTAGTTCTTTAATATATTTATTTAGATTTCCACAGTCTGAGATAGAAGTAGCAAAGATTTTCTCCTGTTTTTGTATGCTGTCAGTTCCCTCTGCTGATCTGCAGAACTGTTGTAATTTCTTACAGACGCATATGTTCATTCTTAGTAGCCTGGACTTCTTTTTTTTTAATGTTGCAGGAGCTACAGTGATGGCTCAGTGGGTGAGAGCACTGGCTGCTCTTCCGGTGGACCCTGAGTTCCACTCCCAACGCACACGCACGGCATCTCACAACTTTCTGTAACTGCAGTTCCAGGGGATCCAGTGCCCTCTTCTGGCTGCTGTGGCCCTCTAATTGTTGCTCAGAAATATATTCAGACTAAACACTATTACAAACAAAAACAAATTAAAAACAAATTGATGGAGAAATTTCTTTTACACGAACCAGTCTTTTTTTTTTTTTTTTTTTTTTTTGACGGTATGACTCAGTGAGTTCAGGCACAGTTGAGCTCTTCGTGGACGGTGCTGGGGGAGGCTGTCACGCTCAGGCATGCAAAGCCCTCCATGCTGACCCCTCCCCAGTGGCGCTTGCATCGCCGTCGCCACTCATGTTTGTGTTCCCTGTGAGAACTGTAGTAGCTGAAAACCATGTAGGCTGCCAGCACCATGTTCATCCCTGCCATGCTGCCTTTCCAAACGCTGATGTGCTTGTGCTTAAAGCTCTTGCAGTGCCACAGGGGGAGAAATTCCACATCAATATCTAGCTTGGCAGCTCTCCAAGTTTAGCCTCCATGGGCAGCTTCTCCTTTAGTGGCGCGAGCAATGCCGTCTTGCAGTCTTGCAAAGCAAGCCACTCACAAGGGCTGCTGGGAAGGGTCCACGCACCCTTCAAAAATATTCTTTTAAAATGATTATTTTTCAGTTGGCAGTAGTGGGGCACACCGTTAGTCCCAGGAAGCAGAGGCGGCAGATCTCAGAGTTCAAGGCCAGCCTGGCTTACAGAGCTAGTTCCAGAACAGCCAAGGCTACACAATGAAACCATGTCTCAAAAAAAGAAAAAAAAAATTTTCCATTAGCATATGTTAATTGTACAGAGACTAGGCTTCTTTATGATATGCTCTCGGATGTAAGTGGTGTCCTTCAGTCGGGTTCGCTCCATTCTCTTCAATTGCCCCTCCTCTCCTATTCCTTTCTGTTCCCCTGATTGTCTCTTCCCTGTACTTTCATGTCTTTTTAAAAGCTCAGTATTCTCACTATAAGTACTGGGGAAATACTCAATTTTTCTTTAATTAAATGTATTCATTTATTCACTTTACATCCCAATCACAACCCCATCCTTCCTATCCTCCCGGTCCCACTCTATGCTCAACACTTTTAACCATCAGGGGAAATGTTAGTATAGTACAGAAAGTTGTACTGAGAGGTCAAGAATAAGCTGAAATGCTTAGTGTTGGATAGAAAGACACTCATTTCCAAGTCAAAAGAGAAAAACAGAATTGTATTTTATATTATACTAAATAGGTTAATTTTTGTTTATTTAAGATGTTTGTTTTTAAATATAGAAATAATTATATTTAGCCAGTTTTAATAGCTTCCACTTGATCATGTGTAATTTTTCTATTTGATTTTTTGTTAGTAAAATTGGTTATTAGCTAAACATTGGTACTTTATCAAGTGTGATCTTTGTGTGTTGCAACCATTGACATCCTGTGCTTTTTTGACAGTCCAAAGCAGCATACGTACTCTTCTACCAGAGGCAGGACACATTCAGTGGAACTGGCTTCTTCCCTCTTGACCGAGAAACTCAAGGTGCTTCAGCTGCCACAGGTATCCCCCTGGAAAGTGATGAAGACAGCAATGACAATGACAATGACATAGAAAATGAAAACTGTATGCTCACTAATTAATGAAAGTCCAAGAAGCCATAGAAGAGAGACTTTCCTGCTGGTGGTGTACACGGAAATGAAGTTATCCACCACATTAAAACAGAAGTCTGAGATGAGGAGTTTCAGATAACCGAATGTAAATCCTTTATCAGATTTTAACTTGTGCAGTACTTGAAGTGAAACACAATGAAAACTTTAACAGAAATTGTCTCTTAATACATTTACAGTCTTGTATTTACAAGCTAAATATATATAGGAAATCACAAATAAATCCCTTTTAAGTTTGCTGCTGTTTTGATGAATTATGTTTTCTTTAATTTATTTTGGATGTGACTTAATTGATGACAAATGTTAAACTTGTGGATGTTGGTCATTAATTTTGCTCTAATAATACTGCAAGAAAACTATGGCTGAACTTAGTTCTCGGGTACGTCGTTCCTGTGCATTAGGCTGCCGTCTGCACCACTCTGGTTCTTAGCTGCTGCCTCAGTGTGGCTCAAAGGCTGCAGAGCGTCCTTGGAACGCCAGTTTCCAGTCTGTCCCCAGTAATCAGTGTGGGTCTGTTAGCAAAACACGAGGAATAATCTTGACAAAGTTTCCTTTTGTTGTAGCATTAAAGTGTAGAACATTACATTTACCTCACTCACAGTGGGAACACGTTCTAAATTTCACACTCCATCAAAATTATTTTCAGCTACATGTAAGTATTTTTTACTGCGGTTGTAATCCATTCTTTAAAATTTCAGTTTTGGTTTGGTTTAAAGCTCGTATCTTCAATACACTGTTGGTCTAAAATTAAAGGGGCTTGCTGTCTATTATTCTCTACCCTGTTTTTTGGTGATTTGACAGCTTTTTCACTCGCCCAGTTACTGTAGCTTAAGGACAGGCTGGTTAGTACTCTGTATCTGTAGTAACAATTGCATCGATATTAGGTGAGAGGTTTTCTGTTCATGTGCTAGCCTTTAACTCATTGATAGCTTGGCTATAAAGGTAGGT
>CM053753.1:34866264-34885286 GCA_028658305.1 Pachyuromys duprasi | reverse complement strand
GTATGTTGATCATGGCTTTGCTTTATATCTTGATATTAAAGGTGGTTTTTCATCCTGGTCTTTTAAAAACTGCTTTGGGTGTTTGTTTTTTCTTTTTTTCTTTCTTTCATTTTCTTTTTTTTTCCTTTGTTTTTTAAATGTAAACTAACCTCCTGCATGACAGAGGTTAATATTTTGTCTGCACTTGGGTTCACTTAAGTTTACATTTGAAATGTGCATGTTTATTTATACAGATTTCAATAAAGCTATTGAAGGCCTTATTTAGTCTTTATTTCTTATTCTGAAACCACTGAAGGAAATTCTCTCTGTTTCCTGTGTAGATGACTTTACAGTGACATTATAGTTAGTACTAGAGAGGGAATCAAACCCTACTGAGGAGGTTGTAAACTCGGATTGGTTTTATATGTTTTAACTTAGTACTCATGGAGCACACTGCACGGGTCTTCTGCTCACCTTTGGAGCATGCATTTATTTGTTCTGCCCTTGAGCTTCCTTTCTTTCAAGTAGTTAATACAAGTCTGTGTTAACTTCTTCTAGCCCTAGATTATAGTGTCCATCCTGATTCCCCAAAGAGACTAGTTCCTTCTGTTTGTTGCTTTCTGTTTTATTTTGTTTGTATTGCTTACTTCATAATCCATTTGTTTGATTTTTGAGTGGGTCTCAGGCTGGCCTTCATCTCACCCTGAAGCCCAGCCCAGGCCAGGCTCAAAGTCTTGATCTTCCTGCCTGGGCTCCAAGTGCTGGGATTACAGATGAGCGCCACCATGCCCTGACTCAGACTGAATCCTTTACATGCATGCTATTCATTTCTTTCTCACTGAAAAGAAACATTTAAAATTGAGAATGCTGTTGATGCCATTGACTCTGTCAAATGTTAGCTTCATCTACAAGAAATAAACTTTGTAGAATAAAAGAATTACAAGGAGATACCTATATGGAATACAGGGTCGTAGGAATATATTTAGATTAGAATTCTACTTGTAACTTTGCCTGTTAGTAATCACAATTTTTGAACTTAATCTTTCTTAGTCTGTTTCTTCATGTTTAGAATGATGATGACCATAATAGCCAATGTTTACTGAGGGCTTACTCTAAACCAGTCACCATAGTCAAGTGTCCATGCGAATCATCTCATTCCATCCCACATAAGCAGTGTGGGCAAGCAGTCATCATCTTCACCCTCCCATATGTGTGTTGCAAAGCATTTAGCAGCATCCCACAGTTCCCACAGTTGCTGTGTGATGAAGCCAGCATTCTACACTCAGATGCGTACCGCCTCACTGTGTTACAGTGCCTTTCTCACCAGAGAAGCAGTCCTGGTTTCTTTTGTCTGCATGGAAAGTGGTGTTAGAAAACTTTGCTTCCAGAAGTACCTTCACCTCCTCTAGTAAGAGAATCACCTGGTCTACGTAGCCTTTCATTCCAAATTAGACTTTTTCCAACTCTTTATGTTAAATATCTGGTGTGTAACTTAAACTATTTCCCCAAATTCAGCCCTGAATGTCCAGTCTTTTTTTTTTTTAACCTGACCTGTAACCTGTAATTCTCTTTATTATGTCGCATTTTCTTTGGGAGGAGGGTGCTTGTGTGCATGTCACAGCACGTGTGTGGAGATGGAAGGGCCGTGTGTAGGGCTGTGCTCTCTTCTACCACGTGGACCTCTGAGATCCATGGCCGTGCCTTTACCTGCTGGGCCATCTCACTTTAATTTGTGGTGTTAGCTCGGGGAAGGACACGTGAATATCATGCATGCTGAGCACAGGGAGCCAGAGCGGAGCTGGAATCGCTCCTCTCATCAGGGTTTCACAGAGGCGCCCTCATCCTCTGAGCCATCTCACTGGCCCCGGTGTGTATATTTAAAGGATCTCTCTGAAGAAGCTGTAGCCTGATGCTTTAAGGAGTTCTTGCTTTTGCTTATAATTTGATTTTAGTAGTTGTGTTTAGCCTTGCTTTCCAGACAACGGGGTATTTAAAACTACATAAAACATTGGTTTCGGCATAAAGAAAATCAGCCAGCACCAAAATAGATGTTGCACAAGGACAGCACTTTTCTTTATGAGCTAGCTTGGGTAAGGTAAGAGACATTAGAAGAGAAAGTGACCTGGTGGCATACAGAGGAGAATGGTAAAGAGGCAGCGTTTCCGCCTGAGCGGAGGAGTTCATCACCACCAACAGTGTTCAGTACTGCTACCCAGTTGGTTTTCCTCAGTGTCACTATCTTCCATGACTGCAGGCTATTGTCTCATGGTGGCCTGCTCCCAGCCCTGCCTGTGTGCTCTGACACATAGTTGCAGATTGGATGGGCATGCTCTTGCCAGTCCAGCTAAGGTGGTAATGTAAAGACATCTTGTCTCTCAGTCAGGGGTCGTCAGGTCCTCCAAAAGGTCAGGAGAGTGATCAAATGAAACCTTGTCTGAATCCTAAAGATAGTCGCAGTCTTCATATTTTTTTTTTACTTCATAACAAAATTGATTTTTTTATTTGAATAACTTGTCTGAAGAGTTTCAAAATAGTTTATTTTAAAAATGTTGGTGTTGCCAGATAGTTCTTTTAAGTCCTACTTGATTAGAAGATAGACCCTTGGTGTTGCAGTTGCAGGTGTGTGTTCTATTTTGTTTCATGACTGGATTTTCCTAATGAGAGAAATATTTTTTCTTAAGCATTCCAGATGTGGAACATTTTAATTTATATGTGTAGCTTTGTGTGTTTAATTCATATTTACTATAAGTTAAAGAAGAAATTGCTAAATGGTTTAGGTGTCGTTTGTTTAAATCTGGATATATTAAATTTTTATAAGGTACATGACCTCCAAGATAACAGATTTGGGAAAAAAGTACATGTACAGTAAAATTTCAAATACTGGCCAAGCCTCATTTTCATTAATGAAAGAGAAAATTTGTCTTTAAAGAAATGAGTAACGTAAAACAAGGCCCAAAGATTTTTTTTTTTTTTTTGGCAAATATAAGCATTGAAATACATCCCTGTATCATACCATGATCTAATTATTTCCCAGCTCTGTTTTGGGGCACATGCAACCTAGCCAGAGCAGTTGAAAGGAAAGACCCTAAATTATAGGAGTTCAAACGTAGATAAACTACTTCAAAAAAGGGCCTTACAATATTTTGGACAAGAGTTTCAAAAAGAAAAATCAGATGGGTTAAAACCTTTTGGTTTGTTATTGAGGTATGGTCCCCTGCCAAAATTATAGTTGATGTAGATCTGCAAAGGTGCTAAAAATAACAACCATCTCTTCGGAAATGGTGTTTTAAATAGTAATACTGTAAAAATGGGCTGCTTTTTTTTTTTAAGATAATTTTATTCGTGTGTGAGTGTGTGAGTATATGGCCCACAGAGGCCAGAGGAGGGCATTGCATGCCTGGAGCTGGAGTTACAGGTGCTTGGGAGCTGATTATTTGGGAACAGCAAGGAGTACTCTGTTATCTGCTGAACCATCTTTCCGGCCTCAAGACTGCATCTTTAATCTGCACAAAATCAAATATATTAAGTGTTTAAATTGTTTTGGCTGCTGATTGTTCTGCAGTAGAAAAACTTGCCAAAGTTTGTTGCTTATGTAGAGGAAAAAGAATTTTCCTCCACATATCAGGAAGGAGTTTATATATTTGTTTGTTTTGGTGTTCTGAGACAGGGTTTCTCTTTGTAACAGAGCCCTGGCTGTCCTGGACTTGCTTTGTAGACCAGCCCGGCCTCCAAAAGGAATTTAGTGCTTCATCTATATAGTTTGGTGGGGGAAAGGATGTATGTTTCATCTGCTCTGACTTTCATTCAGATTTGTTGCTAAGCTACAGTTAGGTCCATATACATTTAGTTCTCACATGGCCAAGAAAATAGGGAACAGACTGTCTGGTGTCCCTTTTTATAAGATGCTAACCCTGTCATTAAGGCTTTATCATAATCTTAGCCATTTTAGCTTAACTACTGAATGACAGCCTAGAATGTAAGCTCTGTTTTTGGAGAGGTCTGCTTGCTAGCCTCAGCCCAATTCGCTCAGCCCAATTCCTACTATTTCAGTGCATTCTCTGTTAACAGAATGTCCTCTGTTAAGTTTCTCTCTTTATCCTAACATTCTCATTTAACCCCTGTATTAGGATTTTCCAGAGAAGCAAAGCCAGTAGGTTGTACATCTAGAAAGTAATAAAGATTTGGCTTATGTGAGAGAACCTGAGAATTTCTAAGACCTGCAGTCATCAAGCTAGACCCAAGAATGGTGGTAGCTTCAGCCACCATCTAAAGAGGAAAAGCCAGAGATGTTCATCCCAGCCTAAAAGCGAGCTGGCTTGAGAACAAGACAGGCCAGTTCCTGTTTGAATCCAGAAGCAAGGGAAGACCATGGTGCCAGCTCAGGGCAGTCAAGCAGAAGGAATTCTTGAGAAGGAAAAGTTAGCCTTTTCGTTCCATTCTGGCCTTCAGCTGGGATAAGACTCAACATTGAGAAAGACATTTACTCACAGAACTTATTTAATGTTCATCTCATCCAAGAACACACTCAGAAGCAGCCAAAGTTATCTTGACCAAAATGTTTGGGTACTCTGATCCATTCTAGTAGATACAAACTTAATCATTAAACCCTTTCATGTACAAATGTGTCTAGACAAAGGGCCTATCCACTCTTCTTTCATGTTCTTGCAAAGTTGGACAAGTCCAGAATTTCTATCAAAATACTTATACTGGGAAAATTAGAAGATAGAAATCTGTTGTATGAAAACTGTTTGCTCAGTCAACTGGTGAATCTTCATAGGATGTGCAGTGTACATAGTGTGGAAAGCACATTCCCCATGTACCCAAGTCATTGCTCCCAGCACGAATGACCTCCCTTGAGATGAACCTAAGGTTTAGATTGTCTTACTTTGTGAAGAGTGCAACAGGTGTTATTACTATGGAAACAAAGACACAGGGTAATGGTTGCTTGAACCATACCATCTGCTGTACTGGTGCTTGAGGGAAAAGGTAAGAATTGTCTTCATATAGTTTCTTCCCTCCCCTTGAATGCTTTCTACAGTTTTCCTTTCTAGGGCTTTCCCATGCATCCTCTTTGCATGGTCTGCCTTTACTACCAGGGGAACTTTCGTGCTTCTTCCTCAAGACATAACTGTCCAAAATACAGTTGTCTCATCTGTTCAGTCAGTTGCTGCCCTGGCTATAAACCATGAGCCTGTCTTCCGAACTACAGCACCCAATAGGATCTAGTGGTTTAAGGTGTAGTGTTTCTAGACGTGAACTGTTACAGGAGGAACTTTCTCAAGGTAGGCCTGAACTCCCATCCCAGAGGCTGAGGCCAGAGCAGACGGATCATAAATGTCAGGGTGTTGTGAGCTACACACTGAGTTGAAAGAGCCAGACTTAGTACTTCGGTGAGAACCTGTCTCAGTAAAAAATGCAGGCTGGGGGTTGTAGCTCAGTGGTAGAAAACTTGCTCACATCCCCAGCACCCAAAAAGTTCCTCACTGATATCACTGTCCTTGTGATTTTATATTTCCAGCATTACTGAGTACATGTTTTAAGTCTTAAAAGTAAATACTCTTGAGTGTGCATTAAAAGTAGTATAGGGCTAGGCAGGCAGGATGTTAAATGCAGTAATACTTAAATTCAGTACATTTATGAAATTTGGAACATTCAAACTTTAATATATGTTGATTTTCATGTAATTAACCTTTTCTAAAGTCAGAAGCCATGTGCCTATCTAATCTTTTCACATAATACCATTTAGGCTTTCATTTGCATTTTATGAATTTACAGCTTAGTTACTACTTAGTTTTTCTTATAAGAATGCTATCTGTGTAAGCACTTATATTTTTCAAAAAGGGGTATGTAAAACTCAGAGTAAAATAGAATATGTAATCAGTGGTTCTCTGTTTTTAAGATTGATTTATTATGTATACGGTGTTCTGCCTGTATGTACACCTACATACCAGAAGAGGGCACCAGATCTCAGTACAGATGGTTGTGAGCCACCATGTGGTTGCTGGGAATTGAATTCAGGACCTTTGGAAGAGCAGCCAGTGCTCTTAACCTCTGAGCCATCTCTCCAGCCCCTAGTCAGTGGTTCTTATTAAATGGTTTTTATTTCATGTGGCTTGACTAAGGGGTTTTTACTGAAATGAATTCTTTGTTCCAATAAAGACATTGCTGCTATCTTTTGGTCCTATTAGAGATCAACCCAAATTATCTATTTGTGCCAAGGCTCTCTTTCCTTGGGAATAATTGACACCCCTGGCCGGAAGCAGCCAAAAATAGTCTTGTAAGCTGAGGAGTACCCCTACATTTCTTTGCTGAGTGCAGATACCTAAAGAAGATGGTCTTACTTGGTTCAGTTTTCTGTTTTTAAATTGGGGGGCTTTGCTGTGGCTTGTTTGCCCCAGTCATTAATATGACCTTAGGAAACTTTTAGATGACAGCAAAACTGCCCTCTAGGTAGGAATAGTGAGTAAAGGGCCTGGCCGGTAAGTTTAATGACTTGAATTCCATCCCTAGGGCTCACATGGTGGACAGAGAAAAGCAGCTTCTGTCAAATTATATTTAAAATCCTTTAAAACTTGCAAATTTGGATATTCTAATAATTCTCTTTGCAAATTCTGGATTTCTCAAAAGTAATTGTTTGTACCAGTGTTTCACATAGAGTTACACTTATGGAGCTAATGTCCAGAAGGGTAGTTGGCTGGCATACTTTGAGAAAAACCTTTGCTTTTTAGAAAATGGAAGGCTTTCTTTAACAGAAGTTTTGTCCCCCCCCCCCCACTCCCCAAATTACAATGTAGCATCTTGAACCTGGGGTGAGAGTGCAGAAGGTATGTCACATGATGCTTGCTCACATTCTCATTCTTTGTAACCAGTGTCAGAGGTTGTAGCCCTCGGAGCCATCGCTATAAGCACAAACATTGTCTCGTGGAGTTTGAACTTAAATTTTTAACTGTAGCACATAGCTCTTGTTCATAAGATTCACGGACTTGGGGACCTTTTATTTCTTTCCAGGTGCTATGGCTCTAACCCAGAGCTTCACACATGGTAGGCAAATACCCTCTCAGCTACATCCTCAGTCTCTGGCACTATCATTTCAGTGACACCGTTCACAGTATAGATGAATGTACAGTGTGTAAATAGCTACTGCATTTACAATGTATGAGATTGCCATTTGTAATATCAATAAATGTAATAAACATGTTTTGGTCAATCTAATCTCTTTACTGTACAGTTAATTTTCTTGCCACTTTCCAAGCTATTCATCCCTTATACTATTTTAGTTCTCCTCTTCAGTTGTCTTACAAGGAAGATGTGTATCATGCCTGTAGCACAGTAATGATAACATTTGCTAATTTAAAAGAACCAAGGTTTGAGGTATGGCAATGCAAGCCTTTACCTTTAATCCCAACACTTAGGAGGCGGAGGCAGAGGCAGAAGCAGGCAGATGTCTCTGAGTTTAAGGTCAGCCTGGTCTACATAGTGAGGTTTCAGGCCAGCTGGAACAACAACCTGTCTTTTAAAAAGTGAAATTTATTTTTAAGTAAATAACTTTGCTGAGCATGATGATGCAAGCCTGTAATCCTATCAAAATCACTGTGACAAAGTGTCTATATATAAAATAGAGTTAACTGAAGGCACTGAGACATTTAGTTGTGATCATAAAACTCGATGTTGTTCAGAGGACTTACATGGACAATGCTGACTCATGATAGGGAGTCCCAAAGTTTAGGGAAACCCAAGTATCTAATAACCAAGAGAGGAAACTTTAAAATGGTGTTGCCATTGTAGGTAGCCACAAAGTCTACCTTCAAACTCCAAAAACCTGGCTTACTCCTAAACTGTACACAGAGTAGAAACTATCGCAAAATAATTGTTAAGCTTCAAATGGTTTCAGAAGTGGTTCAACACAAAGACAGTTCAAGTGTGATCAAAGAGAGGAATTTTACAAACAACTCGGGCTTTTCTATTGAAACTTTTAAATGACTGGGCATTAGGAGTGGAAACCAAGAACTGAGCCAATGCCTGAAGAAGAGAGAGGAAGAGGAGAAAGGAGAAGGAAGACAAAGACTGAATAAGATCAAGAAACTCGTCAGTTACTAACCTCCCTACTAAAAAGAATTCATGTTACTTAGGGAAAATAATAACAAGGGTCTGAAGAGATAGTTGAGTGTTATGCGAGCACTTGCCTCTCTTAATACTAGCAGACAATCTCAGAGCAAGCTCCCTGATGCCCAAACATGAGCTGAACAAGGATGACACCAATGAACATGACAAACTGGATGCAGAAAAGCCCATGAGGCCTCATCCCTGCACAAAGAACCACAGGCAACTGAAGGAAGCTGGGAGGAGAGGTGGTCTTCCCTAAGGAAGAACACACCAGTTACCTGTCCATTGCCAGCCTGGAAGACATACATACAAGTAACATTATGTAGACTAAATGGGTTTGTTTAAGAATATATACATGTATGCATGCAGTAGCAGTAGAAAAGAAGCCATGAATTTGAAGGAGAGTGAAGGATGGGTGGTAGGGTTTGTAGAACGGAAAAAGAAAGTGAAAACATTGCAATTTAATTACCTTAAAAAAAAAAACTTGCTTTTCCAGAGGACCCAGGATTGATTCCCACAATCTTCATTGTGGCTCACAATGGTCTCTAACTCCAGCTAGAATCCAATGCCCTATTATACCTTCATGCACAAGGCACACAAGTGCTGCACTGACAGTCGTACATGCAAACAAAACTTCATTCACATGAAAAAAATTTAAAAACTAACATGTAATTTATGAGCCACCTTTCCTAGATAAGTGTAGCTACCAGCCCTCTTCAAAGAAACCTCTCTTTACAGCAAATGAAGACCATCACAGGAAACTGGACACAATGCGGAGATAACAGCTCATGGGGTGCCCAACACCAGTCAATACATCTCCATCACAGCTCCTGCATCCATGGCTCAGAAAAAAATCACTCAAGAGGGGGCAGACAAACTATAAAAGCCAGAACACCAGGAAGTCTTCTGTAAGATGGTATCTCCTAGAAATGGCTGCATAAACAATACTGGAACAATGTCAATATCAATGGACATGTTAATTGGAAAGGAGAAATTTAGTGGTGTCCCACCCCTAGTCAAAGAATTATGTGTGATTAATGACTAATGGAAGTAGCAAAATTGGCTTCCCCCAGGGATGATTCCCTTATCTCCCCTAAGGCAGAGTGTCAGTCAGTCTTGCACTGGCCAACAAAAATGGACTCAGCAGTAATAGAATGTCTATAAATACATACACATAAATACAATATTGTAACAATGATCAAAGAAGCTATCAGCTTGAGCTGGGCATGGGTAGGACTCGGGGAGGGAAAGGTAGTTGGGAGGAGCTAAAATGAGGGGAGTAGGGAAAGTAATATTCAATTCTATTTAACTAAAAAGTGTTATAAAACTGAACTACAACTAGTAAAAATATAAACTATAAATAATTATTTATGGCCAGTAGAAAAAACCAAAAACTAAGATGTAACATCTAACAAGAAAGACTTTCAAATTAAAAAGTACATTAAAGAGAGGATATAACAAGTAAAACAGATAATTCAGGGAGGATATGAACTAAAATAGCAAAGCTAAAGAATGCAATACCTGGAGTCAAAAGAAAAAAAATCAATCACCAGAGGAGTGAGGAGATGGCTCCTACATTAATTCATTTGCCACACAAGCATGAGGATCTGTATCCAACAGGGAGGCAGAGAACACAGGCATTCTGGGACTTGCTGGCCATCTGGTCAACCAGCTGCTATCCAGGCTGAGATCGTGCTCACAAAGTAAAGTGGAGAACAGTTAAGGGAGACCCCCAACATCAACCTGTGGTCTCCACATGTACACACACACACATGCACACAGAAAAGCTCATTTTTAAAACCAAACAAAACTGGTTTTGTTTGTTTTCCATAGTTTTGGGGATGGAATCAAGGGCCCCTGTGAGCAAAGGTCCAATACCAAACCACTGTACCACACCCTCATGCTTTCTTTTGTTTTTAAAATAAGGAATCCTCGTTAACTGACATGGCTCTTGGACTTTCTGTGCAGTCCAGGATGGACTCAAACTCTCATGACTCATCTGTTAAGCCTGGGTGCCTGAATGACAGGGAGGCGCCACCACAACCAACGTTTGTTTTGTTTTGTTTTGTTTTTATGGATAAGACCTCTATCTGTGAGACATTACCAAACAAGAGACAAGAGACAGGAACACCAAAATATACTTAATGAAATATAGGTGAAGTTTTTCCTAATTTTTTAAAATCAACTGTTAGAGAAAGCCAACCAATAGGCCCCAAGTGAAATAAACAGAAAAAAACAAACAAACACATGCACATAATAATTAAAACAAAATCTGCACAATAAAGAGAAAGGCTGAAAAACAAACACGGGAAGAAAGTGTCATTAGCAGTAAGCCATGTGACAACTGGCATTTCATTACAAACAAGAAAAGTCACAAGGAAAACAGCACAGCCTTTGAGGTTCTAAAACCCACATGGTAGGATAGGAAGAAAAATTAAGGATTTTATCTGCAAGAAGATAGTTTCAAAATTTAAAAAAAAATTCAAAATATTTTCCCATAAACAAAAATCAGAATTTGTTCATTAGCTGTGTATGGTATAGGAATGCTAAGAGAAATGTCAGAAGAATTTCCAGTTGGGAAATTCATAGCCACAGAAAAGTAGAAACTACAAGATTCCTGAATGTGTGTGTGTGTGTGTGTGTGTGTGTGTAAACTTAAGCCATGTTTTATTTCTGAAAAATAAAGTGACTGTTCAAAAGATTAAGATGGGTTTTTTTTGTTTTTGTTTTTGTTTTGGAGCATGAAGACACTTTATTAGCAAATGTTTTATGTGGATGTTGGATTTCAAGGATGCAACACAGTCCTAACAAATTCCGGGAAGGCCTTTATCCAGAAGTTTATAGAAGGAATGACAACTGTTTTCTTATGTTAAAACTCTCTGTAACTCATTAGTACCATTCCATGAGATAAGCAACATTATATTTTAAGTTGTCCCTGTTGGAGATACACACCCAGTCAATTTTTTGATACAATGACGAAAAGAGTGACTTACAGTAGAATGGTCTCCTTCAAAGCATGAAAATTTTAATTGTGTTTTCTAAAGCAATAAGAAAGTTCATGGCTTTGAATATAATTTTTAAAATGTGCTATTAATACAACTGGATAGGTTTAAAATATACAAATTAATAGACTATAGTCTCAGAACAATCAAGAGACTGGTTTTACTTCACATTAAGCCCTGAAAACCTTATCAGAAAACTTTTAAGTGAACAAAACCTAGATATCAATTTGTATTATGTTCTATCTCCACTAATTATGTCAATTTGCATGGTTTGACTTAGCTACAATATGTAGATTATTTAGTCTATATTGATATAGAAATAACATAATTTGTTAATATATATTAGTTCTAAGAAAATGTTTAACTTAATGCATGTTAAAAGTGATTTGAAAACCTTAAATGGCACAGCTGCTTTTAAAAGGTCTCAGTTAGTATAATTACAAGGGCTAATTCTAAAGCATAGAATCATCCTCACAGAAAAAACTAAATAAAACAGAGGTGGGCTTGCAAAGAAACCAGCTTAGATGAAACTGAATGTCTGCATAAAAATAGTTCACAAGTCAAGCTGAAAAAAAATCAATTCTTTATTGTATAGAAATACATATATATATGTATGTATATATATATATATATATATATATATATATATAAAAATAATTCCCCCCAAAGATGCTATTCTCTCATTTCCCCATCTTCCTCCTCTTCTTCCACACCCTGTTATAAAGAACATTATTACACCTTATTAGAACTTCACCCAGATGTCCAGACAATGCCCCATCTATGTATTCTTCTGTATTTGCAAGCTGCATGCTCATGAAGCCATCTACAGAGATTAGGTAGCCCTTGTATTCCATTCCCCACTTCAGTTTTACCATCACTGGCTTTCCTGTCAGCCCATTGAGAAAAGGCTTAGGATTGAGGGGTAAACTCATCGCGAGCACCCCACTAGCTGCCGACCCCGCCGCTGCCGGTCCCTTGTGGCTTGAGCAGCTGCCGCTAGCCTGAGACGAGCAAACGCTAAGAGAAATGGCCGCCCTAAGATGGTTTTATAACCAGTTTTTTTACATTTACTTATTTACAAAAGACATTACATACAATAGAAAGAATACATCAGTGCCTTCAGTAATAAAATTCTCAATAAACCAAGAATAGCTGTACTTTCCCCCAGTCAGTAAAGGCTATCAGTAAAAAAAAAAAAACTACAAGAGACACTACCTCATGGTGAAATACATGTTTCTTACTCAGAATTGGTGTCTACCAAAAACTGGCCATAATGCAAAAATGTACGCTTTTATTACTTCCATTATACATTGTACTAAAGCTTCTAGATAAACACAGAAAGGTATTTGACCAAAATGCCTGGGATCTGTAATAAGAATATTATTATGTTGGCTTTGAGCAATTGAGCATGATCTACTTTGGTGTGGCTTTAGCTATGTGTTTTCTGTGGTTTTCCACTCTTCTTGTGTGGGTTTATCATTGACTTCATTGAGTTTGGGAAGGTTTTAACCTTACTTTTTTTCCTTTTATCCATATCCTTCTTTTCTTTGTATGAGAATCCATTTACACACAAGCCCGGAGGCTGACCAGCAGTTCAATGGGGATGCTTTCATTCTCTCAAAATTTCACTTTGGATAATTTCTATAACGCTATGCTAAAGGTCAAAAATTCTTCCTCTGGTTTCTAAAATAGTGTTAATCTCCTACACTGAATTATATAGTTTGTATTTTATAGTTTTCTTACCCTCAGGTGTCTTTAATCTGCGGATATGGGCTGGAGAGATGACTCAGAAATTAAGAGCATTGGCTGTACTCCCAAAGGTCCTGAGTTCAATTTCCAGCAACCACATGGTGCCTCATCTATAATAATATCTGGTGCCCTCTTCTGGCATACAAGCACACATACAGGCAAAATACTGTATAAATAATAAATAAAATGTTTTTTTAATCTTGGAATATTTAGGATATAGTTTTATTATTTTAATGTCTTTTTTGGCAAATTGTAACATCTATATCAGTTCAAAATCAGTTTTGGTAGTGTACTCATCACATTTTGGATCTTATTTTCTGCAACTGTACATCTGATATGTACCCAATTCTTATTGGAAACCAGACTTGTGGATTTTAGCCTGTTGAGATATGGATATTTTTCTGTATTTTTGTAAATGTCCCAGAGCTTTGTTCTGGAATGAGATTAATTACTTGGAAACTGGTTGTTTCAGATCTTTTCATGATTGGCTTGGCAGGTTCAGAACAGTTTCCAGCCTAGCGCTTACTGCTAATTATCACCGTTCTTGAAGCAGTCTTTCCTGACCATTCTTCCCAGCATCACATGCTTGAGTTTTGCCCATAGCTGATGTGAACAAGCCCTCCCTAAGCCCCATGTGAATACCTGTCATTTTTATTGCTACTCTTTCTCTATGATTCCCCACTCAAGTTGTTTTTTAGCACTTAAACGCTCATAAGTGGCAAAAATACTCCAGATTATGCTTTCTGAATAAGAGCTTCTTCTCTCTCTAGTGTTGGGTCTTGCAAATTCTAACTAAACTTGATCTCCATGGACTCCCAATGTCATTCCTCAATTTAGGGTGTCTCCTGAGCAATTCCTGACATAATTCTGCAAGCTCTCCAGAGTGGCTCTGTTTATCATTCCCTCTTAGAACTCTTCTGATGACAATGTCCAGTGTCTTGAGTGAGGTTAATCTATGGATGCTCTTATATTTGTAGTGTTTCAGACAGGGAGATAAATTTAGTTTCTGTTAATCTTAGATTTAAAAAAAAAAACAGAAATCGAAACCTTCTGAAGGGGAGAGTGATCACTGGTCTTTTCTGGTATTATTTCAATACTTGCATAATTCTAATTTATAACACTGTTTGGAGGAAGGGATTGAAGGATTGAAGGAAAGATGGGAACTTGTATTAAATACAATATGGAAAAAATAAAGCCCCACCTAATAGTAAAGATGGACAAATAGATGGCAGAGATTGGATTGACGGGTAATAAAATAACCCAGGCCAAATTCTAGCCCACCTAAGCTGCTATGGGCCACATATGTCCTGTGCTTTAAAGTGGACATAGCCTGATTCCCTAAGCTATAATTGAATATGATCACTCATCATCGTATCTGTCAAAAGACATTAAACACTCCACATACAAACCAAGGACAAAGTGCGACACCTGAATCTGAGGTGTCTTGCCAGAATTCATCCATGGCGGGCAGAACAGAGCCCTTTACTTTGATAAGTAAGAAATGCTAACTTAACCAAGAGTGTCATGACAGCCAGCAGAAGCATGTTTGCTATATCTCTTTCTTCATGATGCCCATCTGTATGAATCTGATCTGTGTGCAAATCTTCTCCTCTGAATGGAACTCTTGTGACTCCTCCATGAGATACCAAGGGTGTGAGGACTACAGCTTTAGACTGAGGAGCCACCTTTGTGTTCCAGCCAATCCTGCTGCACCAGGCAAAGTATGAATGCCTCCGAATACTGATTACTGAATCTTAACAAGGGTGCACTACAGGGCTGCAGAGAAGGAAGGCACAGAAGTTAGGAGCAATGTGTTGCTTCTGCAGGGGACCTGGATTCAGTTCCCAGCACCCACAGGGCATTGGTTCCCAATTCACAACCATCTGTAAGCCTAGTTCCATGATGTCTAGTGCCCTCTTCTGGCCTCTGTGGGCTCCAGGCACACACTGTGTGCAGAATACATGGAATCAAACAGTCATACACATGAAAATAGAAATTAAAAAAATTTGCAGTTGTTTTTGAGACAGGTCTCACTATACAGTTTTGGTTAGCTTGGAACTCACTGTGTAGATCAGACTATCCTCAAACTCACAGAGATCAGCCTGTCTCTGCCTCCTGAGTGCTGGGATTAAAGGTGTATGCCACCACACCTGGATAAAAATCAATTTTTGAAAATGTTCACTGAGTTTCACTAAATACATAGGTCTCAAGTTATTTTCTATGTTGTATGTGATAGACATAAATAGAAAGATGATAGATAATAGATAGATTGATTGATTCATTGTATCAGCCAAAATTTTCTATGTTAAAGAAAACATTCCTAGATGATAAGGAAAAAGTATAGGGAAACAGTCATATGAGCCACAAAAATAGATAAGATATAAAGATAATATTTTCCATTTCAACCATGTCATAGTTTATTTGGGGGCATTTTTTTCATGGTGGATACATGAATTCAATTTTCTGTGTGTTAAAGAAGCAAAAACTATTTTATATTCCAAAAGATTCCAACACTTGCTCTTCCTTCTTTTTACAACTTATCAAATCATTCTATTATAATGTCACTTAATATGTAAATCAATTGCTGTGCACAACATGGTTAATAAAAATAAATTAATTTAAAGCAAGACATTGTTGCAGAAAATTGAAAGAACACTCTAAATTCTATCTGTCCACCAATGATTAAAGCCGGATATCAACAACAGAAAGCTTACGACTGTCAAGGCAGAATTGAATAAAAACAAATACACAACAAACTCAAACTTATGAGACACAATGAATGTAGTTCTAAGAGACAAGTTAAGAGCACTAAGGATCCCCCATACAAGCCGGGGAGTGACGCACTGGCTGGATCCCAGTGGAGGACATTGCAGCCAGCCCTGAGGAGACAGGATGATCAGATAGAAGGGGAGGAGGTCCTCCCCCGTTGGTGGATTTGGAGGGGGCGGGGAGGAGATGAGGGAGGGTTGGGGAGGGTGGGAGGGAGGGGGGGCTGCGCATGGGATGCAAAGTACCTAACCTGTGATTGATAACAAAAAATAAAAAAAAAAAGATTAAAAAAAAAAAAAGAGCACTAAGGACCTACACTAAAATTGAAGAAATCTCCTACAAGTAACAAGAGTACCCGAAAACTCTAAAACAAAAGAAGAAATCACACCTTGAACTGGATTACATTTAATTGAGTTATTGGCCAAATGGATCCCATGGGAATCCCCAAACAACCCAGACAGTTGCCAAGATTATTAGGTTCCTCCACAACTAACAATTCAGGCCCTGTTGCTGAAGAAATTGAACATGAAGAAGTCAAGCTTGTGCCTACATAGAGCCTTCATCCCTACTTTCTAGTCTCTTTGGTACAGGAAGGTAATCTACATGTTATCAAAATATAAATGTATTTGTTCACATTGTGAACCCCAAGATTGTGTTATTTACTGGAAAAACCCATTTCTAGTTGTGGTGTGGCTCAGCCCTAGCACACACCTTTAATCCAAGAGATTTCTGCTTGAACATTGTAACAGGACCAAATAATGTCAACCATAGGTCAAGAAGCAGAGCAACAAACCATTGACAGGAAGTGAGCATAGGATTATTGGGGGAAAAAATTGTAGAGAGTAAGAGGAAATCAGGAGGACAGAGAGACACACAGGAAGTAGAAGGGAGGGACATTCCATTTGAAGGAAAGAGGGAATATTCCTTGAGGGACATAGGATAGGAGGAAGGTCAACTGGGTGCTTTCTCTGCCTCTCTGAGCTAGCAGGTTTTCACCCCAGCATCTGGGTCCCAAGTCATTATCGGTAAAATCAAATAATTGAGATTTTGTTAAAAACAACAAATGTGAACACCAAGCCAGTCACAACCCCTTTGATCTACAATTGTTGTTCTGCCTACAAGATATGCCAGGGAATGATGGCACAAAGCATGTGGGAGGAGCCAACCAATACTGATTTGCTAAAAGATCCACTCCATGAGATGAAACCTATACCCAGCACTGTTTGGATGACTAAGGCTCAAAGACTAGAGAGCCCAGGGTCGCAGGGTAAAAACCAAATACTAAATAAACAAAAAGATGGTGAAGAAATGATTCCTAATGATATTCTGCTATACTCATAGAAACATGCCTTGCTCCAACATCACTAGAGAAGCTTAAGTACTTGGACTGAAAAGTTAGTTTCCTCTGAGGAAGTCTCACCCAGGGAACAAACTGTTCTTAAGAATCTTTTGTATGCATATTATGACTTCCTGTATCATGTTTTTATGAGATGCCTGAATGTATGAGCGAATGGGTCTGTGTTTCTTGTGCCTTCTCTGGGGTTCTTTTCCTTGTTTTTTTCCCCAATTCTGCTGTGTTAGTTTTTGTTTTGTTTATATTCATTGTTATATTTATTATATTATAATCCCTTAAAAGCCTGTTTGTTTTCTAAGGAGAAACAGAAAAGGGGTGGATCTGAATGAGAGATGAGGTGGAGAGGGAGAGGAAGGAGTGGAGTGAGGGTGAATTGTAACCAGAATATATCATGTTAGGGGAAAGCTATCTTCAGTAAACGGGGAGAAAGGGATTTGAAGGCATCTCTCAGGCTGGCTGAGACTGGTCATTAGAATCCTTCCCCCCAAGATGATCTGTAACTTTTGAGTTTAAAGAAAAGTTACTGTGCTTTCAACACCGCAGCTCTTCTTAGCATCTTCTCTTCTTCCTCCGTTTATCTGAAGGGTGTCAAAGCTTTTATACTAAAGGGGAAACAAACAAAAGAAGAATCCCGTGCTTTCGCAATGAGACGAGAACCAAAGCAGAGTCAAGAGACGCATGCCCTGCGGATCCTGGAATACCCGTTTCACCCAGCGGCATTTTTGAATATTCTATAGCAAAACAACCAGCTGCGTGGAGAGACAAAGCGTCGTTAGGCTGGAAAAGAGAAGCGCTAAGGCCTCTGTCTCTGTAAGCTTCCCGTGGGCGCATTACCTCCTCTACAGTTCTGTTCTTCGAGCGTGGGAAGCAACTGGGTGAAGCTGCGTCTCTGCTCAAGTGACATCATCTCGGACACATGGAATGCTCCAGAGGGCAGACAGCTGGCATGGAAAACTCCTACAGTGCTTCTCACACCGTTTATCTCCTCTGCCCCTGCTCTCCCTCTCTCTTTACAACCTTCGGAGACATACTGTGAAACTCAACTCTCTGGGTTCAAATACACTTTGATTCTACCACTGGGGAGACTTGGACTCTTTCTAGACGACCTTAGCTTGAGTGCCAACACTCACATGGCAGTTCACAACCATCTGTAACTTCAGTGCCTGAGGATATGATACCCTTTTCTCGCTTCTGTGGGCACTGCATCCAAGCGGTGCACAAACATGTATGCTGGAAAAACACCCACACACATAAACAAAAATTAAGGTAAAAAAATTAAGAAAAGAATATTGGTAAAGTGTTTAAGACAATGCCAGCTTGTATGAACTTGGGTGCCTATTTACTCTGCCTGGCACATCCCAAGGGTCGTATTAGTGTTCATTAGGGAAGCTCAGTCATTAAGGAACCTCCCGAATAGAAATGGGAAGCTTAGCTTCCTCTTTTCTGCTTCCTCACAGTCCCTCACAGCTGTCTCTGTCTGCCTGTCTTCCCCTGGCTTAAAAAAAAAAAACTTCCTGGATTCTCTCCCCCCATCCCCCATGTAACATACACTATTTTAGGCTGATTATATTTAAAATTTAAAAGCCCAATCCTATTCTTGCCATATAATGAAATGAATCAATACTTATGCAGTCTACTACAAGAGATGAGCTGAAGAGAAGGGAAGGCAGAAATGTGAACTATTCTGCTCTCTCTTTGTCCCCCTCCCCTCAACTGAAGAAAATACACTAAGAAATTGACCAGTGGGGCTACAGGAGAACATCACTTTTTTTAATTAAAAAGGGGTATGTCATGATTGGTTGCCATCAGTGCTGACCAGTAGGGGGCAGTAATGTCCAGCTATAGAAATATTCACGGTAACACTGCTCTTTGCAAGGGTGCACGGAGGGAATGATTACTGTAGGATCTTCAAATTCTTAAACTGTGCTATTTTTTTAATAAATTTATTTATTTTTATATCAATCACAGGTTAGGTTTTTTGCATCCCATGCGTAGCCCCCTCCCTCCCTCCCTCCCACCCTCCCTAACCCTCCCTCATCTCCTCCCTGCCCCCTCCAAGTCCACCA
>CM053753.1:34701939-34865764 GCA_028658305.1 Pachyuromys duprasi | reverse complement strand
TAAGAGTGGTATAGCTGGGTCTTGAGGAATCACTATTCCTAATTGTCTAAGAAAGTGCCAAATTGATTTCCAGAGTGGTTGTACAAGTTTGCATTCCCACCAACAATAGAGGAGGGTTCCTCTTTCTCCACAACCTCTCCAGCATGCGATGTCACTAGATAATCTGTGCTATTGTGGGTGGGGTGGGGAAGAGAGTGTTGGTATGGTCCTGTTAGAAAACTGCAAAAAAATTCTATTGATGCTGATGTTACCCACAGACACCAGTCTTGACTCAGATCTGTAAGAAACTAAAACAAAACAAAACAAAACAAAAACCTAAAAATTTGTTTTGTTTTGTTTTATTTTATTTGTCTATTTTTCTTTCTTTACATTCATCAAATATTCTCAAGTGGAGACAGGCAAAGAGTAAACCATTCCCTCAGGGGCAGTAGTGACATCATTAAATAAGTGAGTTCTTTTTTAATTTCTTTGAGTCTTTGCTTTAAAAGTTTGCAGAACATAGCTAAAGGTGGGCTGGGCAAGTTGAGGAACTATACCTGTTGGGAACTAGGAAGAAGATAAGAAAGCAGCCACTGTGACAGTGAAGGACTAATCCTAGGACATCATCCTGTTCTCTGAGCTCTTGCTTTCTGTATTCACCACAGTCCAGCAGAGGTCGAGAATTGCCCAAGGAAGCCCAGCTCTGATCTGTGTATAACAATAATAAAATAATCTGGTACAGAGAAAACATTCAATTTTTGTTTCTTACTAATCTTGAGTATTATACTTTTGTTGTTTAGAAAGACATAGTTTTAAAACTTGAGTCGTATAGTTAAAGTAAAAATTGTTCAATATCTCACTAGCTAGTGGTAATTGTTAGGTCTCATCCCCCTTCTGTCTCCCCCCCAACAAATAGCTAACAAAGGTGCCTATGTAACATACCAAAATGGGTGCTGCCTGCTGGCCTCTCTCATGCATCACCGGCATCTGTTACAGAGACATCCTGGCTGCCATATTCTGTCCCTACCCCAAACTCTCCAGCCCAGAGTCTGGCCTAGGCCCCTTACCCAACCTTCTCTTCCCTACATATACAGCCTAGCCATTTAGCTACACTATCTCCAGGCTTCTTGGCTCCTAGATCCTCTCTCTTTTCTTCTCTTGCTCCTGCCCTCATCCTCTCATGGTACTCCTGCCTATGCTCTCTCTTAAATCTATAATAAACCTTCTCCTCCACCATACCTAGAAGCGATTGCATCCTTCTTTGAGATCTTTTTTTATTCAATAAGCACTATTGGTGCTTTCCTAATCCCCTTTTCTGGTCAGTGAGAGAGTGGGGTCAGGGATGGCACAACATACAACAAAGAGAACAATTTCCCTCATAGCTGGTCCTTGCTGCCCCAGACTTTGGCTCCTAATCTAAAGTTACAGCCTTCTCTGGTCATAAGACTCAAGCTCTGGCCAGTAAGTACAGATGTTATAAATAATATGCAAAGCAAACAAACTTCATTTTAAGAGGGGGCATTTCCTTCCTCTTCATCTTCCTGTTTCCTTTAGTTAGACAGGGAGATTTGGCCACAAAGCAATCACACAGAGGACTTTGTGTTCCTGATAACCAGAAAATGGCTGGATGATAATTTACTCTATGTGAGTAGTGTAGCCTTGGCTGGTGGTCCTGGGATGTATAAGAAAGCAGGCTTGTCAGGCCATGAGGAGCAAGCCAGTACGCAGCACCCCTCCATGGCCTCTACATCAGCTCTTGCCTCCAGGTTCTTGCCTTGAGATCTTGCTCTGACTTCCTTTCATGATAGACTACAACTGTAAGCTGAAATAAATCCTTTCCTCCCCAGGTTACATTTAGTCATAGTGTTTTATAACTGCAATAGAAACCTAACTAGGACATTGCCCTAGTTTCTGGGTCAGGCTAAATAAACATGGCTTGTCTAAGAAGACATCAACCTACGCACCTATCAACTGATACCCCAAGTGATTCTTTTACTTGCAAGATCACTGCCCAAGACCCTGTTTAGGTGAACAGACTCTAGGGCAATATATTGATAAGATCAACTCTTTGCCCAGTAAATAGATACCCCTGTCTTCTTTTCACTGATACTAAAACTATGCTATTGGGTCCCTTTATTCCTCTTGTGGATTGCCTCTTGTGAATCATCCAGTCTCACATATAAAGAAACTAGGAACACCTTTTCTATAGCTTTTTTCAAAAGACCTCCTCACACTTTACCCTTGCTTAAATTCTCACTTTTGCCTCTATTTTTGGATTTTTAATATAACAGTGTCAGAAGAAAGGGAGGAGGTGCTCTGATATTTTACTTTGATATTTGGTTTAAGTTTATGCTTTGATATTTTGTAAGTTTTAACTTTGATATTTTGTGCAGATACACTGTAACGGGGAGCAGACCTCCATTTCAGAGATAAACTATTGCATTCTCTCTTAGATCAACAGTTCTCAACCTTCCCAACACTGGGACCCTGTAATATAGTACCTCATGTTGTGGTGGCCCACACACATAAAATTATTTCCATTGCTACTTTATAACTGTAATTTTGCTACGGTTATGAATCACAATGTAAATATCTGTATTTTCTGATGGTCTGAGCTAAATGATCTCTATGAAAGGGTCATTTACTCCTCCAAGGGGGTCTCGATATACACATTGAGAACCACTGATCTAGAGCAATGAGCTTTGGCCTCTGGAAGAAAAGACACCCTTTCTTGTTGTTAATCTTCATGGTCAACTTGACTGAATATAGAATCATCTAGCAAAGGTAATGTGGGGTATGTCTGTGTGGTGTTTCCGTTTGAGCTAAGGAAGAAAGACCCGTCTTGAAAGTGGCTGGTGTGTCAGGAAGAATGAGAAAGGAGAAAGGAGAACACAGGAGGAATAGTGTATTCACTTCTCCCCCTGCTTCCTGTTTGGACCTAAGGTGGCCAGCTACCATGCTTATGTTGCCTTGATTTCCATACTTCGATGGACTATTGAGAGATCAAAGGCTTAAAAATTAGGTCTTTTTGGGTATTGGTTTAAAGTTTAAAGCACAAGCCTGAACAAAGGCCAGCCAGGTAGAGACATGTCCAGCCACCTGTGGGGAGAAACCAGCCTTACTGTATTCTTTTCCTGCCCACTAGAGATACAGTTGCTAGGAAACTGGCCCAAATGGCCAGAATCACTTAAAGAGAGAGATACTGTGTCCTGGCAACCCACCCAGATGGCCAGGCCAGAACCATTTATGGTCTTGGCGCCTAAAGTAAACCAATCATTTCAAAAGTCAATTTCCCTTACCCAATCATGTACCGCCAAGGCATGTAACTCCCTGCTTGCAGTTTTGCCCTTTAAAAACCTTGTTTCCCTAGACCTCCCTGCCATACTCCTCCTCTTCACCAGGAAGGCTGCAGCGACCCAGGCTTGAGCTTGTATTAAACAAACCATCATGTGTTTTGCAATGGTCTCAACTTCTGGTGATCTTTTGGGGTCTTGCAATTGAGTACAACATTGTGTCTTCCAACTGTGAGCCAAAACAAAACCTTCCAATGTTGTGCCCAGTTTGTGAGACGCCCAAAGACCACCAGGAATCAACTCAACTGCAAATACATTTGCAGTGTTTATTTAATACAAGCTCGAGCCCGGGTTGCAGCAGCCTCCTTGGTGAAGAGGAGGAATGCAGCAGGGCTGTCTAGGGGAACAAGGTTTTTAAAGGGAAAACCTGCAAGCAGCGGATTACATGCCTTGGTGTTACATGACTGGGTAAAGGAAATTGACTTTTGAAATGATTAGTTTACTTTAGGCACCAAGTTCTGGCCTGGCCATTTGGGTCAGTTTCCTAGCAACTGTATCTCTAGTGGGCAGGAAAAGAATGCAGTAAAGCTAGTTCCTCTCCCCAGGTGGCTGGACATATCTCCACCTGGGTAGCCTTTGTTCAGGCTTGTGCTTTAAACTTTAAACCAATACCCAAAAAGACCTAATTTTTAAGATGCTTAAAAAAAGTCTCTTACCTTCTCTCCTCAAGCTGTTGATACTCTGTTTCAGTTTCCTTTGTTACATTATAACAGTTTCCTTCTAGTTTGAAACATTACCCCAAACCTTGAAGCTGACCAGATTGACTAGGCCCCTCCCTCTAAATCATCAATACTGCTGAGAGTCACTCAGAGAAGCTAGAAAAGCCAGCTAAGCAAACTAGAAGATACTCAGACCACCCACAAAGGGCGCTCTTCAACCTGCTGAGCTTCCTGCAGGCTGTGCAGCGAGTTCCAGGTTCCTAGGTCTGTGAGCCTTCACCCATGCAAGCCAGGGTGGGCTTTGGTGAAGCAGCTGTCTTTGAGTCATTTATGTTCCAATAGGTAGCCCCTCACTCATATTCCTGTAAGTAACCCCAATATAACTCATTGGTTCAGCTAGGTGGACTTTGGTGGCATCCATACCTTGTTCTGTCACGGGCTCCCTATTTGGGGTGAGTAGAGTTGTGTGTGTTGTGTCTCCCCAGGATAAGCCTGCCAAACAACATACAGCAAAGAGAAAAGTAACTAACAAAGACCACTTAGAAATAAAGTACAGCTCCAAGGCTGTGAAGGCACGACTAAAGTCTGTCTAGTCTGGGTTTCATATTTTGGTATGGTAGCTAAACAGCCTCACGGGGCTGCACTAGGACCAGACTATAAATCCCAACACTAAAAGGATAAGTTTGCAAAAGCTAACTGCTGTCATCAGCCCTAGCAGTGCCTCCCCACCCCCCACCTAGAAAAGCCTTTTGAAGACGTCAGAGATCATTCGGCAGAGTCCCGGTGAGCTGTGGCACCAGAGGTCTTTACAGGTCATGTTAGGCTTGCAGCATCTTTCTGCCAACACCTCTGTAGCGTGCAGGTGGACAGAGTGTTTAACAGCTAGAGCTGCATTGGTTGTGACTCTGGGATACTCAACCTTGGCCTCCGCTCCCTGTCAAGCTCAAAGGGTCCTCCAAGTCAAAGGACACCAATGTTTAACTGGGGAACTAACCAAGAATGGAACTATTAGAATTATCAGAAACTGTCCTCAACCTTTGCCATATATTGAATCTGGCAATCTTGCTACTATTTCCTGAAATAGATGAAAAGCCACGCCATTTCTGTAATGGAGACGTAGGGCAGCTTTCTCTAGCAGGCCTGATGTAAGCCTGACGCAGAGAGGTTTACAAATGAAGTGGCTACATGAGCAATGGTGTAAGGAGGGCAGTGTGTACACAGTTGTCTTCATGAGGCGACAGGAGCCGCTCAGCCCTTCCATTTCCCCTGTAAATAAGCGGATGTAAGGGTGCAGGGTGATTTGAGTTCACAGCCACTGGGCTCTCCCTTGCTTCCCTGGCAAAAAGAAAAAAAGACTGTCAGTCGAAATCAGGCAGCGGAACCACACTTAGACCACTGCTGTCTACTTGGGGCACTCTGCGGATGCCTGGGGAAGCAATGGAACAATCACAGGTGCTTCCTTCAGCTCCTGTGGGCGCAGCCCCAGGCACAGTGTTCCAAGCAGCCGCAGACACACTGTTCCAAGCAGGGGTTTCCCTGCAATCATTTGTCAGGCCCAAGGGGACCTCGGCTCTTGGTGGCTTAACTGAGGGATTGCTGTGCCTGGTGCGAAAGGAACAAGGCTATGATTGTTGTTAACACAAACCTTCATTTGCACAAACTTTTGTGGTGATTGCTACAAACACCGCTTTTCGGGCTCCCCTCTTTGGTGTTTCAACATTAGGCCTGACAAAAGGTTTACTTGCAGTGGAACAAACTGAGCCTCTAAGGGCATTAGCCAAGCAAGCAGCAGCAGAGTGACAGGCTGGGTGGCTGTACAAACAAGTGGGCAGCTGTACAAAAAAGGTGGCAGCATGCTCAGTGACATTTGCCGGCTGCAGAAGAGACCGGCGCTTTGCCACTGGCCGCCGATGGCAGCAGAAGCAGCAGCGGCAGCGAAAGGAGAGGGAGAATGGTAGCCTCCTCCCCATCGGCCACGACCATGGTGGTAGCCATAGCAACAAGAGACCACCGTAGTTTGAGAAAATGACAAGGCGCAGAAGTAGAAAGAACGTGAATGGGCAGAACAAGGCTGAAGACAAGCCAATAAAATAAATTAAAAAGCACAAGGGTTTAAAATAGTACAAACACAGCAGATTTGCTATGTTAGCATCTCCGGAGAGTTTGGTCGTAAGAGGCAGCACGCTGTTGGGGAATGCTCTGTTTCCTTCTCTCCCTCATTAACACAGAACAAAGCTTGCCCAGGTGTGTTCTGGCTCCCTTCCCTTCTCTGCCTTAAAGGTTTGTTGGAATCCTGGTGCGAAGGCCATGGATCAGGACGCCCACTGCTTGTCCTTCCTCAAGGCAGATCTGTTTGTGCAGCTTCTGAATTCTAGTGACCGGAACGTCAAATGACTTCAGGGAGGCCCAGAAAAGAAAACTTTTGAATTCCTCACTGTCACTACATTGATGTAATGATGTAAGAAGGCAAGTGTGGTGGTGGTGCACTCCTGCAGAGCCAGTGCTAGGGGGGTAGAAGCAGGCTCTCTGAGTTTGCCTGGGCCTGGCCTACATGGTGAGTGCCAAGATAACTAGAGCTATCTAGTAACACACACACACCCTTCCCCCCCCCCCACACACATATACAACCCCTCACACTCACATACACATACTCACACACATACACACACACCCTTACATGCACACACTCACACAACCCCTCACACTCACATACACATACTCACACACATACACACACACTCATACACACACTCACACAACCCTTCACATTCATACACACACTCACACAATACACATCCCCCTCCACTCACATACACATACACACACATACATGCATCCCCACACCCTCACATGCACCCTCACACATACTCATATACATATACACACATACATAACCCCACACTCACATACACAAACTCACACACATACACACACACCCTCACATACACCACACTCATATACACACTCACACAACTCCTCACACTCACATACACACACTCACACACACACACACTCACATACACACACACATATACACACTTACACAACTCTTCACACTCATACACACACTCACACACACACTCACATACACACATACATACACACACTCACACAACTCCTCACACTACATACACACACACACATACTCACATACACACACACACATCCCCATACCCTCACATGCATGCTCACATACACACTCCCTCACACACCTCATAATGATTTTTATGTTTTATGTTTTTAAAGTTACTACAATAAAGAAAAAAATCTTTTAATTTTTTTAGATTAACCATAAAAACATATAAGCAAGTTTATCTAGGAAGGATATTGTCACAAATAGTAGATTATTAGTTCTCTCTGTAATTTACCTTTTGTAATATATTTTTTTTATTCTCTAAAGAAATCATCTGTGTTCTCCCATTGTCCTGTAATTAATGACAAGTGCAACTAATATTATCTAATTCTGAAAATTAAAACTTAGAGTGCATATTTGAAAAACTCTTAGAGGTGGGTAAGGTGGCTCCGGGGACAGTATGCAGGCCCTGGTTCTCTAGAATGCACACAAATGGGAAAGCCTGTGGAGGAAGTTGTCCACTGATCTCCACATACATGACTCGGCATGGCCACATATTGTGCACACTTGCAGTTTGTGTACGTGTGTGTGCGCGCACACGCACGTGTGACTGTGTATGTCTGTGGAAAGTAAATACTTAGTGTTGTGGATTTCTCTCTCTTTCTGTTGTAAAACACCCGAACAAAAAACAACTTTAGGAGAGAAGGGCCTTATTTGGCTTACAGTTCTGAGTTACAGTTCGTGATCTCAGAGAAGTTAGGGCAGGGACTCAAGCACTTAGTCATAGTACATCCACAGTCAAGAGCAGATGCATCCTTGGTTGCCTAAAGCCTCTGCTCAACTAGATTTCTTCACTCTTCTACAGCTCACTGCCCAGCTCATGAGATGGTGTGACCTAAGGGCAGGGCATTCCTACATCAACTAACAAACTAACAGCCACGCCCACACACACACATGCCAACCTGATCCAGCATCTCAGAGGATGTTAAGATGATATTTATAGCTGCCCGTCATGTGCAATCCATTCCAGGTGGCATCACGGACTCACCACTCATGGACTGAGTAAGATCCTTTGAGAAAGAAAATCATAGAAATGAGCTAATTTCAGGAAAGGCAATTCAGAGAGAGATTTACTGATGACAATGAAAAACGTAATAGGTACTAACAATGAAGTATATTTTAACCAGTATATTTAGCCAGCAGCCGTATGTTTAAACCAATTTTAATTTACAAACACAAGAACTTCATACTATGAATAACATCTAACGTGATTATAGGGCAAAATGGGTAAGTAACTTTTACGAATTTGCTGTTAAAGTTTCCTGTTATCTTACACAATGAACATTTGACCTATTTTCTTCGCTACAGATAATTGTATTATGTCCCACATGAAGTCACCAACTTGACCACAGAAGCTAATGGTTCTGATGGAAGCGGTTGGCACCATCTATTTTGTACCCTGACTTCAAGGACAAATGATCTGCATTCTTTTTAGTGATGTATGGGGCGGTCCCATAAAAGGCATGGCAAAACTGCAAGTCTCCGAAGATAGTCCACATTCTGAAGTACTCCAATCATTTTCCTTTAGAAATGGGACTGTGATACAGGAAGAAAGTGAGTAAAATGAGGGCAGAAGTTAGACACAGAGAAAGACAAAACACAGCAGAGGACATGTGCTAGCAAAGGACATGAGTACGCTTTTCAGAATAAAAGGAAGTGGATGTGCTAGAAACAACGTAAAGGATGAAACAAGAAAATTACTTCCTTCTTAGATATGGCAGGCGTAGCAGCAGGAAGAGCCTTTATTTGATGCTTGGACAAATGGATGTGAGGGCGTTCTGCAGGTGAGGTCCTGTTGAGGCACACAGATAAAGATGTCTGTGGTCAGTTCAATGCTCTTGTCAGGATTGTGTTGTGAGATGTCCTCCAAGCTGAGCAAACATCTGGGGAATGATTGTGACCCCTTGGGTACCCTTGCAAAATTACCCCCAGCCGGGCTTGCTGGCTGTTTACACTCCCTCACGGAGGGGTTAGGGAGGATCAGAAGGCCCTCACCTGAGCATTCGGACTCTCCATCCAGCTCTGCCTTAATTCTGTGTAACCTTCCTGGCCTCAGGGAGGGGGTAGAGTATACGAGGGGTTGACACTGGAGAGAGGAGCTCCATTTCTGCTGCTACATTGAAACCTGCATCCCTGCCATCTGCGGAAGGAGCACCCACACACCTGTAATGAGCTTTCCCCCTCCCCCAGAGATACCCTGTAAGAAAGCCCCATAAACTTATTAGTTCCCCTAAGTGAGCTTTAGTGGGGTTGTGCCTTGGTTTGTGGGCAGAACCTTAGAAGGAAGGGTAGACATTGCTTAGGTCTCCTCTTCGGGAAGGGCTTTTAGCAAGAGTTGACATGACAACATTTGGGAATAGTTTGCTGTTTTTCATTTCCATAGTGCTAAGTTTGAGAATAAATTTGAGTGAGGTTTTGTTACCATAGGGGAGAGGAGGGTGAACGATTTGATCATGTGTAAATATCCTTAACAATCACATTCTGTACTTTATAGCTGATAAGGATGAGCTAGCCTGCCTAGGCAAAGTGGTGTCTGGAGGTTACACACAGAACCTGTGCAGCTCTATGTATATAAGCCTGGTAGCTGCTGAAGAAGATTCCAGGATATCTAATGTCATGTATTACGGAAGTTCTGAACATTTAAACATTTTAGAAGCGTGTACTTTCATCTCTCGGCTGATATTATAATGAGCAAACTCAAATGTTGTCTATGGTGGAATATTTCTATTAATCTACAGTGTTCACTGGTGTTTGTCCATGTGGGATTGGAAAGGATAATACTGGTAGGGAAGTAGTAATTTATATCATTGCTGTGAATAAGGTCACTGAGAAAATAAACCAAAAAAAAAAAGTGCAGAGAATGGAATTCTGGGAAACACACCAGTGTTTAAGATATAGGTGAAAGAAAAAGAGCAGATGATATTCAAACCCAGAGGACTGAGTGAATCAGAAATTACGCTGGGCAATATTTGCATTCTGTCCTTTGACCGAGATGGATATTTTGGGATGATGTAAGGCAGGTTTTTCCATTATAGGTGTGTACTTGCTCACTGATAAACAGACGAAAGCTCAGGACAGTGACAGCTTGTGGTTGCTGAGGCCCACGATCGAGAAGTAACCTCCTACACATGCTCGTGCAAGCCATCTTAAATTCAGTGACCCACGTGCACACACCGTGCATGCTTGAGAACACATGCACATGATTGCACACACAAACACAGGCATGCACACACCCACACCTGAGTTCGTCTTTCTTTTCAGATACTGAGGCTCTGATGCAGGAGTGAAGCAGCCAAGCCTCTCCCAATTTGTATGATGGACACAAAAGAGCCCAGCTACTTTCCTGAGCGTTTCCACTCCTACCCCGTCTGCCAGCTCTCTCCTCTTGTCGATGCAAAGACACAGCTCCCAGCTCAAAGGAAATGAGATCTAATCTGTTCTGTACCCAAATATGAATGACCCAAAACCAGAAACATAGCTTCAGGTTGCCCCAAATACCATCATCCAACAAAGTAGCATTTTCATAAAGTTTTTATAGCAAAAAAAAAGTCGTAAGTCAAGGTGTTTTAAAAATGTATTAGTGCAGCGGTTCTCAACCTTCCTAGTGCTGAGACCCTTTCACGCAGTTCCTCATGTTTTTGTGACCGCTAACCACAAAATTATTTTTGATGCTACGTCATAACTGTAATTTTACTACTGTCATGAATTGTACTGTAAGTACCTGTTTTCTGATGGTCTTGGGTGACTCCTGTGAAAGGGTCTTTCAACCCAGGGTTGAGAACTGCTACATTAGTGGAAACATCAGGTAAATTACTGCAAAACTACAAAGTTTCTGTTTATGGGCCTTAGGTACTGTCTGATAGTGATTGCCTTTGGGTCATCGGAAGTTAGAAATCTGATAGAACTTTCCAAAAAAAAGATTACAAGGATGTTAGGTCAAACACAAAGATGACACAAATGGCTACTTGGGGGGCAAAAGATAACCAAGATAATTTGATTCTGGACCTGCGATATTTCAGTTCCCCATGAGCAATCCGTCAGCTTTATAGTCCTTAACACAGACACAGCTTCCTCCTCTTCCAACTTCAACCCACACAAGCCGGCTTTGCTCATCAGAACGATAACCTCAAATTATTTATCCTTCCTGCTTATTTTGCAGCAGAAAAATGAATGTCTTGGGTAAAAATAGACTAACCTGGATCTTTGGAAAAAGCAAAAAAAGCACACGTTAGCATTTGCCTTATGTTTATTTGGCACTTCGGATCTAATGAATCGGTTCCTTATTTGAGCCTCAAGTGCCTATTATGTATCGGGCATCATTCTAGGAGTTGGAGACCCACCAAGAAATATAAGAGGGCGGAGGCGGAGGGCGGGGAGAAGGGAAGGTAGGGAGGAGTCCAACCTGTTTGAAACTGTCCGTGAGGAAAAACAATTGACAGAAAGCGTGGATCAGAAGGAATCTTGTAACAGTTACGGAAAATAAGAGATTACTCGGCAGTTACATGAACCAAAGGCGATTCGTGCGACTCCGCACGGGGACTGCCATTTCGATGCTCAGGCCGCGGAAGACAGGAGCAAGATGCTGATTTGTGTTATAGGTCGGGGAGCTCAGGGAGGCAGAAAAGTGAGGGACAAGACAGGCTCATTTTTTAACAAGCTAATATCTGCCGCAGAAGAGAATGGAACACAAACACACGCAAGTAGGCTCCAAAGAGCATCCCCCCAGCTCTCTCCAGGCTACCAACCAGGAAAAAATGAAGCAGGATGCGCCTGCGCAGCTGTGCGGACACCTGCGTTGGACGCCGGGGACGGGGTCGGCGCTGTCCAGCTGGAGCACGTCAGGGCTTCCAGCTCGGCCCCGCCCCTCCAGCGGCTCGCATCCTGATTGGCCCGGGCGGGGGCGGGGCCCGGAGCCCGGAAGTGCGGCTGACGTGTCCGGGCCGCGCTCGGAATTGTGGGCGACTCGGCTAATGGCGTCGGCGAGTCTGGGTTCCCGGGGCGGGCATCGCTGAAGCTTCTGGCCAGCTCGGCCGGTGACGCCCGCTGTGGCCGGGCCCCGCGGCAGCGGGAGGGACCTGCCGGTGTGGTGGGCTCCTGGGCCGACGCCGGGGGAGCCTGGCGGGGCGGCGCGGCTGCGGGCAGATCCGGGCGAGCAGCCGTCGGCGGTGCGGGGCTGCGCGGGGGAGCTCGGGCAAGCCTCGGGGGCGCAGCCCAGGCCCGGCCGTGCACCCGCCGCGTCCTGGGCTCCGGCTGCGGAAGACTGAGGGGCCGCCGGCTTGCTGCCCGCCGCCCTAGGAGCTGACAGTGCCAGCTTGGTGGTGCCGTTCACTGAGCGGCTAGGAACAGGGGGAACCATGTCCGGCACCAACAGCCCCGAGGCTGTGAAGAAGCTGCTGGAGAATATGCAGAGCGACTTGCGGGCCCTGTCGCTCGAATGCAAGAAGAAATTCCCACCTGTCAAGGAGGTATGCTTCAGACGGCGTCAGGGGAAACGTCGCTAGCACTCCCTGGTCCTGTGTGGACCCGTCCCTTGATTGCCCAGCCCTATGCTAATTTTCATTCGGCCAGTAGGTTTAAGTCGATGATTGTTCCACAAATGCTGTTTGTAGATTCCTTTGAGAGTTCTAAGGAAATTTGCTTTTTTTTTCCATTCTCATTTCATGTTTATTTCGAAGTCAAGTTCCTGGAGTGAGCCAATTCAGTGAATTGAGTCAGGTTTATTGCACCTAAAAATGAGTATCCACTACCGTAGCGGAATCTGTACAGCACACGTACACGTACCGAGAGTATGTATACTCCTCACTTGGGAACATTCCCTTCTTGGCTGTGTTTTTCAGTCTAACTCCAAATCTCATTTAATAAACTAGAGCACCTAGTTTACAGCAAATGGTCAAGGCCTACAGTCACTACGTTAAACCCTCTCTACAAGCAGTGTTGTAGTGGGATGCATTGCAAAAACAAATACACCTGAGAGTAGCTTCTTGGGTCCATGAATTTCGTTTGTTGGTTGGTTTGTTTGTTTTTTCAGCTGTAGAATAGGGTAAAAATGTGGTTTTATAAGAAGATGAGAGTCCGGGTGTGGTGGCCAAACTTTCAGTCCCAGAACTCAGTTGTAAGCGTACCTCTGTGAGTTAGAGCGTGGACAACCAGGGCTACATAAAAAGACCTGTCTCAAAACCCCAAAATGGTGATGATGATGGCGATGACTTACAGGAAAAGGAGCTCAACTTAATGTGTGCTAATAAAAATTGCCAGATACTGAATTGACAATTTTAACTCAATCACTTTCGATCTTAATTTCAATCCCCGACTTATTTCTCTTAGGATTCTATTTTTGCTGAAATATTTTTAAAACCGTATCCTTTCACATTTTAAAAATAATGTAGTTTAGGTGACTGGAGAGATGACTCGCTCGGCGGTTAAGAGTACATGTTGCAGCCCAGCGTGGTGGCATACGCTCAGCACTCAGGAAGGCAGGAGGCAGTGGGTTGTTGTGAGTTCGAGGCTATTCTGGTCCACAAAGCGAGTCCAGGACAGCCAAGGCTACACAGAGAAACCCTGTCTCTTGAAAAAAAAAAAAAAACCAAAGTGGGGGAAAAAAATAAAAGAGAGTACCTGTTGCTCTTCCCTAGGCCCCAGGTTAATTCCCAGCTACAGTGTGTTGGTGCATAACCATGTGTAACTGCAGTCGAGAGATCAGATCCCTTCGTGGTGCACAAACATATATACAGGCAAAACACCCGTACTAATAAAAATGAATAAGTCTAAAATAGTTTTTAAATAATGTAGTTCAATGATATGTAAAAATATTTACTTTTATTTCCTAGTTAATGTAGCTTAGTATATCTGCAATTTAATATACTATTTGCTATTAAAATTAACAACTGAGTTCATATTTTTCCACCTAAAACTTTATTTATCCTTATTGTAAAAAGTTTTATAATTAGAATTTAGACTTATAAGGAGCCTTTAAGTTTTCTCTGAGTGCTTTGCTTCTACCTGTCTTCAGTAAAATACAATTTCTTTAATGGGCTTCAACCCAGATGGAGGCCAGAGGTGTCGCTTTGAGGAAGATAGTATGTTTTAATTCATACAAGTACTAACTTGCTTTGGTTTTGAGTTTCTTTGTTGTGTCTTGTATCATCTGTCTGTTGAAAGTTATATATGTTTTTTAAAGATTTAGGGTGTTTTACCAGGAATATTGGGTCACAGCTGTAATTCTATCACCTAGGAGGATGAGGCAGGAGGATGGGCATGAGTTTGAGGCCAACTTGGGGGCTGGAAAGTGAGATCCTGTTGAATCATTCCCATCCAGGTACACACACACACACATATCAGAGAGAGAGGTTATTTTTACTGTAAAAAATGAATAGAAAACATTAAATCTACTGTAATTTTAGCAATAATTTATAAATCTGTGGCTGTTCCCAGTTCTAGTAAATCATGAAAAGAGCTATGGTTCTTCTGTGTTTTGGGCCTCTGTGGGTTAACTTGAGAGGTTAGTTGCTACCTTCTGTGTTTTTATTGGGGGAAAAGAACCACTCTTCCAACAAGTAACTTAAAAAGTTCTGGAATTCACTCCATTCCTAATCCTGACACATTCATTAAAGCTCATTAGTTTTAGTCTCTGACCAGATAGCTACTCAGTCATTGCTTCTAGCCTTTGCAGTATTGGCAAGGACCATTCTTGTGGTTGTCTCTAATTTATGACCTTGTATGTGGTGCTCATAAGGATTTGCTGAGTGAAGGCTTCTTACTTTCAGCTGGGCAGATGGCTCAGTAGTTAGGAGCACTGGCTGCTCTTCAGAGGACCCGGCTTGATTCCCAGCACCCACACCCATGGTGGCTGTAAACTCTCTGACTTGATTTCAAGGGAAGCCAATGCCCTCCGGCCTTCACTGGCACCAGGCACGTAAGCTGCATACATTGTCAGGCCTGTGATGAGCACCTTAACTTACAGAGCCATCTTGCAGACACTGTCTTTCTCTTTTGATATCACAGAATCAATAAAGCACCAATTACAAACCGTGCTTCCCAGCTGTGTACTTTGAAGCTTTCTGTTAGTCATTGGCACCTTGGCAGAGGTTCTTGCCTAAACCCAAGGTTCCTGGTGGCATAGTTTTTGTTCAGTGTTAATTGGAGGCTGCTATAGACCTGCTGACAGAATGCCTTCTAGTGCCACAGCAGGATTCTCTTTTATTCTTTTATTTGGGATCTGAGACTGTCTTGGCTCTCTGGGTGGATTCAGACCTCTTCTTCAGGACTATTTCACAGTGAAGAATGGAGGCTAGATAATCTAGCTGTGCTTAGTTGTAAATTGTTTTAGTGCAGTATTTTATAATTCACTGTTATTATTTCCCCCTTGATTGGAATTCTTTCCCTCATAAGAATAATAGAATAAATTCATGAATAGGGATAAATAAATTTTATTATATATTGAAATGCATAAGAATAGAGACAAATACATAAGTATTTGCACTGTATTGATTATTTCATGGCACTGTGCTTTGATGACATAGAAATAAAAGACCCTGTCTGTGACTTAAAATCATCTTGAGTCCTTTTTCTTTCTCCTGTGAGAGCTTACTTTTAACCAAGTACAATTTAGGTTGTGCTACTAGTGAAAGTTCAGAGCAGCTTGTTAGTCTTTTAAGTATAAAACATGGCAAAAATAGAAACTACCTTTATTTTCAAGAAGTTAACTTGATTGAATAAAATATAACCTTTACAACAATGTAGGAAACTTTGCATCTTTTAACATACTTCTTTAAATATTTTATAGCTAAGCACACCTAGAACGTAGCATTTACTAGGCTCAGGCAGGAGATCTCAAACTGAGCCACACAACAAGACTGAGAAGAAAAAGAAGTCAGGTGTAGCGTGACTTCCCAAGTGTAGCACCTCCCAAGTCAGGTGCACGTGGGAGGCAGAGGCAGGCAGGTCTCTGAGTTTCAGGCCATCTTGATTTATATAGTTTCAGGCTAGCCTGGGCTGCGTATCAAGACACTGTCTCAAAGAAAAAAGAAAAAACATCAATACTTCAATTTATCCCCGAGGAGGTTCAGAGGGGCTCAGTCAGTGAAGCTGGAATGTGGAGGGACTGGGCCTGACTCCCCGTGCACTCATCTCTTCTTCCTACGATAGCATTCCACAAATGCCTTGCTGTTCCCACCATCTGCCTGCTTCCTGCCATTGACCATTCTTTCCCCCCTTGAAGCTCTCTCATTTTGATCTTTGTAGCACACTGTTCATGTGTCTTCTCTCTCAGGAGTCCTGTTCTTTACATGTACTCTGGTTTGCCTGCGGAGTTTTCCTGATACTCTTCCCTGTACACCGCCTGCTCCCCTTGCTTTGGGCCTTAGCATGATGTGAGTGGCTTTATCTGTGTCATCCACTCTGGTTTGCCTTCATCAGCCTGTGTAACACCTCTTACAGAACATCTCCCACATAGCTCAGATAGAGCTTCTTGCCACTGGACTCTGCTCTGCTAAAAACAGCCCTTCATCCCTGTTTCCTTTGTGTTATTGGTCATATGCTACTTTTGCTCATGCTGTTCCTCTTGGCTGTCTTTTCTCTCTTGCGGCTTCCTGTAGTTTCTGGCTTTTCTTTTTTTTTTTCTTTCCCATTTTCCCATGTACTATCCTATACCAGGTTTTAACATTAGGCCTGACTTTTGATGTATATCAATGACATAAGTAAATCATATTAGCACACTTAGCTCTTAGAAACTCTTGGTTGCTACCATGTGATTATTAACTTCCTTAGGCTGGCATTCATACCTGCTTGATCCTTCTAATCTCTCTCCTCCTCTTTATCCATTTCTTTCTGTAGGCAGTGACCATGTGTCTTTAAAGCGTCCCTGCTTCCGCCTCCTGTGCTGCAGATTCTGATGTTCCCTTTACTAGTTTGGAACTGGCTCCTTCGCTCATCCACCCGGTCCCCATTTAGAACTCTGTCTTGTAATAATTCTACCCCAAGTACTTGCCAACCCATTTATCATGAACTAAATTCACAAGTAATTTTCTGATTTCGCCCCTCATTTGTTCATTCGTTTATCCATTCATGAGATAATTTTGAATACTTAACTGTGTGCCAACTGCACGCTGGCTGTTGAGTAAAAACTTATGCCCAGGCTTGTAGGCTCACTGTCTAGTGTGCGCTTCTCTGCTTTAAAACAAAACCAAAACCAAACCAAAACAAAAAAACCAAGCAAACAACAGCAAAGAAATAACAAAAAACAAAACAAAAAAACCTTTCTTTTAAGCTTACTGCATAAGCTATTTCCTTTAATTCTTATATTTTATCTTCTGTTGTATTTTTGAGTTTTCCCCCTCTTTACTAAATAAATCTTAAAGGATCACTATTGCATCTTATCTGTCTTTCTAGCCACTGTGGCATACAACTGTATCCCCAAGATTTAGTAACTAGATCCTTTATTGAAGTTAAAAATTTTTAGAAAAGGATAGGGAAGAGAAAGACATGCTGTATCAATATTTTTAACCATCTTCATGCACCCTGCATTCTAGTCTTCCATTTTACTTATTAAAGTTTATTTCTTAGAAACCATGAGTTTCGAATAAAATTTCATATGTGGATTTTTAAACTATAGTTGTAGAATGTTACAGGAGAATATTTTATTGGTTTCAGTGTAGTTGTTTTGTGAGTATATTGCTCCATAAGGACATTCTGTATCTTTTCAGCACTCTCAAGTGTGCATTTGATTTCAGATCTTAACATTCCCTGACATGTAAGAAGTCTTCAGGGTGTCCCATGTCTCATGAATACATTATATTATATAAGTTGAAAGTAAGTTAAATTTCACATTTTTTGTTCCATTTTCATTTCACTGCTGTGTTCTGTGAATAATTAATTTGGAATTTTGAAAATTTTGTTTTAATTTTAGATTTTTTTCATGAGGTGCAAATACATATTTGTTATAAGTGGAAGCATGCGTTTTTATGACAGGAAGCAACACATAAAGCCACTTGTCTAGTTTGGTTTTGGTTTTGGGTTTTTTTTCAACAGTGTCGTGTATACCAGGCTGGCCTTGAATTTATTATGTGCCTGAAGCTGGTCTTGAACTCCTGAACCTTCTGCTTCCATCACCTGCCTGTTAGGATAATAGATGTGTGCCCTATGCCTCATTTATAAACATTAAGAAAAAAATTAACCTGAGCTGAGTGTAGTGGCACACACCTATAATCCCAGCCCTTGGGAGGCAAAGGCAGGCAGATCTGTGTGAGTTAGAGGCCAGCCTGGTCTTCAAAGTGAGTCCAGAACAGCCAAGTCTACACAGTGAAACCATGTCTCAAAAAACAAAAAACCCAACAACAACAAAATTAATCTGTAGTAGTTGTAGTGATGGGCATGTTCATTCCTTCTGTAGTGTATGTTTTTTCCCTCCTCCATTGGTAGTCTACACTCTTCACCTTCAGCCTTCTGGAGTTGGACGAACTAATTCAATTCTACCTACTGAGTGCTTTGACTAATCTCCACCTTGGTCCTGGAGAGATGGCTCACTGGTGAAGAGTACTTGTTGCTCTGATAGAGAACTCAGGTTTGCTTCTCAGCACCCAACCATCCTTAACTCCAGTTCCACAGTCTCCACATAACTCTTCTCTGACCTTTGCAGGTGTTAAGCTTGTGCATGGTGCACATATATACAGGCAGGCGAAACACTCATCTACATTTAAAAAGAACCCCCACCTGTCCCTTCTACTTCATAATATAAAGCTAATGTGTACTCATAGTTAAAAATCAAGTGATAAGTAAAAAACCTTCCGGGCAGAATGCACTGAAAAAGACTCTACTCTCTTCTCCATGTGTCACAGGAATTCTGAGGTGTTGAATAACTATAGTTATTTTTGTTGCCCAGATTGGAGGCAGCTTGAGGTTGAGCTTACCATGCAACAGGCAAGAACCAAGAAGAGAGTGACAGAGAAATAAACTGTAAATCTAGTAGCCTTGTGAATCTGTGGGTCAGAGTCCTTGCAACGCGCCTCTCTTTTAGAGTGAGTTTGACTTTTTATACTATGCTAACTCTTCATTTAGGAACCTTATTTATGTAGCTGATTGTTTAAAAGGAGGTGTGATAAGCATTAGTAATGTAAGGCTTATAAAGAAACAGAGTGAGAAGAATGGGTAAAGCATTCCCAGTGAAAGGTCTAGACAGTACTAAAGGTGAAAGCCTCTTAATAATTGTCACATAAAGAACATGTGTTGCTGATGATGCTAAAACAGTGCCCAGATCAAAAGAACCCTCATCACAGCTCTGAAGGGTCCCCATGTTGGCAATGCTTGAACCTCAGCACTGCATTGGCACAGAAAGTTTTGAGATTTGGGGTTTGTGTTTGTGAATGTGTAGATGTTGTAATTTTAAGAGCTGTAAAGAGTTTCTTTTTTGGCTGTTTCTTGTTCTTTGTTTGTTGGCTTGCTTGCTTATTTGCTTGTTTCCCCACTTCAGTGTTTGGAATTAAACTAGGCTTCCCCGTGTGATAGGAAGTACTGTATGACTAAACCTCTGATCCAAAGAGTGTGTTCTTTACTGTGTCTCTGTACGCTTAACCGTTTGTCAGTGATTCAGCAGTGTCAGTAAATTCTCCTTTTAGAAGATTTCCATATGCTGTTAATTTTGAGAAACACTTCATTTGTCTGTTCATTCCTTCATTTGCAGGTTATGTGTTGAACCTAAGCCCCATGTATGCTAGGCAGCACATTGGATGCAGGCAGCCCATTGACAGTTGAGACACTGAATGAATGGAGAACATGATAGGTGGAGAAAGCAAATGTGAACTGAAGTGTGGAAGTGAGAGGAACACACTAAGAAACAGTCTTTGTGAGATGAAGAAGAAAGCTAGCATGCACGGTCAGGGACCAGATGGGTGATGCTGTTGTTCAGAACTCAGCAAGGACGCGAGCAAGGTGAGACAGGGTTGCTGGGTAAGGGACTGGTGTTCAGAACTCAGCAAGGACGCGAGCAAGGTGAGACAGGGTTGCTGGGTAAGGGACTGGCAGTCCAGGGCAGAGCAAGGGGATGATATCTCCTTACCCCCTTTCAGTTTAAGTGTAAACACTAAGGTTGCTAAGCTCTGCTGTTTAGGATGTCCTAATTTCTGTTGTTCTTTTGTTTTGAGCTTGTGCCTCACTTATAGTCTAACCTGGCTTAGAACTGGTGTCTCTTCTTCCCCAGTCTTCCAGCTTAGTGAGTGTAGAGTTACGCCACCACCAGTGGGAGATGCTTTCCTCATACCTCAAAGCCTTGTGGGTAGAGAGATAGATGCCTCTGAAGGTCTTATTTTCTAAAGGAATTCTAGACTATGTAGGCTATGCTAGGATTACTATGGCATGGAGTAAGACTACAGTTGGGGTCGGGGTCCTTGATATATGTGTTTTGCAAATAAACATGTTTAGTAAAAATTTCTAGCAACACAGTGTTGTCAGTGAGAATAATAATACAAGTACTTTCTTGGATAATAGTTTAGTGGTTAAAAAATGGGGAATGATGAAGTAGGCTAATATCTAAGACAGCAAAATGTCTTTGGGTAATTTTTTGAATTTAGGGATAAATGTATTTGTTTCCCCTCTTCGTGAGTGTGTATGTGTGGGGGGGGGGGCTCACGCTCGCACGCACGTGTATGTATGTGTGTGTGGCTGGTTCATTATGCATTCACGACCTCATTTCAGATTGTAGCACGCATATAGGGTGGCTCACAAGCTCTTGTAACTCCCCTCCAAGTGACCTAGTGCTCCCTCGACTTCAGTGGCTCCTCACACACACATACAAATAAAGGAAAAAATCAACTTGGCCCCTATTAGTTCATGATGGGAATTTCACTTGATTTGGGGCTTTCCAGTTTGAGGTGGAAAGAGGGCCGATGAGTGCAAAGAGAAGAATGTCATTCTTCTCATTGGGTTTTTGTTTATTGTCTGAATATTGTTTACTTTCTGAATATACAAATCTGTACAGTCGTTCAGGCATCCCAGGTATGGTGTAAGGCAAAGGAAGGTATCAAGCATGCTGCAATGTGCATGCTGTGTAGTCCAGACGATTGCATTTGTTACGTTTCATGTCTGTGCCACCGCTGGAATCCCAGTGTTTTCAAAATAAAGACGACAGCGACTGTTGGTACTTTTAGTTTTGTGTTTGTTTTCTTACACCCAAATTCATGTTTATAGTGAGTTTTATTTTGTAATTATGTTTGTTCCTACAGGCTGCTGAATCGGGAATAATAAAAGTTAAAACAATAGCTGCAAGAAACACCGAAATTTTGGCAGGTAATTTTTTTGCATATAAATTCAGTTATTAGTGAAAATTTTACTAATAGTTAAATAGACCCTTAAAAGAGAGACATCAGTTTTTTGGAACATCTTCTTCCCATACTGTAATGTGTTATTCGTGGTATAGAACATGTGACTATTACTAAATTGTGGATTGATTGTATTTCCCAGAGGTAAAAGTTATAGAATTCCTCGAGATGAGAGGCCTTAACACTACCAGTTCCTTAGTGTCAAGAATTCTTTTACTCATCTTTGCTTTCTCCTCCACCTCCACTGCTCGGATGACACACTTTACTCATGCAAGCATTCACTTTCTATTTTTGTACTGTATTGATTCACAAGCTGGTTTTTAACACTTAGCATAATTAGACAGTTTATAAAGTAATGCTAAGTATGTAACTAGTGACATATAGTTTGAATCCTGGAACCAGGGCCATGATCTTGAGATAAAAAACAATTAAACAGAGGGGGCTTGTTTATCCTGTGTTTTCAAATCTTTATTGGACAGAGTGTTGAGGAGGAATTTTCCAGGGCTACTCTAACGTGGCTTTTCTTCACTGTCTGCTCTTTTGTCTTCTTTGCCCCTCTGTCCTTGCACAGTAATGAGCATGGATGAGGTGGGATCTCAAAGTCTTATAGGACAATATTATTGTCTAACTTCTTGGTTTAGCAGATTAAGACACACAGTAAGGTACCTACTTAAGCAACAGGATCAGATGGAAGGTGGGGGTATTTACAGTGGGCCACCATGGTGTTCAGGGCCTCCACACCAGCCACCCCTCTCAAGTGCTTTCTATTCAACCATGGTTTACTTCTGGATGCCTACTGTATTCCAGTCCATCAGCCTTTCATCTCAGCAAGTATAGGAGAAAGACAGTCTTGGCTATACATTTTAAACATTATAGACTGTAACATAAAACTTGAGATTTAAAAAATTAAGAATTCCTAATTTAAAGATGTCATCCCATTACAAAATTAAATAAAGACCTTGGTCAGGAGTGGATCTCCTTTAGGCTTTTGACTGGAAATTTGCCATTAACATTAGTATTCCTAAGTTGTGTATTTCTCCTATAGCTTCTTGTCATTCAGCAGTTTATCAAAAACACTGTAGTTTTATGACACTTTTCACAGCAGGAAATAATGCCCTCTTTCTCCTTCTCTCTCTCTCTCTCTCTCTCTCTCTCTGTGTGTGTGTGTGTGTGTGTGTGTGTGTGTGTAGGATAATAGCAAAGGTATGTGTTTGGGACTGGAAGAGTGGACAAGTAGGCTTTGGGAGGTGCATGTTGGGTGGGCTAGCTGCATAGCTTCTGTGAGGAACTGCATGTTTAAAGGTAATTTATGACCTGGTCTTTTACAGTTGGAGACTTATTACAGTTGAATCACATTATTGTTGTAAAATATTTACTTTTGTTGGTATTATAATAACAAATCCTTAATTATTCTTCAATAGTTGTTTTCATTGGTCTTATAGTTGATAGAAGATCTTCAAAGAATCACTATGCATTCTAGCATTCTATGTAGAATGAAATATCTAATTAATTAAGCTTAAGGAAAAATAAAAATTTTAGAATTGTTGAGACAGCTAAGTGGGTAAAGGTGCTTGCCCCAAGCCTGAGGACTTCGGTTTGATTCTTGAGACATGTGGTGAAAGGAAAGATCAACTATTGCAAGTTATTTTTGACTTCCACATGAATGCTGTGTCACAGGTATACCCCTCCAGATGCAAAACAATAAATAAATAAATAAATAAATAAATAAATAAATAAATAGGTGCAATACGATTTTTAAAAATAAGTTTTAACATGTTGCTGGATTATTGATTTCATTGTCATATTGGTAGCCATATTTCATATCACAGATCATTTTACTTTAATGTCCATACTTTCCAGGAGCATTTATTTAAGGAGATAAGTTAGCATTTAAACTTGTCCTTGGGGACTGGAGAGATGGCTCAGAGGTTAAGAACACTGTCTGTCCTTCCAAAGGTCCTGAGTTCAATTCCCAGAAACCACATGGTGGCTCACAAACATCATAATGAGAAATGGTGCCCTTTTCTGGTGTGTAAGCATACATGTAAACAGAATGCTGCATAAATAAATAAATAAGTAAAATAAACTTGCCCTTGGCATTTTTAAATGATATTTTTATTGCAGTTGATGCCAAAGATACAGATCTCATAGTGTCATTTTAAAATGAGAGGCTCTTACAAGAGCTTACATTGGTCAGGACATAGTTTTACATTATTTAGTTCGGAGTACAGCTAAGTCTGAGAACATTTTTGACATTTTTATTCCCTGGGAAGTTTTTATTTGTTTATAAGCCCTGAGATTATGGGATACCAATTTTGTCCTATAACAAATGTCAAAGATCCCAAACAATTGAGGACATTCCAGTGAGCCAGCATGTTGAATTCTTCTGTCTCTGTATGCTCAGAAACTGTGAAGCTCTATGCTGACAGCTTATCTTTGCTTCACATCATCAAGTCAGCACCATTTGCAGTCAGCTGTAGTTTCTTAGCTTTGAGGGAATATGACTCACTTTTGAAGACCAGTCTTTGCCTTCCATCCCTTTCTACGCATCCTCTTTTAATGTTTCCTTCTCTTTGTTTTCACTGCTGTCATGAATGCTGACATGAGTGGAAATGCTATGCCAGGTAATGTCAGCACTGATCAGATGAAGAGATCTCTATGTCCTCCTTTCTTAGAGCACTGAGAGTGAGAGAGAACAATGTAAAGTTTTTCGTTATAAACCAAATGCCTTGGTCTTACAAGTACTTGCCTGCTGTATTTATTATAGGCTTATGTAAGCTAGTAGAAATTGAGCAGGTATGCGTAACGTAAAAATTATATATTCTTTTTAATGTGTATTTTTAGCAGGGAAGTCCATGAGACTGTAATATCTTTAAAAGTTATATGAGGTTGTAATATCTTGAAAAGTTATATACTTAACTCCTACTGCAAAGCCTAATGATTACATCTACTATGGCTGCTTTCAATACTGTCATTATACATGTAAAAACTTAAATGTTATCTGTTATTTTTTATTATTTTCTCATAGTTCTTATCTTTTCCTATCTACATAGTCTTAATAACTAAATGGTCTCTAACAAGCAACGAGCAAATATACTTAAGAAATTTTTTCTGACAAAAAAGCACAGTTTACTTGTTTGTTTTAGTGTAGTTTTATCAATATATGTATTTGTGATATTTTAAATTACTTTTGTTTTTTAATTTTATGTGTATGAGTGTTTACTTCTATCTATGTATATGTACTATGTGTGTGCCTGATGCCTAAGAAGGCTAGGAGTAGGCATTGGATCCCCTGGAACTAGAGTTACAGGCAGTTCTGAGCCTCCATTTGGGTAGTGGGAACTGAAATAGGGTCCTAACTGCCAAGCCATCTCTTCAGTCTTATGCTGTTTAACATCTATAGAACAGATCATGCAGCACAGTCCTAAAAGGTAAATAATTGCATTAGAGTCACAGGAGAAAGAAAGATGGCTGCTGTGCCATCTTTACTTGCTGGTGTCATTCATGCATTTACTCGCCTGCTCCCTCACTTCTTCCTTTGCCAGAAACTTTCCCTTCTAAGATGATGTACTGTCTAAAATTAGAGGCAGCATCTTGCTCTTTCTTATAGTGCCATTATTGTATTACATGGGAACATTAAGTCCTTCCTTAATGTTGACTGCAAATTGTATCATGTAACCAGCCTAATGTTATTTGGGTGTACACTTGGAGTGTTGTCTGATTATAAAATCTGAAAAGGGACTACAGGCACTCTCCCTGGCCCCATTGTCTGCTATCAGTCATGGTTGCCTTCAGACTTCTTGTTATACCCAACATTGTCAAATTAGGCTCATATATCACTAGTCAAACTGATACGTCATTATTGAGTGTAACTGGAAGAAATGCAGAGCTGTTGGCAGCAAGGTGTGGAGAAGATTTGGGGGCCAGGTCCTGATGCTCACACCGCTTGTGAGAGAGGGAAGAAAACAAAGCATACGCTGTCCTTTGGTTCCAGAGGTACCGCGTCACAGTGTCAAAGAGCTGAAAGTCTGGTGTGTAACAAATTTTAGTGTACGGAGATTGTCCACAGCATTTCCTCCCAGAACTACAAGACCATTTTGGAAAGAACAGTCCTTCTGGTCCCAGAGTCACCACTCTTCCAATGCCAGGCTGCCTAACAAAAAAATGAAGATACTTCATGCACATTTCATCTCTGCTTAAAGGGAGAGATTGGGCGGGGGAGGTCTCTGCAACCACCGTGGCCAGCAGAGTAACAATCAGTAGGAAGCAAAAAGGTAGTTTGGTTCCACTCCGACTAAGCAGCTGATATGGATTCAAATGGAGTCTGATTCCAGGTAGTTTATTTTAGACACATGTAAGCACAGCACAATTTCGTGAAAACTTTCCTGGTGATAACTCAGGCCCATGTGCACAATAAAGCTTCAGACATGACTACATCAAAACTCTTTGGGAAGTGCATGTAACACCTTCCATGAAGGTGGGTTCTATAGATTGACCAGCTCAGGACAAAGGTCTGGAGGAGGATCCAGTGTGGTCTTGGCCGCATGGAGAGTGCACATTCATCAGGCGATTACACACATCTCCCAGCCTGCTGAGGGCCAGCAGGTTATGTATCCTGCCCTTTAAAGGAACAACCCCAGGTCCCTACTGCTGATCTGTGAGCACTAGGACCTCCTGCCTTCCACACTTACGCTGCAACAGTCACTCTCTGCCAAAGGAATGCATACTGGGAATCAAGGCCATCCAGTGACATCCTGAGAAGCCTGATGGAAAGTTTGAGTTGTAGACCTTTCATATTCACACTTAATTATTAACTCTGACTGAGTTATATCCTCAGTCACAGTTATTTAAAGAGTTATTTAAATGAATGTGCCCTCGTGGGGCCAGGAGACTATTCTGATGCAGTCTAGAAGCCATAGGAGCTGTCATATGTTGACCTAGCGAGCCAGTGAGATTGCAGTTTCTCTATAATATAATATAATATAATATAATATAATATAATATAATATAATATAATGTATTTTATTAATTTTTTCTTCCCTTGGATTTTTTAAATGTGCGTTTATCTTTTGTTCCACACGTTCGGTGTTATCGTTTAAAATGCTTTTATTTGTACAGTATTCAGCAAGTGTGATGTAATTCTCTATGCTGGGTATATTTTTATACTTATAATTAATTTCTTACATTAAATGCTAGAAAGAAACACCAACTTAAAGGTATTAATATATTTAAAGTTTTTGGAACATGTTACTATACATTTTTCCAGAAAGGTTTAAAAGCTTACATAATTACTAACATGTATAAGTCTGTTTTTATAGACTTGCTGGGATTATTTTTTAAAATCTTGGAATTAGTTGATGTCTCTTTTTAGCATTACACATATTTTTCTGTATTCATTAAATTATTTTCTTTTTTTTACTTTATAGATTTCATGATTCTATATTTTACTTATCAAACTTTGGACTATTTACATATCAAAAATATTAGCTTTTTCATGTGTATGTCACATTCTCACCACGTCATTTACCCATTAAGTTTCTTATAGAGATTTTCTTTTTAGGTAATCTAATTTGTTTTCTTTTGCAAAATTATTAATTACCAGAACTATTTGTTGTTCCTTTCCCTATAGAGTGCTTTTATTACAAACCTTCGTATGATTTTATTTGTCCTCTTATTCTTAAATCATTAAACAGACTTTTTGAACTCATTAAAAACCTTAATGTTGTTAGGATCTTAAGCAGTCCCACAAACTGGAGTGAAGCATTTTGATGTAGAGCTGTTCTCTGTGTTACATTTTGTTTTTTTCATTAGAGTTAAAATTTGTTACCTAATGGCTGTAAAAATCTATCAAAGTAAAACTTGTCAACATGTGATGTACAGTGTGAAATGCTAGTTTAACTTTTTTTCCTCAGAATGTAGTAAAATTGCTTAGAACAAGAAAATCTTTAGTATATTGGCACCTTGTGGACCTATTTCTAGTGTGTGAAAGTGCATCATTTGATCTCACAGTTATATAATTGGAAATGTAACATATATCAAGGACATAGGATGATGGATAAAAAGTAAAGGACTTGGATAGAAAATATACCACTCCCCACAAACCCACTTTTGTATGTAATGTTTTGGTTAGGAAGACACACGCACCCTTATCTGGAGCAGTGTAAAATGATTAAAGCAAGATTTCTTTACGTTGCTGAACAGTCTCCTCTCAGTGTGCCTCCTGACACTCAATGTGTCTCTGCCTAGAAGGATGTTTGTGGAGAGCTAGCTGTGAGAGCGTGTCATTGCAGTCACTGTTTGCTGGGAGCAGCCCCTCTCATCCCACAGTCAGATCATTCGAGCTTCCAAGCACAACCGGCACCTTTTACAGGAAGTAAAACAAGGCGGCTTTCTTTTCTTTTTTTTTTTTTAAGTTTTATTTTAATTTAAAAATTTATCAGAAAAAGCACTACAAGTAATAGTTTGTTTTTAGTGGTTTTCCTATTACTAAGTTGTCATCTACTGGTGATAAGTATGTTTTTGCTTTTGGAGCTGTGCCTTAAAAGATGTTGATAAGGTATATCAGTGTTATTGTATTGATTATTCTGGATACCACTGAAACTTCATTTTGACCACTATATTGTCTATAAATGGGAGGAGTGTGATAAAGAGTGTGATAAGTGTGTAACTCCTTTGAATTACATTAAAATAGAAATCAAAAACACTTTTATTGCTATCTTAAATTTATCTTGGCCTTATAAACTTGACTGTACAGGAAATTTATAATATCTTACAATACATCTCATTTTATTGATCTTAATATACATAGATTTTTCAAACCTTAAATTGATGTGTCTTAGAATCATTGTAGGCCAATGGTGGTAGAATTTCCTTTCCTAGTACATGGGTAAATTTGTTCATGGTTGTTCATATTGCTATCACACCAGTTTAGCCAAATTGAGTTTAATTGCTACTTAAAATGTCATTCTAATTGCTGCCAAAAGTGTGATAAACTGTTCGCTAAGGTGAAAAGGCACATGTAACAGCTTCGAGGCATGCAGAGCGAGAGCCAGTGGCTTAGAGACAACTCTCAGGATGATAGTGAATGCCTCTTCTAAGGTATCCCTAATGCTCTTGTTGGTCCAGAAAGTGAAGACAGTAAAGATAATGGAGGTAACTGAGTCCTGTTTTCAGCTTCTTTTATCATCATGCTATTTGCTTTATAAAATGGTAGCATAATGGGCAGGAAAAGTATGAGCTAGGAATTAGAAGACAGATTGTCGGTTTTGCTGAGCTACCTATTTACTGCCTCACGTGAATTCTCATCATGACCAAATGAGAAACATAGAATACCCCCTAAAGATTGTAGATACATTTATTACTATGGAAGGGTAATCTGCTGGAGGGACATTTAGTAAGTAGTAGTGTTTGGACAGACATAAGGCTAGCCTCTGCCTTCAGTGACTGCTGGAGCTGTATGGAAGAGGAGAACAATGGCTTTCTAAAAGCCGTTATCAAACACTGTTAGGTCTGTTCTCAGACCTGCAGAGTTTATGTGTATGTACTTGCTATGTGAGTGCTGTACCGCTAAGCTGTATTTCCAACCAGCAGCTACTGTGAATAGAGTTGTTTTCCTTCGTAGAAAATTCATTATTGTGCCCGGTGATGGTGGTGCACTCCTTTAACCCCAGCACTCTGGAGGCAAAAGTAGGGGGATCTCTGAAAGTTCAAGGCCAGCCTGGTCTACAAAGTGAGTTCAAGACAGCCAAGGTTACACAGAGAAACCCTGTCTCAAAAAACTAAACTAAAAAAGAATAAATTATTGTTACTCTACAAATATTTTGCACATTGACACTGATTTTTGTTTCCTATTTTGCTGTATTTGATGTGGCTGGGCTTGACATGGCTGAGGTTGCAGGGAAGGAAGGAGAGACACACGGGCACAAGTACAGAAAAGCTGGGGGCAGCTGGGCCATGCACACTCTGTTGGCACATCACCGAGTATGCAGCGACCAGGAACCTCAGCGTTCATTGTGACCCACACAGGTAGAGGCTCTCTAGTCTTGGAGGGCGGTCCCCGTGGGTAAGCAGTCTCCTGTTGCAGTCATCTGGGAGGAAGACATTGCCAGTGCTACTTTTGGCACACACTGGTCAATCCTTTATAACTCAGCTGCTCTTTACAGATTCCTTCAAGGCTTCCTCCACTCCTCACACTATTACTTAGTTTCCTACCATAGCTGAGTGTTTTCTGGTGGACTATTTAGGGCCTCGTTTTAAGTATAAGATATGCCATCTACAAGTTGGGGTGTTTTGACGGCTATTTGTATCCCTTTTATTTCTTTTTCATTTTTTATTGCACTGTCTAAGATTTTGAGAACTGTTTTGATTGGATAAGAGTGGAAAGGAAAGAGTGGGCATCCTAGCCTGGGGCCTTGTTTTAGAGGAACTGCTCTCATTTTCTCCCCGGTTAGCATAGTGTTGGTTGTAAGATTGTCATAGATACCTCAATTATGTTGAAATGTATTTCTTCTGTTCCTCATTTTTTTTTTAGTTTGTAACCATGAAGAGATGCTCAACTTTGTCAAAGATTTTTGACAACAGTATCTATTTGTGATAATTGATGTTTTGTCCTTATTCCCAGTCATGTGCTCTGTTAAGCTTATTGATTACCCATGCCGGATCATCTTTGTACCATTGTATGAGGTGTGTTTGCTCGTGCTGTGTGGTGCTCTTAATGTGCTCTCAGATCTGCTTTGTGTTTTCTTGAGAACTTTTGCTTTTGCGCTCATCAGAGAAATTGGACAAGAGTGGTTTGGTTTTGTTTTTTTCAAGACAGCATTTCTCTGTGTAGCCTTGGCTGTACTGGAACTCTCTCTGTAGACCAGGTTGGCCCCAAACATGTAGAGATCCACCTGCCTTTCTCTCACAAGTGCTGGGATTAAAGGCATATGCACCACCGCCTGGCTGACAAGAGTGTTTTGATTGGTCACTTTGTTCAGTTTTTATCCAGTTTTATATCAGAGTAATGCAGGCTTCACAGAATAAGTTTGGTAGTGTTCTTCCCTTTTCTACTTTATGAATCAGCTTAAAGAACACTTTCCCTAGTTCTTTATAAAGGTTTAGTAGAATATGGCACTGGACCTGTCTCGTCTTAGACTTTCCTCTATTAAGAGCTTGTTTATTACTACATCAATTTTGTTACCTGTTATGAATTTACCTAAGTTTTCTATGGTCTCTTGATTTAATTTTCTTAAGTTACATTTCTAGGTATTTATCCATTTCTTGAATATTTCCTAGTTTATTGGAAGGTATTTTTTCAAAATATTCTGTAAGAGTGCTCTGGATTTCATTGGTACTTATATTCCTTTTTTTTCTGGTTTTATTAGTTTTTTTCTTTCTGTTTTCTTTATTGGTTCTATGTACTGTTCTTTTATTTCTCCCCCTTTCTTTATCATTTCTTACTATCTGCTTTTTTCGGGTTTTAGTTGATTATCCAGGACCCTGAAGATCCTTGTCCAGTTTTTGAAATCTTTTTTATTTTAAAAATGTAAGCTTTCATAACCATAAACTTCCAGTTGCAACTGCTTGTTTGGTTTCTTTTTTTGTATCTCAAAATAACTTGTACTATCATTTTCATTTGATCATGGGAAAATTTTGTTTCTGATTATTGCAATTACCCATTGGCCATTCAAGAATGTGTTGTTTGAGTTCTAAACATTTGTACATTTTCCATGATTTTTCTTGTTATTAATTAATTTCTAATTTTATTCCATTATGATTCTATATATACAAAATTATATCAGTTTAAAAAAGATCATATTTTAATTGCTCACTTCACTGTTTTTGTGATGTTGTTGTGGAGAGTATTGTCTTCAGGTTTGAATTGAAACTTCCATGCCCAGGAAGGTAAGGGATGAGGACGGAAGCCCTCAAGCCAATGCACCTCTTCTCCCGTCTCAGCTGTGCTAACTTAATAGTTTATGATGGTGCAGCAAGGGGCTTTTTAGAGCATGTTGGAGGCAATTGTAGTCTTAGTTTATCATCCCATAGCATATACTTTGGTAGGACTTAAATAAAATATTGAATACCAAAATTAAAAGAAATATTTTACACTTTAAAAATTCTGACTTTTGCTAGTTGTGGTAGCACACACCTTTAATTTCAGCACTTGGAAGGCAGAGGTAGGCAGATCTCTGTGAGTTCAAGGCCAGCCTGGTCTACAAATTGAGTCCAGGACAGCCAGGTCTCTGTTTCACAGAGAAACTCTCAAAAAACAAAACCTTTTTTTTGGTATAACTTTTATTGAATTTGTTCTTTGACAATGTCATACACATATAAGGTACATTCTTGTTACTTTAAACCTCTCCACCTCCCCACAGTTCCCTTTCAAAACATTCATGTCTAGCTTTTTTTTTTTTGAGACCTCATTATTGTTTAACTAAGATCATCTGTGTGACCATGGATTTAGAACTTGGTACACAAAGGAAAATAATTACTGTCCCTCCCCCAAATGCATTAGTAGCCAATACTTCAACAGGGAGGAGTAGGGCCCCCCCCCCCCCCGCTAACCCGTGCTGGATTTTTGACAGGCCCAGTTTCTGGTGGGCTGTTGCAGGTGCCCAGAAGATGGCATTTCACAGCCCTTCTCTCTTACATCTTCTTACATTCTTTCCTCCCATCTTCTACAACCATCTCCGAGCCTTAGAGGTAGAAGAATAACCTGTTAGGACTGCACACTTGGCTGTCACTTGTTCTCAGTATTTTGTACAGTTGTGTCTCTGCCTTCACTGCTCTTTGTTGCATAGAACGACTGGGAATGAGTAGCATTTGTTTATTGTTATAAATAAAATATTTAGAAGATAGCTTAGCATTGTGACAGGTTAGCTCATCAGCAGTAGTTTAGGTCACTCTTAGGTCCAATATGGATGGTAAAAATATGTTAATACACAGCAGAATTTAGCTTAGCTGTAAAGAAAAATGAAATTTGCAGGTAAGTTAATATAGATGGCCACAGAGGGCCAGAGTACAGAAAATGAGTAACTGTGACATGCCCATCCCTAAATGACACATGTGTCACACCTCATCCATACATCCATACTGGACTCAGGAACATTGTAGATGAGGAGGCATAAATATTGTAAAAGCCAGAGGTTGGTGAAGACTTCTGTGAAAACATCTTCTGAAGACAACTGGTCCATTACACTGGTGAGCTTACAGTAGCTCTGACTGTCTCCATAAGAAAATATCAAGCCAGTCATAAATCTCACATAGATGGGGGTGAGACACCTGAAGCCCCATCCCTAGCTGAAGAGCTTTGGCAGTTGAAGGCTGCTATACAAGCTCAGCTTTTTTCAAGAAAGTGATCTCCGAGGTTGCCCATGCTTCCTCCAGTGGACAGTGCACACCCTGGACATAAAGACAGCACTGATTTGACTCAGAGGCTTTGAAAAGAAGTTTGAAGTTGGGAGGGGAACTTTGGGAGGAGTTGGAAAAAGTGAAGGATTGGTATTATAAAAAAACAAACAACAACATTGTGTACATGTATAAAATTCTCAAAGAATTAATTTAAAATGGAAAAACAATTTTTAAGTGTTTCTCTGACATACATCTTTATCAGGGAGATGCAAATCAAAATGACCCTAAGATTTCACCTTACACCCATCAGAATGGCTAAGATCAAAACTTAAGTGACAACACATGCTGGAGAGGATGTGGAGAAAGGGGAACCCTCTTCCATTGCTGGTAGGAATGTAACTTTTTACATCAACTTTGTACACTTTGGAAATCAATCTGGCACTTTCTCAGACAAAGGAATAGTGCTCCATCAAGATGCAGCTATACCACTCCTAGGCATATATGCAAAATATGCTCAAGTATTCAAGGACATTTGCTTAACCATGTTTGTAGTGGCTTTATTCATAATAGCCAGAATCTGGAAACAACCCAGATGTCCCTCAACTGAAGAATGGATACAGAAATTGTGGTACATTTACACAATGAAACACTACTCAGCAATTAAAAACAGGGAAATCATGAAATTTGCAGGCAACTGGTTGGAACTAGAAAAGATCATCCTGAGTGAGGTATCCCAGAAGCAGAAAGACACACAGGGTATATACTCACTTATAAGTGGATATTAGACATATAATATAGGATAAATATACTAAAATCTGTACACCTAAAGAAGCTAAGCAAGAAGGAGGACCCTGGTTAAGATGATCAATCCTCATTCAGAAAGGCAAATAGGATGGACATCGGAAGAGGGAGAAAACAGGGAACAGGACAGGAGCCTACCACAGAGGGCCTCTGAAAGACTACCAAGCAGGGTATCAAAGCAGATGCTGAGACTCAGCCAAACTTTGGGCAGAGTACAGGGAGTCTTATGAAAGAAGATGAGATGAAAGACCTGAAGGGGAGAGGAGAACATGAGGAGAGCAACAGAACCAAAAAATCTGGGCACCGGGGTCTTTTCTGAGACTGATACTCCAGCCAAGGACCATGCATGGAGATAACCTAGAACCCCTGCACAGATGAAGCCCATGGCAGCTCAGTGTCCAAGTCGGTTTCCTAGTAAGGGGAACAGGGGCTGTTTCTGACATCAACTCAATAGCTGTCTCCCTGAGAGGGGAGCAGCTTTACCAGGCCACAGAGGAAGACAATACAGCCAGTCCTGATGAGACCTCATAGGCTGGAGTCAGCTGGAAGGGGAGGAGGACCTTTCCTATCAGTAGACTTGGGGAGGGGTATGGGAGGAGGAGAAGAAGGAAGGGGGGCTTGGGAGAGGACGAGGGAGGGGGCTACAGCTGAGATACAAAGTGAATAAATTGTAATGAATAAAAAGTAAATTAATTTTAAAAGCAAAAATGGAAGAATATCAAAGTAAAATGCATTTGACAGGAAACATACCTTTCATATAAAATACAAACTGTGTTATATAGTGGATAAATGTAAAAAATACTGTGTAAAATAGGAATAAAAACTCACCAAAATTTGGAGGTAAATGGGTGGAAAGTACAAAATTGTACTGCATGAAATAACCTAAGACTTAGAAAGGCAAATGCCACATATTCTGTGTCGCATGCGTCCTACCTTTAAATCTGTAGGCTTGTGTATTTAACCTGAAGTATCTATATAAGAAAACTAAATAGGGTCCACTGGGTGGAGGCTGCCTTAATGAAGAAAGGATAGCCCATCACAGATGAAATGAAAACAGATGAGGAGGTTGAGGAGTGGGGTGGAAAGCAGGGATAGGGTATGGCAAGAAGAAAGGGAGCGGGGCTCGTCAAAAGTAAGGATTAATGAAAAACCCATATGGACACCTTAGCGCTTTATAAGCCAATTAAAAAACAATAGTTGAGAGAGTTAGAAGGTAGATAGCCTGGATGTCTAGGTACTATTACTTCTAAAAGCCCAGAGTTATTAAACAAAAACCCTAAGTGTGAAATTCCTCCTTATGAGTTGCTTGGGAGGATAGTCCCCAGAGGTACCCAAAACAGTACATGCTCTTGCTGCTCTTTCTGGTTGCCCACCAGAGCTAGTTGATAAAACCCAATAGCTAAGATAGTGCACACTGGAACTGAGCTGGAAGCACCTCCTAGCTATCACTGTGCAGGAAGGGTACTGTGTAGGAGGAGACAGTCAGCAGTGATCTCTACCTAGCTGTGACTCATCCAAGTCTACACTGCAGTCTTCCAGGCAAGCTATGCATAACTGTGCAATAGTGGCGTGACTGTTAGGGTGAAAGCAGCTCTTCTCGGGTTGCATGTGAGGCTAGATTCATAAGAGGGGACTCATACCTGGTTCTGTAAACACAAAAAGAAGGAAGCAATGGCTCAGGTGGCTTTTCACTTTCCATGGTGGTTATGAATGACTGTCTTCCAAGTTCTTTTGAAAAACATTTTCTGACTCAGATATATATGTAGTTAATGAGTGAGTTTTGTTTCCTTGAAAACAGCTATCAGACTTTTTAAGTTTAGTGTTCTCTTTATTTAGAATTCCATGTTATTTATTCAACTTCTCTGAAGGTGACAAACTTATCTTTTTTGCCTTTAAGAAATTTTTAAATTTTACGTTATTTAATTGCTTAATTGAATTTAATTATATTATTGTAGCTCATGTTTTTATTGCTATTTTAAAACTTCTAGAGTTGGTAGAAGTTAAATTAAAGCTTGGAATAAAAGCTTGTGCATTCAGTAGTTAATTTAAAATATTCTTTCCATAATAAGAGGCATAATGCTGTTTTTGCTAAAGAATTGTGTTTATTTCCTGAAGAAATTAGAGCTACAAACATTCATAGCATATAAAAGTAATCTAGGGTGCCTTTGAACTGTGGACAACATGATGTATAGATTATTTTAATTACTATTTCTGCTTATAATATGGATTCTTATTTATTTTCCTGTGAAACATGAAGAAATGTTAATTTCTGAAATTGTGAGAATCTGTGTCCTCAAAGGGGATATATAGCAGATAGGAAGGCTCCCAGAATTCCATGTTGGAGAAAGCCTGGGAAACCTGTAGTTGAGGTGAAGACTGTAGTATCTGAAGTACTTGAATTCTTACTAGTTGTTTCTATTTGGATGGTTATTTTACATCAAAAGAATTGTCATAGTTCTAAATATGTAGATGAATGTTCCTAATTATGAATAGATTCAGTAATTTATCTTACATATTTTCTGAATAAAGCGTTAAAAGAGAACAGCTCAGAAGTCGTGCAGCCTTTCCTAATGGGGTGTGGAACCAAGGAACCAAAGATCACTCAGCTGTGTTTGGCCGCCATTCAAAGACTCATGTCACACGAAGTGGTGTCTGAGGTAGTATGGAGATTTTATCTGAATTGCCTAGTAAGAGTTGCATCAGTAACTGATTTTATGGCGAAGATTAAAGTGTATCTGATATTTACTATGAAGCAGCTCTATGAAAGCAGAACAATTTAAAAATACATTTCATTGAGTTACTTATAATTTAAGAAGGCATAGTTCAGTAGTACAGGTGCTGATTTTAGAATCAAATGAATTTTCAGTGTCATATATTTAATATTTATATTTTACAATATAGATTATCTGAATTGGTATTTACTCATTAATACAAGTATTTTGTTTGTATCTAACTTGATGATGGAAAATAAGATAAAAATATGACTTTGACTGCATCGTCTCTCAGATCTGAGCTGATTTTGGGCACCATCTTCTGGTTCACAGACTGCTGCTGGGAACATAATTAACATGCTGTGGCAGCTAATGGAGAACAGCCTTGAAGAACTTAAGCTGCTTCAAACAGTTCTTGTTCTTTTAACCACCAACACGGTCGTTCATGACGAGGCACTTTCCAAGGTAAGAAACCTACGTAATTGGGTTTATAGCTGGTGTTTGAGGTAGTGTTTGAATGAGCTGATTGAAGATACAAGCCTAGAGCCATTGCACAAAGAGCAGCTCACTTCTCTATTGTTCCTGTGATGATCAGCAGTGTGAGCTAGTTCCTCTCAGTTAGAGGGTGTCACCTTAGGTTCCTGAGATGATCAACAGTATGAACTAGTTCCACTCAGCTAGAGGATGGCACATCAGGTTGCTTACCTGGCCTTTGGCTGCTGCTAAGTTTAGTTGTGAAGCATAAGTGGAAGAAAAGAGAAACTGTAGTGCAGGGTAGAGAAGGGAGGAAAGAGGAAGGAAGAACCTTGAATCATACTGGCTTGGGTATCTCTCTATAATTGCTCCCCCGCTCCCCTGTTTTGAAGCTACATGTATGCATTATGTAATAAACTGTCTCTTAAGTGGCCCAAAACCTTCTTTGTGCATTTATACCAAATGAGGTTTCATAGCTAGTTTTAATTTCTTCCCTTATTCCACCCTTTTGGAATATTAACAGTTGTTCTTTTATATAGTTTTTAAAATCATGAAATATTTCTGTAGAACAGAAAGCAACATAACACAGTCTTCAGCTTGTGGTTTATTCTCTGAGGAGTACGTTTTGAACTTTTTTGTTTGTCTGTTTGTTTTTTGAGACAAAGTCTCAGCAGATAGCTTTGATTGGCCTGGAACTCACTCTGTAGACCAGGCTGGCCTCAGACTTAACAAAGATCTGCTTGCCTCTGCTGGGATTAAAGGCATGCACCACCATGTCCAACTTTGTTTTGGACTTTCAGTAGTTTCATAGTAACTTTCATGCTTTCAAGGGTGGGTGTTTCTAAAAGAGACTTCGCAGCCCTCAAGTGAATTTGTAGGTTCACCTTTTCTAGATATTAATTTGGTGTTCTTAGAGCATAATGAAAAAATATATTTGATTGCACTTAATTCATTCATCTATGCTCCTGCCTGCTATGTAGGGTGTTTTTGTTTTTGTTGTTGTTATTGTTATTTTAGTTTGGTTTGGTTTTTGGAGACAGGATTTCTATGTGTAGCCTTGGCTGTCCTCTATTCCCTTTGTAGACTAGGATAGCTTCCAATTCACAGAGATATGCCTACCTCTGCCTCCCCAAGTGCTGGGATTATAGGTGTGCGCCACTGCACCTGGCTTGAGTAGAGTGTTTTTGTATACTTTTTTGTGTACCGTTCCATTTAGTTTTTTTGCTATCATATTTTTTTAGTAAATATATTTAAAACGCTACCAGCTGACAAAGAAAGAAGTACTGGGGCTTGGGAGATGGCTCAGTCAGTACAAGCATGGGGACCTGAGTTGCATCTGTAATACTCTTGTGGAAAAGGGTGGTACCAACGGTGTGGTGGCTCCTGAATCACACTGAGGGTCAGTGGTGAGCCAGTCCAGACTAGTAGCAAGTTCCAGTGAGACCCCATCCAAAACTAAGATGCATGGCTCTGGCCTTCACAGCCATGCACGCTGTGCACCAGAGCTCAAGCCCTCACATGTGTACATGAGCACACAGGGAGGCTGAGGCAGGAAGAACTCTTGAGTTCACAGCCACCGTGGTCTAGAGTGAGTTCTAGGATAGCCAGGGCTGTACAGAGAAACTCAGTCTTGAAAAACAAAGAAACAAACAAACAAAAATTATACTAGTGGGTTTTGCAGAGGACTTGAGTTTGGTATCCAGCACCCCCTCTGGCCTTCTCAAGTACCAGGAATGCAGGCAAAGTACCAGGTATTTACATGGAGGAAAAAATACTCAAACATAACATGAAAAATAAATCGTTTAAATATTCTGATATAAATTGATAAGGCAGAGCATTCAATGTTTTTTCTAAGAGTGACATTTTCAAACTATTAAACTTTTAGAAGATCTTTGTGATACTGTTGTTTGCACCTGTTTCTTAGAGTTAGAAATTTATGGTCCATGAACCATGAAATAAGTCACAGGGTAGAGGAAAACAGTCACAGATATCTGATAAAGAACTCACGTCTTCTTCTAAAGAACCCTTAAAAGCATTCCCACGACATAAATAACTGAATGGAGAAATGGCAAATGACTTGTAAAGATATGTCGTGAAATAAGGAGCTTAGTGACAAGCAAAGTCATGGGAAGAGGTCCTTCACCTTTGTATTCTGCTAGTGAAATGAGAACTAAAATCATACAGTGTTACCATTATGTCCATTCGGAAGGTTAAACTTTCTAAATGCCACCCATCAAAATACTGCTGAGGATGGGCTAGTTTTGAAATCACACATACAGAATTATAAAATTGTAAATCTACTTGAGGAAACTGGCAGTTCCTTAAAAATTAAAATTGCATTACCCTGTGCCTAGCTATACCATTCCTAGGTATTTATTCAATGTAAATGAAAATGTTTATCTCATAGAGACACCAAACAGAACTATCCAGATGTCCATCAACAGATAAATGGTTAAGCATACCCATACCATGGAATTTCTTCAACAATGATAAGGGAACTCACACTGATAAGCAGGACAGCACATACAAATTTTGTGAATAGGATTTTCAATGAAAGAAGCAGACACAAACCATAATGAACGAATCTTTTATGTAAAATTATAGAAAATGCTGAGTGATGTAGTGAAAAAAAAAATCAGACAGCTATCCATGGCTCAGGGAGAGGAAGAAATGGACTGCAGAGACATTCAGGGAAACATTAGAATGATAGAAATGTGCACTATGATTATGAGCATATGGATAAGGCAGAACTCATGAAATTATATGCCTTTACGGTATACAACTTAGTATACAGAATTTTTCTTAACAATAAAGTTACTCTTTTAAAGAGAAAAGTGTGGCAGGCACCTTTTAAATAATAGTACACTTTTATTTATACTTAGCAACTTGCATAGTACTTCTCTAAAGATTTAGTTGTAGAATACTAATTACTAAAACAGCAGTTTCCTTTAACCCCACTAGCTTAAAAAATAATAGAGAGACTATGCAAGGTGCTAGGATTAGAATAGCTCAGAGACTATGATTTGTTATTAAGCTGAGGCACTATGCTGGGCAGATTCTGAGCTACTCTACTAGCACCTTGCGTAGTTTCTCTATGTCTATTATTTTGGAAGCTAGTGGGGTTAAAGAAACTGTTGCTTTAGTAATTCTGTATTTAGTGATATAATAAATATGAATACTTGCTATTTCTAAAGCAAGTCATTCTGGGAAAATGACACATGACACACTATTACACATATTAAGTGAACAGATTTGGAAAGAAATATTTCAAACTATTTTAGCTAGTCTTACATAGCTGTGTACTTACTGAGACTGACTTATTATGAAATATAAGGATTTTTATAGTTTATGAAAAGGTGTGACTTCAAACATCTAATTGAAACAAATCATTTTGCATGTAGTTGCTTCTGCTAGGCTAATGTCTGTGCCCTTCAGTCTCACTTCACACCACAGGACTCTCTTCCAGGCCATTGTTCTTTGCTTCCGGCTCCACTTCACAAAGGACAACATCACAAACAACACTGCCGCTGCTACCGTGCGACAGGTGGTGACTGTTGTCTTCGAGAGGATGGTTGCTGAAGATGAGCGACACAGAGGTAAAGTGATGGCAGTGGTTTCCTTCTTATACACAAGATGCTATGTTCATTCATTTTGAGCTTTACCTTGTGAGCCAGTAATACCAAAAGCTAGAAAGATTTTATTGTTACGTTCCAGTGGAGGCAAGTATTCTGGTGCACACTGTAATCCCAACCTCAACAAGATCACAGGTTTAAGGCCAGAAAGATAATAGTCTCAAAAGCACTCACAAACAATACCTGAAAATGCATACACACATACAAACACACACATACATGTATACAAATGTGTATATATGTGTAAGTGTATAGATCATTTGTGTTTATATATGTGTTAATTCTTTTACCTTTTTGTTAACCTGGCAAGCTTTCTGACAGGAGCAGCTCAAGGAAGGGAGGGTTTATCCTGGTTTGTGGTCAGAGAGGCTACGGTGTATCGTGGCAAGAAGTTGTTATGGTGGCTGTGGAGGCAACTGGTCACATAGTCAGGAAGCAGAGAGATACAGACGGTATTCAGGAGCCCAGTTTACAGAATGGTGCAGCTCACAATTACTCCCTCACAGAGTCGTTTCCTTGTGATTCTAGATCTTGTCAAGTTAGCAGTTAATATTAACCATAACATACAATGTGTGTTTACATGCATATGTAACACACATTACACATTACTATATTGCTTTTAAAAATTGATACCAGTTTAAAAATAAATTATTCATCTGGGTATGGTACATACGCCTTTAATCCCAACACTTGGAAAGCAGAGGCAGCTGGGACTCTGTGAGTTCAAGGACAGTCAGAGCTACATACAGAGAGACTCTATATGTAGCAAATAAATATTTAGTTCACTATCTTATCATCCAGGGTAGATACTTCATTTTCCATGTTAAGTTCTAACATGTGTATAGATCCCCCAGTAAAGACGATATTTGTGGTGTTCTTTTATCTGTGTAGTTTACATTTTTATTTTATTTTTTAATTTTTTTATATAGTTTACATTTTAGATTATATTATGTAACTGTCCTCTAATTCCACGACACACTCCTGCTAGATATTATATGGGATTTGGTATTTTAATGCTGCGTTGAGTGCCATCCTACCCGTGTTTTCCACTATTTGAATCACTGCCTTTGGGTAAATTCCACCTAGAGCATCCTCGTGTCAATTTTTGGCTGCTCCTGATGGAGATTACTGGTATATGTTAATCTTTTATACTTTTATTAAATACTCTATTATAATGAGTTATTTTTTTTGTAACTTAAAATGATTCTTACAAATTAGCAACATCCCTTTAGAGAATTGACAGATACTTGCTGTTCAACATGACATAACTTCTGAGAATTGATAGTTTTTAACTATAGAAACTTGAGTAGTAACTTTTATTGGATGCCAAATATTTTTGCACCTTTTAGGGTGCTACAGTTATGAGCTTTTTTTCTCAAGCAAGAAGACTTTTATGTATTTTTTGCATTTCATTACTCACTGTGTGTGCAGCTGTACACACATGTGCAGGCAAGCATGTCACAGCACATATGTGAGGACAGGGCCAGTGCTGTCTTCTGCAGGTGCATCCCAGGGGCGGAGTGCAGGCCAGCGTGCTCGGTGGCCACCACCTCTGCTCTGGAGCCATCTCACGGGCCTTGAGAAAGTGCAGCCACTTTCCACTTTGTACACTTTATCTTTTTCTTAACTCCTGATGCTATGCACGGCTCATGTAAATTGATGTTTGTAAGGCCTACTGGTAAAAACGTAGAGCACCAGGAAAATGTGGCAGTTGTGCATAGCCTAATAATTGCTTTGCCTTTCATGAGCTGACTGTTGATTAAAGTTTCTGCATTTAGGTCAACCATTCTTCCCTGGTGGCCGTGGCTGAAATGTTCCCACTGCCACTGGTACAGGATCTCCCTGTGTTTTTCTTTGAGGAGAAATACAGGCACAGTTCCAGCAGTTAGAAACATTAGGGAATTATTCGGAACTGCATTAAGCACAGGACAGTTTTCTAGTTTAAATGTCTTACATTCATAACCTTTATGTAATTCCTGGAGTGGTATTTTTAGCCACATTTCTCTAAAGGCTGCTATACCATTTACTAATTTCTTTCTTTCTTTCTTTCTTTCTTTCTTTCTTTCTTTCTTTTTTTTTTTTTTTTTTTTGGTTTTTCAAGACAGGGTTTCTCTGTGTAGCCTTCGCTGTCCTTGACTTGCTTTGTAGATGAAGCTGGCCTTGAGCACACAGAGACCCGTCTGCCTCTTCCTCCCTGACTGCTGGGATCATAGGCATGCACCACTCCATGGTGCATGCCTGGCTCCATATACTACTTTCTATTTTAATAATATAGAAAAATTTACCAAGAACCTTTTCCAATTATTTCTTAAATCAACACATTGTTTAAAACAGGCTGCCATAATTTACAAAGAATGAATCTATTTTTAAATTACACTTGTGTGTATATGTATGTGCATACGTGTTCACATGCATACCACAGCACACATGTGGAGGTCAGAGGACAGCTTGTGAGAATTAGTTCTTCTCTTCCACTGTGTTGACCCTGGGTATCAAGCTTAGATCCTCAGGCGTGGCAGCAGACACCTTTGTCCACCAGCGTGTCACTAGCCCAGAGAATGGTATCCTTCATATTAATGTAAAAAAACAAAATGCTGAGCAGGGAAGAACCGTTCTCGCCGATTCTTAGCTGGTGCATGAGTGGCATAGTGGCAGATGAAGCAGTTAATCCTTTTGAAGCTAATAAACGGCAAAGGAAATGGTTATGTGATAATCTTTATGTTTGATACTTAATACAAATTCAGAGATCATGTGATAAGAGAGCCGAAAAGTGAGAGACTAAGAAAATCAAGTGTGTAATAAAAATAGTAAGTTTGCTAAAGCATATATAAGAAAACAACAAGCAGTTCTTATGGCATTTTATATGAAATATCTTTTTTTGAAGACATGGTTCTTAAAATATTGGACAATGGTTATATAAAAAGAATGAATTTTAAGCAGAGTGTATGACTTGGTAAAGGTGATTATGAACTCCCAATCCTGGCCTGTTTTGATTGCAGATATAGAACCTCCAGTACTGATCCAAGGAAATAGTAACAGAAGATCGGTCAGCACCCTGAGACCTTGTGCTAAAGATGCATATATGCTCTTCCAGGTATTTCAGTTGACAGATGTCATTTTTATTAGAGTATGTAGCTTTGTGCAGGTTTTTTAATTTTAGAATTCATGTCTGATATAATTTTTAGTGGAAAAATATTAAATATGTGAAAATTAAAAGTAGTATTATATCAGTATTAAAAGTATTATATTAAAGTAGTTCTAAAGGACTGAAGAGAGACTTCTGCCTCTGCTGTACACTTGACTAGCTTTATAAACTGTGACTCACTTTAAGAAAGAGAAATTAAACTCAGAACTAGTGACCATACAATAAAAATATTCCTTTAATGAGAAAAGTTTAAGTAATAGATTTCCTGTTTACTTAATGTAATCTGATACACGAACGCCTGCTTTTTACACCATTTAGCATGACAGAATCATTAATGCTTGTTATAGTTACATGTTTTCATAGTGTTTTATTAAAATCTAAGATTTAAATCACTGATGCTTAATTTGCTTGTTTTCTTTTAGTTTTATAAACTGGGTTGTGGAAAGCATTTTATCATAACTCATGACACGTGATTTTTTTTTCTTGGTTATTTCCCAGGACCTCTGTCAGTTGGTAAATGCTGACGCTCCTTATTGGCTTGTAGGCATGACGGAAATGACTAGGACATTTGGCCTTGAGTTGCTAGAGTCAGTCCTCAATGACTTTCCACAAGTGTTTTTACAAGTAAGCCAATTGATAGTATCCTGTCACAAAATTAATGGTTTCTGCAGGTATTTGTTAAGAAAAATAATGTGGTTTTTTTTCTGTATTAGAAGATGTGAAGATATAGTCTTAGTCTTTAGGCCAAAGTTACTTTGTGCAATTTGTTTGTGAGAGTTTAAAGTATGTTTTTCTTGGTGATGTTTTTGTTTGTTTGTTTTGGCATGTGTAACTGTCTCAGTCTTCTGAGTACTGGCATTCTAGGCATAAAAAAAAAAAAACATTGTTCTAATTTTGATTTAGCATTATCTTTCTTTTTTGTATTTTATTACCTCCAACATTTAAAAATCTTATTATTAAAATAGATCTTAGAAACTTATTTAGGCAGAGTTTCCCAATGCTATGGCGTTATGAAAAAAATGTGAAAATAAGCTGTTTCTTTTTTTTTTTTCTTTTCAACATCCATGGTTGTTTTGTTTGCATGTGTGCTGTGTACCACATGCATGTAGTACCCATGGCTACCGTAAGAGGGTATCTAATCTCCTGAAACTGGAGTTACAGATGGTTGTGAGCCACCATGTGGGTGCTGAGGCTTAAACCTGGGTCCTGCAGCCAGTACTCGTAACCACTGAGCCATCTCTCCAGCACCAAAAATAAGCCATTTCTTAACAGAACCCATGAAAATCATTATTATTTCATAATAATGTATTTCAAGTTCTCAAAGACAACTGTCAGCACAGATTCCTACTATACCCAGCAAAACTATCTGCTGTAATTAAAAGAAAAACCTTCTGTGATTAAAAACTAAAGGAATTCATGACCACTAAGCCAGCACTACAGAAGATACTTGAAGGAATCCTTCAGACTGAAGAGAAAGACAGACATTTTCATAAGACTATAGGAAAGAATAATTGTGCAAGAGTATGGAATGAGGAATAAGAAAAACAAAACACTTCAAAATCAATAGGAACTCATGTGCACCTTTCATCAATAACCGTGTAATAACAGTCTCAATTCTCTAACCAAAAATAGTTCAAACCATGAGATTGAATTTAAGCCAGATTTTGGAAGCCTTATATCCCTCATTTGTAGGTTTTCATAGTCACTTAAAATGGTATGTAAACACTGAATGAAATTAGGAGCTGTCCAGGGAGGAGGAGGAAGGCTGGAGAGTGTGGACAGAGTGTGAGTATGGGGAGAGTGTGCTCAGTGTACCTGTGAAGAGTGCCCTATGTAGCATCATGGAATGCTCAGATGATAAATATAGTGAAAAATTAAACATGTTCTCAAATATAGTTTTCATTTTGGCAGTAAAAGAAACTAACATAAATATTAGAATCAAATTTCAGATCATTCTTAGTATCCCATTTGACATGGAAAGAATCAACACATATGTTCAAATATATGTGAAAAAGTATAAGAATGTACATCAGAAGTTAGCCTTGATTATTGGCTTAACTTCAGGAGGTCAAGTTAGTGAAGGCTTCCCTATATTTTCATGTTTTTTGTTTGCTCACTTCTAATCAATGTTTACTGAACAGATTAACTACCTGTGAGTTGCTTTATATTTCTGCAGGATAGAAGGATTAAGTTGGATGGTTTTTATGATTCATTCATGGTTTTAATAAAGTTTGAATGATTAAATAGTAAAATGTATTTGAACTTTCATTACATACAGGCTAAGCCTTATATTGTCACTCAAGTGAGGCTACTCTTAACTGGTGTTGATGGGAAATTAACAAGTTAAAGGAGCCTTTCACCTTACTTACAGTGACTTTAAATAAATTTGTAGGATTATTTACAGAATTCTCCAACATGTAAAATAGTTATGCTTTCTTATTGGGTGTTTTGTCATCTCATTGTGCTCTGTTGGAACAATGAAATAAATAAGTTTCAAGTTAGTCTTTAAATCATTTTTACATGAGTAGAATTATTTTTGCAAAATAACTTCAGAGACATTTATGATTTATTACTTTATTAATCAGGTTTTTACTCCTATTATTTTAAATGCTTTATTTTCTTATGTTCTTAGTAACGAACAGTAATAATTATAAAATCATGTGTTTCCTTTTTGAAATATACATTCTTTTTTAACTTCTTAAAATTTTTCCAGGTTGTGTTTAGTCCATTTAAGAGTAGTGCAAATTTCAAACCTGTGTGTAAATTATAAAAAGGACCTCATGAAATCATATTACTTACTGCTCATTTATTGGCAACTATCAGATTCTGGGAGAGGGACGGATGTCTTACCACTTTGAAATATCAGTTAGATATGTTGATTGTGAAAAGTAGCCCCACCTGATTGACAGTATAAGGCTTGGTCTGCATTTAATGATCAACTTAAAATATATTTTATTATTTTAATCATTCAGATTTCATATGATCAGTGAGATAGTGCTAGATCATACAAACGGTACTAGTTATAATTTTTGGGAAACAAACAAAAACAATAAATATAGGAAAGAGATTTGTAAGGAAAAAGTAGGAGAGAATTAAGAGAAGGTAGAGAGAGAATGCATCATATCCATTATAAAATTGTCAGAGAACAAAACTTATTAAGAAAAACATAGACTTATTAAATTAGAATGTTTATGATAATCTAACTTTTTAGAAGTATCACTACAAACTAAGTAAATTTCTTTTTTTTCTTTGCAAATAGCATCAAGAATTCAGTTTTCTCCTCAAAGAAAGAGTATGTCCTCTTGTGATCAAGCTCTTTTCTCCAAATATAAAGTTCAGACAAGGGTCCAGTACCTCATCTTCTCCAGCACCAGTTGAGAAACCATATTTTCCTATTTGCATGCGTTTGCTGAGAGTGGTGTCTGTTTTGATCAAGCAGTTTTACAGTCTTTTGGTGAGTGTTCATCTCCAGGCGTGTCTTTATATATAATTGCATGCGATGTGTATTACCGTCCTTCTCTCTGTCAGAATACTTTACCTCAGGAAGTACAGGAGCAAAGGCTGAGTCTTCGGCTTATGGTTTCAAAGAATTGGTCCTGAACCAACTGATTGTATTAGTTGGGGCCTGGTTAGGCAGAAACGTCATGGAGGTGGGATGTCACCAAGGCTGCCAACCTCATGGCAGGTGGGAAGCAGACATGCGGTACTGAAAGGTGGACCATACAACTGTTAGCAGACTGTGAGACGAGAGATGGTGCGATAGTGTACCGTGTTTTCTGAAAGTAAGGGTCAGGGAGGGATTAGCTGTTAGCAGAGCATTACAGGTGTACACTTAGAGAGGAGCTGTGGTTGTTTCTGTCAACTTTTCTGCTTAACTGGTTTTCCGTTTTATTCCATTTACCTTAAGATGACTTGGCATTGTCATTATCATTTCTTTTTGACTCAAAGAAATGTGTAAAAATCTTATTCTTTTTAGGTAACTGAGTGTGAAATATTTTTGTCACTTCTGGTGAAGTTTCTGGATGCAGATAAGCCACAGTGGCTCCGAGCTGTTGCGGTGGAATCAATACACAGGCTGTGCGTGCAGCCTCAGTTATTAAGGTAAAGCTGCCGCAGTGTTCAGCTTAACGGGACAGCCTGATAACCTCGGCTGAGTTAAGAAGGGCTCAGTGCCTGTTTGTAAGAAGTTGTGTGTTTATGCGTACGAAGTCACTGGCGGACCCTCAGGAAGAACTAGGAGAGGCCAATTCATGGATAGTGATTGCCATCATTTACTAAGCAAATACAGCCAGTATTTCTTTTCTTTTCCTGTTTTGTTTTGACTCGAAGCCAAACCTTTGTCTCTAACCCAGATTAGAGAAACCACTCAGTTGTGATGAGTGACACCAAATATGGAACTATAACATAAGCAATATTACTTGCTTTTAAAATATGAATATTATAACACATTAAAATGCTTTTTCCAGAAATGTTTAAAATTATTTTGCAGGTCTTTTTGTCAGTCATATGACATGAAGCAACATTCCACCAAGGTTTTCCGAGACATTGTGAATGCACTGGGGTCTTTCATCCAGTCTTTGTTTCTCGTTCCTCCTACTGGAAATGCTGCTGCAGCCAACCAAGCTGGTAACATTGTGTTCATATTTGTCTTCATTTTCTCCCTTGGTTTACAGTACTCACTGTTATGAAATTTGTGCCTATACAAACTTACACCATCTGAATATATTAAGAGAAAAGATTAATATTTTTCTAAAATATAAAAAAATGTATTTTTGTTTATTCTAATAACTGTGTGTGTGTTCATATATATGCAGGCACAGGCCAGTGTGTGTGTGTGTATGTGTGTGTGTGTCTGTGTTGTATGTTGTATGTGTGTAGGCCAGAGGTCTATGGTCATTTCCCTGGAACTGCCCACCTTGTGTTTTGAGACAGCTCTCTGACTGGGACCAGGGCCTCGTTTTTAGGTGAGGCTAGCTGGCTCACGGGGCCCTGGGATCTGCCTACTTCTGCCTCCCAGGGCTGGGATCACATGTGTACGTCACCAAGCTCAGAGTTCTGTTTTTGTTTTTGTTTTGTGGGTACTAAGGAGCAAAATCAGGCAGTCCTGTGTATATCCATCAGTTTGTTTGCTGTGTTCTGTTCATTTACTGTGAGGCTGAGTATAAAATAACTCCCACCATTCTCTTCGAGACATACATACAAAACTCAGGAGCCTGTGACAAATGCCTTACCAACAGAGGTACCTGCTTAGGCTTTCCAGTAATTTTTATGTTAAAAAATGAAGTAATTATTTCAAGGAAATAGACTCTCTGGGTAAAACAGAATCAACAAATGTCATTTATAGGTATCACACTTGATAGCACAGTCTTTAAGTCTGAGTAGGTGTTGGAATTTATTGACTTATAATCAACTAATAAATCGGTACTTTGCTTTTCCTCCTTTTCCACTAGGAAACAATAATGCCGGTGGCCCAGGCCCAGCACCAGCTAACTCAGGGATGGTGGGGGTTGGTGGAGGGGTTACTTTACTACCAGCATTTGAATACAGAGGAACTTGGATACCTATCCTGACTATTACAGTCCAAGGCAGTGCCAAAGCCACCTAGTAAGTAGTAGCAACATTACTTTATAATAATAACACTGAAAATGATACTTAATTCTAAAATACTTCTGTCTGCATTATATTTAATGTTGGTAATACATTTTGGAGATTACTTTCTTTTGTCATATTATGAGAGTTTTAAGCAGGACTAAATTTTCTTTTGTTTGTAGGCTGCTAATAGCATTATAAACAAGTGCAGTTTATATTCTTAAGAGTTGACTTTGTTGTCCTACGCAGCATCTTAGTTAAGTGTGTGGCTTGATTCTTTGACCTTATGGACACAGCTCTTCTAGAATTGCATTCTTTTTGGCAAATTTAGCATTCTTTTTTTTTAATATTTATTTTTTATTATTCATACAGTAACATTCTGCCTGCACACCAGATCTTACTATAGATGGTTGTGAGCCACCATGTGGTTGCTGGGAATTGAACTCAGGACCTTTGGAAGAACAGCAAGTGTTCTTAACCTCTGAGCCATCTCTCCAGCCCAAATTCAGCATTCTTTAAACTGATTTTTGAGTTGGAAGTTGTCAAATAGCTAAATTTTAGGACTCGATATGTGGGAGAAATTATTTAAAATATTTAGGAAGCCAGTGAGGAAGGAAGTACTTTTTCCACATCAAGTTGTTTTCAGTCATTGCGTTTGATTTTGGCAGCAGGAAGCACACTAGAAGGACATGCATCTTAGATCTCTTGTGTACACGTGATTTGCAGAAACATTCTGCTGTTCTGGAAGTTGTCCTTTTCTTGCTCGTGCCATGGGGCACAGTAAGTTTAATTTTTGATGGAGTCAGTTCACTGTCGTTCTTCGTCCAATGGTAGTCTGGGATGTGGACTTTGGGATTTGGGTTCTGCTTCTCTCAGGAACAGCTAGAGTGATTTAGGGCAAGGCCCATGTGCTAGGCAAGGCTCCTGGTCTCACTGGGGAGGGGGTTGAGGGTGTGTGTGGAAGTGAATTTTCCACGTGAGTGTTACAATTTAGCTCTTTAAATGAGATTGTCAGTATCAAAGACAGTGGAAATTTGGGGGTTTCAGAAGCCTGCAATGATACCGAAGTATTACAGCTCTTGGTTAAGCTGCAGAGGATTTGGGCAAAAGCGCATGCGTGGTTGGCTTGCAGCTGAAACACAGGCCTGTGAAGGCAAAGGCCCAGTAGGCTGGAAGGTAGGTCCAGGCCTGCCAGGGGCTCAAGATGGTGGTCACTGAGTTTGTAGCAGGCAGGCAGGCAGGCTCCCGCCAGCCTGGCCAGCAGCCAAGCAGGCAAGGAGGAGGGGAGCCCTCCCTCCCTCAGAAGAAATGATGAATCTCAGGCAGCCATGGTGGAAAGCTGATGGTAGCACACAGCACCTTGTATGCTTACTTCATGTGAAATCAGGAATCAGGCGGAGAGAGAACCCCTGCTAAGAAAAGGGAGTCCACCGTTATAGACCAAGCACAGAGGCTATCCAGAAATGTCAGACTTCAGCCTTATCCAGCAGAGCCCCACAGTTTACCTATTTTTCAATTGTTGGTATTATATCTAACAAACTGTTGCATGAAGGAAAATAAGAAATTTGTAAATTTTTTTTAGAGTTTTGTAATTTCTTTTACATTTAAATCATTGATTTCTTTCGAGTAGTTTTATGTACAAGGGATAGGGGTCTGACATCTCCTTTTCTTTAGATGTGGATACAATTATCCCAGTATAACTAATTCTTTCATTCTTTGTGTTCCTAGCTTGAGAAATAACCATCTTGAGGGATTTGGGACCATAATTCCTCCTTGGTCCTAACTAAGAACATAAGATAGATTTGAGCTTTACACAGCTGTCTTCAGTGTTGTGTGTACTGCTGTCTCTGAGGACACGTGTGATCTGGGTGTCTCAGAGTCATGCTTTCTCTGCTGTAAAAGCATCTTCCTCTTTGTGGGTTATTTTACTCTATTTCCTTTTATGGGATGTTATTTTAAAAGTAAGAGTTTGAGAAGCATAGTGATCTGTCTTAATATGTTTTATGTTAATTTCTCATACTAAAAATAGTGATGCTATCAACATATCTCAAGGAGCAGTTGTGGTGGCAGCTAGGCCTTAAATTTTCTAATCAGTTTTTACATTAAAATATTCATTGTGTGTGTGTACATAAAATAGCACAGGTGTGGGGGTTAGAGTACTGGATTGCAGGAGTCAGTTTCCTCCTGTACCTTGGGAGTCTGAGGGACCAAACTCAGATCATTAGGCTTTGCAGCAAGCACCCCTTATCTACCAAACCATCAAGCCAGCCCCTCTAATTGGCTTAAAATACTAAAGAAGGATCCTTCTCCAGATGAAACAAGCTCAATAATTTTCCTTTATTTTTGTTTTCTATTAGTAAGTTTTAGAGTCTCCATGGAAATGGCTTTCTTTGGTATTTTTTTAATTTTTATTTTTGCTCTGCCTTCTTATTAGTGTTTTCATTTTTTGTGGTTTCAGCTTAGAGATGCTGGACAAAGTTGAACCCCCAACTATTCCGGAAGGCTATGCCATGTCTGTGGCATTCCACTGTCTGTTGGATCTTGTCCGAGGAATCACCACCATGATAGAAGGAGAGTTAGGAGAGTCTGAAGCAGAGTGTCCCACTGTCACGGAAGGAGCATCGTCACAGTCCTCAGGACAGCAAGATGTGCAGTCAGCATCAGACCATGGGGAGAAGGAGACAGGTGTGCTATGAGTGCCTGAAAGCTGTTGTTACTTTTCAATAACTGAGAATTTAGAGAAATGTTTCTATGCTACCACTTACCCTTATTTTCCAGTTATTAATACTTTAGCATGTGGCTCTTACCTTTATCTTTATTTGTAAATGTATCACTATATTTTTTCCTGAACTGTTTTGGATTAAGTTCTAAACATGTCCCACTACTCCTTAATATTTGGATGTGTGTCTCTAAAACTATTCATAGGCTCCCCCGTTCTGATGCAGTCAATATCAGAAATGAGAGTCAGTCCAATATTTCATCTAAACTCAGATCTTATTCATATTTTACCAACTGTCCCAGTGTTTTTCCTTGTGGTCCCTTGTTTGTTGAATTTATTGTTGTGTGGGAATATTTTCCTACAATGTAGAGCATGGTTCTTTAGTTCTAGTTTTATATGACCGTGACATCTTTAGGAAGTTATATCCTAAACTTGTTTACTCATTCTGTGATTGGCATAGGGTGATTTCTGTGTTTCATTTAGCAACTAATTTGATGTATCAATATGTAAGGAAACAAAAATACCAGTTTGTGTCATTTTTCCCAAGGAGCCCTGGCGGATGGAATTGAGACAGACATGGGGGCACTAGGTGTGCTTCTTGCTAGTTGGCTGGAAGCACACATACCATGTGTCTGATCTCAGGTGTCTGCTTCTTTGTATTAAAGACCATGACATCAATCCAGTTTCCCTAGTTCTATTTCATCTTTACAAAGTCAATTTTAACTTTACATATTTGTAAATCTCATCTCCAACAGTGGGGTATCCAGTATCATTTTACTCAGAATAGTTACTTATTTGCTTGATTCTCAACAGATATAACATTAGCTGAGCAAACATATTAGACTATAGTCTGTGCTAATTTCCATTTGGACAGTTTGGCCTATTGAAGGTATAGGGAAATGGAACTGGCATTGTGTATTTTTTAAAAAGATATCAGTTAACCGACGTCGTAAAATATCTTATACATGTTTTAAAATAACTTAACTTCAGGATTTTTTATTGTGAAACTATCAGTATCTACATTTTCACTATTTGAGTATTTTAATTATTAGTGTTGATGTCTAATAATTGAGTTGTTGCTAGAATATTTGAATTGTATAGACTGGTGCTCGCTGTAATGGTGTGACATGATTTCCCTTTAAGTGAGCAGAGCTGTCTGGGAAGAGATGGTGAGCGCTTGCTGGTGTGGTCTTCTTGCCGCACTCTCACTTCTCCTCGATGCCAGGTATTCAGTCTTTGTGAGTTTTATGTGATGTCACTGCTGTTAAAACCAAAACCAAATTTAATTCCGTTTGCCCAAGAGTTTATTTCCCATGTTTAGTCTTCTGTGTGAGTAGAACTTCATTGTTCATTTTAACTCTTACGTGCAGTATGATAATTTGTGTGCACACTGTCATGATGAAATTAGGGCAGCTAGCATTGCTGTTCTCCTTGTTTCTTTAAGAACCTTGTTCTTTATCGCCCCCTGTGGAGCCCTGTTTGCTCTGAACTCCCACTAGAATTGTCATCATCAAAAATACAACTTTCAAATTATGGAACACTTGTGTCATGTCAAGACTTGCCACTGCCTTTTGCAATGGTGGTGTTCTGGTTCCTTCCTGTAATCCTAGCACTTGGGAGGCTAAGGAACGTAGATTGCAATGAGTTTGAGGCCAGCCTGCACTAATGACCCTGTCTCAAAACAAAATAAAGAGATAAGATGCTTGATCTTTTCAGTTTAATCTATTAAGTTGGCTATCTTTCCCCGTCTATGTATGTGCATTACAGTATACAATTCAGTTTTTTAGATATTAGGTTATTTGGTTAAAATTTCATCCTAAATATATTGGTTTTAGCTTTTCTTAAAACCTCACTGAATATGTAACCCACATATTGTTTTAAAGTGTATGTAAAATAAATGGATGAGATAAACAAAATTCCTTATCTTTCAGCACAGATGAGGCTGCCACTGAGAACATTTTAAAGGCTGAACTGAGCATGGCTGCTCTCTGTGGAAGACTGGGCCTTGTGACTTCACGAGATGCCTTTATAACTGCAGTGTGCAAAGGCTCCTTGCCTCCACATTATGCCCTGACTGTGCTGAACGCTGCCAGTGCGGCCACACTGTCCAATAAAGGTAAGCTGAGCGCCTCCGCTCTCTCTGTCAGGTGGATGACAACAGAGACCCAAAGCTCAGGCCTCCTGCTGCTCAGCGCACTGACTGTGCTCCCTCCTGGCACTTACGCTTCCGCCTTTCCGTTTGTCCACTTGTTCAAAGCAGTTCTTTTATCTCTTTACATGGGAAGAGAGACATGGGACTTAGGGCTGTTGGGCTCTGCTCTTTGTTTCTCTTCTTCTTGTGTGTCTTCATGGAATCTCTCTCTTTTTTTTTCTGCTCTTCACTAAAAAAAGGGTGGATGGAGGAAGAGTATAGTAATAGCAATTTTAAGTCATCATTATACAGATAAGTAAGATTCGGACATTCCTTTGTAAACTATAATACGTTGCTGAAGTGATGATTGCTGGTTTTCTATTTGGCCCCAGAGAACTATGATATCTCCAGCCAGTATCTAATATTCAAAAACTAATTTTCTTGGCTAATACTTTGAGGATACTAAGGTTTATTATATTTAATTTATATATAGTTCAATGTGATACTCAGATTTTACACTCAAAATTTATTTGCCTCTAGCTACAAAAGTACATAGGTATGTGTTTAAAATACTTGATGTGTTCTAATTCTGTTTTGCTTATAAAATGTGCTACCAAAGTTTTATAATTGTAAGAACTTATATGGAAAATTAGTGTTTGCAACTTATGAGTTTTCAGATGTTTATGTGCATAGGGATAATAGTACTGCTCTTTAACTGCCATGGTTAAACCTTATTTTAATTAATATTTTAAAATATAACATTATCTTGAAAGAAATCTGAGCAGTGTCTTGTACTTAGGCTTTCCTTTGTGTTCTAGCATATTCTATCCAGGGCCAAAGTGTTATGATGATAAGTCCGTCAAGCGAGTCTCACCAGCAGGTTGTGGCAGTGGGCCAGCCTCTCGCAGTCCAGCCTCAAGGGACAGTGATGGTAATGCAGTTATGGTGTTGGAGTTTGTTTGGATCAAGGACACCTGTTGTACTCCTTTGTTTGTACTTTCCAAACCCTATTACTTACATAGTTTTCTTCACCTCAAGGGTGATCCAGAACAAACTAATTATCTACTTTGTTGACATTATTATAACTGCCATATTAATACAACTTTTATGCACGTACGTGTTTGTGTATGCACGCACATGTGTATGTAGATTTGCATTTACGTTGGCACATGTGTAGGCCTGTGAGTGTGCACACGTGTTTGTGTGTAGAGGCCAGGGGTCATTGTCTGATATTCTCCTCCGCTGCTCCACATAATATGCTGACGCAGGGTCAGCTCACAGGAATGTCGAGCCCTCCTGCTAGTCCAGACGGCCCCTGTCTCCACCTCCTGGTGTTCTCCCAGCACTAACATGGGTTGTGGGGATCTGAACTTCCTCCCTCACACTTACATGGCAGACCCTTCGCTGAGGGCAACTTCTCCCTAGCCCTGGTAACACAACTTTGTGTTTATAAAACCATCCAGATTTACTTTCCTAATATTCTTGCTTTTATTTAAGGCAGTCTTTGAATGCATTCATGCTGCTTTTTAAGCTGTTAATTTTTAAGAATCTATTGCAGTTGCTGCAAATCTGTCTCTTTTCAACATAGTTGACTTCCAAAAATATCCAGTGCATGAGGACTCTACTTAACCTGGCGCATTGTCACGGCGCTGTTCTTGGAACATCATGGCAGCTTGTTCTGGCAACTCTTCAGGTATGCTGTAGTACTGGATTCTAGATTTACGATGGGTAACAATTAAACAGTGCCTGTTGGTTCTTTAGGAAGGCCTAATAAGTAGTGTAAAAAAGGAGAAGTTGAGAGGGAATAAACAAGTTGCTTAAATTTTAGGAAGTAATGAGCTGTTTATAATGCCCTAAATTCTACTGCTTGTGCATGCTATAATTATTTTATATGAATGGTGCTAATTACTTTGATTTTAATTATTAGAAAACTTCTGATTTCAATTTTTATTGCTAGCTGTTACCACGGATTTTAGATTTTAGAGTTTCTATCGTCTTACCTTGTTTTAACTTTCAGCACCTTGTGTGGATTCTGGGGTTAAAGCCCAGCAGTGGTGGTGCCCTGAAGCCTGGAAGAGCAGTCGAGGGGCCCAGCACGGTAAGCGGCAGCGCTGCAGAGCTGGTGAGCGCTTCTCACTTGTCACGCCGACATTTAACCTCATCCTTCCTCTAGGTCCTCACCACAGCGGTGATGACAGATTTGCCTGTGATTTCCAACATACTTTCAAGACTGTTCGAAAGTTCACAGTAAGTCCATGTTTTAAACTGTCAGCCACACCGTTTCTAGCTATATATATGAGATGAAATTGTCTTTTTCATTTTCATTTTAGGTATCTTGATGACGTGTCTTTGCATCATTTAATAAATGCACTTTGTTCCTTATCTCTAGAAGCAATGGATATGGCCTATGGAAATAATAAGGTGTGGTACTCTACATTTTTCTTTAGTTATACAAGGTACATAAGTTATTGTAGGGTTTGGCTGGCAGTCTGGTGCTTTGTTAGCAGTGCCTGTCAGGGGTTTCCCGTTTGTAGCAGGAGGAATAAAGACAGCATGATGTAGCTCATGATCTGTCCAAGTATGTAGTATAATTTAAAAGTGTGTCCCCTGTTTCTTGTGTGCTGAACATTGGTAGTATTTTATAAATGATGCCACACAGTTTTTATAAGAAGCTGTCATAAAATATCCTGATGGTGCTTGAACGATAGTACATTCATGACTTGGGAAATACAAGGCTGCCATTAGGAAAATGTTGCAGATTTGGGTGGTTGCTTTACCCTTTACTAGAAAATGAGAGCTAATTGTTTCATTTGCCTCACCTTGAAATTAAACATTTTGTGTTATTTTTTTAAAATAATTTATTTTTTATTTTATGTACATTGGTGTTTGCCTGCACGAGTCTGTGTGAGGGGGTTGGAGCTCCTGGAACAGGAGTTATAGACAATTGTGAGCTGCCATGTGGGAGCTGGGAATTGAACCTGGGCCCTCTGGAAGAGCAGTCAGTGCTCTTAACCCCTGAGCCATCTCTCCAGCCCCCGAAATTAAATATTTTCTTTGTCCATTAATTGAGTAAATAGAATAGGACAGGTAAGTATAGAACAGTATTCTGAATATTAACATTCAAGAACATTTCTACACTCAAAATACTTTCTGTTACATTTGTAAATTACAGAAAAAATTGAGTTTAATCGTATTTTAGACTTTACTATTTTCAATGAACTGCTTGAAGCTAACAGCCTTCAGTAGTAAAGCACCTGCCAACTTTGTGGGAGGCCTTGGGTTTGGTTCTAGCATGACAATATATACAGAAGAGTGAATCAGGAAATGACAAATGTGTTTTTATTAGCTAAGGAGTAACTCAAAGTGCTTGTGTAGTGGACATGAGGTCCCAGCACTAAATAAAAACACAATGAAGCCCCCTACACATTTTATAAATTTGTGTGTGTGTGTTCATTTGTTTGATACTCTTGGAGGCCAGAAGATGTAAGATCCCCTGGAATCACAGGGAGTGTGAACCACCAGTGAGGGTTCTAGGACCTGAACTCCAATCTTCTGCAGGAGCAGCCAGCTCTCGCAACCAGTAGCCATCTCCCCAGCCCCTTCTCTACATTTAAAAAATAACCAGAGTCTAAGACAGTTCAGCTTTTTAATGATAACTATACAGCTTCAAAGGGAGGCTGAGTTGTGGTGGCACACACCTGTAATCCCAGCACTTAGGAGGCAGAGGCAGGCGGATCTCTGAGTTCAAGGGCATCTTGGTCTCCCGACTGAGTTCCAGAATAGCCAGGACTACACAGAGAACCCTTGTCTTGTCTTGAAACAAACAAACAAAAAAGTAATTAAAACTTCTTTTGTAAAAAAAAATCTTCAGGCATTAATTTAGGACACATATATGTTCTTTGAAATACTACAAATGATTGTTATATATTCTCCATTTATTGAGGAGGAAGGAGAAGTAGAAATGTTAGGTAGGCATAACTTGGGGAGACTTACTTTCTGACACAATCTAATTTGTATACTATTATCTCTATTTTACACATTAAAAAATTTCAATACCTACTGTAATTTATGTAAGTTATGTAAGCTATTCAGTGACCTAATCAAGATGAGATACCAGGCAGTTAAAACTTTGTGGCTATCAGTCTTAATCTTTCACCTTATTTCTCCATACCATGAATTTTCTAACACAATTCTTAAGACACCTGTAGATTAGCTAATGCTACATTTGTCATTAACCCTGTATAATTTAGTTTACTGAGTTCTATTAGAAAATAAAAAGATACTATTTAACATTTTCATGTTGCAAATGTTTTCACTACCATAAAAATGTTAAGAATACAGAAGTTTTTTTTTTAATAGATTTGTGGGTCTTTAAGATGTGTAACTCATTTGTTTTTTGTGCCAATATAATTTGGCGACAATTTTGGAGCTGTTTAGGGTGGTAAAAAGACTTGTCTCATTAGAATAGGTTCTGTCATATTTATTGCTAACTTTTGGTATATACACTATACACTGACTGTAATTGAATCACACCAATGATCTGTTTTATTCATAGTTATCACAGAATTCTCTTTAACATCAAAATGTAATATGTTTCCTCCTCAGGAACCATCTCTTTTTGCTGTTGCCAAACTATTAGAAACTGGTCTAGTTAATATGCACAGAATAGAAATTTTATGGAGACCTCTAACTGGCCATCTACTTGAGGTAAACCGTCTTTCTTAAACACTGTAATTTTTTACTGATAAAATCATGTACGTTGATCTTATGATTCAGCATAATGACAAATTATGTTTCCCTTCCCCTTCCTCACCCTGTGTATTTTATCAGAGGACTAAAGTTGTACAGTAATTAGCTTGGGGAAGTGTTTGTGAAATAAAAAATGATATGTTTTTAACTTGTAGAATAGCTGTCTATAAGAGTCTATTTCTTTTTATTACAGTCTCTTGTTTCACCTCAATTTCAGGTAGTTCTGAAAGTTGGTAGCAGTTTGGGGTGAGAGTGAGCTACAAATACAGCTTGTTCACAAGTTTGCTGTAGTGGAAGCAGCGTAATAGGAAAAGCTGTTATGCTGACACTGAATCGCAGCTAGTGAGAGGGAGAGAATTTTCATCTAGATAGATCTCTTGTTCACCTTGAGGTGCCTTGATAATTAGCTGGTATTTAACTCCAGCTGCCAATATTGGCATATATGTTTGTGTGTAGTTTGGGGACCATGGTCATTTAATGATATTTTAGAAACCTGAGATAGTATTCTTTCTAAGATTTTACTGATTTTATTGGGATTAATTTACCAATAAAGGATGTGTACAGACTTCATTATGACTAAATCCTCTTATCAGGTGAGATTGGGCTCAGGACAGTGTTGTATAAGCTGAACCAAGCATCTTATCAAATGCTGAAGCCGTGGGTTCAGTTCCTAGCACCAACGGAAAAACAGGAACAAAAACAAGATAACCCCTTAGGATGTGCTTGTTGTTTCTCCTGGTGACATAGTCCATCAGTCATGGAACCCTTCCTTTCTTGTGACTTGTCTCAGTTTCATCTTTTCTCTTTTGTCTTCTCTCTCTTGCCTCCCTTGCCTTTATTCAGAAGGTAAGCTTAAAGAAAATTTATGGCTATAATTTTCTTTTTACTCTTTACTAAATATATGATATTTTTAAGTTATAAAAAATAACAAGAGCTTGGATTCCTGTGTATTCCTTACCTTATGCACGCAGTTGAATATATTTTAACTTTACTCAGTTATTCTTCTTCAGGTCTGCCAGCATCCCAACTCTCGGATGAGAGAGTGGGGGGCGGAAGCTTTGACATCACTCATTAAAGCGGGGCTGACGTTTAACCACGAGCCTCCACTTTCACAGAACCAGGTAAAAATAGTGTTCAGTAACACTTGCAGATGTAGTTTTATGTTACTGTCACCTCATGATGTTCTAGCATAAATCTTCTTTTGTGAGACAGTGTCCTTCGTAGCACAGGCTGGCCTCACTGTGTACAGCCAAGGATGACCTGGAATTCTTGGGCCTCCGGCTCTCAACTCCCAAGTGCTGGGATTTTAAGGTGTGTGCCACCAAGCCAATATTTAAAAGATTTCTTAAACTTAATATTCTATTTGACATGTTGGCTGCAGATCGCTTATTGGTACCAACATAGTGTTAGGATGGTCTTCATAAAACCAACAAAAAAAAACCTTTTAAACCATTCCAAATTAAGTTAACAAGCTTCCTGGAATTGGTCTTGTTGTCTGCAAATTGTCCTTGTCTTGAAGTGTTAACACTTCATTCTTGAGCCTCTTCTGCCTAATCCCTCCCGTGTCTGACCCTTTTCTCTTACTACTTTACACAGGAACAAAGCAAGTATAAAAGCATGAGGAACAGTGCAATAGGTTTTGGTGTGTGTGTGTGTGTGTGAGTGGGGTACATGCCTCCATGTGTCCTGTGGAGGCCTTAGGACGACATGGGGTGCCTTCCTCTAGCACTGTTCACTTTACTCTTTGAGGCAGGGTCTCTCACTAAATCTGGAGCTTGAGTCAGCTGGCCTGCTCTGCCCACCCACCGGCGCTGGAGGTGCAGATGGTCGCTGTGCAGCATGGCTGTTGTGCCTGCCTTTCCTGTGGGTGCTGGGGTCTGACTCAGGCCCTCATGCGAATGTGGCCAGGATTTTACCCACTTACCCATCTCCCCAGCTCCAGTAAAATAGATCCTATTTTAAAATAATTTTGTCACTTTAAACTTTCAGAATTTTCTTTTGTACTTAGTTTTTTGTCCTTTCTTCGCCATTCACATATATTTTACAATATTTTTAAAGTTCCCTGACGTTCAGCCATTTCAAGACTGAGTAAAACTGAAGCATCTAGCAGCCATTTCCCTCCCCCTTGTCACCTTACTCCTTATCACCGTACTTTCTTGTAGTGTGTTCTACACAGGGATGCAGCACTCCATAATTGACTAGAGTTAGAACAGAGTGGTGGGCAGGACAGGAGACCTCTGCTCTTATGGAGCTTCTTTTCAGCGGTTTCCCTGTGCTGTAGTTTGAAAAGTTTGTTTTGCTTGTTTCTTCTTTTGACTCATGCTAGGGACTGAACTGTGGCCTTGCACATGCTGGGTGTCAGTGCTCTAACACCAGCTGCATCCACTGCTCTTGATGTTTGAAGGCAGGGTCTTGCTGCAGCATCCTGCCTGGCTTCAGACTTCCAGTCCTCCTGCTTTTGCCAAAGCCTGAGTACTGAAACCGTGGAGAGATGCCTCCAAACTGGGTCTGGTTTAAACCTTTAAAAAAAACATAAACTCATGGCTGACAAAATGGCTGAGTGGGTGAAGTGATTGCCATCAGTTCTGACTACTTGAGTTCAGTCCCCAGGACCCACACAGTGCAAGGAGAGACTGACTCCCACAAGATGTCCTGTGACCTCCACATACACACTGTGGCACACACTCGGAAACGTTTGCTCAGTGCCCGGCACACAGTGAAAGTTTGGCATACAATAAAATTAGAGAAAAAAATTAAATTGTAGTACTTTTTAGATGCTGAAAGACAGAGTGCCTTTTTTCCAACAAATTCTGTGGCTTTTTGTCATCTATGTTAATAATAATAATTATTACTAAAGCATTTTATAGCTTTTGTTATATCACATTTGATAGTTTTGCATTTAAATACACGCTATACATTAATAGAGTAAATGAAAGATGATACTAGATACTGGGAATTGTTTTCTTTTTTTTTCAAATGTACCTGAAGATTTGTCTCCTTTAGTGAGGTCCATTTCTAAGTGGACCGCTGGGTGCGGTGGCACACGCCTGTAATCCTAGCACTCGGCAGGCAGAGGCAGGCATGACTCTGTGAGTTCAAGGCCAGCCTGGTCTACAGAGCTAGTCTAGATAGCCAAGGCTACACAGAGAAACCCTGTCTAAAATAAACAACAGTAAAAAACAAATAATAAGAAGCATTTCTAAGGGGGTATGTGAAGTAAGGTAATCTGTTGGACCCTGAAATTCAACATGCTGAAGATCGATCGGCTTGCTTTTCGCCCTTTACCTAAGAGTAGAAAAGTGGTGAAGTTCTGGAGGGTACTGAGAGAGAAATCGTACTTGTGTTCTTTAACCAGAAAATTTGCTGTTTACTACAATATTGCGAGTGGAGGTGGAACTGAATCTCAAAAGGAACAGCAGAGAAGCGTGGAACACTCTGTAGCCCCAGTACTTGGCAAACTGAGTCAGAAGGTCACTGAGCTCAAGACTTTAGACCAGCTTGGTCAGCATAGGGATGACACTGCAAAGAGAAGAGTCAGTGACACAGCTGTAATAAAGGCTTCCTGTCCTCTTTCCAGAGACTACAGCTGCTTTTACTGAACCCGTTAAAAGAGATGTCCAATGTTAACCATCCAGATATCCGGCTCAAGCAGCTGGAGTGTGTGCTGCAGATCCTGCAGAGCCAGGGAGACAGTCTTGGGCCTGGCTGGCCTTTAGTTCTTGGAGTTATGGGAGCAATCAGAAATGATCAAGGGTAAGTTCAAAATGGTTACGCAACATGTATGAGAGTTAGAAGTCCACCCTAAAGTCCTGCAGTGAGAAGCTTTATTTCTGCCTTCCTGCTCATGTCCAAGCATAGTTTTTCATACCTACCTCAAGTAGTTCTGGGAACTTTCAGGTATTGTGTTGCATTTAAAGGGATAGAAGATTTGCTGTTTTATGCCATTTATATTAGAATGTAAGATTTTATTATAAATAAACCAACTTAATATTTTATAGTACATCTAAAGAACCCCATATATTAGGAAGTCTTAAGAAATTGCTGTAAAATGGCTCTACTCATTTGTTTCTTAAACATTTATTCTGTGCATAGTGTTTCCCAAATCCTGTGCTTGTTACCTGTTCTGAGTACACAAATCAATGGCCACTCCCCTAGAAGGAGAATACAAGTAAGAAAGTACTTTACTGAACACAACGCTCAAGTGGTAAGGGGCAGCCAGGCCATAAATGACGTCATGTGCTTTGAAAAGCTATTTGCATTTACCTCAAGTATATTTGGGAGACAGTGGAGGATTGTACACGGGGCAGTGATGTAATCAGACGTGCATTTGACAGCCACCACTGTGGCAGGAGCACAGCAGGAGAGTCGGGAATGTGGCAGTGTCAACAAGTGCTTTCTTAGAAGCGAGAGGCTTTTGAGGTATTTAGCAGATCGACTCCAGGGAAAGGCAGAAATGCAGTCTAGAGTGATGCCCACATTCTGGCTTAGGTAAACTTGTGGGTGGTGAAAGCATCAGATGCATAAGGAATAGAGAAGGAAGGCACATTAGAGTGGGATTGGGATTTTACTTCGTTTATTATAGAACATCAGGGAAGCAATTTAACAGGTACTAAATAAGCTTGTATGAAATTCTACAATATCATATACATATTCTTTTAGTGACAAATATAGTTGAATTTTATATTAAACATTGAGAAAATTAAGATAGCATTAGAGAAAATTAATGTTTAATATTTGTAATAGTAAATTTTCTCAAATACTACAACATATTGAGATTATTGAAGTAAAATATACCAATTTACAGCAAGTTGAAGTTGATTTATTTCAACTAACAACACAATGTAGAATATGTGCTCTAAGAATGAAACGGAAGCATTCAGTACTTAGAAACTATTAACATATTGAAAACTTGGTAATTAGTAGTTATTATGTTTCCTTTATATTACGTACCATTTGTTTTATTTTGCTTCCTATTGCTGTGATTAACACCATGACCAAAAGTATCTCGAGTAAAGGATTTATTTGGCTTACACATCCTAGTCCTAGTTCATTGTGAAGGGAAGTCAACGCAGGAACTAAAGTAGAAAACGTTGAAGGAACAGTACTTACCAGCTTGCTCTCCATGAATTACTTTGTTTGCTTTCTTTTACAACCCAGGACCACCTGCCCAGGGGTGATAGAACCCGTAGTGGGCAGTGTCCTCTCATATCAATCACCAGTCAAGAAAATGCCCCACTGTCTTACCTATAGGCAAGTTGATAGAGATAGTCCCTCAATTCTCAGATGAAAGCCAGAATACCACCAAACTTTTCTTACAAGACCACATACTTCTTATTTTCTTGTGAAGTTTACAATTGTGCATTTTTCACAGAATAGGTGTATAATTGTTTTTAGATATTTTTTAAAGATACTGTACAGATACATAAAACAACTCAGTTGCTGAGTAGTTTCTGCATGCGCTGGGTGCCATATGAGATTTGGCGCAGCGGGTAGAAAATGAGCTGTGGCACTTGTGCATTGTCCCCGGTGTTCCATTGTTAGTTGGTGACACTGATTTCCCCTTCCTTAAGTCTAATTTCTTTTGAGACTCTCTTAGTATGTAGCTTTGGCTGGCCTGAAATCCACTGTGTATCCCTGCCTTCCAAGTGCTGGGATTGAGTCTAGTCTTATTTGTTAATATCAACAAGGTCCCTTTACTCTTGTTTATTTGAGAAAGTATAATTGTTTTGGTTTTTTTGTTTTGTTTTGTTTTTACATTTCTATGGTTACTGAGGTACTATGCAACCAGAAAGGGCTTCCCTGTTAGAATTCTAAAATAAAAGTTAGGCTGGTTCAGATTATTGTGAGATTTTCTTGCGCCTTTCTTATAAATGCACATTACCCTTTTTTTGTGTGTGTTTTCAGAGAATCACTAATCAGAACTGCCTTTCAGTGTCTGCAGTTGGTTGTGACGGATTTCCTACCAACAATGCCTTGTTCTTGCCTACAGATAGTTGTAGATGTGGCAGGTAGCTTTGGGCTTCATAACCAAGAACTTAATATTAGTTTAACTTCAATAGGCTTATTGGTAAGTATCATTGCTTTTCTTACAATAATATCCTTTTTAAATGACTTATGCAGTTAGCATTTAATACACATAAGGTTGGACTCTGAACATTTTTACTGACTTTTAAGTACCAAACATATCCTCCATGAAGAATTAAAATAATTTAGGTAACAATCTGTTAGTAGCAGGACATGTAAAGCAATTTTGATATACTGACCTTTAAAGTTTGAGTTCTGTAAAGTTTATTTATGAGGAGAGAAATTAGTGAAACAATAATAGTAAATACATGAGAGGAAAATCCTGGCTGATGTTAGTGCACATTAAGTGATCTTAAATAGCATTTCCAAAGACTGATTAGTAAGGAAGCTTTATTTACAATTTAGATAGACCTGTAGTCTGTCAACAACACTGTTAGACACCGGAGACGGCACAGTATAGTGGAAGGCTAAGCACAGACCTGTATTTTCAGTTGTGTTAGTTCTTTATTCTTGAATTACTAACATTCGAGTCTTGTTTTATGTATCTAGAGTACAGAAGTAGTATGTTAGAGTATTGCAAGTATTTCACATGAAGCAAACATGAGAACTGCCCCAATATCTGTAGTAATTTTATAAAGCTGATCCTGAATTTCTCTCTTAAGTTAGTTAAATGCTATTTGAAGGCATTATTTAGAATCTCCTAAATGTTTATTATGATTCAGAAGTTCCATAAAGTAGAAGTTCACACAAAGTAGGTAAGTTGGTATTTTTCTATGAAAAATGTGGCCACGGAAGACTGTAATTTGATGCATACTAGCCTGCTGTCAGTGAGCAGCTGGTTAATTCAGGGCTCAGTCACCACTAGACTCTGCCCCTTACTTTCTGTGCTGTTCATGTGTTGGAGCCTCTGTGTTTCCATCATTGGTTACTCATCACTAAGTCACATAGTTCACTTCTATTGAGAATAAAGTCTTGGGTGTATGTGAAGATAGTAACGGTTCTTTTTGTATGAAATTATAAAGCATTAAGTGATACTAAAGAATTACTTTGTTATGGTGCAATGCTATATTTTTATACATAAGAATTATAATGACTAGGTGCTATTATTCAACACATTGAAATTCATTAATTTTTTCTACATATACTTGAAATTTTTCATAATTAAAATAGCAATAAAAGTTAATGCTAAGACAAAATAATTAGGCATTTTTCTTGAAATTAGAGACATTGATGAGGGAAATGCTTAGATTGAATGTATTCTGAAGTTTACAACAAAATTTGTAAATAAAGTTACAGTTTTATACTTTTCTTTTTAGTGGAATATTTCAGATTATTTTTTCCAAAGAGGGGAAACTATTGAAAAAGAGTTAAATAAGGAAGAGGCGGCCCAGCAGAAGCAGGCAGAAGAGAAAGGAGTGTCTCTGAATCGCCCATTCCACCCTGCACCCCCGTTTGACTGCCTGTGGTTGTGTCTTTATGCAAAACTGGGGGAACTTTGTGTGGACCCCCGCCCTGCAGTGAGGAAAAGTGCGGGGCAGACCCTGTTCTCTACAATAGGTGCGCACGGAACCTTACTGCAGCACTCGACCTGGCACACTGTCATCTGGAAGGTACAGGAAGACAGCCTGGGCTGTTAGCGTCTAGTGTGCTACTACGGCGTGCATTTTTCAGTTAATGTGTTGACTTTTAAAAAAAAATCACTCCCACGTATCTGTTTATTTGCCAAAATACAAACATTGACTTTGTCATCTTTTAAATCATAATGCACATAGAACAAATTAGTTTTTAAAGATTGATTTTCATTATTTCTATTGTGTGTGAGAGAGAGGCACACAGCACAGGCACTCACAGAAGCTTAGGGCTTCCATTGCCTCACCCACTCTCTGTTCCCCTGGTAGACCAGGGAGGGCCACCAACTCCTTAAAGCCACGGAGAAAGCCTCTTCCTCCTCCACTTTCTCGTTCCTCTCCTCTCTTCCCCATCCTTCTTTCCTTCCTTCCTTTCTTGTGGCTGTGCTGGGACTTGAACCCAGGACCTTGTGCCTAGCATTACTAATTCATCTTCTTTTTGAAGTTTTCTGTTTCATAAACAAACCTACTCTGTTCAGTGCGCTCCCAACCCCTGTGTGTTATGTTCCTTTGAGTGTAAACACTTCCCAAATTCTAACTAAGTTTTGCTTGCTGATTGTTTTTCCCACACTTCATTTAGTCCCAAGTTCAATTTGGACATGTTTGTAATGATACTCTCTGCATCCGTCAAGTATCATCCCTGAGGTTTTCCACAGAGAGCAAATCCTGGCTGGCGTTCTGTCCACTTAATTTATGTTTTCATTATTCCATGACCTTAAGGATAAGTTTAAGAATGCACAGTTGCCTTTTTCAGTCAATTTCTCTAATTTATATGAATTAATAACATTTTTACCTATCTTTATAACTTCTAGTTTTTTTTTTGCCATTACTTAAGTCATCAATATTTTTTATATGACCTTTAAAATAAATACTTAGGTACTCTTTCATCTGCTGGACCGAGTTCGAGAATCTTCTACGACTGCAGACAAAGAAAAGATTGAGTCTGGAGGTGGAAATATTTTAATTCATCATTCAAGAGATACCGCAGAGAAGCAATGGGCTGAGACATGGGTGTTAACCCTGGCTGGGGTAGCCAGAATCTTCAATACCCGAAGATATTTACTGCAGCCCTTAGGTATATACATATTCTCTTTCTCTGCTTATCACGTAATTTATGTTAAAAGAAATTTGGAATATACATAGAAAATTCTTTGGGAATTGATACAAAGTTCTACCTCTCAAGAACAGTCAGTCTTAACTATATCCTTTATGTGTGGTGGGTACATGTTCATTTTTTTTGAGGGAAAAACAATGCCCACCTACTCTGGACTAGCCTTTAGGGTACAGTGCTGAGCAGAATACATGCAATGTTGAACTTGAGAGAAGAGCCATAAATATACTCAAAGTGAAAAATGGTTTCAGTGATAAATGCCAAAAAGAAAGTTCGTGCATTGTGAGTTTAGAGTAGATCGGTGAAGCCAAATTGGCAACTTGAGAGGACAGTACTGTATTAGAGGTATGCCTGGTAGGTAAGGTTCGCTGGGCCAGGTAAGGTGAAGTTCAGTTATACCTACAGATAAATGGATAAAAGACTGAAGGAGGGATGCTGAGGACCTAGCATGCTTGTAGCTCTGAAATAGGGAGTAAAAACACAATGGAATACGACTCTGAGAGAAATGTGATTTTTTTAAAGGAGGTTATAAATGTAGAAAAAGGCCAGGCCATGTTAAATGTGTTCTGAGGTGGGACTTCATCCTAGCAGCAAGCTAAAGAAAAACAAAGCTGCTGAAAAGTTTTAAACCATAAAGTAAGTTTATTAGATTTTTGGTTCAAAAAGATCACTCTTGTTGGAGGGGAGGGCAAAGGAAGAAGGAGAGAGAGTTAAATGGCATGGCAGACTGGTAAGGAAGCAGTTAATGCAAATTGGCATACTCAAGCATGACCAAGTTTATAGCTAATTTCTTAGAGAATATGGTAATTCCGGAGACTTCTATTGTTGTACCAGGGAGAGATGAGTGCTAGTGTTGCCTGGAGTATAGGGGCAAAGGATGATGAGACACATTCTTGAGTGTATAAAATAGTGCCCAATGGGGCTGGAGAGAGGTCTCAGAGGTTAAGAGCGCTGGCTGTTCTTCCAAAGGTCCTGAGTTCAACTCCAGCAACCACATGGTGGCTCACAACCATCTATAATGAGATCTGGTGCCCTCTTCTGGCTTGTAGGCATATGTGCAGGCAGAATACTGTATATATATACGTATATATGTATATGTATATGTGTATATATATATATATTAAGTAAATAAATCTTTAAAAAAAAAAACAGTGCCCAAAATAAAGTTTGCCAGTTAGTGATGTCAGTGGGTTTGAGGCTGTGAACCCAAGGGAGGTTGCAGTGTTTTTAGTTTGGGTGGCAGTGTTAGGGACAGTACAGAAAAATTGATGAAGGTACTATTGGACAATTAATTGTGTGAAGGAGGTCTACACACCTGAGCATGTGAGTACACGCACTTTGATTGCACTTGATGGTCAGTAGACCGCATTGGATGTCCTGCTGTGACTCCTTCATTCCCTTGAGACCCAGTCTCCTACAGAACCTGGAGCTTCTCCGCCCCCACAGTGCTGAGTCTCCACAGCCACACCGAGCTTTTTATATAGGTAGGGATTTGAACTCCAGTCTTCATGCTTGCAGAGCAAGCACGCTGAGATTAAAGCACATGCCCACTGCAGCTCTTTGTTGTTCTTGTATGCTTGTTTAACGTGGAAACTAGAGATTGAATTCTGGTTCTTGCTACTGCGTGGCAAGTATGTCACCAAATGTGCCATTTCCCAAGCTTCCTCAAGTGTTTTTGTTTGGTGTGGTTTGGTTTGGTGTGGTTTTTGAGACTGAATCTTTCTACATTGCCTTGGATGTCCTTGGAACTCACTATGTAGAACAGGTTGCCGCTGTCTCTCAAGTGTTGGGATTAAAGATGTATGCCACCACGTGTAGTGTATTTTTGTTTAATTTGGATTTTTCTCTTTGTGTATAATTTACACATGGAATATACAAAGCATCACTGTTAACACGTGTGTTTACTTTATGCCAACAGACATGAATTATTAAGTATTGATTTAAATTTTTAAATGAAAATATAAGGCAGTTCAGGTGGCTTAGATAAGTTTTTTTAATGTGAACACTAGTGAATTTGCTTTTTATAATTATATGTAGACTTTTAGAAAGTTAACTTACTGGCTTCTTTTTTAATGTTTGTTTCTTCATTGTGTATGTGATGGGGAACGCACACATATGCCAGAACATGTGTGTGAAGGTCAGAGGAAAACTTCTTCAGGAATTAGTCCTATCCTTCCACTATGTAGGCCATGGGAACTGAGCTTTGGTTTTCTGACTTCAGCCATCTTTCCATCCCTCTAAAAAATGTTTAAGAAAACTCAGAGCTATAAATGTATTGTAATATGAAGGCTAAAGTACAAATTAAGAATTTTATGGAATATGAAATATAGCTTGTTTTAAACATTTAGACATTAAAATTGTGTGCAGTGATTTCTCGTTGGCTGCAGATCACTCAGTGATAGACACTTTCCTACTATCCATGACAATGCCATCTCAGTCCCTCATACGGCAGGGGGAGGGAGTCTGTGTTTAAATCGTTAATAAGTCAGTGGATAGTAGACAGTGTCACTGAGAGCTCTTGTTTTATCTTCCTATATTTTTATTCTCCTTAAGCAAAAGTAAATAAAATCTCTGTAAGTAGATGTGTTACCCATTTAACATATGCATACCTATTTGTAAACATGTTCTATTCTTTGTGGATTGTGGTCTTTTTAACTCTCATTTCTTGTTATCTGTGTGTAGGAGGGCATGCGTGGGCATTTGTTCAGTGTGTGTGCTCAGCATGTGTGTGGCAGTCAGAGGACAGCTTTAGGGAACTGTTTCTCTTCTGCTGTGTTTGCTGCAAGGTCTCTGTGCTGCCACTCATGTACGCCAGGGTGGCCAGTGAGCTTTTGTATGGCTGACCTGTCTGTACCTGATCTCTCGCTGTAAGAGTGTCTGCACCATGGAGGCAAGCTACCCATCAGGCTCTGTGGTTCTGCAGCTGGTGCTCAGTTGCTTGTCTTGTATGGCAAGTGCCTTTCCTCTCAGCCATCTTGCCAGCCCCTGATTCATGGGTTTTGTACCTTAGAACCTAATTATATTCCTTCTAGTTCTGTGGCAACTTAGGCAGAAAATAAAGCAACACTGCTCAAATGTCTAAGAGAATATTGTCATTTTTATGCTGATTGTATTTCCCACTTTTCCTGATACAGGAGACTTTTCAAGAGCTTGGGATGTTCTCCTTGACCACATTCAGTCGGCTGCACTCAGCAAGAACAACGAAGTGTCCCTGGCTGCTCTGAAAAGCTTCCAGGAAATCTTACAGATTGTGTCCCCTGTCAGAGACTCAGAAAAGCCTGAGACCCCCGTAGTTAATGTGCCCGTGCCTGTCCTTATAGGAAGCATTTCAGGTCCAGGCCTGAACAGGCCATTTGTAAGGACAGATTCCATTGGAGAAAAACTGGGAAGATACAGTTCTGAGCCACCCGTAGTGACTGATGAACTTGAAGATTTGAACCTCTGGTGGGCTGCTTGGAATACCTGGTACAGAATTGGCTCTGAAAGCACAAAACCACCTGCTGCTTTTGATAAGCTGACCTTCATCCCCAGCCAGCCTTTCCTTACAGCTCTAATCCAGATATTCCCAGCTCTGTACCAGCACATAAAAGCTGGCTTCAACATGGATGACTTACAGAAGCTGGGAGTCATATTGCACAGCGCTGTTTCGGTCCCCATAAGTTCAGATGCCTCCCCTTTCATTCTCCCATCGTACACAGAAGCAGTTCTGACCAGTCTGCAGGAAGCTGTGCTTACAGCTCTTGATGTTCTCCAGAAGGTAAGGGGTCTTAGTGGCTGCAGAAGCAGTAGGGAAAATGGTTTTCTGGGTTGGTTGGTTGGTTTATGCAGTAAGTTTCAGAAAATAAATTCAGGTTTTTTGAGATTGCTTGAGAATAAATTTAAGATTATCAAGATTTAAAAAAAAAAAAGCCTATTTCTGATATTAAAAAAAAAGTACTTCAGATCTGCTTTGAATCATTGAGAAGCTGCTTGTGTCTTCTAATTCCAGTTCACATAAAGTTAATTCTGAAATTGTTGATAGTCTATACTAAGGCTCAAGGGTGAGCTCATAAAAGTGTTTTTCTTCCTACAGTTTAAATGTGTGTTTTTAGCTGTATGCTTTGTTCTTTACAACAACAAATCACTAAACGATCTAAAAATCATTGAATAAATCCAGGCTGGGAAGCAAGACTATATTGGAATAAAAGTGGTTTTAGATTATCAAGGAAATTGATAGCACAGCTCATAACTATTAAAGTCTTAAACAAGGGGGTAGCAGGATAGCTATGCAGGTAAAGGAGCTGGTGCCGAGCCTGGTGATGGTCTCTGGGACCCACATGGCAGAAGATCACCCAAAAATTGTTCTGCCCTCCACACACATGTCATGGTACGAGCATATATATTTATATACACGTGTGAAAAGCTGAACAAGATCCAGTGTGATGAGTCATCTGTAATCCCACCACGTGGAAGGCTGAGGCAGGAAGATTCATACAAAGTGTGAGCCCAGCCTTACTGCAGTGTGAAACTCTTATCTCAGAAAACAACCACCACCAACAAAGGCCAACTGAGTAATCAGCCAAGACAAGACAGAGCCAGATTCTACTGTCCAAACTCATTTGCGAGATGTCCGTCTGTTTGTAGTTAACTGGCTCCTTTATACCCAGCTGGAATGGTGAAAATGCCTCCAATAACTATGGCACCTATTAGCTGACCCGGGAGGAGTCAGGTTAAGCAATAGTTCTTTTATCTGTTTAGCCTTAGTTACAGTGTGAACAACTCAAAAGTTAACGAAATATGACATTCACAGATTGTTTGAGGGGCATGAATTTCCACAACTGAAATCAAAGTAAGTTTTAAAGTTTTTCCATTAGAGAAAAATATAGTTCATCATACTTTCCCCCTCTGATTAGACTATACAAATACATTGTTTATGCATTTCCTGAAAGTAAATTTAAAAAGGTTTTAGATCATAAAAATGTAGTCATTTGGAGAATTCCCAGATTTTTGAACTCTCAGAACTGCATATTCAGCCTTGTAGTGCATTCTTAGAAAGTAATTTAAAAAACAATGTACACCCTTTATTTTTCAAGAAAAAACACAAAATTTTTACTTTTTAATAAGTATGCATTTGCAGGAAAGCGTTGTGGCTACTAAGAATTTGCCCTGGGCTTTGACTCTGAAAACAAAATGTAACATCATTCCAAAACTTTATATAACTAAAATCATTTTGCACGATTGTTTCAAAGATTTATTTATTTTTCATCTGTAGTACCTGTGAATATATAGAGCAGGCATGGGGCAGAAATCAGCTTGTGTCCATGAACTGATATCATTACACTGAAGTCAGCTTCATCTTGACCGAATGCTGGTCCCGTGGCTGCACTGTGGCAAATCTCAGATATGCACTCAGCCTTACCTGGCACTTGTTTTAACATGCTTACCTTTCTCTTCTGTGCTAAAGAATAAATTATATTTCATTAAGACCATTTTTAACCTGCCTAAACACTTTGAGGTTGACTTTTGTTTAATAATTGTTTAAGTAGCTTATATTCCAAGTGTGGCAAGATGGCATATGGTATAAGATAGTATAGTCTGTAAGGTTTTTTGGGTGAGCAAATGCATACACAAGAAAGAATGTTCTGGAGTTCATACTATGCAACCTCAACCTAATGTTCTCATTTTCTTCCTAGGCCATCTGTGTTGGTCCAGAAAACATGCAGATAATGTACCCAGCTATATTTGACCAGTTACTGGCATTTGTAGAGTTTTCCTGTAAACCTCCACAGTATGGACAGCTGGAAACAAAGCATGTTGCAAATGCAAAATATAATCAGGTAGCTTACAAATCGTGTTTATTCTGTAATGAGGTATGGCTTCTAAATGAGTTCTAATTCAGATAGACGTGGTTACCCGAGAAAAGGAAATGCTCACTCATACTCATACATCTGTTACAGAGTACAAGTGGTACCTGAAAAACCATGTCTCTGATGCTTTTCTCCTCTCCAGTTGGTCCCTCTGAAAGTTTGCCCTTTCACTCCCCTTGTTTCTTCAGAAATGAAATTTCCATTGTGCCTCTTTCTTGGCTGCCCCATTCTTCTACAAAGAGTGGAAACCCCTAAGCCTAATTTTACCTTAAAATAGATATCTACAATGCAAGATGAAGAAATCTGTGTGTATTAAATAAGTTGTCTATTGCTGGTGTGAAATTTAGTTGGATTTTATATACATTTCACAGCCTTAGTTGGCAAATTATATCTTTGTTTTGACTTACAAGAAAAGTGACTTTTTGAATGCACGTACATACTGATTTTCTTCACTCACCATAAAAATTATAATTATATATAGTCCGAAAAGTAGATTTAATATGTATTAATTTTTCTCGTTCTATTTGTCTTGCATCACAATGGAATCCCAATAGATCCAACTATTTGCACCGGTGAGTTGCACCTCCTAACCCTGTCCTAACCTGGAACAAGTGCCGTGCACCCTCCCAGCCTCCTTCGCGCGCTCTGTGCGTCCCATAGTTGTACCTTGTGCCTGGCTGAAAGCTATTTTCATGAAGTGCATATGTTTTTGAAAATTTTGCATGTAATGTAATCTGATCTAGAACCAAGGCCTGAACTTGTGAGGAAAGGAGCTTTCTTTTCAAAAAGAATATGGCTTTCTTCAGTCTCGTTACCTCTGACTCCATGTGAAAACATTACCTTCTAGGCGGAATGGGTGGCCTTGAATTATGTACCGTTTGCGGAAAGATCTTTAGAAGTCGTTGTGGATTTGTACCAAAAAACGGCCTGTCATAAAGCAGTGGTGAATGAGAAAGTCCTCCAGAATATTATTAAGGTAATGCATCTTTTTATCTCTGCTTTTTTTGATTCTATAAAATTATTGAAATTTCTCTAAGCAATATGTTGGGATAAATGAAAAACATTGTTATTTATAGCGTCTTCAAATACATGAATTGTATTTGACAAACTCAGCTTTTGTACCCTATGAGATTTGGGATGGGGTGGGAGTGGCGCATTACCAGGGTTTGAACCCAGCGCCAGGCAGATGCTTTTCTGCTGACTCTACCTGTAGCCTGGTAAGGTCCTTCTTCCCAGCAGACTTGTTATAGTTCCTGAAGAGTGCTCAAGTCTTAAGGCTGCTTAGTGTTCAGGGTGCTAGAGAGAGTATATCAGTTTAGTGCTCTGCAGACTCATTTTAAAAGAGCAGTTCCTCATGTATGTAGTACATAGATGATAATGTTTTGGGGTTACTTTTTAAAGATTAAACTTTTTTTTCACTGTTTCTTCTTTTCTAACTTTCCCCGTATTTGAATGACAAATCTAAACCCAGCTCTTTTTCCAAGTTTCATATTCTTGCATGATTAATTTATTGCATTATTAGGAAAAGTATACAGGATAGACATCAGAAGTAGAAGACAAGGAACAGGACAGGAGCCTTCCACAGAGGGCATCTGAAAGACTCTACCCAGCAAGATATTGAAGCAGATGCTGAGACTCATAGCCAAACTTTGGGCAGAGTACAGGAAACTTCATGGAAGAAGAGGGAGATAGACAGACCTGGAGATGACAGGAGCTCCACAGGGAGAACATCAGAACCAAAAAATCTGGGCCCAGGGGTCCCTGCAGAGACTGATACTCCAAGGACCGTATATGGAGGGGAACTAGAACCCCTGCACAGATGTAGCCCATGGCAGCTCAGTGTCCAAGTAGGTTCCCTAATAATGGGAGCAGGGACTGTCTCTGACATGAACTCAGTGGCCGGCTCTCTGATCACCTCCCCGTGGGGGTGCCAAGACACAGAGGAAGATGATGCAGCCAGCTGTGATGAGACCTGGTAGGCTAGGGTCAAATGGAAAGGGAGGAGGTCCTCCCCTCTAAGGAGACTAGGGAAAGGGCATAGGGGGAGAAGAGGGAGGGTGAACAGAACTGGGAGGAGACGAGGGAGGTGGCTACAGTGGGGATACAAAGTGAATAAATTAATTTAAAAAGATATCTGAGTAAAAGAAAAAACTGGGGCTGGAGAGATGACTCAGAAGTTAAGAGCACCAGCTGCTTTTCCAAAGGTTATGAGTTCAATTCTCAGCAACCACACAGTGGCTCACAATCATCTATAATGAGATCTGGTGTCCTATTCTGATGTGCAAGTCTGCATGTAGGCAGAACATTGTATATATAATAAATAAATCTAAAAAAACAAAAAAATATATAAAACTCAAGGAATTTTGGGTGTGATACTTGAATATACTGGTCTCATAGGTTGCTATCTCTTCCCTCACCACTGGGAGGGTATAGTTAGTGATGGCCTCTTTTGGACGGGAGACCCTTATGAACATATTGCAGGGAGAATGATGTCAGGAGAGTTACAAAATGGTAAATATTCTGTTCCTAACTCTAACTTCTCATATAGTATCCATATTGTGATTTTAAAGGAGAACTGAGGTTCAAAGAAGTTAATGAGTCTTTGTTCAAAAGAGACAGTGTTCAAGTGGCGTGGTTCCACATGTATGTTACCCAGCCCTGGGGAGGCTGAGACAGACGACAGTGAGTTTTACTGCACCCTGAGCGACACAGAGAGACTGTCCAATGTAAGGAACAAGTGTAGCTTTCAGAGCTGAAGTTAGCTCAGTGCTGCCGGTCAGGCTTAGCACACAGAAGGCCTGATTCTGGCTCTCAGTTCCAAACAGAATAAAGTATCTTCCTAAGAAGTAGTCTTTGGGGACCACGCCTAAGAATCAGTCTTTCTTAATCGTCTTTTTAGTGAAGATACCTATACTGTTGTTTTTCATGGTCGCTACTTGGTGTTTAGTTTTGAATGCAACTGTGGGTTTTTTGACCAATGCTACTATTGTGTTTCTCTTCAGACTCTCAGGGTTCCTCTCAGTCTGAAGTATTCCTGCCCTTCTGAAAGCACATGGAAACTGGCAGTGGCTTCTCTCCTCAAAGTTCTTTCCATTGGGCTGCCTGTTGCCCGACAGCATGCTTCTTCTGGGAAATTTGACAGCATGTGGCCAGAATTAGCCAGCACTCTTGAAGACTTCCTGTTTACTAAAAGGTCAGCTCATTAATCTAAATGAAGAGCCTTTCCAGAGATGGAAGTCTAAGTCTATAGCTGTTGAGATGTGGGTCCACTCTGTGTCCACTGATCGGGTTGTTGCTGGGCTGCCCACACAGCTGGAGGGACATTCTGTATGTGCTTGTTTTCTCATTGCTGTTACCAAGGCAGCAGGAAGTTACAGGAAGTGGCTGGAGGAGGAAGGGGCTTTTCAGCTCACTGCCCGGATGTGGAGGATGTGGTACTTGGGATCATTTTTACATTTAAAATGTACAAATTAACAAGGTCTGCCAACCATCCAGCTATAGATGATTAAGGCATAAGCCTGTACACTACACTTCTAAACTAAATGCATTGATACTATTTTTATACATTTGACATAAAAGAAAACGATAACTCGTGTAATTTAAAAGTGTATTCCTTTAAGTGTGCTGAAATGTCTCAGCCTGAGTAGGAAGGAAGAGCTAATGTTTTATCACTTGAATATTTTTGTTTGTTCAGGAAATGAAATCAGGTCTTTCTTTTTTCTTTTTTAGTGTACCTCCGGATAATCTCTCCATTCAAGAATTTCAAAGAAATGAAAGTATTGATGTTGAAGTAAGCAAGCTTAGAAATTTTTCCTGTTTTTTACTATATTTGAGGATTATAAATGAAATTGGAAGACTTAAAAATTTTTTAATTTTAGTGGTGGAAGGACACATTTGGTGTACCCCTCTCCTGTGTGTGTATGTCCCTGTGTGTCCTTTATGGAACCTTCCACTTTTACGCAGGTTCTGTCCCAGCTGCCATCTTGCCAGACCTTGGAAGTTTTTAGCTTTGGAGTTTTGGTTGGGTGAGGGGTTGGGATCTGGTGTCTGTAAGTGAGATAGCTGAGCAGATCAAGTGAATGATTTTCAGGTGGAGACGAGAGAGACGAGAGGCATTGCTGTAGACCTATGAAGTATCACCTCTGTGCCATTGCTGTTTTAAATCTGTGGGAGCTTTACAGGACAAATTGTATGTTAGGATATTGTATTTGACAGAATGAGTGTAACTTTAATTTCTCACAGTGCATAATTTCTGGTTATGAAATCAGTTTAATATCTTGAAAGTTTCAGCATGCTTATGTTTCCTTTTTCTGTGTATATTTAGCACATGTTAGAACTGTAACACTGGAAACCTTGGTGCTGACTTCCTTGTAGGTACAATGGATGAAGGAAGCAGGCTAGAGGTTGTGCTGCTTAGTGACAGTAAAATGCTCAAATACTTCCATCAGCGAAGGTTCTTTAATTTTCAAAAGGAATAAAATTTAACTTTTACTCTAGAAATTATAATTCGAGTCAGTCGCTTACGAGTTAAAAGTAGGATTGACTCCCTTTTGCTTTAGGTGGTTCAGCTCATCAGCGCGGAGATCCTCCCCTACGCCAATCTCATCCCCAGAGCGTTTGTGGGTCAGATGATGACCATGCTCAACAGAGGCTCCATCCATTCCCAGTCGTCCTCCTTCACAGGTGCGTGGGCCTCTCCTCTCACTCACGGCGGTAAGAGGCGTGAGGAAGCTGACAGAGCTGTGCAATCCTCTGACTGTTTAAATATAAGCAGAGAGAATGCGGAGAGAGGGAACTTTTACCAATGTGATATAGAATGTTAAGTTTTCTGAGGGGAAATGCAGGTGCGTTCATATGTGTAAGTTCTGGCTAAGTAGGTTACATGGTCCCTCTGGAGTCTGAGGAAGTTATATTGGTTGACAGAGTTACTAGTTTTGTAAGGGGTATACTATAGAGAAGAGAGAACATTTGCCCACTGAGTATGTTGGTGCCGTTTCGGGGAAAGTGCCTTAACCTCTGTTAAAGAAGAAACACTTGTTTGTCCCAGTGCCTACCGTGTACAAGCACTAGGCTAGCAAAGAAAGATGTGTGCTTGGCCTGATTGAAAAACCTGCCATGCCTCAGTGGGAGAGGACGCACTTAGTGTGACTTGAAGTGCCAGGGTGGGTTGGCATTCATGGGGGCACCCTCTTCTCTGAGGAGAAATGGAAGGGAGAATGGGGGAGGGGTGCAAAGGTAGGAATGTAAGGAGAGGAGGGAGGGGGCTGTAAAGTGATTAAATTAATTAATTAATAAAAAAGAAAAAAAGAAGAAGCTCCAATAACATTAGAGGCTAAATAAGAAAGAGCATACTCCTTTCATTATGTCATCATGTCTTAATTTAAGCTGTTAGTATTTCTATTTATTAAAATGTGTATTCAAAATGTGATACACAAATATCAGATATAATTGTGACATCATAATGAGATTCTTTTCCTGGGGGATTATAAATTTTTGTAGAATATATATGTATCCTTTTTTATTTTATTTTTTTAAATATTAGTTACAGTCTATTAACTTTGTTTCCTAGCTGTAGCCCGCTCCCTCATTCTCTCCCAATCCCACCCTCCCTCCCTTATTTCCTCCCTGCCTCTTTCCAAGTCCACCGATAGGGGAGGACCTCCTCCCCTCCCATCTGACCCTAGCTTATCAGGTATCTTCAGGCTTGGCTGCATGTCCTCCTCTGTGGCCTAGCAAGGCTGCTCCTCCCTCTGGGGTAGGGGGGGAGGGCAAGGTAGGGGAGGTCAAAGAGCCAGCCATTGAGTTCATGTCAGAAATAGTCCCTGTTCCCCTTACTAGGGTACCCACTTGGATACTGAGCTACCATGGGCTACATCAGAGCAGGGGTTCTAGGTTATCTCCATGCATGGTCCTTGGTTGGAGATACTGTCTCATAAAAGACCCTTGTGTCCAGATATATTAGGTGCTTGTGGAGCTCCTGTCCTCTCCAGGTCATACTAGCTCCCCCTTCTTTCATATGATTCCCTGTACTCTGCCAAAGGTTTGGTTATGAGTCTCAGCATCTGCTTTGATCCACTGCTAGGTAGAGTTTCAGAAGCCCTCTGTGGTAGCCTCCTGTCCTGTTACTTGTTTTCTCCTACTTCCAATGTCCATCCCATTTGTCTTTCTAAGTGAGAATTAATCCTCTTACCCCGGGTCCTCTTTCTTGTTTATCTTCTTTAGGTGTATAGATTTCAGTATGTTTATCCTATCTTATAGGTCTAGTACCCACTTATAAGTGAGTATATACCGTGTGTATCTTTCTGCTTCTGGGATACCTCTCTTAAGATGATCTTTTTTAGACTGCACCATTTGCCTGCAAATTTCATGATTTCCTTGTTTTTAATTGCTGAGTAGTATTCCATTGTGTAAGAGTACCACAATTTCTGTATCCATTCTTCCGTTGATGGACAACTGGGTTGTTTCCAGGTTCTGGCTATTACAAATAAAGCTGCTACAAACATGGTTAAGCAAATATCCTTGTTGTGTCCTTGAGCATCTTTTGGATATATACCTAGGAGTGGTATAGCTGGATCTTGAGGAAGCACTATTCCTAGTAGTCTGAGAAGACGCCAGATTGATTTCCAAAGTGGTTGTACAAGTTTGCATTCCCACCGGCAATGGAGGAGGGTTCCCCTTTCTCCACAACCTCTCTAGCATGTGTTGTCACTTGAGTTTTTGATCTTAGCCATTCTGATAGGTGTAAGGTGAAATATCAGGGTCATTTTGATTTGCATCTCTCTGACGGCTAAGGACATTGAGCATTTCTTTAAGTATTTCTCAGCCATTCTATATTCCTCTACAGAGAATTCTCTGTTTAGCTCCATACCCCATTTTTTAATTGGATTGCTTGATTTATTGCTTTTTAATTTCTTTAGTTCTTTATATATTCTGGGTATTAGCCCTCTGTCAGATATAGGTTGGTGAAGATCCTTTCCCAGTGTGTAGGCTGTCGTTTTGGTCTGATGACAGTGTCTTTTGCTTTACAGAAGCTTTTCCGTTTCATGAGGTCCCTATGTATGTATCCTTAATCCCAGTGTTTACTACACCCATAAATAATTTGTGAAATTTTAGAGAGCATTTATACAATTGGGCCACTAGATGGCTCTCTTGCTGCCTACTTTACAAACTAGGTTTTTTTCCACCCACCCCAACATTTAAAAAAAAAAAAAAAACCTGGCCTGTGAGTTTAATTAGCCTGGGAATTTCAGAGAAAAATAATTAAGTGAACTTAATTTTTATATCATACTTATATTTAAAATGCTGGCTATTTTAATAAAGTTCAATTCAAATTTTGGTATAAATATTTCAAGCTAAGTAAGCGCTGAGTTATCAGGTATACATTAGTCCTAGATAGCCTTACCTGCCATTTATGGTATGCAAGGCACCTACACATTCTTCTAGGCATTCTGCAGAAAGCATACATCCCTGAGCTTTACCTTAGCCTATAAATACAGAAGTACATTCCATGCTAAGCTAGTTCCCATGGTCACTTGGTTCTTGGCTGTTTAGCATGACCTGATAGCTAAGGTTCATGGACTTCTAAAGGGAAGGCCAAGACAAATGAGTAAATAAACAAACTGAGACGTACTGGTTTACAATTCCAGTGGGAAAAGAGCCCACCACTATCACGGCAGGAAAGTGTGGAAGCAAGCTCGCGTGGCAGCAGGAGCAAGCTAAGAACTGCACACCTTGAGCCCCAGGCTCTGAGATGAGAGCAAGAGCTAGAGGTGGAGGGGAGTGACTGAGAGAGACTAACATCTATGCAGGAATGAGAGAAAAGAGAGAGAAAGAGCGTTTCTATGCTGGGAACTGTTAAAGTCCACCCCTAGTCACACACTTCCTCCAGGAAAGCCACACCTCCTAAGCTTCCCTAAAGAGTGCCTCTACCTAGGGAACAAGTATTCAAGTAACATTTTCCCACCAAGCACATGCCATATGGGTGTTTGTCAATCATATTGTGTAAAGCAGCAAAGGTGAAAGCAAAATGGGTACTGTGTACAAGAATTGCTTTGCATGGTTCCATTTCAGATGGTCGCATTCGAACTGTTATAAAAATCTTGGCTTTTCTTTTTTACATTTGAAAACATCAAATAAAAATAGAAATGTGGAAAAAAAAAAAAAACATAGCCTCAACTGCTGGCCCCAGACTTCCTGTGTGGCGTAGGGTGTTCTGAACTTCCCATTCTTGTGCTGGAGTTGTAGACTTATGCCACCGGGTCCACTTTCTGTGGTGCTGTGGAGTGAAGCTGGAAATCAAACTCTGAGCCACATGTATGCTATGAAAGCATTCTACCAATGGAGGCACATTCCTTGCCATTGAGACTCATTTTATATGTAGCATTGTCAAAAGATAAGAAAATGTTGGGGCCTGGAGATGCTTGCCACCAAGCCTGATGAGCCGAGTTCAGTCACTAGGATCCACGTAGTGAAAGGCAAGAGCTGACTCCTACAAGCTGTCTTCTGACTTCCACATGTATAATGTGCCATGGTATGTGCCCATGTGTGTGTGCGTGCACATACACACACACACTTGAAGTAAAATCAAAGACAAACATGTGGATTATGTACAGCCTTGTTTTTTCACATTCCAAGAGAGAAATTTATTTTTCTAAATATTATTAAGTATAGGTTGTTCATCAATGCTTTCATCTTAATGAGTGTATTTTTATTCCTAGCTTGCTAGGTTCATTATTAATGTTCACATTTTAATATTTTGTTAACAATCAAATATTGCTAATTTTACAGAAGCAGAGATTGACATTCGTTTGAGAGAAGAATTTTCTAAAATGTGTTTTGAAACGTTGCTCCAGTTTTCCTTCAGTAACAAAGTCACAACACCCCAGGAAGGCTACATTTCACGGATGGCGCTCTCTGTGCTTTTAAAGAGGTCACAGGATGTCCTGCATCGCTACATAGAGGATGAGAGGCTGAGTGGGAAATGCCCTCTCCCAAGGTACGTGTTTAATTAAGAAGGAATACATTGATATCAATAGTATCAAAGATGGCTCAAAACCAAGAGATCTCCTATGTGAGCTAGGCGGAGCTGAGGTTGATAATTGTGTTTACCCTTCACAGTATAGGTATTCATGGTTTTGCTGCAGATACAGAATTCTTTTACTATAATGCAATCTCAGACCTCTCTTGGAGACTAAGAACTATGTGATACATGTATCAAATTACCCTTTGAACCTAAAAACTTGAATTTGAAGACAGATCTTCTGCCACAGGTTTCTGTATAAGGACTTGTGGGTTTGCATGAGAACACCATCTTTTTCTCTAAAGAAAATGATAGATTAATCACCTCCCAGGTTATCTTTGATTGTCATTTCTTGATATCTAATACTGGGCCATTTCTTAAGTCTGCGTTTCTTCTAATCTGCTTAACGAAGCCCTTGCCATAAGCCGATTCCTTCTTGTGAATCCGACTGTGCTTATGGCAGGAGCTCCTTGGCTAAGTCACATCTGAGCTTTAGGATGGAATTAGGCAAAGAATAAAATCATAATTTTATTAAATGTAGAAACTGGAGCTCAAGTCAACCACAAACAGAAAATCTGAGAGGACAGAGATAGCAGGTCAGGAAAGTCAGGAAACGGTGGCTTTCCACGATGAAGTTCTCATAGAGAGCAAATCCAATGGGTACCTGGTTTTCTTGTTAGTTTCAGAAGTTAGAACTGACTTGATGGAGGATACAGATTTTCTTTCTTTAATCATTTGTATGTCTTATCAAATTGCCTACTACAGTTTTATACCAGTTTAGATTTCCTCAGGAGTATATGAATGTTTTTAGTATTTCTAAATTTTTATTATTTTAAAATTCATTACTTATTTAGTGTTTATTTTATAGTTTTCTAATTTGGTGAATGAAGGTTACAGAATCCCATTTTTAAAAAATGACCAAATTAGCCAGGCATGGTAGCACATACCTTTAACCCCAACACTTGGGGAGGCAGAGGCCAGCCTCCCAAAGTGAGTCCAGGATAGTGTTGTTTAAAAAAATGAAAATCCCAACTGTTCTATTTTACCAATAAAGACTCAGGAGCCAGATCCTGGGCTGAAAACTTGCTAGCTCAGAGAGGCAGGGAAAGCACATAGCTAGCCTTCCTTCTCAGCTCAGACCTGGATGGAAAAAAAACCCAAAACTCACTAGCTCAGCTGAAAGCCCAGGAGCAAAAGGCCAAAAAGCCCAAGACCAAAGCCTTGCTAGCTGAAAGCCCAAAAAGCCAAGCAGCTGAAGCCTATTTACATGTATTTCTTATTTATATGTTTGATGATTTTTTCTTTCATAAGAATTTTAACATCTTTTTATTTTATTGTAGTCAATATTTTCTAAAATTACATCTGTTTGTACAAATTTTGTACATGGTGTATCTTAAATCTTAAAGGAAATCATCTCTCGTTCTTTTTAGGCAACAAGTAACAGAGATCATATTTGTTTTAAAAGCAGTCAGCACTCTCATTGATTCGCTTAAGAAAACTCAGCCTGAGAATGGTAAGTGCACATCACGCCCTCTGTTACTGTGCTGCGTGTTGTTACCAGTCAGCTGCATGTCAGAGCGTGACCGATGTTGGACTCTTTCTCCAGTTCTTGTGATGGCAAAAGCTCAAGTTCACTAGGACGCCAACTCAGTAAAATTCATTTGTAAGGCTTGACCTTGGCCTATTAAAATGGTCTGTTTAAAAATGGCCTATCAAAAAGTGGTAGGCCAGCAAGATGGACTTGCCTGACAGCCTGAGTTTGAGCTCCAGAACCCAGACAAATATAGAAGAGAACCAGCTCCACAGAGTTGTCCTCACTTCCATGCACACCTACACATGTGTAACACATGTGTAACAGACACAGTATTACAAATTATTTTATTATTACAAGAGTAGTGTCTGAGGAACAACACCTGAGGTGCTGCTGGCCGACACACATACATGCACACACATGCATGTGCACAAATACAGAACAAAATTAGAAGTTAGAATTATGCTGTAAACAAATGAAGTGAGTTTTTTAGCTTAATGTAACGGAAAGTTATAATGATATATTAGAAAAGTGTAGTAAGCAACATTAAGAAAGAAGAAGAAAGGGAATGCCAGCCTTCTTAGCAGAATCATGTTGGGTTGCACACATGCAGTCCAAGCATGCTGCACGAGAGTAGCCATGAGGTGCAGACCCAAGAGCTGCACAGCCATGCAGACTTTTTATTGTCATCTTACTGTAGTTTTGTTGCTGGGAATGAGGTATTCTGAGAGTTACTTTTTATTGAAGGGGCTTGTTTTTATTATTTTACTTGATGGTAAGTTTTGAGGAGGAGAAATAAGTGCCCATCAATTAGAAAGTGTTGCGCCTGTGGCTGGGGAGCGGCTCACGTCAGCACCAGGAAGCACGGGAAAGGAGGAGAAGACCAACCCCCACAGTTCAGACCTCCACCTGTCTGCCGTGCTGTACCCACTAAGTGGAGGTTAAAACTGTGTGTGTGTTTATTACAACTTTATTTTCATGTAAATACGAAGTACATACTTCAGTAACTCCCAGTTCTCTATACAAATAAATAACAGTATCTCCTGTTTGTAACCACCTTTTTTTATTCTCTGTTTTTAGCCTAACAAATAGTATGTATATTCTTCCATATCTTTAATATTCTTTTTCAGTTTGAGGTTTTTCTCATATAACTCGAGATGGCCTTGAAACACTACCTGTGCAACCAAAGATAACCTTGAAGTGCTAATCTCTTTTCTTCTCCCTCGCAAGTCCCGAGTTACAGATGTGTACTAGTACACCTGGCTTCCTGTCACAAAGTCCCTCGGAGATTACGGTGGGCTTTAAAACATACTGCAAGAACTTGAGCAGACTCCCCAACGTTTTCTGTAAGGTGTCATCATAATGTATCTCCTCTAATAAGCCAAGAATTAGTAGTAGTTTGACTGTTCACCTGGCTGGGGTAGATAGTCTTCATTGTATGCCCTTCTGTGGATTGGTAGAAAGTATCACAGAAGACAGCTGGGTCAGTGCTGCCTGTTTTGTTTTGGTCTGGTTTTCAGTTCCTTTTCTGATTTCTTTTAAGCCAACCTCCACCCACCAAAGCAAAAATAAAAAGAAATTTGGTGAGATTCTTCTTTTATTATATCACACGTCATTTATTTTGTGTGTGGAGGAAGATGCACACTACACACCCCGTGTGTGTGAGTCAGATGAAAGTTGCAGGGACTTGGTTCTCTTCTTCCCCCACGTGGGGCCAGGTCACACTCAGATGATAAGGCGTGGCTACACTCAGTTTCCCTGCTGTCCTATCAGCCTTGGTTCAGATTCTAAAGACTGTGGTGCTCTCCCGCCACGCTCCCACTTCTCTTCAGCCCCTTCTCTCTTCCAGCCTTATCCTGAAGAAACCTGGTTAAGGAAAGAAGGTAGCAGCTACACAGTGGTTTCCAAACAGAGTAAACTAAAGAAATAGCATTAATGGTGAATATTGTCAAAACATGTTAGTTGGGTGGAGGGGGGATCCCATCTTCATTTGGGAAACCATGAATTATGTAAGTATGCTCTTTTCCTGTAAATCTCTAATGAGTTCATATGATTATTGGTTTTTAAGGGGAGAGACATATGTGACTTCTGCCAAGCTTATTTAATCAGCAACTTGTTTCAGAAATTGAGAGAGGCCGTGTTAAGAAACTCATTTCCTTATTTTACATCAGCAGAATTGAGATAAAGAAAAAGTTACTGACTTGACCAGGATAACAAGCACTATCTTATTTCAGGGGGAAAAGGCTGTCACCTAATAAATTAGACTGAAGTATAGAATAAAATTTAAAAGTGCTTTGAGCCAGGCATGGTGGCTCACACCCTTAATCCCAGTTTAGGGAGGCAGAGGCAGACAGATCTCTGAGTCCGAGACCAGCCTGGTCTACAGAGGGAGTTCCAGGACAGACAGGGCACACAGAGAAACCCTGTCTCAACATACCCCCAAAGGCAGGGTGGGGAGAGCGGGGATGGGGGTGCAGTGGGGGCTGTACGCTTTCACAATACCGTTTGCTGTGTGCTGCCTCCCAGACCAGAAACAGGTTCCATGCGCTGACATGACATCTGTCAGCAAGTGTTATGTGGGGACTAAATAGTCCACAAAGCACTTAGCAGAGAATACAATGGAGGGCAGCCTGCTAACTGTGAGATAACAGTTTCTGGCTGAAAGGTGAAAAGGAGGGCCTGAGGTACCAAAGTGGACACTTGCTCTCAGAGACAGCACATTCTGTTTTCTGGCAACTCTACAGAAAACAATGATTTAGATTATTCTGTTACTTTGTAACCTCCGAAGTTACTTGGTACTGATGACTTCGTCCTCACAGGTCACTTTCCCTTTAAGGATTTTGCTTGTTTTTACCTTGTGTGCATGAACTTTTGTCCGCATGTTTGTATGTGCTCCACTTTTGAGTCTGCTACCTGAGGAGACCAGAAGAGAGCATTACACTCCCATGGAGCTGGAATTAGATATGGCAACCATGTGTGCGCTGAGAACCAAACCCAGATCCTCTGCAAGAGCAGCAAGTGTTCCTAACCATTGAGCCTTCTTTCCAGCCCCCTCACTACTTTCTAACCTAATTTCTACATATGCAATACTGTATTGTCTCCTTTTTTATACTCTATTAAGTATATCATGAAATCTTATGAAACTAAAAAAATTAAAGGATGCTTTTAGAACCATTTCTGTTAAGTTTTTTAAATTGTGTTTATGTAAATTGGATGGCTGTTTGTTTCTATCCACTCTGTTTTGAGATATTTTTTTGTACTTTTTATATTACAGTTGATGGAAATACCTGGGCACAGGTAATTGCCTTATACCCAACTTTAGTAGAATGTATCACCTGTTCCTCTTCAGAAGTCTGCTCGGCTCTTAAAGAGGCACTAGTTCCTTTCAAGGATTTCATGCAGCCACCAGCATCCAAAGTTCAAAATGGAGAATCTTGACCAGCTACAGTACACATGAAGGAAGAAAGATATTCTGAGGGATGCTTCCTCCTGAGTCTCTATAAGAAGGACATTTCTTATTGAAGTATTCTTGGCAGCTGTTGTTTGCCTTTAAATTAAAGTGTAATTATCTGGATTCAATGATTCATATGAAATCGTATGTGACAGCAAAGGCTCCTGGAAGAATCCAAGCCTTCTCATGCGTGGTCTTGATGGAGGGATAGTGAACACTACATCATACCTGCTACCATATCTTCAGTTGGTGACTTAAAGTGAGCTTATGTACAGTTTGTGGTGTATGTGTTAATGATGTACTTTTTAAAAAGAAAGAAAAGATATTTCCATTAAGATTTTTTGAGGCTGGTGTTTTACATCCTTTTTCAAGTACAGAATTGTACTAAAATTTTATGCAAGGTGGTACTGTAACATTCCATATTATCTACAACCAGCCTTTGTGAACAAAGGGAACTGATATACTGTGTGTATAATAAATGGTACAGTTCTGTATAAAATAGTTGCATTTATTTAAAATTTTACAATATTGATGATGTTAATGCTTGAGGCTATATTTATTATTAATACAAAATTGTTTGCGTACTTTTACTTCTGATTTGCCTTCTTCTGGGGCAGATAAGCTTGTTGTGTTGACTCCATGATTTTTTACATGCATTATTGGTGAGCAGAAGGATTGTGTGAACACGGCAGCAGAAGGTATGATTTGCTAACTTTGCACCTTTGAAATGCAGGTTGTAACATCTTACCCTGAGATACATTGTAGCAAAAGGACCTAGGCACACCTCATTTCTTCAGGCCCCTCTAAGCTTTCATGTGTCTGTTTTTGCATTTGTGTCTGAATTTTAAAGACTTTTCATATTTTATATTCCTGTTGTTTCTTCCCGTGACATATGTCACTGTCTTTGAATAACAACCCAGGCAAGATGTCTTTATATTTCATGAAATTTTGCCCATGAGGTTTGTTCTTCTCTGTGCTTCCTTTTCTGGGTACCTTCTAAGTAGAAACAGCACCAGGCTAGCCCACATTTCCAAGTGCAGCAAGCTTACTGTGCTGGGTAAAGCTCTCGGTCCCTGAGGAAGAAGGAAAGTTATGGAGCACATGACCTCTCTCTCTTACAAAACTGAGTTTGACCTAGCTCGCTGTGTTTATTGTTTAATTAATTATGCTGTTATAATAATTTTCTTCCAAGTTAAAATTTTACTTCACAAGTGCTAAAGACATGAACATGTTGAAAACATGGATATTAAAGAGATGTGATAGTAGAGTTGGTATTATTTTAATGCACTAGGAAGCTTTTGACTTTGACTAGGTTTATAAATTTTGGCCTCTCAAGAATAATTATAAAACTATTAGGGGACATTAGATTTGAATATTCATTGAAGTACAATTTTGAGGCTATTTTAATTATATAATGATTTAATTTGCACTATATTCTGTATATGTGTGCTAAGGCCTATTTTGAAGGAATATTATTTTTACTCACATGAATCAATGAATTTCTATTTTATTATTTCACCTAAGGTTAAAGTAAAACATGGCATCTCATAGATTGCTATCGGTGTTTTCTTAACGGTGTAAAAAAATGACTCAAGCTGTGTATTTTTTATATTTTGATATATTTACGTATGGAGTAAAAACAGGAATATGACTGATGAAGTATCAAAATAATAAGAGTGGCAACATCTTCAAAATATTACCCTGAGTTTGTAGAAAGTAAAAGTGTCTGCTCCTGAAAAATAACAGATCAACTGCAATCTGAATGATTATTCTCCAATGGAGGTTACCTGTGGGTCTACAGCGCACAGTTACATAAAATAAATAATTTGAGCTAATACAGTAATTAGCTTTCAATACCAGTTCTTTGGTCAGTGCAAGAACTGGGCTTCATGGAGTTGTTAAATGCAAGAAAATCTTTAAATGCTCCTGGCGGTGAAGCACTCGGTTCAGTCCCTGTCATCACTCCTGCCTCAGTGCAATGAGTTTAAAGACTTTTATGAGTCTACCAGTGACCATCTCTGTTAGAGACTGCTGAACAGTAGGCTGTGCCAACAACTGGATGATCATAGAGGTTTTAATGTAATTATTTACTTGCCTAGATCTTGTTTTGGATTCTAGTAGTGTAATCATTACCAAGAAAGAAAGGTCAATTTTATAGTATCGTAATTCCTTATGATTAATTTAAAAGTTTTGTTTGGCTGTATGCATTTTGCATAGCATTTATTAAAAGCCTATTATGTACCAAAGGTGGGAAAGGGGGGGCTTTTTATTAAATCTGACCAGAAAAGAAACACTTTCAACTTGTTTATATCTTTATGACAGGAACATTTATGTTCTCACTTGTTTCCTCCCACATACTTATTAAGTGAACACTTGCTACATTCTTTAAATTATATATATAGCATCAGAAGAAAACAATGTACAATTTAGTTTATTTATGTTATCCTAGTGGATAACAGTCATTTTTAAGTAACAATTATTCTAGAATGTTAAGAATGTTGTGTTTGTTGTCAGTTTGCTACCAGCTGGTCCTAGGTAAGCATTTGGTCAATGGTCAGCTAGGAACTGAGAGCAAATTAACATATACTGGGAAACATCAGAAATATACCCCCAAAATGGATTGTTCATGTCATGTCAATAAAAGGCACTACTGAATACACTCCCCGAGTGTAGAAGAATTCATGTGTATAACCAAATCTTAAGGAGTTGGCTAAGGGCCACTAGGATAGGCAGAACACTTTGAGGAAATGCCTACCTGTGAATGCCACTGAAATTAACTGGAAATCAAGGCCTTAAATAGATAAATGTCCAAGCTCAGATTATTGTGGGTTATGGATTTTTCTAGAAAACTACCACAGAGGTGGACAAAAATGGTCTCCTCGAAAGTATTACCCGCAGCTTAGAATGTTTCCACTTACTAGATTTGGCATTTTGCAGACACTCTCACTTGTCAAAAGAATCGCAGTTTGCTCTGCCTAGTGCTACAAGGCTGTCTTCATTAGACTGAATTGTTTTCTAATTATTCGTGAGAAGAACATGAATTCCTTGATGTGTTGTGTTACTGACTTTCATATGGTGGATAAATAGTTTTTAATACCTTATGGTCATTTGAATTAAAGTTTTTGTATCTCTGGAGAGGAGAGTGGTGCTTTTATGTTAATGTTAAGTTTTTGTGAATGGGAAGGAAAATTGTGGTTGATTCTCAATTTATATGCAAACCCTCTCAGAAGACTTGAATTCAGTCCAGTAGGCTTTTTGTTTTTAACTGTCTTAGCATTGTTGGCTTTAAAGGACCTTGTGGATAAACTGCGTGTAGTGGCTCACATCGCTAAGCCTGGTGCTCAGTAGGTACAGGCAGAGAGGTTCACACAAGGAGTCTGTGCTGCCCAGGAGTACCCAGGGAGGCCTTGCTGCAAAAACAAGAGCAAGGGGGTAGGTAAGTACCTTGTTACTGAATACTCTCTGAGATCTTGCAGTGATGGGCTGAGGTTCTGCCTCCTAAATTATCTTTAGGCAAATTTCCAAAGCTGCTGTTGCTCTCTTTCTAAAACAATGATGATGGTAAGCTACTAATTCTTTAAAAAAAAAATATTTACTGTGAATGTGGTCTTGATTTCGTAGTGACGCTCTCAATACTTATTCAGGTTGTTGATTATGTACTGTTATATCCAAAGAGCACTTTACTGTTTTTCTTTCTTTTTGGGGGAGGCATCACATTCATTCCTCCCTATTTATAGTATATGTTTTGCTTACTTTCTCTTAATTTTTATCTCTTTTTATACTCTTTTTATTGTCTACCCATATCTCACTCACTTTCATTGAGTCTCAGACAGAAACCCTGGTGGTAGGATTCCTATTAATGAGATTTTAGAAGTGCCTTCCGCTTTGGCCACTGTTGCCTTTTGCTGGGGTGAAGTTCCCTTCCATTTTAAAATAACACAACAGTATAATGTGTTTTGTGACTACTGCCTACTGTATTTTGGAATCTATGATTCTGCCACCAAGACACAGAATGGGATTGCTATAAATAAATGGATTCAGAGGCTAAACTTGGAACAGTTATGTCTTTGCTGCATTGTGAATAGCAGAATAATGCCACTTTTCTTAAAGAAGGGTATTTGTAATTTGTTGGTGTCTCTTGTGTTTTTGGAGTGGGTTCTTTTGCCTTCGGGGGAAGATGCTGTTCTGGGAGATAAACACAGGGAGCCTTATGTGCTCTAAATACCACTTACTGTGATTTGCACTGCTGACCTTCAGGGAGCGTTCTAGGTGGCATTGTTACTTCTGTGTCACCTATTTCTATTTTTTTTATTACAGAGCAGTAATTTGGGGGACAGAGAGATAGATCGGCGTTAAGAGCACTGGCTGCTCTTCCAGAGGACCCCAGTTCAATTCTCAGCACCCACAAGGCAGTTCACAACCATCTAACTCAGTTCCAGGGGATCTGATGTCCTCTTTAGGTCTCCATGGTCGCCATGTACACAAGTAGTAAACAGTCATACATTCAGGCAAAAGACCCAAACACATAAAATTAAATATGATTTTGATTGAAGACAGGATGTCTTATCTTATTTCTGAGTACTCCTGGCATATTTTGGAATCCATTGTTGCTTCTGGTATCAGATGTCTTGAAGCATTCTTTATTACACAGCTGAGAATGCTTAGATCGTTGGGTATGAAAAGGAAAATTACTAAATTTTGTGATCACTTTTGGTTACTACAAATATTGTTACCTAAAGTTTTATTCTAAACTAAACTAAAACTCAGCAAATAGTGTAGCCATAAAAGATCTCTTAAACCATCATTTTCTTTCCAGCTTTTTTCCCTCTGTCATTATTTTGACTCAGAGCACTCAACTCCTGACTCAAGGCAGTTACCATATGGTGTTTATGTCAGACTGAATAGATTTATTTAATTTTGTGAGATTCCTGTTTTAGCTCCCAACACAGTTCTTGAAGGTAATGCCATACCACTGTTTCTATACATTCTTCTTACAATCTCTAAGTTGTTGAGATATATTGCTTATATAATATAATCAGGAAAATTTCTTGGCTTCAAGCTCAAATCTTTGTAATCTAGGGTAAGTGTTTCTTCAGAGCTACATAGTTAAAACTGTGATTGCAGGCTGGAGAGGTGGCTCAGAGCACTGGCTGCTCTTCCAGAGGTCCTGAGTTCAATTCCCAGCAACTCACATGGTGCCTCACAAACATCTGTAGTGAGATCTGATGCTCTGTTCTGGTGTGCTGGTGTACATTGCAGGCAGAACACTGTATACATAATAAATAAGTCTTTTTAAAAAACTGTGATTCATAGACCCCCAGTTTGCATCCGTACCCACCAAGATGATTCTCCATGTTTTGCCCCAATCCTAGTAGTTACCCAATCACCTTGATAAGTTTCTTTGGTTATGCCCAGATCGCAAGACCCCCCAAGAGACCACCAGGAACACCAGTCCAATGCAAACACAAAGGATCTTTATTCAAGCTCAAGCTTGGGCCATCAAATGTCCCTGATGCAGCAGTTCAGAAAGAGCGGCCCCGAGCCTAGGGAGGGTAGAGTTTCTAAAGGGAATTCCAAGCCTTGGTGATACAGAATTGGGTAAGAAGGGAATGGGTAGATTGAGATAGATTGACCTTTATGCTGATTGGTTTGGGCCAATTGGCCAAGCTGTAAGGGAGAAACAGGCTATTGAAAAAGGAACACCTTGACCTGGGTGAGATCTAGAACTATGTATGTACTTTTATTTCACTGGTTGGCTCCAGGTGTAGGGCCTAATTAGTCTTGCCAAGTTCCTCCAGTGGGCCTATTTTTTCTTGTCAAGTTCCTCCTGTGATTTTTCACTTTCTGGTTTCCTTCTGTGGGTTTTTTATTTGCCAGGTTCCTGGTCGGAGAACTTGGATCACCTAAAGGACATGGCCATTCAAAATAGTGTCTGAAAAACAAGATGGAGTTAGTTCTGCTCTTGCTCTCTCACTTTAAGATCTGACTGGTGGTTCTGCTTTTCTTTAGTATACTTTAGTATACTTTAGTGTGCCTGCATTCCCATCCCTGTTATGTTCAGAACATCATTGATTCCCTTGTCATTTATGACTGGTGATTTTGTATGCTTACAGTGCGTTATGTAGTCAATCTGGAAAAAATTATGAAATAAAGGAGAAATGTTTTTTGAGAAACTTGTTAAAATTATTGATATATAAAATGAAAGAAAAAAGATATACAATTGGAAAGATGTGAGGTTTCCCTCCATAGTTGTGAAAAAGAAACAGATTTGAAACTTTGAGTAAGAATTCTAGGTCAGCTGAGCATGATAGCACACTCCTTTAATCCCAGCACTCAAAGAGGCTGACGCAAGCAGATATTTGTGTACTCGGATCTTTGTGAGTTCGAGGCCAGTCTGGTCTACAAAGTGAGTCCAGGACAGCCAGGTCTACACAGAGAAACCCTGTCTTGAAACCCCCTCATCCCCACACACCCCAGAAAAGAATCAGAGTCAAGTTGAAAGCATCATCCTCATGTAGATTAGATTTGGAGGTGGGGCTTTGAGGGAGTAGCGCTGATCTTATTAGGGCCTTGTTGTCTGCTAATTACCTCTCTAGTCTGGCTTAGGCCCTTTAAGATTTTTAAGAGTTTCATTGTTTTGTTTTAATTTGGGGTAGCTGTTCTGAGACTGCCTGTCTGTATCAGTGCTAAACCATCCCTCCACAGCTCAAAGAAATTTTTTCATATTTTCTTTTTTAACAAGACATACAAATGTCACTTCTGATCCCCCAGAGGAAGCTCATTTGAAATTCTGATCCAAGGCAGGGAGGGAAAGAACTAAACTAAAATCGTGGTTCAAGAAGTTAAAATATGAGGAAACCCCCATGTTATTTAGTGTGTCCTGCTTTCTGATACAGTAACTCTTGTATTTCCTAATTCAAAAAGTTGCCACTGTGGAGTACTTGAGGAACTTGACATTTTTCTTCCTTTAGTCCTCACAACAGGAAGTTAGGATTGTACTCAGTTCACACATGAGGAAAGCAAAGTTCAGAGGTCACTTTCTAGAGACAAACCTAAACCAGCATGGTTCTCTTCAAAATCTGTTCTTTCAGCTATAATACGGTTGCTAGTAAAAAAAAATGTTTCATTGCATTAATATCTTGCTGAGACAATTGCTGTTTCTATGACTCTGCATTTGGGATAATATACCTGAATATTACAAATAACTTAAAGTATTAAGAAATTGTATAAGAACTCACATCTGAATGAGCTGCATGGGATTTTTATTGTTGGTCCAGGTTTAAAACATCTCCTAAAAGCATCTCGTTTGTTGCTTATTTTATGTCAGCAATAGCATTGTAGCTAAAAGGCCAATAGTCTTCCTAAATTCAGTTACTGTTGTTTGCTGAATATGTGCCCTAAGCAAGTTAATCAGCCTATCTTGGTGGTCTGTCTATAAAATGTAATTAATAGTGATGACTAATGCCTAGAGTTATTTAATAAAATTTTACAAGGAATGTTAGAAAAAACACTGTCCCTGCCTATCGAAAGCTTTAGGTTGTAGTAGAAATAAAACACACTTGATACACATAGTTCAAGAAGTGGGCACCAGAGCTACTTCTTTCTTGTCCTTGACTGTACAGCTGTCAGGTAGGAACCTGTAAGTATCTTCTTGTCATTTGACTAGGGAATATTGTAGAAGAGCAAACCCTATACCTCAAATAAGGCTAAGTGTAAGACTGTAACCAAGTTCTGGTGTGTCAGTGAGTTCAGCCTATCACCACCCATCAGTGTTTGCCAAGTGTGCAGAAATACAGTCAAAGTACAAGATTACCAAATCCCCTGTGGTTCGGGTTAATAATGCTATCAATATTCAAAAGGATAACCAAAAAAGAAATGCAAAGGCTCTCTGGTGAATACAGAACTTAGAGTGAGTCTTGAGGCTACGGAGTCTATGTCTAAACTCAGGAATGTGGGGTGACTGTAGGAAAAGACATGTTATTTTTTGAAGATTTTGATTGTGTATTGGAGGTGTGGTGTGTACACTTGAGTATAGGTGCCTGAGGACCCCGGAAGAAGGCTTCAGGTCCCCTGGAGCTGGAGTACAGGTGGCCGCGAGCCACCCAGTTAAGTGCTGAAAATCAGATTTGGGTCCTCTGCAAGGGCAATGCTTACTGTCAGCTGCCTAGATATCTTCCCAGCAAGCACCATGGAAACGTGTGTTTTTAGTATCCGTTACAGTGAGTTTTGGTATTTTGTGGGGTAGAGGTGGGGAGGTTGACTTTGAGGAATTGAAACCTAATCATTAAACTCCTTAAAAGCCAAAAATAATTTAGAATGACACCAGTTTATAGCCAAAACTAAGAAGATAATCTGTGGTTATGAGTAGAATATAGACGATGGAGAATAGGGAAAGCAAACGTGGTTTCCCCGCAGATGATGAGCTGAGAGTCTCAGATTTGAAAGGATGTGCAGAGTCAAGAAAGGTGCACACCTGGCCTCAGCACTTCAGAGGCAGATGAAAATAGTTGCAAGTTCCTACATAGTGAGAAAACGTCTCAAACGCAAAGGAGTTAGGGTGAATTAGGTAGACTGTTTGGATTTGGTAATGAATATTGGTGACAGCACAATGTGTGCAGGTTATAAAAAATAAATGATAATGCAACAGCTGGACCAAGTTTAGTTAGAAACTTTGTTCTAGCAAGTCTGTATACCTTCTTAGATCAGACTTGGACCTGATGCCCGTTTAAAAATAATCCCATGCTCCAGTGGCCAACAGACTTGGTATGAAGCAATGCAGCTTGACCCACTGTGCGGTGACTTAGCCCTTCATTGTTCATAAAGGACAGTGTGGCAAACACTGAATTAGCATGTCATTGCCAGTGTGTCACACATACACTCAAATATAAAAAGTAGTAATTAGAAATAATTCAAATTACCATTTGCGGTGGCGTTAATTATACCAAGATCAGTACAGTAACGAATCTGTCAGCAGCATATCAGGGCTGGAAGTTTGAATATGTACATAGGAAGCGTGTAGGTTGCTAAATTTGAAATTTTGTACTTCAAGAAATTTATTTGGGTCATATATACCTTCTAGTGGAAGTTAATTTGTGATAGCACAGGCTCAGGGGTCTGTTGTGCTAAATTGTACTGGATTGGGTGGGGTTGGGAATGGGTCTCAAAAATGAGTTAAACGTGTTATTAGGCGTTGTTACCAAATTTTGCTCCAGACGTTAGCCCTCTGGCTGTCGTGAAAGGATTAAAGGCTGGAGAAAGTTCCCAGATTGCAACTCAACATATTCATTACTCTAACCGTTCTTTATTTCTGTATTGTAGAGTGTGGATTTCCAGCCACGTTATGACTAATGGGACTGCCAAATATACTAAATAAAGAGGACAGCCAGACAAATTTGAAATACAGATATACCATCCCACTTTCAGTACGTGGAAACTACTGAAACGGGAGCATTCGTTTGTGTGGAATCCGAGTTTAGCTAGACATCCTGTATTTTATCTGAAAAATCTTGGCGACTTTTAAAAACAAAACAAAATTCTAAAAGGAAAAAGAACCTGTACGTGGGAAGCAAAACGGAAGAGTTGCCCGGGCCACGGGGAGGTGAAGCCCCACTGCGGTGGGCTCTCTTCCAAATCTTGCCTAAACATGGGGAGAAGGCGACCGCCCCGCGCCCCGGGAGCGTGCGCAGTAGGCTGGCGGAGCGCGGCTTTCCCGCCAGTTTCGGCGGCGAGCAGCTGCAGCCGCGCCGGGGGTGGGGCGCCGCGCGCCGGGCCGGGCCGGGAGGGGAGGAGGCGCCGGAAACTTTCCCCGCCGGCCGGGGACCGCGCGTCCAGCCGGGGCGGCGCCATCTTTACCGCGGCCGGCGGGAGCGGCGGAGCGCCCCCGGGCCGAGCCGAGCGGACGCGGCCCGGCCCCCTCCTCCCCCGGCCGGGCCGCGAGGGCTCCCCGCCCGCGGCCGGCTCCCCCGGGCACCGCGAGGCGCCCCGGGGGCGGAGAGCGGGCGCGGGGGCCCCGGATGTAAGATGGCGGCGGGGGCGGCGGGCGGTCACGTGGCGGGAGCCGCGCGCCAGCCTCTTTAAGGGATCTCTATGGTTCGCCGGGACGCAGTGGAGCAGGAGCGCGAGCCGGGGCGCGCGCGGGGCCGCCGGTGCCCGGACGCCGGGGTCCCCGAGGGCGCGGGGGCGGCGGAGGGGCGCGGAGCCCGCAGGACCGCGTTGCCCCCGGCTCGGGCGGGCGGGCGGGCGGGCGCGGGGCAGCTCCGCTCGGCGCAGGGCGCGGCCGGCCCGCGGGAGCCTCCGCCCTGGGCCGCCGGCGGCGGAGAGGAGGACGAGGCGGCGCCCGCGTGCTCCGCGGCTCCCACACCACGGCCCTGGCTGAGGTAGTAGTTTGTGCTGTTGGTCGGGCTGTGACATTGCCCGCTGTGGAGATAACTGCGCAAGCTACTGCCTTGCTAGTGCTGGTGATGCTCAGCGCCGCGGACGCAGGACAATGGCCGGGGTCCTCTTTGTGTTGCGGGGCGCTGGGACCGTTAGCCGCCCGCGTGCCCGGGGGCGCCACGGGCCGAGCTCCCGACGAGCCGAGCCTCTGCCGGAGGAGCGGGACCACGCGGGAGGCTGCGCTCACTTTCCGCTCCGAGGCTGGGAGCGAGGGCAGGACGGCAGTTGCTGTCCGTTTTGTTTCCTTCTTGAACTGTTGTGGGCGAGGCGCGACTCCAGTCGGCGTTCGAAACAGTAACCGCTGTAATGCCAAACTTTTTTTTTTATGTTTTTGACCTTTTTTGGATCTGGGTTATTATGTGATCGCCGAGTTTAAGAGTTTTAATTTAAAATGTAAGCCTACAGCGCAACTACAGTTTCCATTCAAATCGCTTTATAACTCCTTAAAAGAGTTAATATATATATACTATATTTTTATAGTTAAGTTCGGGTTTTGTGAATGTATAAAGCAAAATAAATTCTTTTTACTGTGTACTGTGGTTTTTGTTTTTTCTTTTAGTTTAACTTTGGAAGCTCAAATAGCCATGCTGGGTTGGGGGTGTGGGGGAGGGTTGGCCTTAGACTTTTATGTTAATGTGTTTCTTTACGTGTGCACTTTATTAAAGGAGCATAGGTCAGAGTTGGAAGTATGGCTTCCGAGAGACTTGACTTCAGTGCCTAATGACATAGTTTGATTTGTGGCCTCAATTAGGAAAATACAAGTTTTGTAGAGAAAGTGTAGTTTGGATAATTAGTGAAAGCTACCCTGAAGTCTATTTGGAAGATGATTTCATTTTCTCCAAGAGGAGAGTGTGATGGTAAGTTTTAGTTCTTTTGCTTGTCAAGCTGGCCTGTTTGATTTGTGCATATGGTTTTAATACAGTGTAGTAAAATTTCGGTGGCACTATGATTTAAGGCAATTCTTTGCAAAGTTAAAGATACATGAAAGAAACATTTTTGAAAGCAGCTCAATCTCTTGTCCCTTTCAGTGGGAGTTTGGTGCTTTTGTAACTCAGAAGTGATACAGCTTAGTTTTAAGCCTTGAAGATAAGCTTAACATGATGTCATCAGGATGGAGCGGGCTCACGGTATGTAGGAGGGACAGCAAAGAACACTGAGGCAGGACTTCAACGCTGGCTTAGAAGTTTGCTCTTCTTGATAGAACAAAGTAAGTTCAGGACTCTTTAAAGGACTTTTTCCAGTGATGAAAGCCTGTCGTGTACTACGGTAAATGTTGGTTTGTGGGGGAAAATAGTTAAGTTCTAATTGTATTACAATTCTTGATTTCCCAAGACTTCAAGCAAATGAGCAAATCGTCCAGCCCGCCAAGCTGTTAACATTTTTACAGTGAGCCAGTAGAGGTTGATCACCCCTAAAGTAGTGGATTTCCTTGGTAATACTCAACTCTTAACTCACTGCCCCCATATAGTGCTTGTGCTCCTAAAGCTACACGGCCGGCAGGGAGCATGCCTGTGAGAGTGAGGGAGCGTGCATGTGTGACTGCTTCCATATGTCTCCCTTTGCTGCTGGAAGGGGAACTGTTCGCAGGTTCTGTTCTCCGTGTGGCAGGGATAACTACCAGCTGACGGTTTTCACTCTTGACAGGCTTCCGACGCGCTGAATTTACCTAGCAAAAATGCAGCTTCGCAGCCAGTATTGATGGCATTTACTAATGCAATTAACTTTTCTGGTAAAGGCCTACTGTCAGGCATTTAAGTAATTTGTAGCTGCACAAAGCCATTGATAGGGAGGATGAGACAGTGTTTTGAGTGCCCTTCTCAAGTACTGAGCAGAAGAAAGGACAGGCTGTCAGAGTGAGAGAGCTTAATAAATGCCATCTCCAACTGGAAGCAGAGGGATGGCAAGGTGTCCTGGATGTGCCATGTGGAAAAGATTATTAGCTTTGCTTCTTGCTCCAGTGTACCTGGTTGTTGTTTGTATGTATGAAAATTTCATTTATAAAGCATTTAAGAATATAATTATCTTCTGGCTGGTGTTGTGGAATAGCCCCCAATGCATTGCCAGAGCTACTTAAGAGCAGAAAATAGCTCTTCAGTGTGGAAGGCAGATGCGAGAAGGCTATGTGGTTCCCTAACTTTCCTCCTGTCTGTCATACCCTCTACCTGACAGGGAAGGTACTGGACTTTTCACTCAAGTCGGTCCCCATTATTTCTGCAGCCGGAGAGCAAATGGAGCGATTGTCTTCAAAAATGAATTACATCAGGTTAATGATATCCAAAATGAAAGTTTTATTTTTACCATAAAATATAAAAAGTCATTAGTGCCACCCATCGCTAAATAATTGAGCCAAAATGTTAATGTTGCCTGTATGATTAACGAAAAACTATTGAATATTGCCAGATTCCATGCTAGGGACCTTGGGGAAAGTAAAGTTGTGTACCTGAATCACTGCCCCCCAGGGAAGAGAGAAACAAATGTGGAATGTGGACAGGTGACTACAGGAATGACCTACCGGCACGGTGAGAGCTACGGGAACTGAATGAGTCCTCTGCTTACGTGCGTTCTCTGCAAACTGCTGTCACGTTACCTCAAGACAGACTGCTCACATTGAGTTGGATTTCACGTTCGCAGTTTGACTATAATTGAGGGTGTATTACTGTGGAAATCAGGGTTTCTTACCAGTGTGCCCCGTGTTCACAAGACAGCTGAGACCACTCGGATAAAGTTGCTTCAGTGTTGAGTGAAAACTTAACCGCTTCCTGGCCAAATGATGAAAAGGTCTGAATAGCTTGTTACTTTGAACATTACCAGTGAGGTGAGGTGTTTTAAAAACCAAGGTGTCTTGTGAAGGGCGCTCAGTTCAGAACCTGTTGATATTGTAATTGTATTTGAGATAAAGCCCATTTCTTTTTAACAATTGCATCATTATTTTAGAGGTTTCTTAGACATAGTAGAGTCTGCTGTAGTCTCAGCGCTTGGGAGGTAGAGGCTGGCAGATAAAAAGTTCAACTTCTTTGCTATATAGGATTGCATAATACTCTATTTTTAAAAAATGTTTATTCCCACCAAAGTGAATGGCACAGCCAGCGGTTTGTAACATTATGAAAGACCTTTAGGAGCTTCATGGAGCTATAGACATGTCGGACTGCCTTATAGAGAATTCCTACCCATACAGAAAATCTAAAGGCCACAGCCAGATGTCACTCTGCTGTGCCCGTTCTAAGTGTTAAGCATTCAGAGAGGCAAGGCCACACTGGGCAGTGTTGAGGCTTAGAGAACCTGTCTACAAGACTTTAGAAGTGTTATATGTTATTTTAATTTTACCAGCAGTGGAGAGCTGATAATGGGCCTTTCTGGGTTGGGCAACAGGAGAGAAAGATCCAGCTGCCCTATTTATCCGGCCTTTCCAAAAACTATACCTCAAAGTAACTGAATACCTGCAGGGGAATTTTTCTCATCGAGTAATTCCAGCTTACTAGTGCAGAAATGACAGTAGAATGCTAACATTTACAAAAGCTAATAAAGTAATAAAGCCATGCCTTGTCACAGATGAGAACCATTAGATGAAACACTGTTGGGTAGGATTTAATTCAGGCCAGCACCTGAGCCACCAGCCACCTACATTTCATGCCCACGACATTCTGCCAGGTTATGCAAGAGAAGACCGCAGCCTGTCAAGTCTACAGAACTGAGCTTAGGTGCCCAGTGGATTTCTGATCAGAAACTTAAGGTACAGGGAACCACGCTGAGCGTCATAGGTATATGAAGTGGAATCCACATTGGAAGATCCTACAGGACAAATAACCTGATTTGAAAAGAAGAAAGTAAAACCTCAGTGGTTATGAGCACTTCTGCTCTTGGAAAGGATCTGGGTGTGATTCCCAGCACTCGCATGCTGGCTCATGGCCCTCTATAACTCCAGGGATCTCTGTGTCTACATACCTGCAGGCAAAAGAAAATGAAAGAATCTAGTAAGTTCTAATGTGCTCTTTAAGTAAGTTGCAAGGGAGACCATATTAAAATGAACTTAAAGATACACTATCAGTTATGTATAAACCTTTTTCAGACCCTCGTTTGATCAACACCACCTGAGAAAGTGTAGTGAACACTGAATGTGTGGAATTTGTTCATTTGGGGGCCTAGAGAGATGGGACAGTAGTTAAGAGCACTGGCTACTTTTGTAGAGGACATGGATTCAGTTCCGGGCACCCATACGGAAACGTGCAACTAGCTGTAAATCCAACCCCAAGGGATCTGATGCCTCTTTTGGCTTGTGCAGGCACCACACATACGTGCTCCACAAAGATGCATGCCAGCAAAGTGCACATACATGTAAATGAAAGGATTTTTGTTTGGGTTTTTTAGAAATTCACACATGCTCACAAAGTACCATTGTTTATAATCACCAAATTCAAGAATAATGTGTTTGGAACTTGTACTGGATACTTGTGTAAAATACTTAATAGTTTTCCATCTTTGAATCTGTTTTGCTGGTTCTCCAGCCATATTTAAAATTTGTTCTATAAAAATAAAGTTAATCAGTTTACAGAAAAGGCTTAGTTTTGTCATTCTCCCCAGTCCATGTGCCTTCAATTACTTGCTTTTCTTGTTTATCTTCCCAACACCTCATTTTGGCCCGCATCTTCTCAGCTCCACCCTGGACGCACAGAAACCCCTGGAAAGTACCAGGCTGTCTGCAAATGAGCCACACAGTCTTCACGTTCTGGTGCCTGGCTTAATGCCATTGAGTCAGGATACGTCACCTCGTGTGTTCAGATTTACCCTGGTTGTTGCAAATGAGAGAACAGGTTTTTGTAAATAATCCACAATAGTCATTCTGTTTTTGTTTCTGTGTAGCGTTTTTAATCTTCAGTTAGCTTTCATGTGTTTTGTCAATATGGTATATGGTGTCCCCACTGACATAGGCTAATTTTTATTAAATAATTGGCTGTTTTTATATATATCAGTATTATTAATCTAATAGTTAAATGTTTGCTGTTCTTTGGATGTAGAGGCACAAATGATTTTATAATATACAAAACCAACAATTTGCTTTGGGTGACAAGAAGCCGTGATTTACTTTTTGCGGGTTGACAGCGGTCATGCTCCTGCCCTGCTCACACATGTAGCTCACACACATGTAGATACGCAATCCATTTTATTGAAGGACTGTGGATGCTGTTCTCTGAAGCGCAGGCACCTTCTCAAGCTGGACAGCTGTTTCAGAGTAGATATCCCACTGACTTTCACTCTGCTTCCTTTACTGAACTATAGTCTGGACTTAGATTTTAAACTTGACCTTTCCTGACTTAGTTCTGGGACTTTATTTGTCTATGAAGGACATCAACAGTAAATAATATTTGCATAGGTCTTTCTGCTGTTAGCATCAATCTTTTCATTCTGACAACATACCTATAGAAACAACAGAAAAGAGGCTCATTTTGGTTCACAGTCTCAGCGGCCATATTCCTATTCCATTACTGCATTGGTTGTGGCAGGAGCATGGAGCAGCTGTTTGTTCGCTATGCGTTGGTACACGAGAACAAGATGAGGGACTATGTCTGCCAGCTATACTCCATGTCCCCAAAGCTCTCCAAACTCCCCAAACACCACCACTAATTGCAGACCAAGTGCCCAAAATATGAGCCCCTGGGAGACGTTCCAGATTCAAGCTATGACCCTCCCCAATATCCTCTGTTGAGTGTCTGAGAGCCTGTGGAGGCTGCTGTGGAGGATTAGACTCACTTAGATACACCCTCCTCTCTGTTCTGCTCACATGCAGGCATTGTAGTCAATTCATGCCATAGACAGAGCTCCAAAAAGCAGAAGGCCCGTTCACTGCCCACTGGAAATCAGGGAAACTTGGGGCAGCATGTTATCCTTCAACTTACTATGTGTGTTCCTAAATGACCTGGATCTTTTTTGCTCTAATACTTTTTCCCCCTCTTATTAATAAAATCCTTCCTTCCTTCCTTCCTTCCTTCCTTCCTTCCTTCCTTCCTTTCTTCCTTCCTTCCTTCCTTCCTTCCTTCCTTTCTTTCTTTCTTTCTTTCTTTCTTTCTTTCTTTCTTTCTTTCTTTCTTTCTTTCTTTCTTTCTTTCTTTCTTTCTTTCTTTCTTTCTTTCACTGGTTGGCATAGGCCTTTAACCCAGCGCTCTGAAGGCTAAGGTAGGAAGATCACAAGTTCAAGACTACCTGGGGCCCTACCAGCAAGGCCTTGTCTCTGAACTCATTTTTAAATGTTTAATTTGTGTACTCATCAGATAATAGATAGTGAAGATGGAGCTCCTGCCCTCAGGACCTTTTGTATCTAAGGAAGCATATGCATGACAACTGCAAGCAATAAAGCAAGGGCTGTGTAGTGTGGGGATGGAGAGCACTGACCAGTTTTAAGAGGTGATCAGCACAGGGAATGATGAACAATACTGTCTCAATATGATGAGAGTGAAGGAATGTGTAGATGGGGAAATGAGAATGTGAAGACATAAGATTTAAAAAGATACAGGTATAGCTATGTAATTGATACAACAAAGCCTTTCGTTAGTAAGAATACCATTCCATTTTATTAAGAAAATTTCTGTTAAAAGCATCTTTGAGCCAGGTGTGGTGGCACACAACTTTAATTCCAGCACTTGGGGAGCAAGTAAGGCAAAGCACCAAGGCAGACAAAGCTTCTCAGTGAGACCCTGTCTTAGAAACAAGGAAAGCATGGTGAAGGTTGCTGGTCTCCGAAGCCCACTGAAAGCACATCTGAACCATCTAGAACAGGAGTCAGCACCTTCAACAGAGAGCCAGATGGCAAAGACTTTGGGCTTTGTGGGTGGAAGATCTCTGCTACTTTCCCTCTTTGTCTCTTCACCTCCATATTCCTCCTTTGGTTCTTCACTTCTGTTTAAAACAAAAATATTCTTAGCTTATAGGCCATTCAAAAGCAGGCCATCTCCCCATCCTGCAGGTCACTTTGCTGACACCTACTTTAGAACTTAGGTTTTCTGATAGACCCTCAGTCTCCTCTTCCCCACCCTGCTCTTCCGACTCCCATAGCACACACACCCACACGCATAAGAACATGCTACTTCCTGTAAGTCCGTGATTATACATGGCTACCCAGTTTTTGTTGGGGAGGGGAGGTACATTAGTGTCTTCTTCTCTGTCAGCAGCATTTAGGCATTTATCTTTATCTGTGGTTTCAAGCATTCCTCCCTGCCCCTGTGATCTCCACCACCTGCAGGCTTAATCAAATGCTCCAGATACTTCCTGGAACCTTACTATCACACAGACTCTGAATTTAGTTACCTTAGTTAAAAACAAAACAAAAAAAAAAAAAAACACCTCACTTACCTAGAAGGACTAGGAAACAACTGAGATTAATGCTGGAGTGGAAATAGAGACTTGCCCTTGGGCATACACGATTCCTGGGGCTGCTATGAGCGAGGCTCTGAAGTTGGGTACTCAAGATGTGACAGCCTGTTCCTTTCTACTGACCGCTGCCATTTTTAGAGCTGTATTGCAAAGTGGGAGACTGTGCTAGTGTCTGTGTCTGCCTCCTTTCATGGTATAGAACCTCCAAAAATCTCCAGTCCAGTTTGTCTTTTGTCTCCTCCATAATTGGTGTAGCTGTCCTATCTGACTATAATAGAATGAGTGTCCACAGCAATATTGAAAGAGAAGTCCAGGAAGGAAAGGAAGCCAGAACAGAGAAGAGTGGGTCTACTAGAATTGTGCTGTCTTGGAAAATGAATGTGCACATATGTGGGTTTGTGAACACACACGCACGCACGCACGCACACAGGCATGCACATATAGGAATGCGAATGCGTGTAACCAGTATTGTTAAGTATTGCTATGTGACCCCTAAATATACTAGCTACTTACAGAGGTAAGATAAATGTGAGAGAGCCCTTATTCTGAAGGAGAGCTTCCAACAGGAGCTTAGCTGTGCTCTGTGCAGCCCCAGGAAATGCTGACCTGACACACCTCAGGGAAGGGTTTTGTGTGATATTAGACCACATGTCTTAGACCCATGAGACGTTCAAAAGACTACAGCAAGCTCTCAGAAAAACTGAATTCCTTCACTAACATCTTCCCAGAAATTAAGCTTTCAAAGCCTTAATAGAGAAGAGACGTCAAACTTTAGGAATGCGTTTATTACTAAGTGAGTTTAATTCACAAAAGGAATATCCCCTAATATTTAGGCTATTGTTGGTCTTGACTTTATTTGGTTTTAATTAGCATTTTAATTGGTTTGATCAAATGCTGAATATGAGTTCAAAGACACATTTCCCCAGAGAATGTGATCTAGAGGGGCTAAGGAAATAATAGGAAACCAGAGATGCCAAGGTTTGCAGAGCAGTGTTCTCCAGTCTTCCCTGGCAAGCCATACGTGAGGAGTGGCTTTTTGCTCTTGATACTTTTGTACAAGATGGAGTGATTTCCTGTTACCATTCTGTATCTTTTTGTTTGCTTACTTAATCTCTTCCCTCTTGGTTTTTTGCTTCATTTCCTCCTCTCTTACTAAATACTCTGGCTACTTTTTGTTTGTTTGTTTTTTAATTACTTTTTTTTTTTCATGTTTGGGCCAAGGAATCACACATGCTACTCTGTGAGTGTGGAGCTCAGAGGATGGCTGGTGGGCTCAAGTTCAGATGGCCAGGCTTGCTGACAAGTGCCTTCACTGGGACGCAGTCTGGGACCCCAGTTAAGGTTGAGCTCATCGGCGTTGTTTGGGGAATTGACTTCAGGTCTTCAGCAATGGAAATTCGACATGTTCCATCAATACTGATTACCTTACAGGCACTAGGATGATTGTTCAGTGTAGAAGGGAAGGATTTTAGCTTCTGGTACCCAAGGGGTTGTGACCCTCTGACAGTTAGCGGTTATGTAACAGCAGGTGAGTTTATCCTCAGTTGTCTTGTTTGTAATCCCTGCAATGAAAAGCGGTTCTGAGAACCACAAATAATATGCTTAGTATGACCCAAAGTTGTTACACAAGGAAGGAGTTTTTTAGACAATTTCTGATTGAAATCTAAAAGGCGTTTTTTCATATACACCCATGAAGTTCTCTCTTAATCTCTCTTTGCTTTCTTCTGTACCTCTGTCTCTCATATATTTACCATGTTGACTCTGAGTGGGATTTTTGTAGTTAGGGAAATAGCACTTGTTACCAGTTTAAAGCAATAATTAGGAGACAGCTCAGAAAAAGCAATGAGCAGAAATGATTATTTTCTTTGAAAATTACTCTTTCATAATTTTAATTTAATCTTCCTTGCTTAGTTTTGACGTCAACTTTATAAAAGACAAAACAAAACCCAGCCAGCCTAAGCCATCTCCTGATGACTGAAGTCTAGCCAGTATGTGACTTGAGCCGATACTTGCTTGGTAGCAAGACCACAGCAGTTGTGTGGCACAGCTTAGAGTGACGAATGAGTGGTCAAGAATCGGTTCGCATGACAGCCTTCCAGATCTACAGTCATCATTAAATTGACCAAAACCAACGGTTGAGCCTCTGGGACTGTGGTGTGTAAACCTCTCCACCATCACAGCCTCCAGGGTAAAGGCGGAGCCATTCTGCAAGATGGTGGGAAGAGGGGGAAGTCAGGTGGCATGCCAACAGTATGTAGCAACCCCTTTGGGTAGGACTCTGTCTTTGCTGAAATATATGGTATTTTGGTTGTGCAAGGGCCTTTTTAGTCAAAAACAAGGAATCTATCTCATACTTGGTTAGTGTGAGGGGTCTCTGCAAACACCAGGATTGGGAGAGTTACAATCCATGTGAGTCAAGAAGGAAGTCCAATGCAGCTGCTCAGTAGCCAATGTTGGTTGAGACTTCTAGGGTCTGACACCGGGAAGTTTATTTTAGACATATTAAGGACAGGACAACTTTGGAAAAAAACGTTTTCTGGAAACAATTATCACAATAAATCTTAAGGCGTGAGTATGTCGAAATTCTTTTGCAGTGACTCTTGTACAGTGACCTCTTCCATAAGAATGGCTTCTATAGCTTAAGGGCGGACGGGAGGATCTGTGGTCTAGGTCATCATGAACTCACCAAGCTACAAAGTACATGTGACATCTAAGGATGAATTCTATTGACTGAGAGACAGTGCTCAAGGTAGAGGCCTAGGGAGGGAGAGTCAGTCTGGGGAATTCGAGTGGCCTGGCCTTCCGGATGGAAAGCAGGTATACACCTCCTCTGTTGAGGAGTCAACCCTGCATGGTTAGCATCACTGGTTTCCCTGGCGCTTCTCTGTGAGGACAGGGACAAGGCAGTGTAGTTGCTCTGTTTCCAGCACACCCTGAGCAAGAAAAACAGCCAGCATTCAGAGATCTTGGTTTTCAAGAACACGAAATGACCTAATTTGCCTTCTGCTGCTATGAGAAACTTCATGACCAAAAGCAACTGGGGGACAGAAGGGTTTATTTCAGCCTATAGCATGCAGACCATCATGGAAGGAAGTCAGGCCAGTAATTTGAGGTAGATATTTGCAGGAAGGAACTAAAGCAGAGACCATAGAGAAACACTTTATACTGGGCTTGCTCCCAATGGCTTGCTCAGCAACCCAGGCCCACCTGCCCAGGGGTGCCCACAGTGGAATGGGCCCTCCCACATGAGCATTAAGAAAATGCTCGAGGACACTTTCCTACACGTCAGTCTGGAGGGGCATTTGAGGTTCTCTCTTCCCATGGCCTTTACTTGTGTCAAGTTGACAAAAACTGACCAGCACACGAGGGAAAAGATGGGCAGCATATAGTTCCAGTGAGTTACACAGTATTTGTGGTCCATAGAATATCAGTGTCCAAATGTCCAAATCTTAAAAACTCCAGAATGTTAGGTGGCGTGGCAAAGGAGGTTAACTATGGATAGAGTTTGCAAGATGGCTTAGTGGGTCAGGGCACTCATGATTCCATTGAACCTACATGGCAAAAGGAGAGAACTGACCACTATAAATAGTCCTCTATACATGGTCCATATACACATACAGATATTCACACTAAATAAAAATACTAGCACACACATACACTGTATGTGGAATTAAGGTTGATAATTACTTGGATTTAAAATTTCTCCACTTGAATTATCTGGAACTGGAGAGATGGCGCAGCAATGAAGAACACTGGCTGCTGTTCTCCTAGAGGACCCAGGTTTGGGTCTCAGAATCCACATGCCAGCTTATAAAGGTCTATGTTTCCAGTTCCAGGGGATCCTAACTCTCTTCTGGACTCCACAGGTACTAGGCATGAACATAGTGCACATGAAGGCAAAACATGCATACATATTAAATAGATAACATATAGTTGCATAGATAAGTAGGTAGGTAGGAAGATATATAGGTAGGATAGCTGTATAGGTAGGAAGATAGAAAGAATGAAAGTAAGAAGGAAGGGAGGGAGGGAGGGAGGAAAGAAAGAAAGAAAGAAAGAAAGAAAGAAAGAAAGAAAGAAAGAAAGAAAGAAAGAAAGAAAGAATTTTTAAAGATTTTAGATGATCTAAGTGGGTCCAATATAGACACAGTGGAAGATAGGGTTGAGGAGTCAGTGAAGTTAAATCTGATTCAGAAACAAAAGCATGTTGGATCTAAGGACTCCACCTTCTATTACTGGTTATGAAGATAAAGGGAAGAAGAAACCAGCAAGCAGTTATAGAAGAGACATTGAGAGAGAGAAAGAGAGAGCCCATCATTTTCTATTTTTGACCTTTGATTCCAAGAGGACTATAAGAAAATATAGCTTACATTGAGTCAAATCCTTAGGTTCATCACATTTTTATTTATTTATTCACTTATTTTGTTTCAGCAGCAATCTGAGTATAGTAAAGCATTTAATGATGAAAAGCTGAAATTGATGAACTTAAATTTCATCTCCTCTTTCTATTTTAAGAGAGGCTTGCTTAACCAAAGTGACCAAGCAAAAGCAAGCAGAAGAAAGCAATAGACAAGAGCAGGGCTGCCTGCACGCTAGGATGCTGTCTGTTCCGTTCCTATCTTGATCTTTACCTGACTCTTTCAAAAACCCTGTTTCTTGTTTCATTTGGTTGAACCCTAACACAAAACCTTTACTCTAAGAACTTTCAGTTTATTGTAAACAGGTGATTTTGGTGTCGTTCTGCCCTATCACACACTTTTAATTCAAGAGCTTTCTGTACACAGAAAGTTAATAAAGTTAACTCTAGGTCAAAAGGCAGAGCCAAAAAACAAAACAAAAAACAAACAAAAAAATCTGACAGGGATTAAAGAGGAGGGGTATTGAAGACGGCATGGATAAATAGAAAGAGATTTAGCTTTAGCTCTCTGGCTTTTTGAGCTTTAAGCTAGCAAGCCTTGGCCTTGGGGTTTTAGGTGATGGTGGTGTGGTTTTGTTTGTTTGTTTGTTTGTTTGTTTGTTTGTTTTTGTTTTTGGCTTTTTCCTCCTGGGCTTTCACCAGCTTTTGGCCTTTTTCCATTCAGACCTGAGCTGAGAAGGAAGGTTAGCTGTGTGCTTTCTCTGCCTCTCTGAGCTAGCAGGTTTTCACCACAGCATCTGGCTCCTGAATCTTTATTCGTAAAAATAAAACAGTTGGCATTTCACTCTTTAATAACAACAACTGTCTGTACCAACAGGAAGAATAGGGCCTCTGTGTGGCTGTCCCACATGAAGTGACTTTGGAGAGGCCAAGGCCACGGCTGTAGTATATCCAACATCACAAGCCTAAGATTTGAGAGTGACTTGACAAATTTTTTGAGTAATGTATTCTATTGTGGACACTAGAAAGTTAAGGAATGTAGCTTAAGAAAATTGAAACCAGCAAGAACGGTGTATCAGTAACCCATTCTATGGGCCTTTTGCTGTCTCTAAGAAAAGAGGATTCAGACTGGGTCGCTCTGGGTCCCCACCATGCTATGTCACTGCTATCTGAGCCATGATCCATTTTCTCCTGGGCTGTTGGTCGGCTCATTGCCGTGCGGCCCTCTCTGTGGATCTGTAAGAGGTCATCTTAGTTTATCAGGTCAAGCAGACAAGAGGACAGTGGAGACAGCAGCAAGACAGAAGACGCTCGCAAGACGCAAGTGAGACTCATTTGTAGTGACCTAGTCTCTGCCATGCTGCTCATTACTCTCTGGATTCTGTTCCTTCATTTAAGTCACTATGTCTAGGCCACACTCAGAGGAGTTAATTCAAGGAGACGGGGTCTTTGGGAACCTCACCAGAAGCTGCTAAACACTTCCTATCCTGTCATTTTTATCTTGAGAAGCCTGAAATTTTCCAGGTCATAATGGGAGATAGTAGCCTAAAGTAAGAAATGGAAGCCTATGTGTGGTCACACCTCAGGGATCTGTATCTTCAAACTGTCTATTTATTCAACACGTCTCTACTCATACCAGATACAACACTAGAACCCACTGTACCAAATTAACAATAGGGAAGTTTCCACTAGCTAGCGGGAGGAGGTTAGCCACAGTGACACAATTTACATATATGTAAATAAGGCAAACCCCAAGTGATCACTGCAGAACCTCAGCACTAAAGGAGATGGTTCAAACTGCCCATCTCCTCTTCATGTGTGGGCCAAATGCCAACATCTATCAGCTTCAGTTGTACAAACCCTCGTTTTAAATCATGCCTCAGTATTTTACACCTAACAGTTATGGTCAGGCTGGGCATGGTGATGCACAACCTCAGCACTTGGGAGGATGACTAGTTCTACCACCTGGGATATAGAGTAAGACCCTGACTCAAAGAAACATCAGACTTGGTGGCTGAAGACGCGGCTCATCGGTTACGAGCACTGGCTGCTCGGGCAGAGGACCTGCTTTGGTTCTTAGCTCCACATGGTGGCTTACAACCGTCTGTAACTCTAATTCCGGGGGAACCGGTGCCTTCTTCTTGTCCTCTGGAGGCACCAGTCCCAGCTGTGCACACTGTGCACATACACACATGCATGTAAACACTCCAACACATAAAACAAACATCAGTAAATCTCTAAAACGAACAAACAAAACAGAAAACACGAGTCCCGTTCACCCTGGAACCCCCCATCCTTCCTTTCCCATCCTCCTTATCCACCCAGTGTTGTTCATTCCAGGAGCCTCGTTTATTGCTCGGCCGGATGGATCTAATAGTGGTTCGACAGTGACGTAAGTCCCTGTGAGAGTCTGGTTGTGTGTGGCTCTGGTGACACGAAGGTAACAGAGAAAATGACCGCTTTCCCCTTTTTGTCTTTTTCATGTCCGATTTTCCCTTTTGTTCATTCTCTCTTTTCTGCTGTCCCCCCCCCCCCCCGCATCTGCCCCTTCTTTAAGGCTTGTTTCCATGTGGCCAGCATAACCAGCCGGTCCTCACCCTGTTCATCCTCTCATCCTCCACAGCCGGTGCAGTGGTCAGCGGGGGTGGTATGTTCCCTGAACTTTGCAGAGTCTCAGACACGCCCCGCTCTGATGCGCTCTCCTTCTTCCCATCCTTGTGCTTCGACATACATCTAGGCGCCTCTTTCCCCAGGACTTAGACGTCTCCTCCACAGTCACCGATGTATATGAAAGAGTTTCTGTAGTGTTTTCGAAATGAATAAATACGAGCACAGCGGCTGTCAGAATCACCCAGAACTGCTACTGACAGGCACAGCTTGGGCCCCTGGGCTATCTACCCTTGATAAACAGACACTGTATTTCCTCCAAGAAAAGCTCTCCAAAGGCTCAAGTGCAAAAGCTGGTGGAGCAGCATTGTCTGCTGCAGCCCCAAAGGAAAGGGAGCTCATGCATACAAGACAGGAAAGGGTTGGGCTGTGAGAGTCAGGGTCTTGGTTGTAATGGGCTAGAGTTCACTCCCGAGGACTTGTGTGTTCTCTACGGGAGAATAAGAAACACTACCTCTTTATAGAGGAAAACAGAGCTGCCGCAGAGGCGCGGCCTGTGGGGCTGCCTGGAGACAAGAAGAGCTGTCTTTGGTTGCTCTCTAACCAAGCTGGCAGTCAGCTGTGCAGGAGTTCAGAGGGAGGAGATGGGGAGGCTAAAGATGAGCTGAAGAAAGAACCATCCATGGAGCAGCAGGAAGGGGGCAACCCGGCGAGCACTGAATTCAGTTTCGGTGTGATGACAGATGAGCTTTCTGCAGGGTCCAGGTAACAGCCCAGAGAGAGGAAAAAGGGAGGGGCAGAGCTAGACTGTTGAGCCAGATGCAGGGAAGCCGAGGTAGGCTGTTAGCCTGTCTTTAGGGAAAACATGAGGAGAGGTTAAGTTGGAGTGCTGGGGGACCAAAAATCACCAGGAGAGGCCAAGCTAAGTGCCGGGGAGATCACAGTCCCCTGTATTGTGGATTGTTTCTGTACCATGCATCATGGTGGCTGCGAATGATTTATAACTAAGAGTGATGTTAGGATTTTCAAAGTTAAGATTTTCCTCTCTCCGTTTCTCGTTTATGACTTTGAGCTTGCCCAGTAGTCAGCGTTAAATTTGCTTAAAGAAAGAAAGTACCCATTTCTATTACTTTCTTTAGAAAAATAGAGAAATCTTCTGAATACATCTTTACAGAAAGTGGTTGAGAGATAAAACCCTCAAAGTTGGGCAGCCTGGGACATCATCATCTGGGCCTCCTCTCCCCTCCCTTTTCCTCCCCCTTTCTCCTCCTTCCCTTCCATCCTCTCCCCTATTGTCCCCTCCCCTCCTCTTCCTCCCCCTTTCCTCTCCTCTGCTCTCCTCTCCTCTTCTCCCTTTTCCTTTCCTTTCCTCTCCTCTCCTCTGCTCTCCACTCCCCGCAGCTCCTCTCCATGCTCAAGTTCCACCCCTGCTATCATGACTTACTGTCTGTCCTTGTCAGCTCACCCTCCAGGTCTTACACACTTCTAAACACCACATCATTTGCCTATCTCACACGGCACACATGTGCCTCTGTGCCCTGTGCGCATACTGTGTCCGGTGATCCAAACAGGTCCCTGTTCCTGATTCCAAGTCCCTTTCTGTTGTTCTGGGAGGTACCCTTGTGCTTTCTGCTCCACGTTGCTTTCACACTAAGACTAAATGGGCCGCCTTCATTTCTACTTGAACAGCATTTGATGAGACCAGTCAGCACTGACAGGCAGCCCTCTCCCCTACTGAGCCAATTCCACCAGCAAGATTGCGCTAGCCCACCTTGATGAGTGGCAGGACAATTACCCATGGCCTCCCAGACCTGCCTTAGAGCCTCTGTAACCTGGCGATGAATGAAATGCACAACCTTCTGACTCAATGACATTTAAGGCAACCACTCATCTGTTCAGGCAGCAAAAGAAATTGGAACTCAGCGGCTCCCAGTCCATTTTTCTGGTTAGCGCTATAAATAAAGGAAATGATCATGCTGCTGTCTGTGACACCAACCTGCCCCTCCCCCAATCAATCAAGTTCTCTTCTCTCTGGCTTTGTGCCGGCTCCTCCGAGGAACAATTCTAAGGCTTATAGCTGGAGGTTGCCTGGTGTTACGTGTCTACATTGGAATCCTACATACAGGAAAGCACAACTAATGAATGGGCTGTATTTAAATTACATACCCACCCCCACCAAAGCTGTTATTCATTCACATGAAAATATTTCCAATAAACACAACGCTGACCCTTCAAATATTCTTATGTACGCCTTTATTCACGGGGCTAAGTTATCTCTCACCACGGTGACACTTAAATGGCAATTACTGCAGTAGCAGAGTGGTGACCTACTGAAGCGTGGTGTATTGGTGTGTGTATCCAACAATTTACAGATCCCACAGACACTGGCTACGATGTTTGACATGAACTCAAAAAGCAAAAAATAGTTTTCTCAGATAAAAATTGTGAAATACAACGTTTAACTCGCCTCCTGATTCCTTCGTAAGCATGTGTTGGGTTTTCAACCCATGTGCAAACATTACAAAGAAAAAAAAAAGAAAAGAAAAAAGAAATCACTCATTCTCCCTCCTATCTGGCAAGCATTGATGTCTTTGGTCTGTATAAACACGAAGTGGGAATCAGTCCCAGCCAAGTCAAAAGATCTTCAGCCTCTTTCTCAAGTTGAATCTGATTCAGTCAGCATGATAGCACATTCCGTCCAATTCCCGGGCTTCTTACAGCAATCTATTATTTCTTCCATTTCACAAAAGCTAGCCCCCTGCGAGTCCCCGAGGACTCGCCAGCGAAGCTGTTACCGAGTTCATTTCGTTGACTCAGCCAAGAGGCTGCTTTCTGGCTGAATCCTAAGTTAATAAGGCCAATCAGAAATGCACAACGCCTGGATGGCCAGCCAGTCTTCTCCAGGTTTTTTGCCATTTTCTGTGGTCAGATAAATCACGTTAAAGCTATGACACCAATAACCATAAAACGGGGAGGGAGGGAGGGAGGCTGTCGGGGCGGAGCAATTCCTTGCGGCTGCTCTCGGTTCCCCGGGGTGTTGCAGAAGGTGGGGGTGGGAGCCGCTAAGCACTTGCCCTTCCAGAATGCTGGACTGGACTGGTGCTGGGTCCCCAGGCTCACAGCTTTCATCTTCGCTGCCCCCAGCTGTTGACACGCGCTGCCCAGAGATGCCCGGATCCCCCAGGCGCTTTGGCGCGCGGACTCCATCTGCGCGTTTTAGCTAGACTATTTACAGCCGAGTTTATGCCGGTGATTGCTGAGATGGAAACCTCATTTTTCAGCCTGGCTTTTGTTTACACTCTTATTAGGGAACCTTTCGCTCACAGTGGAATGGCAGCGAGGGCATCGGCGAGAGGGCGGGTGGGGGAGCTCAGGGGACAGACGGGGTGGGGGGCAAGCCCTGGACAAAGGCAAGGGAAGCCCGGGCACCCGCTCTGCAGTGGGCAGGGCAGCACTGGGTTGCCACCACTCAGGGAAAGGCCAGTCGTTGGTGCCAGCGGCTGCGCTCTGTAGGGTAGCTGGTGGCTTGCCACCATCCTCCATCCTCCACCCCCTTGCCTGGGCACACTCTTTGTAAATGTGCAGAAGAACAATGTGAAAAGAGTGTTGTACTTTGGACAGTCTAAGTCTGGAGAGTCATCAGGCCCTCCCCAACAGCCTTCGGCTGAGGTTCAGGTTTCTAGGAGGGTGCACACCATAATGGGAGGCAGAGCCGGCTTCCCTTGGCCCTGTCTCAAAACTATCAAGGCCATGTGGGCCTGCAGGTTCTGGAAGCCTCCTGCAGCCTGGGATATCTGGGACTTCTCGTTGTGTATGTTCTTGCCTGCCAGCACCTTCCCCGTCACCCCACCACCACCATGCTCCCCCCTCCCCCCACCCAGAGGTAAAGATGGAGCTGTTCCCTTTCGTGCTCCTGGGCACAAACTCATCATTCTTGCGTTCAGTTGTGTTTGTTTTTTTCCTGAGAGGGACAAAGAAAGCCTTCAGCAGTAGAAGCACGGATGGGTTCCCATGTTCCTGCTGTGAGGGCGCCTCTCTTTGCCTTTCCCGTTCTCCTGTCCACCGACCTCTTGAAAGAGTGACTGTCACTTTCATACACTTTCTTCTAACATGGCTCCTCTTGGCCTAATGCATTTTCATCCTTACATCCTTCATTCTTGGCAGTGGCTGAAGGCTGGTGGGGAGGGCCTGATCGCTCTCCAGGTTTAGACTGTCCATTGAGACTCTTCTTCTTCTAAAAAGAGAATCCACCTCTATAATCCTCCTAACTCCAGCCCAGAGGGGAACTGTTAATGGCTGGTTTGTGTCCAACAAAATTGCTGCAATTGGCATCTGAGAATGTGCCTGTATTTGGAGATTGAGTCAATATCAAAGAGTGAATACCAGTATGCTAGCCCACGCCTTTGATCCCAGCACTTACATGAAAAGAAACAACAGCAAGGATGGTAAGGAGAGCATTCATACAGCCCTTGCCTTCCAAGTCTGAGGACCTGAGTGACATCCCAGAGTCCACATTAAACAACAATGACAGAGAGAGATGGGGGAACTAGGCTTGGTGCATATTGCAATTTTAGCCTGGGGTGGTGCAGGCATCATTGCCTACTGGGCAAGTTCTAGGCCAGTGAGACATCCTGTCTCAAAAAACAAAACAAAACAAAACAAAAACCACACACATATCAGGATGTGGGACATTGTTACCATTATTACAGGGTCTGGACACTGCCATCGGCATTGCTCTCCATCATCCTCCACAGCTTAGAAGGCCTCTCCCCCCCTTGAGTGGCGCAGGCCCGGCACAACGTCACTTTTTGTTATGTTCTAAATGGTTTTGTTTTGTGAGCTTTATCTTCCATTTTGTCCTTTGTAGCCTGCAAATAAAATACAGGGTACCTACTAAGCTTAAATTTTAGGTAAACAGCAAGTAGATTCTTAGTATAAGTTTGGTCCAGAAGTATGTGCTGGGAAAAAAAAAAAACCTTTATCTGTAGTTGAAATTGAACAGGAATCAGTTCCTTTTTTGTCAGCCAGGTAAATTTCGAGTCTTGCCCTTCACGTTTTTACGCAGTGCATGTTACAATTGCTGCTGAGCATTCACAAAACACTGTCTACTATGACAGGGCCAAAGGACATGTTTGCTTGTTTATTTATTTATATTTGGGGGGGCAGGGCATCTTCATATAGCCAAGGATGATGTCAAACTCACAACGTAGACCTTGAGTGTCTGATCCTCTTGCCTCAGAGTGCTGGGATCATAGGCAGGCACTTCCAAACCCAGTTTACAAAGTGCTGGGATTGAATCCATGCTTTGTGCATACATTCTACTAACTGAGCTACAACTCAGCCCCAACAGGAGCGTTTAAATGCTCACAGGTGATTTTAAGGTGAGGTCAGAGGGTTAGAATCAGCTGCTACACTGAGAGGAAGGTACATACTATTAGCAACTGAATGCTGACTGTCATGTAATTGGATTGGGGGAGGGTCCTTTAAGATGAAACACTTGCAAGTTTCATTCTGCTATGAAAAATATCAACTTAACACTCTTCTCCCTGAGCCCAGAGGCAGAGATCAAGTAGATTGTCAAAAAAACCAGCTGTTCGTGTGTGAAATGGTCATCTTATTTCAGATCAACTGAGCTGTAGAGACAGATGTCAAAAGCCGTAATATTGATACCACTGCCAAGTGACTGCCCACTCTGACACATCAGGCTCTGCAATAACTAGTGCAGCTAGGCATTCCAGTGAAAGATTTACCTTGTACAATTTCTTTTATTACAGTCCAGTGCTCAAGACTGTAGGATCGGTCTTAAGCACACTTCTAGCTCAAGTGGATTTAGACATTATTTCATTCAGTGTTCCAGGCTTTGAAGATTTGTCATTTTTAGCTGCTGTCTGCTAAATCTTACCTGTTCTTCAGTGTTTGCTTTTCTGAAATAGTCACAGGAAGTAAAGGCACTGTAGCTAATGCCTAGGGCATTTGCACACCCTTCATTCTACTTAAGACAAGGCTTTGGCACTAATCTGGTACTCCCTTTTATGGTATGTGAAACAGAGGTGCTGGCAGTAAGGTCTAGATGAACACTGAGCATCTAACAGAGTGAAGGCCCGTACAGTGTACAGTTTACGCCTGCAGTTCCTGCTACTTGTGAGGCAGGAGAATCACGTGAGCCCAGGAGGTTGAGACCAGCCTGAACAATACATCACAAATATACACAAATCCCTTCCAGAGAGAGAAGGGAACATGATAACACAAACCGGAGACTTAACATTCAAATATATGAGCCTATAGGGGCCATTCTTGTTCCAACCACCACATTCCATTCCCCGGCTCCTAGAAGCCTGTAGCCATATCAAAACGCTTTCAGTCCAGTTTCAAAATTCCCCATACTCTTTCACAGTCCCAACAGTTTAAATGTCCAAAATATCTTCTGAGACTCAAGGCAACCTTTGAAATGTAACCTCCTGTAAAATCAAAAAGAAAATCACATACTTCTAACATACAGTGGCACAGAATATACACTGCCACTCCAAAGTTGAGGAATAGGAGGAATGTTGAGGAATTACTGAACCAAAGCAAGACAGTAACCATAGCAGGGCAAACTCCAAATCCTGTGGGAACGCGCTCAATGTCAGACGGCTTAAATAGCTCTGCCCTTCTTGATTGAGAAGATTCCACAACACATTTACTCCTGTATTCTGCACGATGCTAAAGCCAGTATCTTGTGGAGTAAACTGCCAAGTTGGGCTACAAAGTTAATGTAAGCTCTGGCATCCTTGAATCACATCTGCAGCATCTTTGATCTGCTGTTGCTTTTGAGAAGTACAAGTTGTAATGATCTAGTGAGCATCAGACCCTTCCTTAACTTCCTTACATCTTTCCTCACAAGCCTTGGCTCAAACACTGAGCTCCCTGGTGCTCTTCTTTCTCTCCAACATGTACATTTCACATTTCTTTCTGCCCCATTTGCTCTTTTTCATTGTAGATCTGCATAAATGTGGCTAACAACCTCATGACAGGGACTATATTAGGCTGTCTTGAGATGTCCTCTGCTAAAGCAATTAATTAGTCCATTACTTTTTAAATTTAGCCGCAGGCAAATCCTTAGGACAAGGGCAGAAAGCAGCTACAATGTTTGCCCAAAGATCACAAGAATGGCCTCTTAGCCTAGTTGCTGATATTGTTCCCCTCTGAAACCTCTTTAGCTGAGCCTCCATAGTCTGCACAACTCTCATCCCTACTGTTTTTCAGGCTCCAATAAAGACGGCCCATTAAACTCTGCTGACAGTGTTGAGCTGCTTTCCTAGTCTAGTCCTGTTTACGTGGTGTGCGACTCTACTGAGGGCTTGTTAGGCAACACCACCACCTAAACTACTTCCCTAGCTATACTGGCATGCTCCTTTGTTTTTCTCATTTGGAGTGGTGTTTACGGAATGGTAGCACAGACCTCTGAACATCCATTCTTTCACTTTGAACAAAGAGAATACTGGCCAAAGTGGTTAAGACAACTTCTTTAACATCTGGAAAATAATTAAATTGCAACAGTTCTGGGAGTATTTACCTAAGAAGAACAACTAAATCTCAGCAGGAACAGGGGGCTTGATGGCATTTTTGACCTTTACAGCATCTTTACTCTCCTGTCCAGATTGGTGCCCTTGAATACCAGCATTCTCATCATGGCCGCTCCGCAGATCAGCAGATGACAAGTCACCCGGGGGGCAGAATGGCTCTGTGGCTCTCCCCAAAACCCTGAGCCCAGAGAAGTGTCACAGTAGGCCTATCTGGCAGTTCTATGAGTCCCTGTTTTGGGGTTTGTTTTTACTTGATCTTTGTGCACATAGCTCTAACAGTACAGCACTAAAAAACAACAAACAACCAAAAACAAAAAAAAAAACATCAATGACTGCTTGACATCATAGCTATCAGAGGACATCATAATAGAGAATGGAAAGAGGCTGACAAAGAAAACAAAAACAAAAATAAACCAAACAAATCCTAGAAAGGAAGAGCCTCAGAATGACATTTGCACCCAGGGCTTTGAAAAAGCATCAACCTGTCCCCGGAGGTTTATGTGCCTTTGAGAATGTAACAGGCAGTGTTCTCAGTGACGACTGGAGAAGGCCCCAACAGTGTATTTCTGGCTGATCTCCAGGCTTCACATAACCAGGGAGAGAAGGTTAATTTGGAACCATACGCTGCCCACCAAGCACTGAATGTGTGCTCCTGGTATGATGGAGAACTTCACACATCCAAGAAACCCAGTGAATTCAATGCAGGATACATGTCAGAGATCATACTTATTCACTCTCTTAAAAACAGTTAGAGAAAAGTGACTCACCATGTACAAGACACTCTCAATAAGACTAGCAATAAACTTATCAGAAATCATGGAGACTAGAAAGTAAGAAAATGATATATTAATGCTGAAAATGCTGAAAAGGTTTAAAAAAATCTCTTCACCAATAATTCTATATCCAGCAAAACTATCTAAAAAAATGAAGGGAAAGCTGGGCATGGAGGAGGCTGAGGGAGGAGGATCACAAGTTCAAGACAAGCTTGGATCATTTAGTGAAACTTCTTACCCTCAAAAAAGAAAAATGAAGATAGTCCCAAACAACTGATGCACTCTTTGTTGTTGCTTCCCCAGACAGGGTTTCTCTGTGTAGCCTGATTGGCCTGAAACTCACTCTGAAAACTAGGCTGGCCTTGAACTCAGAGATCCACCTGCCTCTGCTTCCCGAGTGCTAAGATTAAAGGCTTGTGCCACCACACTAATGCATTTTTTCCTTACAGGATTTGTTTTACAGGAGTTATTAAAGGATGTTCACGCTGAAAGATACCAATCCAAAGCCCCATGAAGAAATAAACATCAATGAAATAAATAGTAAGGATTTCCTCACATAATTTAAATGGTAACTGCATAAAATAATAATTATTCAACTGTTGATATAATTACATTACAGAGTTATATAATTTGTATGTCAAGAATAACACAAAGAGGGAGAAGAATAGAGTTCATATTGGAGGAAAAAAATTTCATAATAAGGAAATTAAGTTTCTAGTAATTCAAATTAAGATGTTAACCGTTCCCTGCAGACAATTGAGAAGATAAACAAGAAAATAAGGAATTTAAAATTATGTATTAATTTTTATTTTTTAAAAACAAGAGGGCAAGAATAGAAAAACAAAGGGGGGGGGAAGACTTAGAAAACAAATATTGAAATGGAAGACATAAACCCATTTATATAAGAGGTGCTAGAGACTGATCCCGGGGTCTGTATACTAAGCAGGCACTCTACAACCAATGCACACCAAACCTCCAGTAAATCTGTCTTGTCAGTAATTACGTTAAACTTACTCGGACCAAACATGTCAACTAAATAGCAGAGATTGGGCAGTCAAGAGCACTTGTTGCTCTTCTGTTCCCGGCACCTACGTGGCAGCTCACAACTATCCATAACTCCAGTTCCAGAGGATGGGATACCTTCTTTTGACCTCTGCAGCCACCAGACACAGTGTTGTGCACATGTACTCATGCAGGGAAAACATGCATACACATAAAATAAAAATAAGCCTACAATTTTTCAAGGCAGAGATTGGCATTATGAATTAAAAAATACCACACAATTAGAGTTCCCTCGCAAGGTATACTTAGAATAAGACATACAAAAGAAGGAAAAAAAGAAATAGAAACAAGTGAAAGAATGGGGAAAGAGGTACCAAGAACAAGGAGATACAAGCGGGGGAGCTGTACAGTTATGGGGTGAAACAGCCTTTAGACAAAAACATGTTACTGGAAACAAACAAAACCAAAAATCTTACAGGGACATAGGGATCAATCCATGAGGAAAACAGAACAATTATAAACATATCCATACTTAACAGAGCTGAAAACCCAAAATACATGAAACAAAATCTTAAAGGAAAGAGGTAAGTAGACAATTTTTTAAATTAAATTTTTATTTTTATATTAATTACGGTTTATTCACTTTGTATCCCAGCGGTAGCCCCCTCCTTCCTCCCCTCCCAATCCATCTGATCCTAGCTTATTTGGTCTCTTCAGAACTGGCTGGATTGTTCTCCTCTGTGGCCTGACATGGCTGTTCCCCCATTAGGGGGCAAGTAGACAATTTAAGAGTAATTTAACATCCCACTTCTAATCACAGATAAAACAAAGACACAGAAAACTTGACTGATATGCTAAGTGAAATCTAACAAATGTATAGAAGACTTTACACAACAGTAGTAGAATACATATCTGTCCCATAATCCACACGAAAACTTCTCCAAGGCAGACCACACAGGAAGCCACTGAATAAACCCCAACTTAAAGGACTGGAATCATATACAGCCTGTTCTCTGACTATAAGAGAACATAGCTATTATTCATTTGTAGAAGGCACTAACTTTTACCTATGAAGAAAAAAAATTAAAAATCCATAAATCAAACTTGCAGTATAGGGCATAATGAATAGTAAGGATTTATATGCTTTTTTCTTTACAGCTGAAATGTGGCAAACAAAGAGTTACCTTATTCCTTCCAAATTAAAAAAAAAAAAAAGAAGTTGCAGCAGATTTTATGACTGAGGCTAGTGTTGAAGAAAATGTTATCATAAAATAACAACCCCGATTCACCATCCACTAGTAGAGCTAAAGGAGAGGATAGTCTTAGGAGCAAAACTAACACATTTATAACTTTCCCCATTTATAACTCAATAAAACAAGATATACGATTATGGATGTGCCTGGCTTTTCCTCAGCATTAGGTCATGAATGTTCATTAATATGTTTGACTTTCTTCACAGGAGAGAGCAGGTCACACATGTACAAGCCAATTCTTTCTGTCAGGGTCTAAAGCTTGTTTTTGTAACCTCTCCCCCAACATATCCTGGCTCAGAACTTCACATCGGCCTTTGTGTAATGACAGCTGACCTGAGTACTTGCGGCAGAGTCCCAGTGGCCCCTCAAATCCTAAAATATTAATAGGCCCATCACATAAGAAGCTTGGTAGCCCATAGCCTAATAATTAAACAATCTTTGGGTGGGCCTGGCAGATGGTATTCCAGGAAAGACATGAGACACATGTGGTCATCATTTCATATCCAGTTTGTGTAACTTTCTTCAGCATGGCCAATCTTGTTTTATCTGTAAACCCCATCCAGCCCTCTCTCCATAGACGGTCTGAAGCAATACCCAGAGAAACAGTGCAATTGTTTCATCTGTATTTGAATTTATATGCATTGCATTTTAATATGTAATACCAATGAAATAACTAATTTCTTTTTCAAGCATGGAGCCAACTATACTGCTAATTTTCCTTTTCCTTTCCTCTTTCTTTTTTTCTTTCTTTTCTTTCTGTTTTTTGAGACAAGGTTTCTCTGTGTAGCTTGGCTGTTCTAGGACTCTCTCTCTGTAGACTAGGCTGGCCTTGAACTCAGATCTCCTATCTCTGCCTCCTGAGTACTGGGATTAAAGGTGTGCATCATCACTACCTGGCAATCTTCCTTTGTTTTATTGTATGATTGGCAGGCTGACCAGTTGTTCTCTAACTTGTGTTGAAGTTTTATAAGAATGGAAAACTTGTTTTTCCCAAATCTGGGATATGAGATTCCACAATTCTCCCAAAATTTCTCCTACTTTTCTTTTGTTTTCCTTGCTGAGCCAACACTGGGAAGTGATGGGTGATAGGAAATTGCTAAGATTATTAATGACAACTTCTACAATTCTGTGGTTTAAATCAAAAATGCATGGTCATTAAACATTCTGCTGTCCTGAGTGTATACGGGGAGCATGGTGATCTGGTTGGGGTGTTTCATAGCTGTGACTGTTTTTCTCCCCTTCTCTACTGCCCTACACTCTACTCAATGTCTTCTGAACGTCTCTTTCACCATGTAGGAACTGGATCTGTGAGTATGAAACTTGAGGCTTAAAGCAAAAGCCTGTTTTCATGTCCTTTTCAGGGAATGAAAATTGGGTCTACCCTGGACCTCCCAAAACCTTGTCTGGACTCTTTGGTCTTGCCAACTGATCAGCCCGAGTGCCTGGAAGATAGTCAAGACCACTCTGTCTCCTTTTTTTTTTTTTTTTTTTTTTTTTTTTCTCGGTGACACTCTGAATCCTTTTGGGTAGAGTAACTGGAATAAATGAAGCAAAGGAGGTTAGTTGACTCGACAATCTTGTTAGAAACAAAACACAAGACAGTTAAAATGCCCGATACCAAGCAAGCAGCCATCTAGTCAAGACTCTAATGGCAGACAAAGCAATCAAAAACGCAGACTAACACCTAGGAGATGCAGCTCACTCTTTGGCTTGTCATTTAATTGAACAAATATGGCAACACATTTGAAGTACTTTGTAGATACAGATTTTTAAATGATAAAAATGTCTTGAACAATGATTATCTTTAAAATACACAAACACAATTTAAAAAGTGTCTTACTACCACAAATCAAGCACCCAGTAAACTACAGAACCACTTGAAAAGTCCAGTGGTTGTGAGTAACACATTATCGTCAGAGAGGTAACAGACCTCTGCTTTCTCCGCCTGGGCTCAGGCTCTACAGTGGTCACCACTCCCCGAGCTTATCAACAGTCAGTACAGTGGCAGGAGTGTGTCCTCAAGAAGGATTCTTGCTAGAGTCCAGCTTGGGTCTCAGCAGCCTCTATTACTGTGATAGACTGGCTCCTTTGTTTCTCCGTGTGGAGGATTGCTTCCTATGTTACACAAGCATTTTCTTAAAGCCTCTTTCTCCTTCCTCTTCCTTGCTCTTCAGCACTGCTGAGGGTCAAATCCTTTAGTCTGCAGAGGCAGGCAGATCTCTGCGTAGCCTGGTCTACAACGTTCCAGCCTAGCCGCCCCCCAATATATATATGTCAACACCTTGCCTTAAAGAAAAAAAGGATCTCTATGACTGTTTTCAATTCTGAATTCTTCCTGAACTAAACCTACGTAACCTGTATATTCTCTCACATGCCAGCCATAGCACTGCAGGTCTGTGAGCACAGCAAAAGGACCGAGGTTCATTCTCTGTTACACATGGAGTTCAAGGCCAGCCTTGGCAATGTAAGTCTTTGTGTCAAAAACAAAACAAAACAAAACACAAAGTTTTCCTTTGTGAATCAATATAATAGCCTCTCTTTATCCACAGTTTTGTCTTTCATAGTTGCAGTTACCTGAAAATATTATTACAAAAATGAAAATGAAAAAAATGGCCTAAAAATATTAAGTGGGAAATTACAAGAGTAGGCAATTCTTAACTTTTATTAGTTTTTTTAAAAAAAAATTGTTATATTTCATTATTTTGTTGTCCTTTTTGTGTGTTCATGTCCTTATGACTTGTTTGTTCATGTATATACAGGCACTCAAACTTTCACAAATATGTAGATACACACATGGAAGAGATACACACACCACGTGTGTTTTCAGACATCCCATGGGATCTTGGTTAAGTACTCTCAGCAGATGACCACCTTGCTAATATTTTCTAGACTACCTTTAACCTCCTGGAATCTAAAGCAGAATTAACGTCCTTTTATGCTTTATCCCACTTATCAAACTTACTTTGTAAGTACGGCACAGATCACAACTAATTTATTTTTTTAAGAGGCAGAGTTTTATGTAGCCCAGACTAGTCCCAAACTTGCCATGTAGCTGAGGAGGATCTTTAACTCCTGACTGTCTCCCTCCTGAGAGCTGGGATTATAGGCATGCACCCCTGTGCCTGCCACTTGTGAGAGCACTTAGGATGCTCTGATGATTAAAAGGAGCCCTAATTCGTACTGTCTTCAGTTAAGAATACCTCTTGGCTGCTCAGCCACAAACCAAACATCTTTATTCCAACCCCTTGGGAACCAACATGGGAAGGAGTAGAAAGTCTTGAAGCAGCAGGGGTCAGGTGGGACTGGATCTAAACAATTTCTTCTGGACATGACCAGAAGCCTATATTAATAAGCTCAGAGCAGTTGTGAACAAGAATAAGCCATCAATACTCCAACAAGGAGGAAGAAGGAGTTTGTGACCCCCTGACCTCTAACTAAGGAGCTCTGGAGAGCTAATGGCCTCTGAGGAAGGAGGAGCCTGTTTTCTTTATGGGTGTGGCCACTGACAGATCCCATGTTCTGGTGGCTGGACCCACACCCATGACTCTATGGGCAGCACAAATATGACTTATAAAAGAACAGAGAATAAAAAAGACACAAAGTTTATGTGGAGGTGGAGGATAGTGGTGGATGTGGAGGAGTTAGGGGAAGAAGTGGGGGCGAAGAGAATTAAAATATATTGTATGGAATTCTCAAATTGGAAAATATACTCTTGGGAATAATTTTTCCCTTTGGAATCTCTGTGTGATTGCATATACTATCCACAGTAGCTTCCTCCGAAGCAGGGAAGGAAGGCACTACAGTCCTGCGAAGGCATAGATGTTGGCAACTCCTCCCTTTGGATTGTGAGTGTGTGCTCACAGCCGCCCACCTAACATTAGTCCATGACACTCTCCTATCCCTCCATCCCTCTTCGAGAAGAAACTGCACAGCAAATTCAAAGACAAGAGACAAAAGTGCTTTTCTAAAGATGTCCTATATACATATTTATATATACATATATAGTACTTTATTTAAAATGTCATTTAGCATATACAGTTTTTGAGTTTTTTTTTCCAGGGGACATTGCACCTAAGTTTCAAAACACACAAAATAGATCCCCTTTACTAAACAGCTCTCATTTGGGGTTTACAAAAGTCAATGCTTCACAATCACAAAACCGAAAGATACACAGTTCGGAAACCAATTTCCAGGCAGAGTTCTCTCAAGTCACTGTACGAAGAGTAGTTTCGGAAACCCGGACTGTCACATACAGATTCTCACAAATGATCCTTACTAGGGGTTTCCAAAGAAACAAAGGAAATTGGAGGCAGAAGAGGAGAGAAGGAGTAACTGCGGGGCCTACACACACACTGCTCATCTAAAGACAGCGTGGAGGGGCTGGGGTCACAGCCTCCATCTTTAGCACACCTACCTCTGCAAACAACAGTTCACTTACAGCCTCATTGGGTCACTTTGAACTCGGTTGCTACATGAACAAAACTTCACCTAAGACACAGAAAAGAAGTACTAAAGCTATTTACACAGATAACATTATGAATAGGCAGAGCAGAACCCCTCGAAAGGCATTCACATTTGACAAAGGGCCACGAGGCTTACAGAAGAGGCAAGGAACTCAGGCTGCTCCTGTGGTGTCCTCTGTAAATTCCAGTGTACACACATAGGCCGCCTTGCCACATAGCACCCAAAGTCTGCTCACAGAGGTGGGCTGCGGTCTGCCGTAGTTCTCTGTACTTAGGAGCCCTGACTTTTGTGAGCTCCAAACACAAAATTCTGTCCTGTGGCTGAAGACTCTCCTAGTCCATTGGATCTGGTTAGGGTCAGCCTTGTTCTTTCCTTGCATAGACAATTTCATTGCTTTCTCCAGCTGTCCTACGAGCACTGACTCATGGAAGTCAGCACACATATTCTGAAAACATCCGAGGTCCCGGCTCGCTGAAGGAAAGGCGATACCTTCAAACCAGTAAACACCGCAGCATCTGCTGCTGGTGCCTCGCAAATACAGCAGACAGTCGGATGAGAAAGGGGCAAGGGAAGGGAGAGTCTATGTGTTTTACAAACAGATACTTCCCAAAGGGAGTGTAAACTAGGGGACACTGAACTCCCTGCCCAAATGGCCAAAGTCTGGAGTGAAACTTGGCTCCTGAGACTCTTATTCCTGCTCATCAATATCCACCTGTGGGTATAATTCCCCTCCGGGAAGGGACTTGCAGAGGAGCATGGTGGGAAGACACAGCCAGCTTCGAGCAGCCCCATGGAGGGTGGATGTGAGGAATTTTAAAAACTCAACATTCCGAACCCTCCAAAATTGAAAACTGTGGAAAATAACTGAATTGCTGACTTCTCCAGCTCGCCCCAGTTAAAGAGCTGTGCATCTGGCCTAGCCTGTCAGCACTCCCTGTCTGCCACAGAAGACAGTCACTGGGTCTACACAACCCCAGCAGGCCCTTACATGTCGCTGGCTGCTGACTTTTTGTGTTAGAGGAACACGGCTTTACTCTCCACCTAGCAGAGCGCTGCAGAGTTCACACTCTTTAGGGAGGGGCCGCCAGTGGGAAGGGCAGAGGCTGGCCGAACAAAGAGATTTAGGGTTGCAGGAGCCTCTCATTAAAGGAAGTAGTCACGAAACCCCCAAGGCACCCATAATGACTTGACTAGGAAAGCAAATGCTTTTCATTACACAAGGCTTCCTCTGAGGCTATCAGGGCAAGCAGGTCCGACTGTACATCGGACACACATGATTTCTGAAAACACATCAAAATACATTCTGCAGAATCCTGGATGTGTTGTCTGTCTTCTGACCTTCCAGGAATGTTCCAAGGGCCAACCTGTTACACAGACTGTTTCTGTTTTGGGACCAGGTGACTGGAGCCTGAGGGAACAATGAGACCCAGACAAAGAAAGCCCAAAGCACAGAGCAATATCAGTGCTGGGCAGAACTGCCATGGGCATTAACAAATCACTTTCCCCACTTTTCATTTATTTATCTCATCTGTAGTCTTCTTCCCTCCCTCCCCGCCCCCAACACAATCAGGACATGAGCCTATGACTAAGATCTTTCCACGCATGGGGCCTCGTGAAGAGAATTCCTGGATACCTTTCCAACTAAAACCAACCTGACTCCAGGCTTGAGGATAATTTGAATTTGGGTTTTCCAGATTTCGTTTTGTTTTGTTGATATGTGTCTCAGCAGTAAGTGAATTGGGAGAATGTTGTCACGATACCTGCAAGAAATTCACACTCGAATTCTGACTCTGGTGGCTCGAGAGTGGTTGGAGAAGGTGAGACCCAGGGAGTTCAGAAAAGCAAAAATCTGAAAGGCATTGGGAACTTGGAAATGATTCCAAAGAGGACGGCTCAGGTCCTCAACAACTTTCCAGGCTTTCTCAAGTTCTCATCTGTGTGTGAGTCTGAGAACTGGGAAGAAGCGGAAGAGAACCATGCTGCCGTAGCACGCCTGAACAGTCTTCCATAGCCTCACATGCTGTCTTGGAAGCCAGTGGTCGCCACTGGCCACTCCCCACAGAGATGCCTTGGGTGGTAAAGACTTCCTGAAGGAGGGGGGTACACGGTCCTGACACAGCAGCTGCAGCCCAGTTCTCAGGTGACAAGTTGGCAAACACAGTATGTCACCTGCCGGGCTGGGTACTGGTTCTACACAGTGACTTTGTTCCTGAGTGGGAAGGCACCGGGCCTTTCCTAAGAAAATATCTACAATACCAGGAATGCGGATGACTTACCAGTCTGAGGAAATCTTCCTCTGCTCTCCTCTGGGGAGGATCCTCATAAACACAAGCGCTGTAACCGCCTCTCAAACATTTCCGGGTAACTACACCATTGGTCCTTTTCTTTACTGTGTTGGAAGAGTGTCTGAATGACACCACGTTATCGTTAAGTCGATTCTATCCTGGAAGACTACAGGGGCAGGACTCTGTGGTCTCTCAGCAGAGCAGCAGTCGGCCCAAGAGATGGGTGAGTTTTAAACTGGACTTTGCGGTTCCTCTCAGCAAAGAAGCAGGAGGCAGATACCACGCCTACATGCATGCCATCGCTTCGCTCACGAGGCATGCGCAGTGGTGGATGAGCGGCGGGAAAGGGGTCTCGGCGCATCGGTTTCTACAGGATTCCCTTGAGGAATACAGGGGGCAACTAACTCCAATTCAAACTTACTTTTATTCAAGTGTCATCCCATTTACCCTTGCACAGAGGTGACAGGAAGAGCTGCTACTCAGCATAACTGTGATGCTCAAACCTCGGGCGGGAGGCCTGGAGAACGGTCAGTGGCCAAGGCGCCTGAATCCCACCCCCTTCCCTGATGAAGTATGATTGACTGATGGATACAAGAACTTCCTAAGCTGCTGCTTCCTAGGAGTCTCCAGGACACAGAAGGCGGGAGAGCACCACCAGTGCCAGAGACGAAAGCTTAGCCGCTCAGCAGCATCTCCAGAGACAGAGAGGGACCTTAAAGATAACAGAGGAGCTGTTGGTCCCATGAAACAACCATATCCTGAAGCGAACATTGATCTGGTGAGAAAACACAACTCTGTGGGTAAATGTTACATAGCAAAGAAACTGTTACATGGGCTATGGCTCTGGACAAAACTATCGTGTGCACGGGACCAAGACGTGGGACACACCAGACTGGGCTAGTCTCTGCTATGGAAACTGTCCAGTGACAAGTTGGAAAGTCCTATTGGAGGGAAATGGGAAAGATTCAAGGAATGCCAAAAAGGAAAAAAAAAAAAATAAGAAGTGTGTGCCTTACTACATTATTACCACAAAAGAATACAGAGAAACAGAGGGAGACAGGAATGGGGAGAAGGGAAGGGAAGACACAAGGCAGAATCCCTGAAATAACTCGAGCATACAGCGATGAGTGCTCGTCCTTTCTGAGGCATGGTTTCCACCGTTCAGCGTGGCTCTGCACCCGGGGAGAAGCTGGCCGCTTGACAGGCTCAGAGGTCTCCTACCAGTAACACCTGGAATGGCTGTCCCTGCTGTTCTAGGTAAAATAAATAAATTGATGCCTGTGCCCCCAAACAGGCAATAGCCACCTAGGAGCCCTACAATAGAAACCAAGAGAAATATAACACTCAGTCGCAGGCTTTGTGTTTTGTTCTTATTCAGTGTCCAGACCCGTTACCAAAGAAGAAATGGAAACCTAAGTGTTGCCTTGAAGCAAAGCCAGAGGCTTTTTGGCAGCAAATTCCCCATCTGGGCTGGGAAGAAACTGCATCACCTGGAATCCAGCCCAGGCACTCCCCAGCTCTGCCCTCCTCACAGGCATCCCAGTTTTCTCCCCTTCTGTCCTCCCAGTCCCCTGGGTCACTTTCATGACAGTTTGTTTCCATGTATTAAAGGAATGACGTATACAGAAATGTCATCTCCCGAGCCCAGCCGGTCATTTGATATCCGCCATCCTCTGTCTTTCAGGACACCTCGGGCACGCATCACCAGGTCCTGAGCTGCCAGTGTGTACCTGTGCAGGAGAAAGCAGGAATGAGACAGTCAGAACAGCACGGGCAGATGCAAGGCCGAGGGGCTGGGAAGGAAGCGTCACGATGGCCATACATTTTTCCAGTTGCCTTTAAAATTAAACACTGCTACTATTAATGATAACATCACTATGACTGCTAATAAAGCTAGAGCCATCTTCTCATGAGGCCTGATGTAGTCTTGGGTGGTAGTTGAGCTAGGTATTACATTAAATATTCTTACATTATTCCACCATTCATCCTCTCTCGATGTTACGTGTTGCAAAGGATCCAGACGAATCCTAGTTCAGTGTTTTACACCTTAACGAAGATCCACACAAGCCCAGGTTTCCATGACAAAACAGTATTTGACTAAGTACACGAAGGAAAAAGCAAAACAGGAACTTCTGTCTTCAGTGTATTTATTTTTAACAGCTATCTTTTTCTTTTTTTTTTTTTATCAAAGGGCAGTAGTTTGTTTTCCATCGATGGTTGTGATAAATCTTCTTGAAAAGTAGGTTCAAAAAATTTAAAGAAAGGTATGAAAAAAACTTCATGTGGTATAGGAAAATAACAAGGTGAAGGGTGTGTGTGTGAGTAATTGATAAGCCTTGGCATGGGTGGGTTTCCTCTATGTGCCTTTATTGGTGGTATGTTTTCCTATAGTTCATGTAAGGACAATGAGGGAATTTGAAAAGACTGTTCATTGAGATTTAAACTGTAAGATTAATGATAAAGGTTGATACTTGGATAGCAAAAACGCGAACACACAGAGAAGAAAGTGTAATGTGATGGGTTATTTGTGGGCATGGACTTCTGTTAGTTGTGAGGCATAAAAATAAAATAAAACACTGGCAGGTTTCTCCCCACATATTGATTGGTGCAGAGAGTCTTAGCTGAGAGACTTCAAAGAAGTCTGGCAGGGCCGGACCACAGAGTTCAATGGATTATGTTCTAAGTCTATGCCAGGAAACAAGTGATTCACCTATTTCCTCCTGATTTCACGTTCGCCAAATATCCTTCTGATTTTGATCTGCCTCCCTGTGTAGGCTTGGCTACCAGGAAAGAATATGCCGCCTTTTGTGCTCTGAAAGTATCAGTCAGCTATATTTCTCTGTATGTCAACTGGCATTTTGCTTTTAAGATCAGTTTTGTAAGCCTGGTTAAGGAAAGCCCAGCTCCGATAACAAATCAGAGACTTGTGTTGTGATTAAATCATGTTTGGAACCTAAACAGCTACGAGACAGACTGTGATAAATCACCAAGAAAATAAATGTCACCTATGTAAGCCCGACTATAGTTTTTTTTACAATGCATCTCAGGGTACCTCAGCTTTACCTTTGGAATCTTGGGAAAGATGCCTTCCCATTTGTTTTCTAACCCTTCTAAGAAGGTACAGTGCTCAGGCTGACACAGACCTTGTTTTAAAAACAAGGGCTGCAGCAAATGACGAGGGCTAGGAACATTCCAAGTCATCCAGCCTCTAAGAATTAACTCTCTTTCCACAGCCCTGGTAGCTACCACAGTGTGTGAGACACTACATTGTATTTAATTCAAAGTGAATGCATCCTTGCCTTCTTTTTCTAACCGCACTGAGAGGAGTATTGGCTGAATATGGAAGCCTGTTATACTTGAGGGAAGATGCAACAACTTAGTCTCCTCTTGTGATCAAGAAATAAAGACAGAGCTAGAAAGCGGGCTGCAAGAACAGTTAAGAGCACTTTCTGCTCTTGAGGAGGTCCCAAGTTCAGTTCCCAGTACAGACAGCAGTTCTAGTAGATCTAATGCCCTCTTTTGACCTCTCTGGAGGTCAAAGGCAGGCATGTGCTGCACAAACATTTACATACACACAAAATAAATGTGAAAAAAATAAAGAATGGCATCCATGGAGGCCTTAGGCTGAAGAGCTACATGAACACCTCAGTCCCACAGTCTACAGCTCATTCTCCAGACTCAGCACAGACTCTCAAATGCTCCCCTGAGGTTCTCCTTAGTTTATATTGTATTACATGTGTAAAGCGCAACCACGAGCGCAGTAATAATGATGTCACCTGTAACGTTAGGGTCATGTTTATCTCCCCGATGATTAGCCAATGATGATGAAGGTGGTGGCGATCTCCTTTAAATTCAGCACTTGGGAGGCAGAGGCAAGTAGATCTCTGAGTCTGAGGCTAACCTGGTCTACAAACTGAGTTCCAAGATAACCAGGGCTACACAGAGAAATCCTGTCTAAGGAAAGAAAGAAACTTTGCTGACTCGGTGAGTTGATTCCTTCATTAGTGTTGAGCACACTTTAAACGAGCTTGAGAGGAGATGAAATGTGGACATGGTAAACTGTGGGAAAACATGGCTGACAAGACAAGACAGATGAAAAAGAAAAAAACAAAGTCAGGAAAAGAAGCTCTGGCAAGTCTAGACACAGCTCTTGATGGCTGTCTGGTCATGAGGCAAACAGGCCTGATCAGGTCTGGCAGTCATGAGAAATGGCTGGCAACCAGGGCAAAACTAGTCAGAAGAGCACAGAGGCAAGAATGCAGGCTACTGCTTGTGACTTTGGGTATTTCATTGTTTTAGTTTGTGGGGACAGAGCTTTGCCCCACATGCCAAAATTCCACTGCCTCAGCCCTAAGGTACTGAGATCATAAGTGTATACCTTCTTACCTGGCATTCCCAGTAGTTTCAAATGGTCAGAGTTAGTGGTGGCATTTTTTCCTGTTTCTGTCACACACACACCCCACTAGGGCTTTGACATTTTAAAAGTTGAATACTAGGCCACTTGGGAAAAATGCCTCCCTATGAAACTTAGGGTTCCACCCCAACAAGGTTTTACTTTTTGAAATACCATTGTCACTTACTGAAAGATAAATGATTTGAGATTTTACTATCCATCCATTTGTCCTTGTGAGCCTTTAACAGCAGAACCTTCTCTCCAGCCCTTCCCTAGACTTTGAGCTTCATTTATTTTTGAGACAGAGTCTCTAACACAGGCTGAACGGAAAGATGACCTCAAACTTCTGATTCTCCTGGCTCTACCTCTGAAGTCCTAGGATCCTGTGTGCTGCTGTGCCCAGTTGTATGTGGTCTTGGAGACTGAAGCCATAGCATTGGGGATGCTAGGCCTGTGTGCTTCTCCCCAGGTTTTGAACTTCCTGATACAGAAATCCATTTTTGTTCCCTCATTTTTTTTTTCTTTTCATTTAAGCCTCTTATGGGGGAATGCCCTATACCTTCCCAAAGTGTCCTCTGACAGCCCAATCCTAAGGCAACTTCTCTATGCTCATTCCACTCAACATATCCTGCTGTCTGTGGTCTTTAACCTTGGCGTCTCCTCTTGAACATCCTTGTCTTTTTCTGGCATCTATGCATGACACGTTCCCGCTCACCAGTGTCTCAGTTTCTGTAATACATGGCACCTGCTCTTCTGACACTTGTGAATTTTCTCTGTAGACCCCAGCCATGGCTTAGGAAGAACTCAGTCAGTGTTCAGCTGTTTTTGCCTCCAATGTGTCACTTTCCATCAATCACCCCTAGACAATGACTTTCTAATCCCTGGAGCAGGAAATCACAGTCTTTCTCAGCACCACCTTCTCACCTTGATAATATTCAACTACCAGGCCTACAAAGGCAACTAGGACTTGTAAATCTCATTGTCTTAAGTGTATTATTTCTTAGGTACATGCCTAATAAAAAGAAAACCCAACTTCAGTCATTAAGGATAATACTCATTATAAAATGGCAAATATGAGCTTTTGCTCTCACCATAACATAACCATAGACACACACACACATGAAGGCTTACTTTGTGCTTTTCACCCATGTTTCTTTCTCTTCTTCTTGTGTTTTACCATATTGACAGCTTTTCTAACACTTCACACACCCCATACACACATAGGTGATTTAGAGATATTTATGTTCATTTGGCAATTACACTCAAATTTTAATATATAGTTCACTCTTCTGCCTTATTCCTAAAAACTAAAATGACATCAGAATCCCTTCCTTCACATCTATATAATGGTGTAATACTTTAGTCTGCCTTGGCTTTCAGCCTCTTCTGGTCATTATTGTCATTATTATTTGGGCATGAAAGTGAACCCACACTCAAACAAACTTCTTTGCTTCTCTCAGTCCACTCTTCATTCTAGATTTTGCTTCCTGTTATAGAAGTCAGTGCTGCAGAGATAAGCTTATACCATCACTGGACGATGAAAATCCCGATTTAACTTAGAGTAATAACTTTAGGAGGTGCAATATCAGAGAATGTATTTTCACTCAAGTATTCTGGTTTTATATTAAAACTTAAAATGTTTTACATGTACTGTGTGTGTGGTGTGCACACACCCACAAGAAAAGGGTGCCGAATCCCATGGAGCTGGAATTAACAAGTGTTTGTAAGTCATTTGACATGGTTGTAGGAACCACAGTCTGGTCCTCTGCATAGCACTTTATTTATGAGTGTTTATGTGTGTATGCGTGTGCACATGGAGGTCGGAGAACAACTTGATAGCCTCTTCTCTCCTTCCACCACATGGATTCCAGGGATCCAACTCAGTTCATCAGGCTTTCTGGCTGGAGCCTTAGGAGATGAGCCATCTCCAGCCCTGAGGTTTTCTGTCATTGGTCCCTTGCCACTCGACCCTTCCAGAAGTACTTCACACTTGTTCCTATGCAGTGTCCTTCACTCCTCTGATCACTTCTTTGGAAGTTTACTACTTAATCCATTCAGTGAGCTACTCCTCTACAGCTGTTAGCAAATAGGTGGTCCCAACTATCCTCTCCCACTAGCCTGCCTTTCAGAGGCCTAGCAACCTCTGACGCCATACCTGCCACCGCCTGCACCCAGGCAGCTGGGTATGTGCGGGACCTGCCTGCCACCCTGAGGTCTCTTACTCTCTCTCTTTCTCGCTCTGTCTCTTTTTCTCTCTGTCATGGGTACCCTCTTCTCTCTCCCTGCCTCCTTCCCCACAACAAACCTCTTTTATACCAGATCTGTTGTGTGGCATAGTCATTATTAGAACAACAGTGACAGTTTCTCTGTCTTAAATTTCTCTGGTTTTTTTCAAATCCACTTCATGATTCTGTATTCGTGTGTTTAACTTCTTCCTATTAACTGTCCTATTACATCCAGGTTTTCTTGGGGATGGGGAGGGGGCGAGTTAAGGAGGGGCTCTTTGTGCTTTTTCTCCACATGTGTTTGAAGGTACAATAACAAGTGGAATCAGTTCTTGACTATACACCATGGGTTACCTGGAGATTGACTCTTCAGTGTGGGTGTATGTGAGGATGGGACTCTGCAGGGGGGAGGGTTCAGTGCTGCAGATACTTATGCTAATTTGGTGGCTTGGGTCCCTATGTCACAACTATATTAAGGTTAAGTTCACCTTTGTCCTGTGTGATAGGCCTACCTAGCAATTTCCTTCTTAAGGCAGCACCTCAATTTTGTCGACTATCTGTTCTCAGTACCCACTTTCTGGGAAAGAACAGGCTCCAACCTGAGGGAGAAGCTTAGGGGTCATCCCGGGACTTCTGGGCCCTCACTGCTCTGAGGAGTTGAGCTCAGCTTCAGTGGGGCTGTGGGATCCCTCTCACCGGGCTGCTCTCTGTGGGACACTGAATTCTACAAGTGAGATGCAAACCTAAGAGCTCTGGGCAGCTTCCTGACATGCCTTTTATGGGACAAGAAGCCCAAACTGGAAGGAAAGCCAACTAGTCAGCCCTCAGAAGAAAGCTTTCCTCATAAACCGCAACCAGGAGAAGCTGACCTGTTCCAGCCACTAGAGTGGGCCCCAAGCTGGTGGGCACCTCAATACTCCCCACATTCAACATCCAATTTCCTCCAAGCATACAACTAGTGCCAATGCTGCTTTTCACCGGGACTGGCATACGAAGAAATCCCCTCTAGAGGAAGAGCTACTCTTTGCTTCTGGTTTGTTTTCCAAGGTCTACCTTATCAGAGTTGCCTGGGTTGGTGACAATGGGAAAAAGAAATGCTTCTATGGCCATGAAACAGGAAGACACTAAGAACTAGTACTGAGACTGAACAGAGACAGAGAGGCATGGCCAGAACATGAACAAACACAAAACTCTCAGCAAAGGGCAGGTTGTGGCTGAAGACAAGGCACATGGGTTCCTGGGGCCTGAAATAGGCTGAGGTGGCCGACAATTGTGGAAGCTGGACATGGATATAGGGCCATTACCACTGCCTTCCTCACAAAAGCTTGCCCAGGAAGCATTAGTGACCCGCAGTCATCGGAAGCACCTGCTCTCTCTAAAGCAAGAGTCTTCCTGGGAGATGTGCTGAATCTTAAGAATACTTTTCTCCCCTGGCTGAATGACGCTCTCAATATTGATCAGCAAAGCTCTGCTGAAAGAAATGGCTGCCAAAGAAGGAATGGACTTTGAGAAATTTCATAGGGCTGCAACCTGAAGAAAGGGAAGGCAGCATGCCCTCAGTGGTCCCTGCTGCGTGGCAGTTCTTGCTTCCGTCACCTCTTTGGCGAGTCAAACAAGGGCCTCGATGGTTGTGGACTACCCAGAGCTCATCTTTACTTTCACACCATCCAGACAGATGGCTCTGGAAGAATCCCTTGGCTTCTAGGGCCCCTCTTCTCCTTAACCTGTGACCCCAGGATAGTAATACTATAAACCTCAAGGATTCCGCAGACACTAGGATTTTCTTCCATGAGCATTCAATATGGTGGCCTGCCATGGCCAGAGATCAAAAGTGTTAGCTACCATCCCCATCATCAGACTTCAAATGCCTTTCTCCTTCCCACAAGCTTTTGCCTTAAGTCGTTTACCTCTTACAGAGACCGTTTCCCATGAGACCGTCCCGGCACTAGTATGTCAAAAATAAGTCAGCCTCAGGCTCAGGCTAACCATCCTTACAGCCATTAATAGCCAGAGCTGGATGGGAACTTGCCACAAGCCTTTTGGATGGCGCAGAAAAGGTCCTCTCAGAGGGAGGGTAGGTTGGGCAAAAACTGGAGAATTAATGGGTTCCAAACATTTGCATATAAAAGGCAACCTCCATCTGCTGGCTGCTACCCCCTCAGCAAGACAATGTGATGGGAAAGAACGACTCCCTTTCCATTCTGAGCAGGTTGCTGAGATTTAAGAGGGAGTAAAATACCCCAGCTTTGGAACCCTGGCAGAGCTCTATGGTGATGAGTGGAGGGCCCCCGGGTTGGTTTGGAGGTGGCTTTTGTTGTGCTTAGAAAGTGGTCATTTGTTTTGAGAGGAAGCACATACATTAATGGGAGCTGGGCCGCCCCTCAGAACCAAGATCAGAAGGCCATGAAGCTCCTCATGCACTCCTGACACCAGTTTAGGATACAAAGGACCCCACTTAGACCAAGAAACCTGAGACACTAGAACTAGGCTTCAGGCCCCTCCCCGTGGGAAGGATAAAAATCCCCCAACCCTGCTATCCACTGCCAGGCTTTGTCCACCTCTCAGTACCGGGCAGTGGCTAGGCTCCTTGGTGTCCTCAGTGGTGAATGTTTATTTTAGTTCCAATCCTAAAGAGCAACATTTCAATACAAGGAGGAGTGAAAACCCAGCTCCTTCTTGGTCCTCCCTGGCAAGCTCTTTGAAATTCGCTGATGTGGCCACACAGCTAAGGGCTCAAACAGCTTTGCTTTGCCAGCCCCTGCAACAGCACAGAGAGACAGCTGCCTGTGCAGGGCCTAGGCGGCTGCAGCCAGGATCTCAGGCGGCCTTCCAAATTCCCACGGATCTGAATATGCTAAACAGTGCACAAGGAACAAAATGCAGATTCTTATCTAGTCTACAAACACCACATCAAACACTCACGAATTTGTTCCTAAAACCTGCAAGCGATAAAGAAGGGGAAGGCTAGGAGTACTTCCACTTTGCATTTGAGGCATAGTCTCTGGAGAGCATATGGTACTGCTGAGAAATTAGTTCAGCTAACTTACAGAAAGATTTAAGAGAGAGGGAGGGAGAGAGAGAAAGAGAAAACCTTTGTCTTTTGCCAAAATAAATTGGGTATTATCGGGGTGATACAAACCGGCATTTAATCGCCACATTAAGGCTGCAGTCTACTGATGGGATTTTTACCTTTAGCCTTCCCTTTCCTTCTCACGGCCCACAGTTAGATAATGAGAAGGCAGAAGGGAGTTACACCTTTACCACCAAAAAGGTATCTTGTGCTTGAGGGAAAAGGGTTTTGGTGTGTACAGTGGAACTTCAAGACTCCATTGACTCTTGACAGGGCTGGGCTCATAGCTCCGAGTGTTCAGCATGAGCCAGGTCTTATTTCTATCCGCAGGGACCAAGCATTACCTTTAAGTTGTAAAAGAGCATCTGACCAGCATTATAGGAGCAAGGTTTCAGTGCATCCCAAACCCTGTGACCTACAACAACCTCTCCCCAGAATGCTAGCGTGATGTGCTTCCTCTACCGGGTTCGTTTTGTGACCACCAGCTCTGCAGCACTTCAGGGCGAACACCAATAAAATACCAAACCTTACTGCACTTGGATTCTGGCTCTGCTACAAAGGCACCTTGTAATTTTCTGCTTCCTTTGTGGAGACAGTTCAAAAAGAGGAAGAGCTGGGGTGCATTCCTACCTACTCCCTGCCTGAGAGGAAGGTATGAGGGTGGGCAGTATACTAACCCCTCGAAGTTGTAGGGAACGGGTGATGTTTTACACTTCTCTTTGGGGGAGGATGTGGTCAAGGGGAGATAATGCTGGCAATCTGTTTAGACTAGCTGTCATCAGGAAGCAAAGGAAAAATAAAAAGAGGAGACGCAAACAGAGCACAAACAGATGGGCAGCAGTCCAGAAATCCCACGCTCCTGCCTGTCACTAGCCAGCCTGGGCCCTGCTTCCTCCGCTTGGATTTCTTTCCAGGTGGCGCTGGGGAAAGCTGGTTCATATCTCAGGGTGAGACAGGCCTACAGAGACATGTTCTTTTGTTTCCCGTTGCTTCTTCTCTGGTCTCCCAGACCTCCCATACTGGGAGTACATCTTTCTTTCATTTCTCATTTTGAATCAAACAATCTAGGCTCGCCCCATTTGGTCAGCCCCCTCAGGCTTCGGCCCAGCCACTTCTCCCATCATGACTCCATTGGCAAACCTGGTGTCCTGGGCTACCTTCAGAGAAGGGAACACAAAGGTTAACTGGGGCTGTGGAATTCTGGGCTTTTAACTATGACTGGTGCTAAGGCCTTTTAGGTAGGGCAACTTTCTCTTCAGTTTCCATTTTACAGCACAGAAGAGGTCCCAGGCAAGACAGTGCCTGAATGGTGGCCTCTCCAGGAGACAGGGAGGCCCTCCTGCCAAATTATACAGCGTATATGCAATAATGCCACACACATGAAAGAAAAGAAAATGCCATATTACATAATTCCAGAGCTTGAAGGAAATTAAGTCCCTGATTTCCCAATATAGCTTCCATTATTAGGGCATGCACAGGGTGGAGGAGCAAAACCCAGCATGGTGGCTCAGCAATGTCTCCTGGTTGTGCTTTGTAAGGAAAAAACTGCACAAGTTCTGTTTCATTACTTCAGGCTCCCCTCTCTTACAGAGCAGGTTGTAATCATTAACACTGTGAATCCAGAAGGCCCAGAGAATGCTACAGCTGCTCACACCTTGTTTGACGACACTCTCACGCCAACACAACCAGCCACACTGACTGCTGGGCTCCGAATCTCCCTCTCCGAATCTCCACCTCAGGACTATGCTACCTGTCCCAGGCTGATTTAATTCCTCAGATTCTAAGCATCCATTGTTATAGGCTAAATTCTCTTTTTAACCACTTAGTGGTAACTTCTGGAGGTGTCTGTGGCCCACTTTGGGCTTCAGACTATAAGAGAACAGAGATGAGTCTGTTGCATCTCACAGATCCTTTCCTAGTGTCTAACAGGCCTTGCTCACCAAATAAATTCCTCAGAGTATTTGCCAAATGAATGAAAACAAATGGGAGCAATCACATACAGTAGAAAAAGCCTGACCCATCTGACCCCTATGTTCCGTTAAAACCCAACTAGAATCTTTCTTATTTGTAGCCCAAAAGTCTCTCTCTTATTTTTTTTCTTATTTGCTAGCCCAGGCTGGCCCCAAACTTGCACACGTAAAGAGTTAAGATAACAGGTGTACACCACCCCAGGTTATGGAGTACTAAGGGTCAAATTCAGGGATTTATGTATACTAGGCAGCATTCCAACCAGCTAGCCCCCGACCTCTGACAGCCTCTCTCTTCTTGAAAATTTCATTCCACCCATTCATATCTTCCCCTTACCACTGATCTGGCCAGGCAAACTTAAATAATAATAATTGCTGCCCCTGCAAGTTCTCCTGAACCTTATGCGATCACTCTGACTGGGCACACACATGCTGTCTGCAGGTTTTAACTGCATGGTGGGTGGGCACATTTGTTGCCATGGAGATGAGCTAGGAAATAGACCAGAGCCTGGAGAAATGTAAAAAGCATGACGTGCCTTGTAACTCGTAACTGGTAGCTGACTTTAAACACTTTATAGAAATCATCACAGGAACGAAAACTGACATGCTAACACGCAGGATACATAACGTGGAGGAAACTTAAAGATGTCGAAGAGGAAGAACAGATCGAAAGTCAAAGGGATGGACTGTTATAGCCATCAATAGCCTCAACCTTGTGCACAATTATACTTCATAATTCTAGAGGAGAGAGAGAACTTAGCCTCAGTTTTCCTGAAAGCATTTTCTGTTGCTGTATAAATTACATGACATTTACCATAATACACTTTCTGCCTCTCTTTCCCTCCCTCCCTTTCTTTCCCTCCTTCTGTGTGCATGTTTCTGTAGGTGAATCTGTGTACATATTCATGTACATATAAAGGCCAGACACTAACCTCAGGGGCTACAGTGTCTTTCTTCAGGAGCCATCCACCTGGTTTTAGAGATGGGACCTCTCATTTGTTGGCCTGAAGTACTCCAATTAGGCGATGCTGGCTGGCCAGTAAGCTCCAAAGATCTGCCAGTCTCTGACTCTTCACTGAGCACTGGGGATTAAACCTAGGGCTTTATACACGCTAGGCAAACATTCTGCTAACTAGCTACATTCCCCCCAAAGCATGTACCATGACACCTGTTCTGTTTGTGTGTTTTTATTTGTAAAAGGGGGTTTCTGGTCCTCATGGCTGCATGAAAATACCTTCCCATCAGAACCATCTCTCCCGGTCCCAGCATACGCTTCTGCTAGACAGAAGCTCTTCACCTTCTAGCTAATGTGAGGTTTGAACTACTGGATCTTCATTTCACATTCAAGGGATAGAGTACAGAGATGATAGTTCCATAGGCCACAGGGACACAAGAAGAAGCTCAAACTTGAACTCAGGAAGCTTAAGGACAAAGAGATGCATTTGACATTTATAGTCTTAAAGTAACATGTACTATGTGGCATCTCACTCAAAGGAGCAGAAAAGACAGGCAATACCTTAGGAGCCCAGTGGGCCCTTCCTCAATGATATATCCCTTAAATCTCTGCCAACTCTCTTCTCAAGATATCTATAGTCCTGATTTGGGGGCACTTCCCTTCCCTTTTTCATGCCAGAGTTTTAACACCTATATAAAACAGTATCTAAACAATTTTTATTTCATGAAAACAGAAGCATGTTACATACGTCTTACGAAACTCAGCGTCATGTTTTTATGATCTTCCCCTGTTAATGAGCAACAGCTTTGGCTCGCTCCTTTTGGGGATTATATACTAGCTTTTGTTTGTTGTAGCCAAGGATGACCTTGAACATCTAATTCCCCTGCATCTAGGCCCCTCCCCCCCACTGCTGGGATTGCAGTCATGCACCAACACACCACGTTCTTCTGGAGACCAAGGTCAAAGCTTCTCGCCTGCCAGGCAAGTACTCCACGAACTGAGCTACAACCCCAGCTTTCATGCTTTGTTGCTCTGTGAGAGATCTTTATATAGAATAGACACAAATGCACACGTCTTCTTTCCCTTTGATTGTGGCTTAGCATTTTCAAGAACCAAAGCTTGTGATTGTTGATATAGTAACAGCGACCTTAAAAAAAGGATTCATATGGGCTGGAGAGATGGCTCAGAGGTTAAGAGCACTGGTTGTTTTTCCAAAGGTCCTGAGTTCAATTTCCAGCAACCACATGGTGGCTCATAACCGTCTATAATGAGATTTGGTGCCCTCTTATGGCCTGCATGTATACATGCAGGCAGAATACTGTATAAATAAATAAATAAATAAATAAATAAATAAATAAATAAATAAGTCTTAAAAAAAAAAAAGGGACTCATGTGTTTTTATTTATGTGTACAAGTGTGTATATGTTGTGTGTGTGCATGCCCTTAGCGGGCAAAAGAGGGCATTGGATTTCCCTGGAGAAGGAGTTATGAACCCCAGTGTAAGTGCTGGGAGCTGAACCTGGGTATTCTGGAAGAGCAGCAGGTGCTCCTAAGTGCCGAGCCATCTCTCCGCCCCCTTATCTGTCTTAAAAACAAACAAAACAAAGCAAAAATCCATTTGTGCTTTTTAAGAAATCCTCCTCAACTTCAAGGTCATAGGATAATCTCCTCATGTGTTTTCTAAAAAAATTAATTATTTTTGCTTTTTAGTAGTAAGCCTTACTTTACCTGGGGCTTACTCTTAGCTTATTTTTTGAGCTAAGGGCCAGTTTTTACTTTCCCACTGTGTTAATCATGCTTACTTTTACCTTATTATCAAGCTGGGCAGGACTTTGGACAGCCTAAATGTTGATGATTGCCTCTTGTACTTGAATTGTTGCTGCACCTGAGTGATTACTATTCTGAGTTACTACTATTAATTGCAACCCATTTTTATTACTGTTCCAAAAAATTTATTGACTTTGTTCATTTTTTAAAATTGAGTTTTATTATATAAACTTTTGTTGTATATTATTATATATACTATATCATATTATATATATGTATTATATATAATTATATATAAATCTACGTAAGATAAGCTTGACCATAGCTACCATTTTAATGTCTGCATACAAAGTGCTTGTCTGAAGCATTAAGTACACCTGTACCATGGTGCAGCCATCAGTCTCATCTGCTTCTTCCTCTTTTCCACCTGCAACTTCCCATCCTTCCTGCCTTCTAACCCCGGGCGGCCATAAAGTCCACTGTAGGTCTGCTTCTAAGGCTCCCATAAGAGGAATCCCACCCATAAGTGGAATTCCATGATGGCCTTACTTCCACTGCGTGAGTCTAAAGTGGAATTCCACTGCAGTTTTGTTTCGTGTTTCTCTAATGTGTTAGCTTTTTCAAATAGTCAAATGTTGGCTTTATAATTTATCCTTTTGGTATACATGTTGTCTTTTTGACCTCTGTTTTTTCTTCTGTGCCTTTCCTTGGCTTTATGCTGTGGCTTCCATGTCTGGCATTAGATGCTCTTACTGCAGTGAGCACCATGGACTTGGAAGTGGAAGAGTGCAGCACACAGGAGACAGAGCTTCCCCGCTCTGGCTCTGGAGAGCCTGGGACCTACGTAGATTCTTTTGTACATGCTTATACGGAACATATATGCTAAAAACACCAAGGCACACCTTTCTCTGTGATTCCAGGTTTCTTTCAGTCTTTGTTTTGTTTTGTTCTTCTTTGGTCAAAAAGCCAGAAGGGTATGGTTGGGGACCTTTAGGACACATGGGAAGTTCTCCATAGAGTATGGCACGGAGGGAGTCACTTCTGGTTAAGTCATAGGTGAGTGTAGCCTTGAGTTATGCTGAGCTCATAAACCACACACGCACACACACAAAAAAGAAGGGTCAAAATTCAGCCTTTACACTTCCCATATGTTGCACTATTTTCCAAACCCAGTTTGCTTCTAGTTTTCCGTATAATTTTTCTCCTTGAATTCTAAGCTGTTCAGAAATATGGCTCACTCCGTGTGGATTTCCTCCCACTCTCAATGGAGGGATTACACTATTATTTATTTAAAGCTCAGAAGTTAAATAAGCACAGTCCATTTAGCTGATTACTATGCTTTGTCAATTAACGTGCTGCTTTGTTGTTGCTGAGTTTCTTTGTTTGGGGGATGGCATCACCATGTACCTCAGACTGGAACTTGTGATCTTTCTATCTCTGACGTCCAAGTGTTAGGATTTTAGGTGAGTGCCACTATTACCTGGCCAATGGGCTATTTTAATTCAATATTATTAGTTCTAACAACCTTAGCACTCTTAGTGTCTATAAAGAGAGTGTGTATCTATGTTCACCTACATATTTCCTTATACTTCAGTTTAATAATCCACTTCTTCCGTCTTTCATCTGGGGTCTTTTTTTTTTTTTTCTCTTCTATGAGTACATCCTTCAGAATTTTCCTCAGAGACTGGTGGGAAACAACATTTCTCAGTTTTTGTTATGTTCGACATTTCTTTAATTCATTTTCCTTCCTGATAGTTTTCCTGCATAGGAAAAATCTTCTAGAGCAATGGTTTTCAACCTTCGTTATGCTGCGACCCTCATGTTGTGGTGACCCCCAACCCATAAAAGTATTTTCATTGCTACTTCCTAAATTTTGCTACTGTTAAGAATCCTCATGTAAATATCCAATATACAAGATATCTGATATGTGACCCCATTGGGGTTGAGAACAAAAGGATGGGAATCACTGTTCTAGATTAACAGCTGTTTGCTCAGTCTGTTAAAGACATAATCCCACCATCTCCCGACTCTTCTATTGCTTCTGAGAAGACTGTTATTAGTATAAGCGCTAGTTCTGTGTACATCTGTTCTAGCATCTAAGCGGCTGCATCTAAGGTTCCTTAGTTTCTTAAGATGTACCCATTTGGGGCTGGAGAAATGGCTCAGCAATTCAGAGCACTTGATGCTCTTCCAGAGGACCTGGGTTCAATTCCTAGTACCCACAAGTTGGCTCACAATCCTTTCTATCTCTAGTTCCAGGGAATCCAATGCCTCCTTTTGGCCTATGTGCACACTGCACACGTGTTGTACACATACATGGCAAGTGAAACATAAAAGTAAGTTTTTAAAGATTAAAAAATGTAAGTACCAATTTATAATTTTCTTTAATCACTGAGCCATCTTGCCAGCTCCATATTTACATGTTTAAGAAAAAAACAGTAATTTTCTAGTCTCCTTTCCCTTATAATAGTTTCCTTTCTTTTCTTTTTTAGATTTTAATTTTTTGCAGACAGGGTTTCTCTGCATAGCCCTGGCTATTTGGAACTTGCTGTGTAGACCAGGCTGGTCTTGTACTCAGGGATCTAGCTGCCTCTGTCTCCCAGGTGCTGGGATGAAAGTATGAACCACCATGCCTGCTTCATCCTTGGTAATGTTTTCAAAGCTCTTAAAATGTTCTGATGCAAGTTAAGGTTTTTATTTTCTTGCTAATAGTCAGGGAGTATTTGTAGTCCCAACTCTACTGCCCGTAGCTCTGCTGGCTTTTACTCACAATGAATTCTTCCTTGGGGTTATAGCTAAAGCTGCCTTTCTTCTAGAAAGTGTTTTCTTCTAGGGCTTTGACTCTTCTAGGACTGCTAGGGGTTATTTACACCCTGTGGTAGTACTACAAAGGAAAACTCTACTGTAATCTTCTGCTCTTGTCTGTGAACTTCTCAAACAAAATTTTTCCTAATTGGGTGATCAATGAAAAGAGGCTCTGTCATTCTTATCAGCACCGTCAGCCAAATTAACCTGAGTAAGAACATGAGAACAGAGGAAGGTGTGGAGGCTTCTGCTGCAATCCCAGCATGGCAGAGGCAGAGGCAGGAAGCACATTCCACGTTTGGTCTATATAGTGAGATCTAGGCCAGAGAGCATTACATATTGGGACCTGTCTGAATCCCAAATCTTAATCAGAAAAAAAAAAAAAGTAAAAGTAAAAAAAAGAAACCTTGCTTTTTTTAAAAATAGAGTTTCACATAGCTCAGGCTGGCTTCAAATTCCTTAGCTAAAATGACCTTGAACTTCTGACCCTCTTGCTGCCACATCCCAAGTGCTAAGATTATAAGCACATACCACCAGGCCCAGTTGAGGAGGTGCTAGCGATTGCACCCAGGGCCTTGTTCATGATAAACTGAGCAACATCCTCAGCTCCTGTTGGTAGACTTTTTTCTTAGCATCTCTATCTTGGTTGACCTTAAGGAGGATTTTTCTGTAGTCACAAAAGTACCTCTAATAAGGTACCTCTAATAACCCTTTTGTAGTTTGGTTGCTAAGCTATCCCTACAGCCTCTGCTGTAAGCCATGCATCCCAGTGAGACCACACGACAGTTATAAAGGCACAAACCTGTGAGGGTCATCTGGGTCACAGTTGGGAAGAAACTGAGTGATTGCTTCTGCTACTTCTTCATTCGACAAAACATCCCAGAGTCCATCAGTAGCCAAGATCAGCACATCATCTGCTCCATGCTCATATTTGGAGAGGTCGTAGACTCTTACCTGAAAAGAGCATGGATACTGCAATGTGAGAAACAGGGGAGGGGGAGCAAGCTATATCTTCTCACTCCACAGCTTCTGATCTCTTGCTTTTTCCTGTCTTGCCTAGTAGTTTTCATGGATGCACTATAAGGTACTTGATTCCATAGCAAGCTTCGTGGGGTGAGTAACCTCTCTCTGAGGCTTTCTTACAGATGCTTAGGCCTAGTCACAGCTGTGAATGAGCCCAGAAAGGGTCTAATGATCAACAAGAAAGACCTGAGTTGAAAATGTAATGCTTGAGACACAGCTGAAGTGATGATGGCTTACACGTGAGCACTGTGTGAGCCAGGATGAACACAGGGCTGGCCTGCCCATCCTCCTTTGTGTATATTAATGGCCTCTCCTTCCCCAAGTATTATACATATAAAGTGAAAATAAATAGATTCCTCCATTTTAAGGAACATTCAGCCCATATGGGATTTTAAGAAATGGCTCCATACATATTTGTCAAGGACCAAGGAGACATACTTGGTTTGAAGTCATTTGAAATCCTTCTTGCCCGTATCTTTGAAGGCCCAACAAGCCAGAACACCCATCCCTTGCTCCAGGTAAGGATGAGGCTCTGATATTTGACAAACCCCTATCTGGGCAAGTTACAAAGGACGGAAACTCAAGCTATGCCAGCCGGGTATGTGTCTGGCCCCGGGGTAACCAGGCACTGCTGCACCCCAGGCTGGAAGAAATGAAGCTTAGCCCTGCCGGTGGGTTAGGCAGGATCCCAGCTGGCAGCGAGTGTAGGACAAACAGCCTTGTCTGAGATGGTTTTCAGTGAAACAGCTTTCCTTATTGGGGGAAGAACAAGGGCTACATAAACCTTGGGGAGTGGGTAGAGGTATGCAGGGTGAGCGTCCATCACTGGCTAGGGCAGGAAGGCTTCATTTGCAGGAAGGAGAATTCCAGGTGCTGGCTGGACATGTCCTTCTAAGGAAGGGGGTGGTTTAACCTGTAACCAGGCCATCAGGTGACTACTTCAAGGGTGGCAAAGGGGGGGAAGGGTTGTATAGGCTACATGCACCGGGACATTCAGGCCCAGAGCAAGGACTCCTGCCCATCTGAGGATGAGATTTTGGGGGTTGGGCATGTCTCAGCCTTAATCTTGCTCTAGACTGCCTCTCCCAGTTACATGGCTTTCCAGCCCCACAAAGTTACTTTTCTTTTCTTTTTTTTTGTTTGCTTTCTCTGTGTAGCTCTGGCTGTCCCGGAACTCACTCTGTAGACCAGGCGGCCTTGAACTCACAGAGATTCGCCTGCATCTGCCTCCCGAGTGCTGGGATTAAAGGAGTGTGCCCCCCCCCCCCCGGGCAAAGTTACATTTCTAAAGCGTGCTGCCGGACAAGTTTTATACTAACTCTCATCTAATGTCTTGAATGATGATGATATTTCAACACTGTCTAATGAACTCCTTAGAGAGGACCGGGGCATCCTTGGGAAACTAGAAAGAATTAAGAATCAAGTCTCCTTAGGGTAGGACTGAGGACAAGCATCAATTTAGTGACTCATCAACTTCCCCTCTCAGTTCTGCTCCCCTGCATGCCTGGAGGAAGCACGGGGGGGGGGCAGGGGGAGGAAAAGAGAATGTAGCGTCTGCTGCTGCTCAGGTATTCCTGGTGGCATCTGGCCATCTCAGGCACAGACAATTGGGTTCTCAGAGGTCTATCAGATAGCTCAAATCCAGGCTTTGTTCTAGAACAACCGGTTTGTCTAGGCCAGGGACATCCTTTAAGAGACTAGGTTTATGGGTTAGCAGCCAGCCTGGTGGGATAGCTGAAACCAGCTCAAATGAAAGGCAGCCACAGGTGCCAGGTCTCCATGGCCTGTGGATAAGATAGTAACAATTAGCTCATAACCCAGTCCATGAGCCATTTCCAGGGGAAGAACACTCAAGGGCATACTCTACCAGCTTTTAGATACTTTTTTTTTCTTTTCTCAAAAGGTATGCTCACATAGGGCTGAGCTGACATTCCGAAGAAGGCACTGAGCCTTCCCAGCCAGTGGAGGTGAGGTCAGTGAAGCCTAGAAAGGTAGAACTTGAATTTTCAGATATCTCTTTTCAAACTATCCATGTCTTATTTTCCCTTGATGGGAAGCAACCGACCCCCTTTTGCTTTATTTTCTGTGGTTGCTGGGTGTGTTGGAGCACTCTTTCCTCAAGTGTTGGTGTGTGAACCAGTCAGCCAGGGAGTATGGGCAGTCACAAGTGCATCTTAAGTCCTGGGGAAGGGCATGAGAGCCTGCAGTTCAGCGGTGATGTCAGTGGTACAAATACTTGGACCACACTGCACTTTCGAGTAGCCGGGCTATAGGAGTCCTATGGCCTGGAAATCAAAGGGTCTCTAGACTCTGTGATGCCATACACAGCTACTTTCCTAAGACTGTGGGAAGGAATGTACATGTTACTCCTGGGTTCCCAACTCCAAGTCCTACCTCACCATGTTAATGCCATGGTGTGTTAAGTGTGAGGTGGAGAGCTTCCCACTGGGCCTGATCTACAATAAGCTGCTACTGTGATCACCTGAGCCCCACTGAACAGGAACTTTTAAGTTACGGGGGAGGTGGGGAATGTCAGGTGGTTCAATCTCACATCTGTAGTCAGGAGGCATTTCCACCTGCCTTTTGCCCTCCCTAAAACCCGCCTCAGGATGTACCTTGTGAACAGGGTGCCCAAAAGACTTCAAAATGCTCTTTGCTGGTCCAAAAAGTGGCAAGTTGATTCCTTTGGTCTGAAATTAGTCTACCCAGTAGTAGAAAATCCAGCCAATGGAACGCTGTGGGTTCATACCAACATGGTTGAAAAATGCTGTTCTTTGATTCCATCAATAATTTGAATCCTCATCGATTCTATGTGCATTTCTACTCACAGCTCACTAATGCAGTTTCACTAGCCAGCATGAAAATCGCTTTCAATAGCATTTTCCACATAATTTTTATGTAAATAACACAAAGCCAGTAGCAAACCCATTCCCCGAGGCACTCCTCAATTAACAGCTTTTTGGGTTTTTCAGCTATCCTTTGTTTCCTGCCCTTCAGCCAATTTCCAAAGGACTTTGCCAACTTTCCACTTAAAGCTGGAGTCTTGTACATTAACCTATGATGTAGAACACTCTGAGAAAATGCTTTCAGAAAGACTAGATTGGTGTGCAAGCCATCCTGCTCAGCGCTCATGCTCGCCAGCAAGCAGGGCTTCAGCGGACTACAGTGCTCGCTGTGGACCTCACCTTCCCTCCAGAAAGCTGCTGTTGCCTCCTTCAGGCAGAGGCTGTCCTCTCCCCAAGGTCCCTCTGCTTACATCCTGAAATAGCTTTCAATGTTCCTGGAAGCCTCCCATGAAGCTAGCGGGCTCTGAGGCTCCACAGAACTGAGACATCTGGAGGAGTGTGGCTGCAGGACCTTGAGCAGTGAGCTGGGAGGTGCATATCAGAACACCTTATGGGAGTGTGAAGGAAAAGATGTGACTGCTCCTAATAGTTGCCCCTCCTTGTTGTAATCGATCAAGAAGGGCGCAAGGGGCCACTAGAAGCCTTTGGAGGCTTGCATTAAGTTAGAGCAATGCACAGATGTCCTCTGACTCACTAAGACGTCAGGTCCTGATCAACCACTATTAAATTGAAGATATGGTAGGCTTAATATGAGTTTAGTGGCCATGAACCTACTACACACATCACAGCTGAGCAGTTCTCCTGCGACTGTGGATGACCAGGTGCTCTGCCCCAATGCCACTGCCCAGCACTAGGAGAGACTACTACACAATACCCGGAATCCTACTCACCAGCCAGCTCACAGATCAAACTCAGAACACAATCATCCAAGAAAATGACTCTGTACAAACCAATCAAGCCAAAAGCCATCTGTTATCTAAACAGCCGAGGGATCATTTCTAGTTATCTCTTGGCTACTAGGACCTTTGAACACAGGCTGTTGCTAGACAGAGCTGACAGGCTCCTCTGCCTTGAAGATCTACATACCGAGCACTTGCTATGTGCTATTGCTAGACAGAGCTGACAGGCAACTCTGCCTTGAAGATCTACATACCAAGCACTTGCTATGTGCTATACCCCCAAAATAACTAAACTACAGACCCATTCATAATACAGTGTGATCTAACAGGCATAGCTTGCTAACTCTGACATGCCCAAATAGTCCTCAAAATGCAATAGGCTCTTTAAGCAGTCTTTCCATCTCTTGTACTCAAGAAACTCACTCAGCACAGGGTAAGGGGAGGGAGTAGGAGGACAGAGCCTTAGCTAATATGCCCTGTATGAACCAAGAGTTGACTGCTCACAGGGCTCTAGTTTCCCAGCATCTAGAGATGCCCTTAGCTGCCGTCAGCGACAGCCACACAGATGACACAGGAGTGTGTGACTCTAATACAGCACGTCCATGCAGGGCCCAGCAGTAGGCTGCTGGTTCAGCACTTGTGTGCTGTGTATTCCTTCTTTGTCCTGTTGCTGATATTTTGGTGGCATGCTGAGAGATCACAGTACTGTAAACTGACTCAGGTGTCCTGAACTAATTTCGGAGGCGACTCCATCAATTTTCCATTGCTTCTCTGGGATACCTTTACAGCTTGAGCTGGGATCTGAGATGTGAGCCACCACACCTCAGCAATCTTCACAACGTTTAAGTTTTTATCATCTCAGCAAACTAGTCAAGCCTTTTTCTTCTCTTGAATACTCAGAAGAACAGTGATCAGGACTCCCAGGAGTGTCACTGGCAGGAGAGCCAGAAGCAGTTCACGAGATAAAGACCGCCAAGGCACAGTGGGGGATAAAGCCACGTGAAGTCTTTTCTTCTAGTCAACCCCAAACTCAAAGTCAGACAGTGTCTGTACCAGCCCCTTTCCTTGTGGTCATATGGATCAAACAGATTGTCTTAAGATTGACATTGTGTGATGTCTCTCAGGATTGCATTCAAATTCTCTAGACCGTGGTTCTTAACCTTCCTAAGACTGTAACCCTTTAAAACAGTTCCTCAGGTTGCGGTAACTCCCAACCATAAAATTATCTTCGCTGCTACTTCATAACAGTATCTTAGTGCTGTTATGAATTGTAAATATCTGCATTTCTGATGCTCTTAGGTGACCCCTGTGAAAGGGTCATTCTAACCCCAAAGGTGTGCAATCCATTGGTTGAGAACTGCTGTTCTATAGAGACTCTACATGTCATGAAGCCAACACCTCAGGTGATGACAGGGGAACTGGGTTTCAGACACACTTCTGCCTCACTTTGTTCTTTTACAATTCTGAGAAGAGGTAGGAATGCTGATTAGAGGTGTATTGAGTCCTCAGAATTAGCAGGATTGGTAGGAGAAGTTGGACACTGACAGTCTTTCACTTAGAGAAAAAGAGCAGGGCTAGAGCCTGGAGGTGAGAGGGGGTGGGTGTGCTGGAGAGCTTTTCCTAATTTGGTGTCGTTGCAGAACAGGATTTCTGCTGTGTGGCTGCAGAGGATAAGGACTACCCTTATCTTCTGGTTCGGTTTTGCTTTTGACTAAGGGTAGTTCTAGACTTGAAATATACCACAGATATTCTTGAGGCTTTTAGTTTCTTCTTCTAAAGTCCACAGACAAAATAAGGATTTGACTTTTAGAGAGCAGATAAGACTTAACAGCAGCCAAATGCTTTAAAATCAGCTAAATTATTTGGTAGAGTTACACCTGGCCTGAAGATGTATGTAGCCAATGCCAAGAACACAGGGCTTCCATTTTCTCCATAGCTCATAACCAGCTGAGGTATAGGGAGAAGCTCCATGTATGGGCTCAGACACAGCCATGCTTCACCTTTCTTTCGAGCATCCAACAGTGGGTTCATCATTAAACGAAAGCCCTGTTCAGTGAGTTAGACGACACGTTGGACAGAATCCACACCAGTCATCATTTGAGGAAAAGCTCTTCATCACTAGCATGCCCTTACTGGGGATAAGGGCCTGTGGAAATGCCAGCCTGTGAGTATGCTGCTTAGACAGGAGGAGTTGTCAGTTCAGGATACAAGGTTTATAAGTAAGAGCAACCGGCTTGCTCGCAATAGTTTCTTTGTGTGTGCATATTTTCCAGCCGTCCTGTAAACCAGGCTGGCCTCAAACTCATAGAAATCCACCTGCCTCTGCCTGGGGCACTGCCCTGCGTTCCAGCTTGAATGTTAATTGTGTCCTCTCTGGGTACTATGATAACTGATGTGTAAGCACTGAAATGATTATAAGTTTTGGTCCCTATGGCTACTTCTACTTACTGGAACGAGAAGAACCCAGTGGGCCACTCTTGCACAGACTCTTCACAAAGGGTAGGTTTTCAGAAGCCTTAAGTGAGCAAGAGACCAAATACATAGTTCACTGTGCAGGTGGATCAGGGGAGGAAAACTGCATAGCAAAACACCGAAGTCTGGAGAACTCGCTCTGTTGTTGCCCAGCCCAACATAAAGGAATCACTCCCACTATCTAGGATTAGAGTGTGGTGATGTTAACACACCAAGCCCATGCTGGGATTATAAAACCAATTCCTAAAGCACAGTCAGAACTGGTGTAGAATAGTGCTTCTAAGAATTCTCCACAAAGAGCCAAGTGTGGTGGCTCATGCCTGTAATCCTAGTATTTATGATGCTGAGGCCGGAGGATGGCTAGAAGTTTGAGGTCAGCCTAGGCTACACAGTGAATTCTAGGTTATCGTGGGTATAGAGTCTTCAAAAAGAAGAAGAAAAAAGAAATCTAAAAGATGGAAATTCCTAGTTCATCCAAGATTTAATGCAACACTTCTTCAACTATAGGTCTTGACCCTATAAGTAAATGTGGAAGTTGTGAAAAATCCGGGAACAACCAAGAGTTCATGAGTGCACAACAATCTCAATTTAATCCAAAATATGACCCATATTAAGTTGCATTGCATAGCACTCACATCTGGCTGTATCCTGTGACTGCACCGCAGCCTTGGTTCTGAACATACAACACATGCTCTTAGCACTGTGCATGCCAGCCAAAATGCCTGAAACTCCACAGCTCAGATTACAGACTACAGCCTGCTATGGATTCAAGGTTTGCGTTAACTCTGCATACAAAGTTTTCTGCTCTTATAGAAACAGTATAGAAAACAAACTTTCAACGTTTTTGTACCAGTGTTCCTCAGGATGTAAATGTCAAACTAATGCATCTCTGGACTATATCATTATATAGAATTTGACTATAAGAATCGATGTTTGAGCCGGACAGTGATGGACACGCCTTTAATCCCAGCACTCAGGAGGCAGAAACAGTTGAATCTCTGAGTTTGAGGCCAGCCTGTTCTACAAAGTGAGTTCCAGGACAGCCAGAGATACACAGAGAAACCCTGTCTCAAAAAAACCAACCAACCAGCCAAAAAAGAATTGATGTTTTGAGTTACTGACTTCATAAAAACTATTATATAAGGTTCAGTTTGGGATGAAGGCAGAATTTCTAGCAATTTCAGAAGTTGCACTAAACCTATTTCTACCATGTTTTTTAAATTACATATTTAACATTCTAAGATCAAATACTGATCAACTCTGGAAAATGCTGAAGATACCATGTGCCCTGTAGTATCAAAAGCTTCTGTGTGTATATGATGTATTCATGTATGTATATGCCATATGAGTGCAGGTACATGTGTGCAATGATATGCACATGCAGGTCAGAGGGCACCTCAGGTTCATGCCTGCCATGATGTACACATGTCAGTCAGAGGGCACAATCTTACTTTAGGAGAAAAATGTTGCCATTTAATAAATTAAAGTATAGAATAAGTTTGACAAGTGCTTTGAGCCAGGTATAGTGGTGGATGTCTTCAATCTCAGCATTCAGAAGGCAGAGGCAGATGGATCTCTGAGTTCAAGGACAGATCAAGTACCAGGATAGCCAGGGCTACACAGAGAAATCCTGAGAGAGAGTGAGTAAGAGAGAGAGATGAAGGAGGAAGGAAGGAAGGGGAAAGAAAGAAAGAACGAACAAACAAACAAACAAACAAGTAAGCAAGCAAGCGTGACTCCTGGAAGCTTGTATACTAAGCTTCTCTTTGAGAACTATACAAATACAAAACTGTGTCTGGACTGCAAACTTGCCTTTTACTTTCTATCCAGAACAGGCTACATTTTCTAGTAAGAGGCAGAACTCACAGGGCCTGCTCTGAGCAGAAGTAATCTGCTTCCTTGTAAATCTGCTTTTATTAGCAGTCCTTTCGTAATTCACTGCACAGCTAACTCATCAGGTTGTATTAGTTTGCTCTTAACTATCAGGGGTTCACAGCTGGGAAGGTACTTTACAGGAAAATCATGATAAGACTCCAAGATGGCAGCCAGGAGTACTTCTCTCTTTGGCAGAACACCTTCACTGCAAATTAACTGACAGCCTCCATGTGTGTTGGGGGCTGGTCTATGCTATGTATTCTAATGCTAATTACTGGCCCCAGGATCTGGTTGCTCCCCAGAAAAGCACATTCTCATGTATACCTGTCTTTGTTGTGTAAATCTTGCTCTACCTAATTTAAAGCTGACTGGTTAATAATTTTGCTGAAGTCTGGGACTGGCAGGTAGGTGGAGCTTAGGTTCATGGGTATGGGGTCTGAAAGAGACCATGAGGCTGGCAGGAGGAAAGGGAGGAAGCAGAAGATGTAACAGGAGGAAAGGAAGCTGGAGAGAAGGATGTCACTATGGGGCATTTTGGGCCATGAGCACGTGGCCATGATTGCTGGCCTGATAGAACAGAAGCAGCCCAGACAGGAATGATTCAGGCAAATAACAGGGGGTGTGTAGATGGGAAATAGCAAAATAGCTTTCAGGGTTGATATCTGCCCAGTTACTGTGCTTTAAAGCTTTCATAAATCCAAGAGGTCTCTGTCTCAATTTTGCAGGGAACTAGCCCTTCAGAGTCTAGTATCACTTCCACAACACATGTGCCCCTCCATGTGCACTGATCTCAGAGATTTCCCCTGCCATCAAATGCTGAAGTGGCATGGGTGTACAACTTCAGAGCTTCTGAAGCTTTGAGATGCTGCCTAGGACCCAAAACAAGTTGTTCTTGGGACAGTTTCTCTAGGAACCCAGCTGCCCTTCTCTGAGGCTCTAAGACAATTTGGATATACCACATGTTGCTGCCTGAGCTAAACTCTCAGCTGAGAGCCCACCCTAACTGCCAGCCCACCAAGCAACCATCTTAGACTTCCAGCCTAGCCTAGCCCTGCCTTCAGATGCCAGACATTTGACTGGGAGCGTATGAGGGATCCTGATGGGGAAGGGTTGGGGCTGGGGTGTGGAAACCACTCAGCTAGACCCATCCTGTGGACCACAGAACCATAAACATTAACAACCATAGAACCATGAGAGTGAATAGTTTTGAAAGTGATCTCTTTACAGTCGACAAAAAGCACAAAAGTATGTAGCGAGGAAAACACATGCAGGGCCACTCCCTGTACCAGCGGCTCTCAATCTTCCTTAAGGTTGAGACCCTTTAATACAGTTCCTCGTGTTGTGGTGACCCCCAACCATAAACTTATCTTTTGTTGGTACTTCATAACTGTAATTTTGCTACTGTTATGAATCACACAATAAATATGCTGGGCAATTTGCAGTGGGACCGTGACCCACAGATTGAGAACCACTGTGTTGTGTGGTTAAAATGGGACACTGAATTACCTGGAATTTTCGCTTTGGTCTCTGTCCACATGTGGATGTGGAGAGCCGCTTGTTTGTCAGGCTGCTTTGTTATTGAGCTCTCAGCAAAATCATGTTTTCACCCTGGCTTTCACCTGGAGTCAGGGATAAGCGGGATGTTTTGCCAAGTTCACTTCCTTTTGTTTGTGTGAGGATGACACAGGCAGGTGTTTGAGGTGAACGAGTTTGACGTCTCCATGAACCCCTTCATTGTACTGAGGTGCTTTGCTCTGACTATGAAAAGGGATTGTGGAATAAGCCGGTGTGACAGTTTCTACAGGAAGCCCTCTCAAACAGATCCCATGTGTAGGGTGCTGGGTTTTAAACTTTTCTTTCAATCCTCACTCTCCACTCAAGAACTGTTCAACCTTGCCAGCGGGCTCCAGCATATGGGCTCATTATTTCTGTTTCTGCCTTCAGCACGTAAACATTAAGAAAGTTCTCCCTTGATGGGGATAACAGAATTCTAGAATTCAGGGCTGTCCATGGTTCCCAACCTAATAAATCTAAACTAATAGGAAGTTATTTTGACTCTACACACTTTCATGTCTATTTTAAAATTGGTTTAGAAAACTCAAAAGGAAAAGAAATCAGATTATTTTCTTTAGACCCTAATAATTCTTTTCTTTCAGGCTAGAAAGCAAAATACTTGTGTGTGTGTGTGTGTGTGTGTGTGTGTGTGTGTGTGTGTGTTTTGGAGGACATGGACAACCAGCCCTTGAAGCCATGCAAAGACAAGGTCATCCCTTTCACCATTAATCCACAGTCCCAGTCCTGTGCTTAAAAACTGAAATAGAAATCTGTTTCACTCTGTAAATTAAGTCTAGCCTCAGGTGAGCTTTTGTTACTTTACATGAAAAAAATTCTCAGACATGACTTCTTTAGTTTTCATTATCACCTCAATTCATCTCCTCATTGTACCAGTTCCTGCCATGTGTGCAGCTCCTCACACCTGCAGGAGCTCCCCATCACTTGCAGTTAGCTGAGCCACTCCCCTTCCTGCTTCAGGTCTGGTTCCTGCCTCATGTACTAACAGTCGTTTACCTATTCTTGCAGACAGTGACTCTATGGCAAATCTTATTTCACACCCATCTGCACTCTTGCTTCCTTCTAATTGTCCTACTTACTCTTTGTTGCATTATTTTCCCTTCCTTATCAGAGCTTCTATCCCTTTGGAGGAAAGCAACAGAGTTTGTGGCTAATTATTCAGCTGGCCTCCTCTGTAAATGGCCCCAAAGTCTAATTTCTGGGGGGCATATTCCCTCCATGTTTTTCCGTTTTCTTGAGACCCAGTCTCTCTCTTACATAGCTCTGGCTGCCCTGGAATTTGCTACTTAGACCAGGCTGGACTCCAACTCTCAGACATTCCCCTGCCTTTGCTTTCTGGGTACTGGAATTAAAGATGTGCACTTCTATGACCAGAGTGCATTTTGTTTTAAATAGATTTTTCTCCCCTCTTCTCAGCCAAAGATAGACCCTTTTAAGAAGACTTGAAGATGTTCAGGGACATCCAAATGTTCTTATCTTGCACAATCACCTCCCCTTCTCCTGGTTTCTTATAAAGGAGACTGCAGAAGCACAGAGTAGAAAAACATGCTCTTTCCCCAAATGGGAGCTATAGCCTGAAACACAAAAAATCACCAAGAATCAGAAAACTACAGATGTTAAAATGTAAACAGAAGGCCATAAATATCCTTCATGTTTGCATGGGAAATACCAGGACTCTCAAACATACTCCATTTCAATATGTACGTGGCTACAGGAAGTGCCAAAGTGTGAATGGGCCTTCCAGAGGCCAGTAGGAAAGAAGGGGAGAACATTACTGATCATCATTAACCACACACCAGGACTCATGCCAGAAATTTCACTGGTGCTCTTATTTGCTCCATCCCATAATCCATCAGTCCAGGCCATGCCAAGCCCCACGGTGAAGAAAAAGTGGCTGCGATCCTGGTGTAGGTGGGGTGGATCTCAGATGCAGACTTCTTGGGCCTTTATGAAAGGAGTGTTTTGAATGAGAAAAAAAAAAGTATTATCTAGATTTTTTAAAAAATCCCAAGAATGAGCTAAATGACTTAGCGTTATAAGAAACAGCTGAGGGACTCCTGAAAACCAAAGAGAGGAGAACCGAAGCAGAGAGGAAATTAGCCTCGTTGTGGTTCTGTCTGGCTGAGCTAGAAGACAGGACTGACTGTGGAGTCCTGTGGAGGGAGGGAGTTGGCTTTGCAGAACAGCCCCCAGACAGAAAAAGGCCCTGTTCTTCCAGGAGCCCAAACTGGGGCACAGTCTTGGAGTGGAGGCCGGAAAAGACGGGTGAAATTAGGAATCCTAGCTCTACAGAGGGCCTGTCACAGGCCCAAAGGGGTGGAGAGCAGAGAACATCTGGAAGTCGAACCCTCAGGCCTGTGCCAAGCTGTCTGAGGAACAGGATGCTGTGTGCTGGGCTGGAGGTAGGGAAACCGTTAGGAAAGAGGACAATGTACAAGGCCCAGGCACTAGTGCCTGAGTTAGCACATCCCCTCAGCTCTGCACTTTTCAGGATGCTGAGCCTTGGGCTTCCTAATTAGGCAAGAGTCAGACCTGGCTGGAGATGGCTGGGGGAGGGGCTGCAGCCCCCTCAGGCACACAAAGAAAGCAGGGTGCTGTTGACCAGAGAGCGAAAGTCTCCCACACACCCCTGTAGCCTGCTGCTGGCAGACCCCTGTTCCTTTGGCAGGGCCTCCTGTGGAATTCAGGCCTTGGCCAGAAGGTCTGAGAGAGGCTCCGGAAACCTGGCCCCTGCTCTTCAGGTTTGGCAGACTCAGGATTTTTCCAGCGCCTTGTGCTCAGCAAAACTGAAAATGTGTTTGGCTAGAAAGCAACCCTTCTCTAATTCTTAAGCCCCTGTGCATTTTTTTTAAACATAAATTTGATACACATGGTTTTGATTTATTTATATTTAATTCATCAAATCAAATTAGGAGCTACAATGATGAATGGGAACCATGGTAATTTCCAAGAAGGTTTTTGAGCCTTTTTTTCTTAGAATTAAATCACATTTCTTCACCTTCTCCCCTACCCCCTACCCCAGCTCTTGCCTTAAAACTACCAGAGTAAACTGGATTTGAAATTTGGAACCCAAATGTGAAATAAAGATCCATGCTTGGCAGAGTCAAAGCATAGCAGGGAAGTATTCAGAGGAGGTCGCAGAGAGTGTGGGTGGGTGCTCGCCTGTGGGGAGAAAGTCTGTGATTCTTCATTAGATGGCTTAAAGACATTAACCTGCTTTTCTGGAACCCCAGCTGAAGCCTCCCAGCCATTTCTCTCTTGGGTATGATTTTATCATCATTCTCTTGAGTCAAGGGTTTTGGCCTTAAGAAATGGAGATGAGTTGGGGGGATCTCTCTCTCTCTGTTCTAACCTCTGCAGTAGTCGATTCAAACTGCGCCCTCCATCCCCTCTCCTGCCCCTGGCTGAGGCAGGCCCTCCATCTGGAAACATTTAGAATGTCTAACAAATTTAATCTTGTGCAAGAGATCTTGGTATATACACTACATATCCATTAAGCTAAATTGTAGGCATGCAATCGCATTTTACACAATTCTGTCTGGCCTAGGTTTACGTACACACAGAGGCCATTACTGTCGTTCCCAATTACCCTTCCTACTACACCATCTTCTTCAGCGGCAGTCTGAGGCCAACAGTATTTCTCTGAGAAACCCTGGCAGCTGAGGAACTAAGACCAAGGGATCCTGTGTGTGCTCCCAACAGAGGTGCCCCTGAGCCAGTGCTTGGTGAGTCACTCTGAGCCTGAGGGTACACATTTCTTGACCTCAGCTCTCACCACAGTGATGTGTGTTAGAAGCGCCAGTTTGCTACTTGACAGTTGTACAACCTTGGGGAGTTCTCTTCTTTTCGAGTCTCAGTGTCTGGTGTACAGGATAGGTACAGTAACTGTGTTGACCTCACAGCTGTTAGGAAGGAGACGCTGCCTGTAGACTCCTAAGTATGCTGGATGGGGCACAGGGAGACATTCTGAAAGTACGAAGTTTCAGGCAAACAGGAGAAACACATTTCAGACACCTAATCTCAGCATGATGGCCGCAGCCAACAATTAGCCCCACAGATTCTTACTCTGAAAGGCCTTTTCAGAGTGTTTTCTCAGGCTAAGAGCAGTACAATGAATGGATGTTTTACTGAGTCCGACTGCACAGTGACCATCCTTCAAGCCACACTGAGCCACGTTGCCCTGGACATAAAAACATGTCTGCATGTGTGCACGGGGAGGGAGGCTGAGGAAGATTCTTTAATGCTGCCTGAAAGAGCAAAAATGCGTAATTAGTGTTTCCTGAGAGTCTCCAGGGAGGCTTCTGTAAAGGGCAGGTGAGGGTACCGTTTAACGCATTGGATGAATGCTCCCCACCCCTGCCCCCAGGGAGAACGTACAGCTTTATGAGCCCAGTTACAAACCCTGTACACAGTGCAGTTCAAAGGAAATGGAGTTCAGGGTTCAGAATTTATTACTTTCCTCTGGGGAGAAGCAGTTTTAGCTATAACTCCTGGTCCTAATATTGGCCAGCATGGAGGGATTAGGAACTCCAGGGGGCTTTGGACACTCTGTCCAGCTGTGGTCCTTACTTTGTAGAACTGCTTTGAGAGCTCAGAAAGAAAACATCTGCAGAATCTGCACGTGGACTCTCAGCACTTCTTACTAGGCTAACTTTATGCACAATCCCAGACTCGATGGGAAAATATGCCTTTCGTGCCTAATGTTAACTAGAAAGTTCCATGCCAAATCCAACTCTGATACTTTCAAAAGGAATTATCCATGTTTAGAGTTCTGCCCAGGAACTGGGCCTAGATGGCTGTTTGTGCCCATGGAGGATAATGGAGTGGACATGTGGTGTGAAGGGCAAACAGCAGGCTTGAATGTCACTTGTAGCCCTGTATAAAAGGAAAGTTGGGCCCATCAAAACTCCTCTCTACAACACAGATGTGTGGGTGTGGAGATGGGCTGCCTGGGACATGCGGAATGCGCCTACCAGAAAAGCTGAGCTCCTCTCATAGGTTTTGTTGAGGTGGCTCTTCAGGGCTGTCCATTCCAAGAGTACGCTCATAAAGCCTGGTTATTCCAATATCCATTCTGTACACACCAGACGTATGCCTTCCAATATAATTAAACACCTCCTTTGGGGGGTTACTTTGGATGAATTTATGTTTCCCATAATGAAAATGAGCTACAGTGAGCAGGGTACAGGATCACACCTATAGTTTTAGCTGCTTGAGAAGCCAAGGCTGGAAGATTGTGAATTTGAAGCCAACCTGGGCAACACAAGATCCTGTCTCAAGTTCCCTTCCTCATCCCACACTAGGCATGTGTGTGTGTGCATGCGTGTCACTCCCACAAGTGTGTGTCTCAGTGGTAGAGCATGCAATGAACTGCCACCTCCAACACGTAACTTTCCCCTAATCCCAGAACCTACTCTTGGGCAGAACATGCACATAGGGCTATGGTTACACATTCTGGACGTTTCCAGTATTCACACGGGGCTTTAACAGCTCGTTTTTCACAGTATGACAAACAATGATGGTGTCTGACTTGCTCTTCTCTACCATGGAAAATAAGAAGTAAGGTTCTCTCCCAACCTCTTCTGCAGCTAGAAGAGTGACACGGTTTTAACCAATGCGATTGGAGTGAGCATCTGTAGGGATGGAGCCTGTTCCCGTGCTTTTCATGAAGACGGATGCTTATTTGTGCAGGAGGACCCCATGAGGCCCCACCCTTACCTGAAGAGCTCTTGGCAGCTGATGGCTGCTGGGGGGGGGGGAGGGAAGTCATTTTCTTTAGGGGTATGGTCTCTAGGATGCTGTTCATCCTTGTGGATGGGCATCCCTGCAGATACAGGCAGCATTAACGAGTTGAAAAAACAGAAAGAAAGAAAAGAGGAGGGCATGAAGTGAAGAAAGGGACATACTGTAGGAAGGGGACCTGGGGGAAACTGAGGGTAGATGATTAAAATATATTGTGTACATGTATGAAATTCTCAGAGAATACATTTTTGAAAAGGAAAAAAACCAAACCAAACCAAAACAAAACAAAAACAAAGCCCTAACCAAAAAAAAAAAAAACCAAACAAACCATAAAACAAAAACGACAACAAAGAAAACCTAATGCTTGGAGCAATTGCCTCCACCCTGTAACCACTGAGAGAAAAGCCAGAGAAATGCAGAGATGTGGTCCCAGAACAAAGTCTAGTCTTCTTACTGTGCAAGAAAAATCCATCTCTAGAGATGCAAATCAAAACAACCCTGAGATTTCACCTGACACCCATCAGAATGGCTAAGATCAAAAACTCAAGTAACAACACATACTGGAGAGCTTGTGGAGAATTGGGAACCCTCCTCCATTGCTGGTGGGAATGCAAACTTGTACAACCACTTTGGAAATCAATCTGGCGCTTTCTCAGACAATTAGAAATAGCACTTCCTCAAGATCCAGCTATATCACTGCTAGGCATATATCCAAAAGATGCTCAAGTACACAACAAGGACATTTGCTCAACCATGTTTGCAGCAGCTTTATTCGTAATAGCCAGAA
>CM053753.1:34671214-34701839 GCA_028658305.1 Pachyuromys duprasi | reverse complement strand
CAAAACCAAACCTTTGGCAGAGTACAGGGAATCATATGAAAGAAGGGGGAGTTAGTATGACCTGGAAAGGACAGGAGCTCCACAGGACCAAATATATCTGGGCAAAGGGGTCTTACGTGAGACTGTATCTCCAACCAAGGACCATGTATGGATATAACCTAGAACCCCTGCTCTGATGAAGCCCATGGTAGCTCAGTATCCAAGGGGGTACCCTAGTAAGGGGAACAGGGACTATTTCTGACATGAATTCAATGGCTGGCTCTTTGACCCCTCCCCCCCATTTCCTACCGGAGGGAGGAGCAGCCTTGCCTGGCCACAGAGGAGGACTTTGCAGCCAGCCCTGAAGATACCTGATAAGCTAGGGTCAGATGAAAGAGGAGGAGGTCCTCCCCTATCAGTGGACTTGGAAAGGGGCAGGGAGGAGAGGAGGGAGGGTAGGATTGGGAGAGAATGAGGGAGCAGGCTACAGCTGGGATACAGAGTTAATAAACTGTATCTAATATTTAAAAAAGAAAAATTTAATAAAAAAAAAAAAGAAAAAGAAAAACCCATCTCTAAACCATCAGCCCATCTGTTTTTTTTTTTTTTTCCCAACAGGGTCTCACTATGTAGTTTTGCTAGCTTGAAACTAACTATATAGACCAGGCTGGCCTCAAACTCAGAGAACCACTTGCCTTTGCCTCCCAAGTGCTGGCATTAAAGGTGGGCACCATTATGCCCCATTTCATTTGTTCTTGGAGACAGTCTCCCCATGTAGTCCTGACTGGCTGAGAGCTTGCCTGTGGGCCAGGCTGACTTGAACATTCTGTGGCCTCCATGCTTCTACCTACTGTTAGATTTTCATTATTATTACACTTTTCTTTAACATGGAAACAAAAATCTTTTCTAAATAATACACATGAAAGCCAACATACAACCTCATAGTATTTCCAGTATCGTAAGAAATATTGCATGATTTTACCAGACAAAGTGACAGATATATTTTTAACTTAAATACTCCAAACAACATTTGAATGACACAAGTTCTCTGGTTAAATAAAACCAAGTGAGAGGTGATACATAGGTGAATAGCTGAGCTACAAGACATTGAGCAGAAAGGCTTCAGAAGTTCTTCCCTGTGTGTATGAAGAGTAGACAAAGATAACACTTCTGTTTAAGGGACAGAAATCAGGATGTCCCCTTAGGACAATGGTTCTCAATCTTCCCAATTATGAGACCCTTTAATACACTTTCTCATATTGTGGAGATTCTCAACCATAAAATTATTTTCACGTCTATTTCATAACTGTGATCTTGCTACTCTTATGAATCATGATGCAGATATTTTGGGAGACAGAGGTTTGCCAAAGGGATCGCAACCCACAGGTTGAGAACCACCTGCTTAGGAGATCCATTTGAGCTAAAGCATAGAGACAACCGGTTGCTGTGGACGAGGAGCAGGGAATTCTCGGCAGGACTGGATGTAAACAGGCGTGAGAAATTGAAGGTCATGCATAGTAACTGAGTGCACTTGGCTTGTGCAGGGGAACAAAGATCTGATTAGAAAGCTGTATCAAATGGCAAGCCTGGAATGGCAATTGTGGGAGGAGTTGAAGGAGGTGATGAGGAGGCTACGTTGGTGGTAAGGGTATGAATCCAGGAAGTCAAGGGAGAACAGGGTGGCATGAGAGACATGAGTACATGTAAGCCACGCTGGCTACTGTGTGGTGAAGGTCAGGGAAAGATTAATGTATAAAATACTTTATCATACTAAAAATAAACAAAAAAAAAACATGTGGTACCTCTGGAGCTGAAGACAGGAATGGTTTTATGTAGATGTTGGAGTCATGAACCTTCAGGTCGTGGTCCCCAAGTCCCCTTGTCACGCCAATAGTTGCCATTACCCGGGCCTAGGAGTATAAGCAGAGAGTTATCAGAAATACACACAGTGAAAGCATCCTGTCCCAGTTCCTCTTGCCTACCTTCCTATGCTGTTGGGTATTAACTGCAGTGAGTAGTATTATTAAGGAAGGGCTCATCAAAACTACTCCTGTATCTTAGGCTTACTGGGTTGCTGCTGTCTGTCCTCAGCTTTGTTGTGTAAAGCCTGGAGAGAAGGGTGCTAAAAATAAACTAAGTACAATGTGTGTTATCAGTTCATACTAAGTCAGGAGCATCCACTCATCATCCATCCAACCATCTATCTGTCCATCCCTCTCTCCTTTCCTCCATCCATCCATCCATTCCCTCCCTCCAAACACACTCACTCTATAAGTATTTGCTGGACACTAGCTATGTCCTTAGCAATATCAGGGGCCATAACAAAAGATACAGTTTTGGCAGTTCCTGCCTTTGCAGATCTCAACTATTAAGTGTTATAGGTACAGTAAATAAGTCTTTAGCTACTCTAAGATCTGCCTCAATATTCATACAAATTCCCTCTAGGTGGAAAGGAACAAAAAGTCACTACTACATCTATACACAGGCTTCTGGGTTGTAGTCTCACAGTTTTTCTAAACTTGCTTTTAATGGTTTATGGAATTAACACATTGCATTAATATCTACACAGGCAGCTTAAATATTTTCTAGAGCACCTACTATGTACACACACAGCATGCAGGGGAGATACAAGCTTCATCTCTTCTATGAAGAAATTTGGCAAAGGAGGCAAGAGGCACATGTTTAACTAACATATATTACAATGTACATCAGTTCTGAAAGGCTCATGAACAATGGAATATGTAAATTTAGAGGAAACCAAAATTTGATTCCCAGAACCCACACAATGGAGGAAAAGATCTGACCCCCAAAAGTTGTCCCCTGACTTCTACACAAGCATTGCGGCTCATAAATAGAAGTAAAAAAGAAAAAAAAACACATTAAAATCCAACATAGTATCACCATCCTTGTCCCTCTGAAGCCCTGTGGATTTGAGGGAGTTTCGAGTTAGAAGGCAGACAAGATCTATAGCACTGTCAAAATGAGACCATGACACTTTTAGTGGCTCAGCTTTAAACAGGATTTCACACTGAGGCACAGGCTGGCCTTCAGCTCACTACAATCCCCCTGCTTCAGTCTTTTGAAAGCTGTGATTACAGACTTGAGCCACCATGCTCTCTGTCTCTGTGTGTAGTGTGTATGTATGTGTCATGTGTAATCAGAAGACACTCTGCAAGAATCAGTCCTTTCCTTCCACCATGTGAGTCCCAGGGCTCAAACTCAGGTCATCAGGCTTGGTGTTTAGTGACGTTATCCACTGAGCCACCTCACTGGCCCCTGTGACACATTTAAGGTCCAGATTCAAAGGGATAAAAATACAGCCCTGGGATGTGAAGCCCAGGGACCTGTGGCCAGACAGACTTCAGAAGCCCTCTCTCCTGGGCTAGGAGGTTGGGTGGATTTCATTTTAACTAAGCAGTGGTCAGCTTGAAATGGGAACATTCTGAGTCCCCCACAGCCCTTTTGCCTTCTTGCAACAGCAGCTTCTTTGGCTGGAAAAATCACAAGCCAGTGCTTCAGACCAAAGAAAGCAATGCCATCAGACGTGACTGAACTTGTTTACTTGCATTCAGGTGTTACCCACAAGGGCACTCAGAAGAATTTCTGGAAATAAAAAGTAACAACCGTAAAAATACACTGACGTGACTGTAGGAGTTTGCAAAGAGGAAAAGGAAAAATAAAACCCTTGCAGGACTCCAAGAAACCCAGGACAACTCAGACAGGGACGGTGTGCCTCCTTTCTCCAGGGTGGAGGAAAGACCTATGGTGCCTTTGCACAGCAACAGCTACAGGCAGACCTTGCCAACTGCTTCCCACAGGACTGCCCTCCTCAATGAGCTAAAAGAGATGCTTTAGGAAATTCTGGTAAATCAGACTTTTCAATTAACTGGAATCTTTTAAACCTCACGCTGAAGCACTGAAGCGGTAGCTACCTGCATGAGATCAAGACTGACAGTTCCAGCACAGGAGATGCTGCAGCAAGCTCCACCCCTCATTAGAGCACAGCTGAGGGAGGAGCAGCACTCCTTTCTGAAGTTGTAACCTCTGGAAGATCTCTTAAGCTCCAGGGGATGGCCTCCCACCATGAAAGGGCAGGGCTAACTGGATACTCTTAAGTGGGTTATCAAAGGCGTGAGGCTGGGAGAGGGCACGTTGACAATCCGTGGGGAGAGGGGAATATCCTGTTTCATTGTATACATGTAGGAAATTCTTAGAAAGCAAAAAAAAAAAAAAAGCAACAATCTCACTGCTGATAACCTTCTAAAAGAGATATCAGTCCAGCTTCCTGCCAAGGAAAGTCCTGTGTCCGTAAGTGGACAGTGTACTTGGTACTTACACATGCACCCAAGGCGTGGGAGACAGTACTGGGCCACTCCTGAGACCTTGCTGATATTCTTGTGAGTCATGCCTTCTTGATAAAGACTATCTAATGCTGATAAAGCATTCACTTGAAAAAATCTTGCTCATGTGGCCACACTGTGCACTTCTAATTGAAACTCTTAGCTCTCAGGTTGTGTGCAGAGAATTCGAAGGTGTCTGGTTTAACTGAGCAGTTTCTGAGCTTTCCTGTCATGTCTGTGTTAGCCTCTCAACCTCCTCCAAATCAGCTAACAGATCTCAATGTCCACAGTCTTTGCTGAGTTCAGTTGTGGGGCCAAGGAGCTGTAAGATGGGCGTGGGGGGAGCTGGCTGGGAGTAAGAATGGGGTTGAGGTGTGTCCAAACCCTGCAAATCTCATTTTGAGATCCGAAAGAGTAGGACCACTGCCTCCCTGCCATGGGCCTCCATGTCCCAGTGCACATAGCCCTGTCCCCCTCCACACTCACGGACACCCCCCCCCTCCCACCCCTATCTCTGAGCCCTTTAGGAAGTCACAAGTAGAAAAGCTGGTTTACAAAGTCTGAACTTCAATGGTGAAAAGAAGAACACTGGGTGAGAGCAGAAAGCTGTTGTCCCATGCTGGGTGCTGTACTTTGCTGGCTGTGTGGTTCTGCCTGGGCTGTTCTAATCTTGGGAGTCCCAGCTGCCTTGTTTACCAAACAGAGGTAACACAGCCAGCTTGACCTGTCTCTGAGCTTCTTGTCAGCTATAAACTAAAATGATGTATGCCGCAGAGGTCGTGTTTAGACCTGTAAGGAGTGACTCACATGGACAGGGAAAGGGATGCTACTTTCACAAAGCTGACTTTCATCCTCTGTGTTTACCCACGCTCCTCACAGCCTTCCACCCTCTGGACCCTCAGACAGGTGACTGATGGATGTGATGTTCATTCAAGTTGTCAAGGCTGTAAAGCCCCAAACTGCTAAGTGGAGAACATGGACTGCCACGGGCTATGCAGAACACAGCACCTCCTCTCACTCCGGGATGTACTTGAGCCTACCTTCTTGCCTTCTCCATATATAAGGGGAAACTTCAAGTCATCATCCTCAATGGTTTTGTATGCCCTGTAGGGGGATAAACAACATTTGAAAACAGGTTTGTACTCAATTAGTGACCCTCTGCCCTGACACAGGCTGCTAGGAACCTCATTTTCCTAGAGATTCCATCCATTCAACACATTGTCTTTGTTTCTTTGTTCTTAGTCATTCTCCATTCTCCATCCAGAATTGTGTGCACGAGTGTGTGTGTGTGTGTGTGAACTGTGATAAACCAGGGAATGTCAAGTCTTTGTATTCTTAAAGACAGGAAAGATGCTTATCATTAATGAGAGGGGAGATGTAATTCCAGTTCCAGCACCCTTTCGATACAGAGGTGACCCAGCCACTGGGATCTTTTTGCATTCTGCAACTGTGATAAACAGCGGTGCTCAGGGTTAAATGGAGTGTGCAACTCTTCCCAGAGCCAGTTCTCACCTTCAGGGGCTGCTTACATCAAACATCTTCTATTGGGATGATTGGGGGTGGACGGTGCAGCATTCATCTGACCTTAGGATGAGAGTCAAGGTTGGCAGAAAACTGTTTCACAAGAGCTTTCAGAGGGCCATTCGCCACACAGAAATCTGCTTTATGGGTTTACACCAGACATGGTTGTCCAGATGTTGCTGCCAGCAAGTAAAGCCATGAGTCCCAACTCTACCCATAAACAAGCTATAAAACAAACAGGCAAATGTCATAGCCAGTTAGTAGCTGTGTCCCTTGGCCAAAGCAGATCCACCTCTCTGCTTCTGTTTTCCTCATCTGTACTGTGAGGATGGCCCACATGGTACAAAGGGCTCAGCGCACAGCCCCTGCTAAATTAAGGACCCAGTTAAGGGCAGCTTTTAGTAGTGTTTAGCAGCAGTTAACTTTTGGAGTAACACTTCCCTTTCCTGCAAAATGGGGGGATATTAATACTTATTCAGCAGTCCAGAAGGAGTATGGGCTGGGGGCTTCAGGACTTCCTTAATCAGAAAGGTCGAAAAGTTACTAAGAAGTACAGATAGGGCAGGAGAGGTATAGAATGCACAGAGAAACCTGTTTATCAAATGGCTTCTGAGACCTGTACTAGGCAACTAGAAAGTGAAGGTGAAATCAAGTTCATGGATGCTCTTGATATATAAAAGCATGCAGCCTGAATTAAAAGGCATTAAGAACAAAGTATGACGACACATGATAAAGCTGCCATGATGGAACTCATACACTGCATGCTACTCTAAGAATTAAGGATTGTTTTGTTTTGTTTTAAAGCATGCATCCTCAAGGTGAAAATCAAGTATGCCCTGTTGCCCAAGAAACCATTTGGACATGCCTTCAAATGGGTAGAGAACTGGTGATATATTTGCCATCAGATCCACTTGGGTTCAAGTTTAGTGTGGAGTAAGTGGATGTATTCTCTGGACCTCAGTATCCTTATCAATCAGGCAATGCAAGTCGACAATGATGCACAGAGAACAGTATACACTCAGCACTGCTGTGTTTAGTGCTCAGAAAGGCTTCTGCGGTCCCGAGCATGTGAGCCCAGAGTAACCCAGAAATCAAATTTTCAATAAAAGAACCATAGCATTTCCTTCCCTTAAGCCTACCAAATTAACACAAAGAGTAAATTAGCCACTTTGGTGTTTAACATACTCACACGAACCATTTTAAACACTGTGGTACATGAACCACTTGGGCTATTATTAGAATCTAGCTCCGGTTTAGGGATCAACTGTGTTGAATGGTTCTCAGCCTCGGCTATATAATGAACCACCTGCAAGGGCTTTATGACATCCTGAGTCCCAGCCTCCATCATGGAGCAATGAAAGCAGAGTTTCCAGGAAAGAGACTTGGGCATCAGGTGTTTTGTTTTTAAATCTTCCCAGTATCTTGATGCACAGCCATATTTGACTCTTTTGTAGAGCAAGCATCAGGAAGCTCACACTGGACCCGAGTTAAGCAGTAACTTTCTCATCAGTTTGGCTATTGAGAGGGGTGATTGCATGGATTCAAGGAGGGAAAGGAAATGGGCTCTCAAATGAGCATGAGCAGACATTCAAGATGCTGTGTGGGTGAGGAGAGAGTCTTAGAGAGGCGATGTGGTTAAGAATCACATGCAGGGAATGGCTGGCCTTGAGATGCCAGCACAGGAGTTTGGAACTGCAAAGGACGCAGAGGGTAACAGATTTAGAATTAAGGACAGTACTCTCTAAGAATCGGCCATGAGACTCAACCAGCGTGGGAAGGCAGAGAGAAAACTGTTCTAACTCCACCATTAAGCTCAGGCTGCCAAGTCCTCTCAGGACAAAATCCATGTTACACAGCTCAGAAAGACAGACACACTGCATTTGGAGTTGCTACTCCCATATCAAAATTTCATGTTCTATTTTGGCTTATTAATTCACCCTTAGAACAAAGAAATCAAAATAGAAATTAGGGCTAAGGAGATAGCTTAGTTGGTAGAGAGACTGCACGAAGCCCAGGGGCACAGCTGTAATGCCCAGCAGCCAGCTGGGAGGTAGGAGCAGGCATAAGTTCAAAGGGATAGGAAGGCTGTCCTTGGACATGCAGTGTATTCCCAGCCAGCCTAGGCTACAAGAGACCCTATTTCAAAATGAAGAAAAACATATATGATGACCTTGGGAAAAGAAGGAGTTATTCTGTTCTCACTGGTGTTGGTTTTCAGTAAGACACAAACCCTTCCTCCTTCTCCAGCGCCAAACAAGGGTAATCATTGTACTGAGAGAACATACAACAACACTTTCTCCCACTCATTCTTTCTGGGTACCAAGCAGAGTTCATTATGTAAGCGGACTTTCCTGTACGGACAGAAAACCTTGAATAGTAACATAAATACTTGGGACTAGAGGTGTTGCTTAGTGGGAAAGTGCACACGCAGCATGAGTGATGCCTGGGCTTGAATCTCAGCAGCAAAAACTAAACAACAAACACAAACCCCTCAAGAATTAAAAAATGGAAACCATATGGGAGTCCATATAGATTTAGGGCTAAGAATAATTCCAGCAGATATAATTTGCTAGGACAGATACTGAACTCGGTAGTTACGTATGGTTTCTAAAACACTTTTGGAGACTACCTCACAGATGGGGAAACGGTCAGGGAGATTAAGTTACTTTCCCAAGGTCACATATTAAGTGAATGCCGCTATACCAGAAAACACTCCAAAGAAGGAGGCTAATCTTTGTGGATGTTTCCTTCTGACCAATGAGCCTGAAATGAGAATGCTCTGAGTAGGCAGCCAGCAAATGCTTGATGAGGAAAAGATAACTTCTGGCAAGTGAGGGGAGAACACTTTCTGAGTGGCGAGAGAATAAGTCCATTGCTTGGCAGCCACTGGAGTGGGGTCCTCACAGGTCCTCACACTTGTGTCTGATCCCTGGCCACTTCATCTGTGGCCACAAAAGGCCGCTCATCCCTGCCTTTCAGAGGACAGATGGAACCTCAGACCTGCTGGGTAGGTAAGCGCCTCCTCCTGGTCTGGCCCACTACCAAGGCCTTGCTCTAGTGCTGTCCTTCATCACCCTCATCCAGACTATTGCATTCATGCTTCCCTCTTCCTCACCTGGTGAGGTGGGGGTGGGGGGCTTGAGAGGATAGAGGAGGAAGGCAGAATTTGAGAGCACCAAGATGACAACGAGGTTGTTTGCATCTGCTGTTATAACCAAGAACACATGGCCATAGGACTAATTCTTTCATTCCAAATTCTAAGATTTGGAAAATTCTGTTTAAGTCATCAGATCACTCATGGGCCATATAATAATGTAACTGAGCAGAGATTATAGACAGCAAAACTAAAGGGCAAGTGAAAGACTCTTAGATCACTCTTACACTGGGTCAACACCTTTACGAATATTCATAAGATGCAAAATGAATGCAAAGCTTACAAGGGGCTACTATGTTGTTGGTTTTCACTACCTTAGAAGCATTACCCTCTGATAAGTTTAAGTAGCAGTTTCAGGCCAGGCATGCTGGCAAACTCCTTTAATCCCAGCAATCCGCAGGCAGGAGCAGATAGATCTCTGTAACTGCAAGGCTAGCCTAGTCTACATATTGAGTTTCAGGACAGCTAGGGCTACACAGAGAGACCCTGTCTCAAAAAAACAAAACAAACAAATAAAATCTCAAACAACCTTCCATATTGGAGAGCTCTGAGGACATCTGGAATGAGCTATTTTAGCTTCCTCTTCCCTAATCTTTCAACTATGTTTCACAGGACCTTGGAGATCATATATCCCTATTCATACCACCAATTACTCAACACTTTTTTTAGTCAAACATTACAGACTGTGGCAAGGACCCTCTGTGGGCTTTCTGGTCCATCTGTGTCCTCAAAATTTAGCATTTATCCTAAGTGAAAGCACTTGAGATTGATCTAATTAAGAATGAAATTATCCTTTTGAATTGGACCTTGTTCTTAAAGGATTAATGAAATATTTGCACTGTGTGTGCATGCCTGTGAAAACTTTATGGACACAGATTAAGACCATGAATGAAAACAAGGAAACAAACAACAACCCCCTCCCCCACTCCCTCCCTGCCATCAAAACAGGCCCCATTCCACAAGAAAAAGGTCTAAAAATGTTTTCTTATCGAAGTCTCCTCTAGTTCATTGGCACAATGGCTAGTTTACTATGAACAAAGATTCCACTGCCCTTATTAATTTTACTTTGCTAACTCCAGTCTCCTGTTCTAAACCAGTGAGAGATTTTGTTTTATTTTCAGACAGGGTCTCACTGTATAGCTCTGGTTGTCCTAGAATTTGCTATGTAAACCAGGCTGGCCTCTCTAACTTACAGAGATCTACCTGTCTCTCTCTCTCCAGAATACTAGGATTAAAAGCATGTGCTACCACACCTGGCTTAATTTCTTTTTCTTTTAAAGGTTTATTATTTATGCATTTTATGCATATGAGTACTGCATGTATGCCTGCACTCCCGAATAGGCCAGGGGATCCCATTCTAGAAGGTTGTGAGACACTATGTGGTCCCTGGGAATTGAACTCAGGACCTCTGGGAGAGCAGCTATCGTTCTTAGCCACTGAACCATCTCTCCAGCCCCTCTGTGTCCTTTTGAATGCAAACAAGCAATGGAGAGGCATGAGTGGAACCTGGTCTGCTGCAAAGATATGTAAAGGTAGACTCCACAGCAGAAGATGAACAATGAGGTATGAATGTCTAAAGGACTTAGAACTACAACCGAATAAGCAGTGGTGATGAGAAAGCAATCATCCAGGCAAAGTGTCCTTGTGGCCTGGGACTCTCTGGGATAGTTCTCAGGCTGCACAGAAAGCAACTTCAGTGAACTCCCTTTGTTTCTCCCTCTTGCCCAACGAGCTACAAAATGATCAGAATCTTTAAAAGGACAAATGCACTCATGCGCCCCATTACAGTACCCCATCTATCAGTCTGACATCCTGCCCCAAAAGGAAAGATGATGAGCAAAGATGAGTTCATGTTCCAGTGAACCCAAGGTAGCACCCTCTGATTCTGTCCCCAACTGCTGCTGCTCCCCCAGTTCCTCTTACTCTGAAGGCGACAGATGTACTTACGGTTCCCACTTTGGTCCCACTTTTCTAGATGGAGTTTCCATGATGCCCCATTTAGCTACCTGTCTGTCCTCACACCTTTGTCTCTTAGGGCCTTTCCCCACTGTGGCGTCAGCCTAGGTTCAGCTTGCTTTTCCATTTTTACTCCTGATGGATTCTCCAGCAATTTCAGAGAAATCCTGGTTTTACTTCTGGCCTTTTGTGATGAACATGTTTCTCTGTGCCCATGAGCACTCTGGGCCAGGTGGGTTACACCCAGAACACCGTTCATCTCCGAGACCCACTTCTGAGCCCCCACCCCCCACCCTCAGCTCATGAGTGGCTTCCCTCTGTGTAGAACAAGAACTAAACGTTCTATCAACGTGAGGCTACATACTTTTACCCCTACCATCAAAATAAATTACAAATCTGTTTTTTGTCACCTTCCTACCATCACAGTACAAGGACCATCGTCTCAACCACATGATGTTAACCGTCTCAGTATACCTCCATGCAACAATCAAGGACAGAGGCAATGGTGCCAGGGCAATGTCTCTAGGCTCAGGGCAGAAAGGGTGTTGAAACTTTTCGGCTATGTCACACACTTCCCCTGACTATACTGAGCAATCAGTATAGTTATTCTGTCAGATCTTGCCACCTCAGGCCCTCCGACGGCTTCTTCCCACAATGCCATAAAAGTAAATAATAGCCTTGCAAAAGTTGTTTCCCTCCCTCAATCCCCTGACCTTGTTATTTTTCTCCATAGAATATCGCCTAACAGAATTCTTCCCCTTACTCTGTGCTATAATACAGATCTGGAATATTCTCCTCCTTGGGTTCATGGTGGCACTATTTTTGGGGCTGTGGAGGGTTTAGAATGTGGGACCATTAGCTACAGGAGGTAAGTCACAAGGGGTAAGACTTTGCCAAGGCCCCAGTTCTAGCTGCTCTCTGCGTCCTCACCAACAGCCATGTGAACAGCTGCTACCACATGCTCCTCTGCCCTGCCTTCTCTGTTATGACAGATGGTAACCATCTTGAATCCATGAGGAAATCAAGCCTTCCCCTCTCTTGCATTGCTGTGAGGTATTCAGTCAGAGAAACACACAATGCTTTTCTTTTCTACGGCTCTCCTACAATTTGTTGAGTTCTGTACAAGTGGGCATTTTTGGTTGGGTATCTGTAACATTGCTGGTACCTCAAGACATAATGGGTGCCTAATAAGCTCTTGACAAATAAGTAAACCAATGCAGTCCACCATCCCCAAGCAGAGCTTAAATGCCCTCCTCTTCTAGCCTCCCTTTCAGAACAGAAGCCAAGGACTTCCTTGTATTTCCTCTGAGTTCACAGTCTCCGGGGTGAGGCCTTCATCCTTTTCAGTGGCTTGGCAGGTTCTGTGCCAATCCTTGCAGCCGCAAACTCTTCCTGAACACTTGAACTCAAGATGTCTCCCTGTAGCCACAGAAATGGATTCCTTCACCAAGAACACATCCGACCTCTGGATTGCTTTTGTAATTTTCATCAGAAAAGCCTCCAAAGTTTTATCCTGGTTGGGTGCCCTCTAACAAATCTCAGAAATGAGTATCATTTCTCAGCTTAGCTCCCCACCCAGACTCCAACCCCTGGTTTACTTTCATCTTACATGTAAGTGTCTGTGAAGCCCTTCCTGATCAGGCATTGACAACCCAGGATGCTTTCTTCGTTTCTGCTATGCTTTTCTGGTGGTTGTTTCTTTAACAACATGGAACTCTGCTCGCTGTCGTTTGGCTGCACTGCCCTTAGACCAGTGGTCCTCAACCTTCCTAATGCTGCCACCCTTCAGAACAGTTCCTCATGTTGTGGTGATCCCTAACCATAAAATTATTTCCTTCACTTTTTCATAATTGTAATTTTGCTCCTTTTATGAACTGTAATGTAAATATCTGACATGTGGGATACTTGATATGTGACTCTCTCAAAGGGGTGGTGACCCACAGGTTGAAAACCAGTGCTCTGGATCTTCCTTTAATCCAACAGGGAAATGCCTCCTCCGGCCACTGAAAGCACAGAGCTTCTTGCTGCGTGCTGCCTTGATGCTACCTGTCATTCACAGCATGCACTTAGTAGGTCTGAAACGAACCTGTGTATGTTCTGTCTGTGTATGTTCACTGTGTATGTTCAGTCTCCATTTCAGACATTAGTTCTATGACGATAGTAACTTCTGTGTCAGGTTCTGCTCTTCACACTGCAACAGTGCATGCAGGCAGGTGTACAGTAGGCAGCACCCAGATGGTAGCTAAGCACGTAGGTCAATGAGTGGAGGCTGGCCCTCCACCTCCAGCCGGTGTGTCTACCTCTAAAATGATATGCCACTGTCTTAGTGTCATCTCAGCAGGCTTTTTTTCCAGCTAAAAGTCAGAGCTGAGCTCTTATCAGTAGGGCTTTTGTTTACCTCTTCATATTGAAATTCTAGGTACTCTTTTTATCACATACACACACACACACACAGTTAGTTACAACATAATTAAAAAGCCATTAATGATTCTCCAAATGACTACTTTCTCCAGGTAATTCCTACGTATCCTTTGGGATGGTCGTTTTTAAAAACCACAGTTCCATACACTGCATGATGTTGCCAAGATACCACAGTAACTTCAGCTTATATTAACTGACATACATGGGCTGGAGAGGTGGCTCCAGAGGTTAAGAGCACTGGCTGGTTGGGCGGTGTGGCGGCCCGGTTTCCGGTTTGGTCCTCATCCACCAGCCCGGAGCCTTCTCTCCATGGCTAGTGGCGGGGGTGCCCGAAGCACAGTGGCCTGGGCCAACCTGAACGAGTTCTGCTGGAGATTTCAAGGATTTTGAATATTGGTTTAGATATGGAAACGCTGTCTATATGTGTACGGCTTTGTGAACAAGGAATCAACCCGGAAGCCTTATCGTATGTTATCAAGGCGCTCCACAAGGGTGCTGAAGTACTAAAGGCTGCTAAATACAAGCTGACTTATGGGAGGTCCTGATGAGAGCTGTCAAGCTTGGCAAGAAAATCTGAAGATTGTATTGTAGTCAATATGTACAAGTGGTATAAGTACAATTTACAGAAAAAAATTGTGTTCTTATTTTACTATTAAAGCTTTAACTCAAATGATGGTTCAAAATAAATTCAAAAAAAAATTATGATGGTCATTGGTTTGGTTCCTGTTATGGAATCTCAATGGAATATTTTCAAAAGCTTAATGTGGATTTCATCTGAATTTTTTGTTTCTTAAATTTTAATTTTGATTTTATGTCATTAAAATGACGTAAAAGCATTCATTTTCTGTTGCCTTTTTTTTCTTTTTTTTTTAGACAGGCAGAAGTGGTTTTAAAAAGATTTACTAATTAAGTAGTTACCTTCTCTGCTCTGATCTCTTCTGTTGATCAGTTTTGTTTTGTTTTGTTTTCCTGCTATCAGAAGGCTAAGGAAGAATTGTGAATCACAGGCCAACTTGGGCTACCTAGACAGCATAGTGAGACCCAGTCTCAACAGACAAAATCGTGGCTTGCAGCTAGCTATTTTGACTTTTTAAATGCATGACATTTTTACTAAGTAAACTGAAAGGCCTCTTACAGGCAACTCTCCCAAGTTGGGAGACAGTGAGAACTTGTAAGAATCATTTGATTGGTGATATGCATATATTGCATGTTATGTATAAAATCAAAAAGTACCTTCTCAAACTTCACAATTTGTATGTATTCTCGACCACAGAGTTGATAGTTTTATTTATGATTTTGCAGATTGTTATATACGTGTGAAAGAAACAAAATATATTGAGGAAGGATTGTAAAAAAAAGAAAAAAAAAAAGAGCACTGGCCTTTGGTTCTACCAAAGGTCCTGAGTTCAATTCCCAGCAACGACATGGTGGCTCATAATCATCTATAGTGAGAACTGGTGCTCTCTCCATCATGTAGGTGTACATGCAGGCAGAATTCTGTATAAAATAATAAATAAATAAATCTTTTTAAAAAACTGCCATACCTGATCTTCTATGTTAACTTGGTTTAAGGGTCTGCTTCCCACTTGAAGAAGACTCCTAAGATAGGCACTTTAGTCATCTACTCAGGGGCAGAGGCAAGAGAATGGCTATAGCAAGGACTTTAAGAGAAGCAAAATTCCAAACAGACAGACGAGGGAGGGGGAAAGCAGAAAGGGGAAGGAGGGAGGTGGGGGAAGGAGAAGGTCAAAAAGTCTTTGGGGAGTCCTTCAAGCCCAGCCCTAGGACTCTCTCCCACACACTCTGATGTGGGTAGGGAGGAGCAGAGGACGCATGTCAGCGTGGGTGCATAGGTGTGTGATTTTGTGTGGCGGGCAGAGGACATCCTAAGGTATTGTTCTTTAGGAGGCCAATCATCTTTGAGGTTTACCAGGTGATCTAGCTGCCTAGCCATCAAGCCCCAGGGTACCCATCTCTGCCTCATTAGCTCTGGGATTAAAACAGGTTTCAGGGATTGAATTTGGGTCTTCATGCTTGCATAGCACAAACTCTACAACTGATCTACCTCCCTGGCCCGACGCTGTGACTTCTCAGCTCTCAGTGCAGAGCTCACACTAGACATTATCCACACAGCGGACTTCCCACAGTCTCCATTTTCTCTTTCTCTGAAAAAAGTAGAATAATGGCTCGTGTCCCCAAGATGATTTCCTCAGCAGGACTTCCACATCATTTAAAAAGAACATGATCCCTTCTGGAGGGACTGGAGGACTGTTTCCCTTTGGGCATGGGGTTAATCTGGACAGCCGCCCTGTGAGCTCCAAGGACACACACCACTGAGTCACATTCTTCCCCTAACCTCTTGACATCGCCTTGGGCGTCTGTCTTCCCTTGAGGATCTTTCTTCCTGGACACACTTCCCTCCTGGCAGAGTCCACTGTGGCGAGCTACAGCACACCAGGCTCGGAGACAGTGGTTTGGAAGGCATATTGCAGTCCTCACGTGGACTGGCTGCGTGAACTTGGGGAAAGTCCATGAAATGCCTGAACTTGATTCTTCAACTGGATACTTGATAGGATTAGTTGCAAGGACTAAATGCTACTATGCCCTTTATGAAAGCCGCTAATGAAGCATGAGTTGGGACTGTTGGGAACCTCATTCTCTCCTCAAGATAGACATAGAGTTAGGTAAATGGCCACCAGAGGCGGCCCATCTGGGCACCACAACCAAATCATCCCGACTTAAGTCCATTCTGCTTTCAACCAATGACGCACAAGCCTGCACACACCTTTATCCAAACAAGCCCTGGCCCCAGTAGGATACTTAGGATCTAAACAGCAATCTAAGGGGAGACTTGCTGGGTTAGTTTCTGTCTCAGTGGAAGCCCACTGCCTCTCCAGGAGGGAGGACAAAGCCACAGATGGCCTCCTTTCTTCACAGCAGTTACTCTTCACCAGGTCAAGTGTGCTTGGATGGATGACGGTGGGAAGAAGCATCCTGATCCCAGGTCCTCACTGCTACCTCCCTACTTCACAGTGGTTAGCATCCCACAAGGCCCAGAAGGAAACACCACCCCAGGCTAGAAGCCCAAATGGCAGTGGTAGCAGAGCTTGGCAGTACCCCAATTAAGCAATACTGGAATTTATCATGACTCTCCTATGACTGGCCTGGCCCCATCCCCCACCCCAGCTCTTTTTCAGACCTTCCTGGAAAAAGCAATGTGGGATTGGCAGCCATCTCATGCTTCCTTTTATCGGCCAGCCATCTGTATTTCCAAAGGCATCAAGCCTGGAGCCTGACCACAGAGTTGCGGAAATGGAGGCTGCTTCCTGCTCCTGGCATGGTGCTAGCAGGCAGCCAACTCATACTCTCATTCTGTGCTCTGTGTGTGTGCATGTATGCAAGGGTGGGCACAAATGCACACTCACACAAGATTCAGTATTTAAGTCTTAGTATTTTTCAAATGTTATCTTTGAAGGGTTTTTGGGTTTTGGGGGGGGGAGGGGAAGGGAGGAGGTTGTTTTTTTCCTGTCTTCAAACTGTTACAAAAAATTCTCAGATTCATTCTGAGATTGTAAGTGCGTGGGAAGTTGGCCCGCTAGAAAGATGGAGCCAGATAGTCAGGGACACTGAGTCTGAGGCAAGCTTAAGGAGAACAGGCTCTTATCAGAGTTGTGGAAGATGGAAACCTAGGGAGAGTCTGAGGCAACTAAGAAATGTCCGGTACTCCCAAGGAAGTTTAGAGTTGAGCCTTCATGCTTTGGGCAGGTTCATCTTCTCTGCCACAGGCTAAGCACTGCATGGCAGGACCGAGTAACTTTCAAATCTACTCTGTGTATGTGCGTGTGGTCGACCATGATTGTTTGACTCACTGGTTTCCTAAATTCATGTGCTTGCAGCAAATTTCAACAGATATTCAGTTATATCACCCCTGATAAGGTCAATTAGAGGTTCTCTCAAAAAAAAAAATCCTATCTTTTCTAATTCTGGTCTTTGGAGTGTTTTTTATATTAGCAAAGTCTGTGTGAAGCCATCACGCAGCTGATACATCTCTGTTGGACCAGGTATAAACACCAAGTGGACAATGTCTGAAAATGATTCACATTCGGTGAGAAACTGAAGAGGGCTGACAATCCAGGCTGGCGTTGCCTAGGTTCAAAGTGTGGAGGTAAACTTACTCATCTCAGTAACATAAGAAAGGAAGCTCCTGGTCTCTCAAGTAATGTTTCCCACAGTGGGGTTTAAGGTCTGGTCCTAGAAAGGAAATCTCCAGGTGACAGCTGACCCCATGACCTCTAGGAAAATCCCTGCTATTCTTTCACCTATTAGTAAGCTGGGACAAGACCACTCCTGGGATTTTGGGAGTGGTAATCATAGCTCTTTTGGTCTAAAGCAATGGTTCTTAACCTTCCTAATGCTATGACCCTTTAATACTGGTCCTCATGGTGCGGTGACCCCCAACCATAAAATTATTTTTGTTATTACTTCATCACAGTAATTTTGCTACTGTTACGAATCATAATATGGAAATCTGTGTTTTCCAATGGTCAGAGTTGACCCTTGGGAAAGGGTCATTTGAGGGACCATGACCGACAGGTTGAGAACTTCCCTGAAGGCTCTTTCTCCTACCAAGCCTGTTACAGAAAGAAGCAACACAAGGGGCTGGGGAGACGGCACCGTAGGTAAAGTGCTTGTTGCACGTGCTGGTTTTTGTCACCTTCACACAATGTCACCTGGAAAGAGGGAACCTCAATGGAGAAATCACCTCATCAGATTAGCTGGTGGGTGAGTCCATGGGGATACTTTCTTCATTAATTATTGATGTGGGAGGGCCCAGCCCATTGTGGATGGTGCCATCCCCGGGCTGGCGGTCCTGGGTTCTATAAGAAAGCAGGCTCAGGAAGCCATGAGGAGCAAGCCAGTAAGCAGCACCCTCCAGGTCCTGTCTTTAGCTCCTGCCCTGAGTCCCTTCATGGTGATCTCCAATGTGTAAGATGTAATAAACCCTTTCCTCCCCGCCAAGTCTTATTTGTTGTGCTTTTATCCCAGCAACAGAAAAGCAAACTCGGATTCTGCACAAGCTTGAGGACCTGATTGCTGGTGGTGCTGGTGGGTAGGGTGACAAGTGGATTCCTTTGAGCTCACTGGAAGCCAATGCAGCCAAAGGCAAGCTTTGGGTTCAGTGAGAGAACCACTTCCAAAATGTAAGGTAGAGCAAGACTGAGGACAATACCTGACATAAACCTCTAACTCCCACAGGTATGAGCACACATACCTAGCTAAACATGCACTCATTATACACATATACAGAGACACACACACTCATGTATACACATGAGGGAGCAGAGCTGAATTTTTATCTTCCTGGCCAAACTATATACTCCTGAGAACCTGATTAGAGAAACAATTTTGTGCTTTGGGATCAGAGGGACCAATCTTGCTAACTCTGGTATAAACAAGCACATGTTAAGGAAACATTTATTATTATATACAATACAGATGTCAGTATTTTCTTTCCACCTGATGCCTGGCTTCTTGAAAATGCTTACCTTGGTATGCTATCTGGCTTCCCAACCTATGAGTGGGTCCCTGCCCACAGTGAGTTCTGGGTAAGGAAACAGAAGCTGTCCAGAAGTGTCCAAACCAGCAGCTTAAGGCTTGGAGCAGATAAAAGCAGTAGGTGCTATATTCATTCCTCACATTTGCTGAGAATCTATCTTTCTGGGGGCTAGACTCTATCTAGCGCAGGTGCTGGAATATGGAACTAATTTAAGTAAAAAAAAAAAAAAAAAAAGCAAAGGTCATTTACTGACTCACAGCCCCAAGCTGAGTAGCAGAGAGTGATTGCATAGAAGATGAAAAATGCTTAGAATCTGTTTTTCAAAACTAGAATCAAGAGGATGTAAAAGAGAACCAGGGCTATTTTGGGACAAATCATTCCAAATGACTTAAGGAAATTCCAGATTTGGAAATTATTTCCGATTCATGCTTTCTTGGTGTGCATTAGCACTTGGCTAAGGGAGCTTCATATTCTAATCAATAACATTAAGTCTCCCCACAGGCTTGAATCACAGATCCTTACTTTTATGAGCACACTAACGGAGAGTGATTTTTAGCTTTCACTGGGACCATTCATTCTGAAACAAACATTAATTTCATTGACACTGGCCTTTTATGTATGAGATCATATCAACATATATAAAATCTGATGATCAAAACGGACTATGCCACAAATGGCAGAGAGAAAACAACCCGGGAGATTTCTAGTCACAGGGAAGAGTCCCACGGCACAGGCTACTGCCTCCTTGCCAGCCCTCACAACCCTCACAGGGCCCCTCTCTCGCCCTGGCATCAGAGTACTAATGGAGTATAGAGCCCTGAAGCTCTTGGGAGAAGCCACACTTGGGACAGCAGCAGATGACACATCTTTCAAGACCTTCTACGGAAGGACCTTGGATTAATCAGACCATACAGGCAGAGCCCAAGCAGCCCAGACAGTGTGCTGGTCCTTTCCCAAGTCTTCTGCTAGATCTTAAAGAATCATAAACGTTTTGGCTATGTCTACCCATAGTCAACTTCTATTTTAACAGGCAAGATAACCCCTATGCCAGACTGAAGAATACGTAGTGAGACACTCCTTTTCTTTGGATTCCAGATCACCCTGGTTCCTAGGGAAGAGGCATGGGTCTAGGTGAAGGTGCCTGCTCTCCTTGATGGGAGTAACACATGCTCTTGGCTCATTTGTCAAGGTGACCAAATACGACAGCAGACAGGGTGCAGAGCTAGCAACTGCTTACCTTTCTGTGACTACCCCACTTCTAACACTTCCCAGATTATACAACTAGACTTGGGCGTAAAAGTCACGTTGATTTGTCTGTTTCAGATGTTGTCAAGGAGGCTGACCGCCTCCTTCTGCTAACCTAGATCCAGTCCTGGAAGCTTCTAGCCTCTGTAAAATCTAACTTATGCCTAGAATGTTTTCAGCCCCTGAGTCTTACTGGTTAATAAGTTCACCCCTTCTTGTTCTTACTGAGCTCTGGGCTGGCTGGTCCAACTCAACTGTTTTGGCTCAAACTCCTCTCCCAGCTAACTTATTCAGTCTGGCATTTCTCTAGGCCTCTTAATTGCTATGCTTGGCCTCAAACTAACTCAAACAATTATATATATTCTTCTGACTCCTTCCATCATCACCTGTGTTCTCTCTCTGCAACCCATCTCTCTATTACTGTCTCAGTAATACTGCCTCTTTACTCCCTGCATTGCCCCATAAGTGGCTTCCCTTTCCTCTCCTCGTAAGAGTTGGCTGTATCCTATTCTGTCAAGTCTTCCTTTGATTCGTCACCTTTTCTGCCACTCAATTAGATATCACTTTCAAACATGAGTGCTACCTTCTACAAACTATCTTTCTTTAACCTTATTGTTTGGAATTAAAGATGTGTAGCACCATGCCTGGACCTAAGCTTTTTTTTTTTTTTTTTTAACCTGAAACTTGTTTTAACCCAGGCTCAGATCTGCTTGTCTCTGTCTCCTGGATTAAAGGCATGTTTCCTTTCCAGCTGGATCACACAGATCTAGATCTTTGGATGTGATTTCTTGCCAGAACAGCCATGTTCTGAATTAAATTTTCACTATACTTGCGGTACCCTCCCTTTGTTCCAGACAATGCAATTCTTTACATATATAATTCTTATAGTAACGTTCTAAGGTATCTAGGGTTATACAAATAATGTACTCCATCATTACAGAGATAAGAAAATGTATGCACGGGGTTGGAAGATGGCTCAGTGGGCTCAGTGCTTGAAACTGTTACAGAACAATGTGAACACTCAAGTTTGCATCCCCCCAAACCTACATAGGGCACAGAGGGCATGGCAGCTCACTTGTAATTCTAACACTGGAAGGTGGAGACGGGGGAATCCCCAGAGCAGGCTTCCTACCAAGACAAGCCGAATCTTCTAGCTCATTTTTACTGAGAGACCCTACCTCAGTGGGTGATGTGGAAGAATGACAAGCAATGGTTCCTAACATCAAACTTAAGCTTCCACATGCCTGTGTACACATGTGCATGCTCACCCACATGCATGGAAAAATACACATACACATACAAACTGCGTACAAAAACAAAACGGGAAAAGAAAATAAATGCAGGCACAGAGAAGCCATCCAGCTTGGAGAGAGACACCAAGCTCCCTTCAAGTCTGCCCTAGGCTTCTGTGATTTACTCTGTTGTGTGTGGAGAGCTGCAGATCTGTGTGAGCACCACGAAACAACACAGGATGCAAGAGTGTTTAATTACTACTTTCCTTTACCAGGTTGAATTCTAACATTTCTGAAAGTCTTCCCCCTAACTCCCTGCCCCCTTTCAGCTTTCCTCATTGCTAAGTCATGGAGAAGGGTAAACACATCACAGTCATGACACCTTTTCTCCCTTGAGCAAGCCACGGCTGCAGGAGTTCACTGCAGACTCCGGTTTCATGTGAGGTCTGGCTTTCAAATGGTTCCATGCAATAAGCCAGGAGTACCCAAAGCCTCAAACTTAGGTGCCAGGTTTCCAAAGGGTGGTCAAAGGCAAACTATAGGATTAGGCAAAACAGACAAACGTGATGCACACATATGTGAAATCAACAACTTAAGGGGTATGGGTGCTTGCTCCCTGGACAGGAGTGCAGTTCTCACTCACCAGAGGTACTTATCCCATGCCTAGAGCCTGGACTGTCAGGATTATAGGAAAATGCATGGAGGGAAGCTTACCTCTCCCCTCAATGTGTTTATGTGTTCTAATCTTCCACCACCCCAGCCCTTCTAAACACAGTCCTTGGCTCACTATAAGAAGACAAAAGTGCTCCTAAGCATAAGCCAGTGAATGTGCAGAGGAAAAGTCCTCCAGGGCTGTAGGAGTCATAGACTGGCCTGCCCTCTAAAGCCAGTTATATCTGCAGTTAAGTGATGCCCAAGGTTAAAGACATACAGGATTCACTTTGTACTTTTATTTTAAAATGCAGATTCCAAGATTCTTATTCAGAAGGAGGGACAGAACCAGAAAAGTTTTGTTGTTGTTGTTTGTTTAGGGGGGTCTGGGAGGTTGAGACAGGGTCTCACTGCGCATGCAGATCAGACTGCCTTAAATGCACAGATGTCCCACCTGTCTCTGCCTTTCAATTGCTGGGACCAAAGCATACCAGGTTTTAACACCACTCCAGATCACACAGTTGCTGTATGATGCTATAGCCCGTCTACCAATTTTATATGGGACTCTTAACCACGCATCCACGATTTCACACAAAGCCAGACATGGCTCTCTCTTTAACTCTCCATTGCTCAAGCATACCTGGTGTATGGAGTAACAGGTAAGCAGATGAACCCACAGAGTGCCTCATTCTTGATTCACACCAAACACCCAAGGCTGAGCCAACCCTAATGGAGGCTGAACCTAGTGGCATCTACTGTTACCTTTTCCATAGCAACAAGGTGAAAAAACTGTGAATATGTCACTCTCTGTCCCTTTATGAACCACCTGGAACTGTCCATTAGCACTTGATGGTTACCATGTATGGAGGGGATCGCTCCAAAAGGACATACAGTTTGCATCTTAAATAACTTCCTGAAGCCCATGTGTGACAGCTTGGTCACCAATGCCACATATGGAAGTGGGGATACTAGGGAAGGGACTGGACACAAGGTCTCAGATTTCATCAGAGGAAGGTGGGGCCTATTTGAAGGAAGCTGGCCCCTTGCAGTTTGCATTTGTTCTTTTAAACAGGTAGAGCCCCATGAATCCCACACTAGTCTGAAACCCCCTAAGTAGCCGAGGATGGCCTTAAAGTCCTAATTTTCCTCCTCCTGTCCCCTCAGCACTGAGAATCCAGGTGTACGACCATGCCCAGTTTATGGAGGCACGTTCTTGAAGGCGGTATCTTGCCCTCCATTTTTCCCCTTTATCTTTCTGCTTTCTGACCATCGTGAGGTGAATAGCTTTCCTCGGCTATGACAGAGCTTAAGATGCTACCAGGCAAGAAGCTCATGTGCAGAGCCAGCTGTTCTCAACCCATGAGCCATGACCCCTCTGGAGGTCGTAGGACTCTTTCACAGGGTGAGGGTTGCATATAAGATATTTCCATAACAGTAGCAAAATTACAGTTATGAAGTAGCAACGAAAATAATTTTATGATGGGGACACTCACTTCAACACGAGGAACTGTATTAAAGGGTCACAGCCTTAGGAAGGCTGAGAACCGCTACTCTGAGCCCTCTGAAGGCATGAGCAGATCTGCCCTTTCATCACAAGTATTCTGTTATGGGCAATGAAAAAAAAAATCTGATAATCTTGCCTTTGAAACAGCCCTTGCATCTTTCTTAACCACCTTTGAGTTATTCCAGGAAGATCTGCACCTAGGTTCAGCAAGGATAGACACAAAACCTTACCTTCACCACGTATGCCCCTTGGACTTGTCTATGAGGACCCCAGTAAAAGGATGAGATCTTTTAGGGTCTAAAGTCGGGGTTTACTTGCTCTCTGAATGGGGATCTGGAGCGAGCTCAGCTCTCAGCTGTTGTAAAGCAGCACTCTGCCCCACTGATTCTGGAGCCAGAATGTTTTCCTTGGCAGGCTGATCCAGTACCTGGGCCATCTGTAAGAATGTTACGGTGTGTGCTTCTCTGGAGTGTCCTTAAAATAGGATCTTACTGATGGACCAAAGACTGGCTCTCATTTTCTTCTCAGTACCCCAGGCGGTGCGTCTTCCCCGCATGTTCCTGTCTTCCTTTATAGTGCTCTCAAGAAGGAAGCGTAAAACAATCCAGGTTTCATCCTACTGTGAGAGTGGCTTTCACAGCTCTCCGGGAGCTCTGTTCTACTGTGTGTTCAATGGTTACTCTGGACACACTCCTCTTCTACACGTCCCACATGTTGGTTATGGGACACAGCATCCACCGATGATGATGCCTGGCTGACACACACCAATTTAACTGTGTGGAACACTGAAATAGTCACACCCTGGCTGAGAAACAACTAGCTTGGGCCCTACGAATTGCCTGTCTGTGCTCTGGCTCCACTCAAGTGTCCCCAAGATGCACTAATGCCTAGCACAGTAGGGGATTTGCAGGACTCTTGCATCCGCCAGGCTGAGACTGTGTCCTCCACATTGATTATTAAAATGTTTTGAGTATCACCTCTGGCTTCTAAGTTCCCAAAACACACATTCCATCTTACCCCCTTTGGCCTCTGCTTAATGCGGTTTCTTTGCAAACAATATCCATCCTGGTAGCACTGCCCCTTTGAGACCCCTATCCGGATCAAGGGGTCTTCAGCTTCTGCACAGAGTCACTCTCAAACCCATTCTCTCCCATTCTCCTCTCTCACAAACAACTGCTTCCTCCACTATTGCCTCTGGCCTTGTATTTACACCCTTGTTAACAACCTCTACATATCAACACAGTAAAGTCCAGGTTACATTAACATTCCTATAGACCCCCACAGGCCTATGAGATCAGCTCCCTCCCTCCCACAGGAGGTCCCTAATGCTGCAGGGATGGCTCTGGCCAGTAAAGCTTCAGGGACCTAGAATCCTGTAGAGTAAAAGGCACCCAGTTAATGACCCAGCATCCTGGGCACTCTTCTGGGGACAGACAGCGGATTCATTGGGCCTAGCCAGCCGTTTCATAGTCAGTGTTGACTATTTCAGTGTTCATACAGTTAAACTGGTGTGTGCCTGCTAGTCGTCACTGTTGTTGGTAATCTCCCATAACTAAGATGTAGAGGAAGAGAGAGGTTGAGGGGAGGGTTCTAGCCTGGCACAGCCATATCCACAGGAGCCATGATGAGAGCCATGAGGCCACCACAGCTACTTGACACAGTTCTGGCAAAGCTGCGGGGATTGCTACAGTCATCTGTAACTTTTGGTTTTTGGTCCCTGAGTGTTGCTTTACTGGGGACTTTCTGCATTTTGATTCAATTTATGTCTTTTCCTGAGAAAAATTATGTCTGAGTCTTTTTTTTTTTTTTTTAAGGAAAATCCTGCAATTTACTTTATCTGGCCACTATTTGGAAATCTTTCTTATGCCCTGGAGATCATGAAGCACAGATAAGCACATAGCTAAATGAGGCCATGACTCCAGGAACCTTCCTAAGGTATCTGCTCTTGAGCTAACTCAAACAATATACTTGGTGCACAGTGAAAAGAAACAATTGACTGGCCAGAAGAGCAGGTTACAGACTCAAGGTCTCTTTTTATATAGGCTTAGAGTTCTCTGAAAATATGGTTTCAAGACAGGGAGCCATACAGGGTATACCCCTAGAAGAATAGAATTCAGCAAGTAAGTTAGACTGACTAAAATTAACTTTTCCTACTTTATTGTGTAGATGATGAAACATACCCTAAAAGAAGTCAGGTGTTACTATTTGCTATACATAAAAAGACTGGTTCATATATTTTCTGTTTGTCTGGAGTGCTCTCAAACTACAAACACTTCCAGTCTAAAATCAGCGTGTCTTTAAGTGTTCGCTTTGAAGGAGACATTCTTTAGATTCTTTAAATTGGAGTTATAGGTCTAATAATAATATTAAAATCAGTTCTGTTTCTATTTTCTAATCAGTAACTGAACTTGTCGCCCTGGACATGTAATGAAAAAAAAAAATCAAACACATACTCTGTACCACTTGAATAATCATTTGTCTATCTTTGTTCTGTGAAACTTATATAAATAAAGAAGCACCTGGTTGCTAGTAAGTCAGAGCCACAGAAGGGGCCTGATTGCTAGACAGAGCTGCTAAATTCCTCTGATTCCCTCCCTCCCCTTGACAACTCCTTGTCGCCTCTGCTTCAGGCTGCCCTGTCAGCAAAGACACCAGCCACTCCATGCCAGGGAAGCTGCTCCCCCATGGGCCCCCAGCGCTGGGCAGCACTGACAGTGTCTCTCTCACAGTACAATGCCACCTCTGCAGTGCTTTCCCTGTCTCTTCACCTTCCCCACTGCGGGGCAGAGCTACCAAGCAGCGCTGGCCAGCATACCCTGACTTTGCTTGAGATGCCTGCCCTTCCTTCTCTTTTTATTTTCTAGCTTCTCATTATCTCAGGAAACACACACTTGAATGCATTCTGGATAATAAAGCCCTGGATTCTGTTATTAACGCTATGTACTTATGCAGACACAGACACACAGACACACACACACACGTTTAACGATTACAGCATTAGACACTCTCCAGTACTTACTGCAAGGCTGGAGTTTTGCTGGGTACCTGGCACACACGTTCACAATATAACCACTATCTAACTACGATTAGCCTCATATCACAAACGGAGGAACGGCAGCTGAGTGCAGCGGCATGAGCTGCAAAAGCCACACAGGGGAGAACTGACCCAGTGAGGCTGTATGGCTTCACCATGTTCTTAATGTACCATTTCACACGCATCGGGTATACAGTATAGGTCTGTGAATTACAGAAAGAGGGTCCCTGGAAGTTCAGTGGCCCCCTGATCCTGTCTACTTCAACAGAAATTTCTGAGGGCCTGTGACACTTCCAGACTCTCCCAGATGACTTGAAGCTGTGTGAGTACTGTACTATCATTCATGGAGGATGGGATACATTCTGAGTAGGGGTAGGGAATGGGTAAGATAAACGCTCAGACACCTCAGAGGCTCTGAGGAGAAGAAAGGCTGGCAAGCAGCCTGGCCGTTTTAGGAATGGAAACTGCCCATTTATAGAAGCTGAGGGTTATGTGTGTATGTGTGAGTGTGCACATGTGTGCCCCATCAATAGCGAGCAGGCTGGTTGGGGTATCCCTTTTCTTTCTCTATCCAGTGGCCTGACAAAGCCTGTCTGTCTTGGCTGGCGGCCATTTGTAAAGACCCCACAGCTTCCGCTGGCCTCCTCGCTGAGGCAGGAGTGGGGACATTCATCACTGTCAGGAGATGTGCTACACGCAGCAGGGATGGCTTTCTTTCCTGCCGCTCCTGTAGCGAGAGCTGCAGATCCTGAGATGGTGCAGAATATGCACGTTGGAAATAACCATTCATCACAGTGGCTCTGTGAGCCAGGGCAAGGCCACACTCCATACAATGCTGACCCGTTCTCACTATGGCTCCAGCTTACCCTCGCTGCCTGGAACTCAGAATAGGAAGCATTTGAGGGGCTAGATCTGCACCCTAGACCATCCTCATACCCAAAAATCTACCGAGGTTTGGGGGTCAAAGTTCCCTGACACAACAGCCAAGCTCTTACCCGGATCTCTGCAGATTTAAGATTTTCACACTGCTCTCAGCAGTCAGACTGCTGCTAAGCCAGCCCATAAGCGTTAAACTATGAAAACACACGTTGCTGGGAGGCAATGAATACCAGCTTTCACTAGGGAAAGGCCTGCTTTCTTCTGAAGTAATTATAAAATTAAAATGTGATATTTCTCTGGTGAGTCTACAAAACTTCCCAGTGTGGTCCATGGCATAACAGAAATGTCAGGATTTGCAACAGAGTGGGACTGAGAAATCCTTCTGCGCCCCCAAAACGCCAGTCGGAGACATCTGCGAGTGAATTTCCAAAGATTGGGTTAAGGGTGATTAAGAGCAAAGAGAAAGAAAAGTAGAGCTTGAATTTTTCAATTACTCTGTGAAACTCAAGAGTCAAGCCGCTAGAAAATGCAGGCTTTCTAAGTAAGACTAATAATGCTGAGCTAATTAGACCCACAGGCATGACCAACATATAAATCCATGCTCCAGAGAAGGGCAGTGTCCCTTTAAAAGCTGCCTGGGGATCAGTGGGCAAGCTAATGAGGAGTGTCAGTAACGCAACTTTATGAGGTGGTCCCAGGGAGGAGAAAGCCTGGGGTTCCTGTAACAGGGCTTCTGGCTTGATTCAATAAATCAATTTGCTGCTCTGGAGTTGGCTTTAAGCCTTCCTCATCTGTTCACTCCCTTTCCTATGATTTATCTAAATGCACTGAGGGAGGGCTCAGAGGCGAGCGTAAGGGAGAAGACGGCTGCCTCCGGTGGGTTTTTCTTTCCAGAAAATGTCTGGATTACTGGTAAAAACCCCAAGACTATGGGGCTGGGTCTTTTCCTTACTGAGCTCAGTTCCAGGCTGTAGACTGTGAATAAAGGTCGCCTGAAAAGGAACCAAAAAGGCTTGGAACTGAGCTTTTTTTAAAATCAGATCCTCCGGATCTGAACTACTTCCCAAGAAGTGAAAGAAAAGGTGGGAAAGAAGGCAGCGGCATCTGGCCGCAGCCTAGGTGGCGGTGGGGGGATCCTGCACAGAATGCGGAGAGGGTATATTGACAAGAGAGAGGAAGCTCCTGACGTGGGTAGACGAGCTGGGCTTCCCTTCCTGGTCAGCAGCAGGCTGCTTCTTTTCCTAGCCAGCGAAAGGACAGTGGGTCCGCCATTCCTAAACAGCATGACAGACGCCCATCCCCCAGCTGCCTCAGTCTGGCTCAGGAAGGCCTTGAGGCATAACATAAGGGCTCTTCCCTTGGGCTTTCCCTGCTCCCTCTCTCCATCCATCTTTTCATCTGTCTGTCTATCTGTCTGTCATCTAATTGATTTAGAGATAGGATTTCATATATTCCAGCCTGGCCCTAAATCCACTAATATAGCTGAGGATGATCTTGAATTTCTAACCTTTCTCTGTCCACCTCCCAAGTGCTGGGATTATAGACATGTGCTAACCATGCCCAGTTGACATGGTACAAGAGATTAGACCCAGAATTTCATACACTGCAGGCAAGCCCTTGACCAACTGACTTGCATCCCTAGCTCCCTGTTCAGCTGCTCAGGCACCTTACCTTTGTTGGGATGGCCAGCCATAGGCAACTTCCTGCAGCTTACTCTACAGCCTGACTAGACTCACCACAGCTCTGGCCAATAGAACTCTCCGAGTGATATACAGGCTCTGATCTCCAGCATCTAATTCAGTAGCCACTAGCCAGGTGTAGTTACTGAGCAAATGACATGTGGCCAGTGAGACTTGTTGAATTAATTTTTAATTTTATTTAATTTTTAACCAATTGAATTTTAAGTGGCCACATGTGGCTGCTGGGTATTGTGTTTGAGAGAATAGAAAAATGGAGAGGTTTCCTTTGCTTTCATCAAAGCAGGGAGTGCTTGACAAAGAAAATGAACGCTGATTCCATTTGCTTCCCAGTGGAAAATCCCAATTTGCTCATAGCTTTAAGGAAACAGAGGAGGGGAAAATTATACTGACACATCATTAACTTAGAATCATTAGATGTTTAAGGGCTGCAAGAGCTGAGAATAAAAGGTTAGGATCTCTGGATTCTGCCTCTTCCAGAGGCTCATAAAGCAGAGCAAAGCTTACCCAAGCCCCCTCCAGACACAGAGGTTGGCAGCAATGGGCAACAGAAGCATTTTACAAATAAGAGACTTTGGCAGAGCAAAATATCAAAATGCCCATCACCCAGAACCATGTGACCTCATGCTGCAAACACAGTATCCACCCACTGCCCCCTCAACAGGACCATCACGAACGTGGTAGTTACAAAGGCTTTGCTTGAAGGAAGAGGTCTGGTGGACACTGCATGTCCTCAGAACCATCTGGAAGAAATCTTACATTTGCATGATAGACTTTTCTTCTTTGACCCTTGCCCTCTCTACAAATCCCATCAGCCCAGAACAGCTGCTGGAGAACCTGGCCTGAAGCCAGGGGTGAAGTTACATCCCCCTCCCTGTCATCCTGGGCAGAACACCCTGTGTGGCTGGATGAAGGGCACGAGGAACACCCATCCCTACACGATAAAGCAAAATCACCAGCAGTCAGGGGAGCAAGGACCTGGTGCCGCAAAGCCAGCTGTGAGAAACTGTTGTTTCAAGTCAGTAACAAAGATGCTCAACAGCAAATTACAGCCCAAGACAGCTCAGAGGGTTTGGCCACCGAGCCTTCGAGCTGACACAATGCCAGCTACAGGGTGTACCCCGCAAGAGCAGCTCTACACAAAGGGCTGGGAGGAGGGGCACTCGCTTGGGGATTCTGGCACTGGGACCAATGACACAAGGCACAGAAGGTGAGAGCTGAGTGGGTGGTGGGGAGAGCCAGGGAAGGCCACAACAGGGACCAACTCGGAGCTGCGGAGCTGCGCTTAGACAAAGGCTTTGTAAATCAAGCCGCTGAGCAAACTATCAGAGGAGAGGAGGAAGGCGAGAGGAGGGGGAGCCAGGGAAGCAACCAATTTCATTACGAAGGGCCTGGTGACAATAACCTTTTGTCCTCTAAACAATCTGGGCCTGCCAAGCTGCGCCACAGCCTCCG
>CM053753.1:34655215-34671114 GCA_028658305.1 Pachyuromys duprasi | reverse complement strand
GTCTCTGCCTTGCATTTCCTACGATGCATTCTTTCATCCTCCCATCCATAAAGGGCAGCTGAGGAGATTGCACTGTGAATGGAACATTACTGCTTACATTTCTATCAGAATGCAGAACCGAGGAAAGATGCCTGCTCTTACCCTAGAGCAGTGATTCTCAACCTGTAAGTCGTGACCCCTTTGGGAGTCTAATGACACTTTCACAGGGGTCAAATATTAGATATTCCCCTTACAATTCATAAAAGAGGTAAAATGACCGTTATGAAGTAGCAACAAAAAAAATAATATGGTTGGAGGGTCACCACAACACGAGGAACTGTATTAGAGGATCCCAGCGTTAGGAAGGTTGAGAACCACTGCCCAAGGGAAAGTTGGCTGGCATGTGCCAAAAGGAGGAGTCCAGGAATAAGAAATAGATACCTGGGTTCCAGTCCGTGTTTTGAGATTTTTGTATTGGTGAAAGCTGAGCAAACTGAACACCCGGGGTCCTGATTTGTTCAGGTGAGAGACTGAAACAAGGAGAACTCGTTACTCCATTAAGAGCAGTAGACAGCGGCCCACACTTGAAGTGACATGGCTTGGCTGCATCCTGCACCTTTCTGGCAATGGCCAACCTTTCTGCCTTTCTTCTCCTGTTAGATGTACTGGGTACGCTGGGCTACTTTAACAACAAAAATCTGAGGAATTAGATAAGGCTTGGCCATTAGCTCTTGAAATGACTGTCAGCCAGTGGTTACTATCATGATTAATTGGGGAAGTGAAAAACAAAACAAAACAAAAACAAAAACCTCCACAGCTAGGAATTTCCTGCAAGGTCTAAACACCACAGGAGTATACAGGCCTTTCGTTAGCCATTTCAGAGTTCACAGCCCCAAGGCTACTTCAGGAGCCAAGAAACACAACGCAAGGTGAGGTAAGGAAGCATGTATGTCCAGAGCAGGATGAACTTCCCAAGGCTCTGCAGTCCACCTGCAGTTACCACCACCCACTTGGTAGTCATTAAAGGTTTTACTGGGGAAAGAAACAGGCTGCAAATCCTTCCACCTGCTCATAAATTAATGCTGCAGCCTTTCCCCTCCATGGACAGCTGGGAAAGGGGGCACTCAGTGTGCTTCAGAATGACTTCTTGGGGCCCAGGGATGAAGTTCAGTTGTAGGGGGCTTATGCAGTGAGTTCTGTCTTAGGGACTGCAAAATCAGAGGCAATGTTATATACCTATAGTACTTGGGAGGAAAAGACAGGAAAGATCAGCAAAACAGCTATACTGTTTAACTGTACTAAATTCACCCCCGCCCCCTCAGGCTGTGACTCATGACAGAGGACTTCCTTATGATGTAGAAGGTCCTGGCTTCCATCTCTAGCTACATTGTAAGTTCCAGGCCAGCTTAGGCTACGTGAGACCGTTTCCAACATCTCCCCACCATAAAAACAAAACAAAAACAAAAACAAAATGACAGTGCTTGATCTGAAGTTTTTTGCTAGAAAGTGAAAGCACTTTAAAATGCAACGCATTCAAGTTGGGGCCAAAGTGGTATTTACACTGACTATGTTGTGTAAAGGGGGTTTAAACTTCCCAAGTTCCTCTGACAAAGATGTAAAGTGCTTTCCTTCTCCTGAAGTCCCATTTTCAAATCAAAGAACAGGTAGGAAACTCACAAAGCCATATATAAATCCTGCTCACAGCCAGGCCTGTAAGTCAACAGCCACACTGGGAATTACCCTGGAAACAAATCAAATCCTGCCTGGCTGAAGCCATTCTCGTCTTGGCTACTCAATTATTTAGTGTCTTCAGTGAAGTTCCATGTAATTAAAAACAGCTCATCAGCTCTGTGTAGCACCAGGCTCACACACAAGGGAAGTAGGAAGGAGGAGAAAGCATCTCTCTGAAACCTGTCTACCAAAGGGTCCGCCCACCCACTGCTAGGTAAGGTGCATCTAAGATTTCCTGGATGTATGTTTAAAAAATTACAAAATGAGGGCACTTTAGCCTGGTTAAAGAGAAAGAGATCTGAGCCACTCAAAAAAAAAAAAAAATTAAGTCTAGTTTCAAGAGACTGAAAAAGGAACATAAAAAAACCGTAACCTCATCACAGTTTGAGTGAATAGTTACAGCCTCTGAAAGCATCTTGCCCATTAAAGTGATGGTGCCTAGCTTCCAAAGTACTTTCCCAAGCAGGGAAGAAACATTACCCTACCTTCCTGCCCTGAATGAACACACACACCAGGTATCTGCCACAGGAAGCCCTTCCTAGGACAATGGAGGCATGATATGGACTCTTAGGGTTTCCACCTGATTCTCAATTCCGGTTAGAAGAAGTAAAAGCAAACAGCCTCAATTTCAACACATCTCAAAGACAACCTCAGTCCTGGCCTTCTCACTGACCACCCACACACTCATTATCTGGGGATTCCTGCCCCTCTTCCTCACCCTGTGATACATGCTGCTTCCTGATATGCACTGGTCTGGGCACCGGTTACACACTGACTGGAAAGACATTTAAACAGCTCACTGAAGCTGCTCTCACTTACTCATCACATTTATACCTAAGTGATTTTGTTTCCTGTTCATTTCTGTTCTTACTATTCTCTGCTTCCAACCTTATATTTAGGTCAGGAGACCTCTATGTCAGTTTTCCTCTGGGTACTTGAGTCTGCTTTCTGAAGTCAGTCTACCCTACACTTCCCTTAATATAACCCACTGAAAACATCATTTCCATTTCATCGTCCCCAGGAATACACAAGAGCAGCTTATTTCATCCCACAGTAAATCTGAATTGCTGTCTGGCTTCCCACGTCTCCTTCAATACAACCTCAGTCTGTTCCCCTCATCTCTGCCTGTGTTTAGATAGCGCCCGCCTTATCATTTTAGACAGATTTTTCCTTTCCTATGCTTACAATTGCATGACTCCTCACCCTTCTTGCTATATTTCCAAACTCTACAATACTTATATCTAAACTCCTTCATGTGTTGCTGAACCATGTTCACCTTTACCTGATACTTGATTTTTAACAAGAAGCGCTCATTTTCCTGATTGGACACAAGTGGATTAGAAGAGGTAAGAGAAATGACTCCAGGGCTTAAAAACTCATAGCTCTAAATATTACGAGCTCTTCCTGACAATCTTCTCCTGTTTTACATCTGGGAGAAATCTTTTTAGGCTCCGTGGGCCACACAGAGTCTCCTGTGACTGCGTAGCACATAGTACCCCGTGGCACTGTGAAACAGCCACAGTGCTGAAGCAAGCAGATGTATTGGTTTAAAACCATAATTTACAGACACAGGTGGTGAGCAGACATTGGCTCCCCAGCCATGGTTTACTGACTTCATCTGAGGGGAGGAAGGGGAGGTTGGGGTTGGGACCTGCTTCTCCGCCTAGTAGAAGACAAGAATAAAAAGCAAAAGGACGGGGGCTGGTAAGATGGCTCAGAGGTTAGGAGCACTCTGTGCTCTTCCAAAGGTCTTGAGTTCGATTCCTAGCAACCACATGGTGGCTCACAACCATCTATAATGAATCAGGTGCCCTCTTCTGACCTACAGGCACACATTCAGGCAGAATACCACATAAATAATAAATAAATCCTTCAGAACAAAGGACAAACAGAAGTCTCTCAGACCAGTATCTGTCTTCCTTGGGTGGCTGAACTTGTTCCTTCATGACACTATGTGTCCCAGACCCCTGGGTTCAACGCCATTATCGTGGCAATCTGGACTATGATCATCACAACTGTTTTGATTAATAAAGAAGAGATAATACATTTCAACATGGTGAAGAAAGAGCAAATTGTCACAAATTGTCCCAATCTTCTACTGTCCTTCATGTTGGCAGGAGCCTCCCTCATTAGGATCTCAGGGCAGAAGAACACATCATCACATACCATCATCACTTCAACGTACAAGGCCATGCTTTCTCACATTAACCTCGTTCCATGTGACTCCATCATCCTGCCTATTATAGACAGAGTGAATGAGGTCTTAGTCAACACTAAAGACTGGTCAACTCTAGACCACGGTCTTGGCGCTTGTATTGGTGTGTTTGGGGAACTAGGCACCCCTGTCAAGAATTCTAACTTCACTCGGAATGTGATAAAACATATCCCAGCTGACTGTGGACTTTATATGTGTGGATTAATCATTCACAGATGGAGAAGATATATTTTAAAAGTATATTTAGTGAAAATGCCCAGATTTTTTTCTTGTCATCATTTTCTAAGTGATATAACAACAACAATGTACATGGCCTTTACATTGGGTTGAGTATTTTAAGGACTTGAAACGTAAAGGGAGCAATGCATAGACTAAATGCAAACACTGTGCCGTTTTGTATAAGGGACTTGAACATCCTCAGATTTTGAACATCTGCAGAGGATCCTGGAGCTAAATAATCTCTTATGGATACTGAAAGGCATCTATAAAGAAAATACATCTCCCTCAGGCCTCTTAATGACTCTTCAAAGATGATACCTTTTTTCCACTTTATCCATGAAAAAAAAAAAAAAGATCTTGGGGTATCCACCTTTGCTCATTCAGAAAATCAAGAGTTGGAATTCAACCCCAAGCCAGCATGGCTCAGTAGGTCACATTCCCTTGCACCATTTTATCTCTTTGACCACCCTGGTCTAAACACATAAAGCTGTGTGTGTGTGTGTAGTGTGTGAGTGTGTGTGTGTACTTTAAAAGCTTCCAATTGACTGTATCATGTGAATAAATGATTAGGTCAGGCACCTTTCCTCCTTGAGAAGGGCCTCAGAAAATTGGAGGGGCGAAGAAACAGGTGCTCTGAGCACTGGTCCTACGTGGCTGTCAGCTCTTGTCCTTCACCACGAGTCCAGGTCCCTGGCTGTGTTGGTGTCATGTTGGTGGCTTAGGTGGTTGGTGGTGGTTAGGAGGGGTGAGGTGCGTTCTTACCAGCCTGTCATATTGAAGTCCCTGTACAGCATCTTCTTCCCGAGTTCTTTCCTCTGCACTCTCCTCGGAAACTCCAGATGTGTGAACTCATTTCCCAGCAAGTGAGGCTGCATGAATGCCTAAGAGCAAAAAAGGGGGAGGGGAGCCACACACAGACTTTAGAAGACAAAATAACACTTGAGTATGTTTTACAAATTGAGACAAGCCTTCAAAAATGGGAAAACCGTCTCCTATTTTGAGGGAAGTAAATACATTTCAGAATTTAAACACTGAGAAGATGAGTAAATAAAAACCCTGTATGCAATTTACAAGGGCTGTCACTGCTAGATATGATAAGTTAATTGCAATCAAAGGCACACACAGCCAAAGGCTTAGGGATGACAACGGGCTTCTTCAAAGTTCAGTTTCTAGGTCAAATCCAAGGTGTTTCCTTTTCTGGAATGTGTGCTGGCTAGACTGAAGGCTGCAGGGTGGTTCCCTGCCTCCTCCCTTGTCCTTCTCTGCTCTCTTCTCACTTACCAGTAGTTCCGGTGGATTTGCTTTTGAGAGCTGCCTGAGAGTCTCCAAAAAGCTGTCAAGCCAGCTCCCTCACAGCAGGACTAGATACACTACACAACAGGAACCTTCTGCTGGAGCCGGCCCTCCCCCAGTTTGTGCTGTAGTCTTTTTGCTAGACTGTTCTCCTGAACAGATGGCTTCTCCCATTCCCTGCAAATATCTGTTCTCAGTAAAAAAGCCTCAAGCAAACAGCCATATCTAGGGTTGCTTTGAAACAAGTCTCATCGTTACAGTCAATGTGTGAACCTAGTTATCCAAGAGATGGACTGGTCATGTTCCAACTTCCCTGCTGAAGTCACAAACTCTTAGGCCTGTGTTAGAACCTTCCCAAATCATGCCCAACTCCTGCACGAGAGACTGGCTCTCCTTATGGAAGAGAGGGCAGAATGCACCATGGCCAGCCACTGCAGGGAGGCAAGGGATCCCTGTGGTAGAGCAGATGGCTGCGCTCTCAGTTAACTGGAACAAGCCGAATACCCCTTGTCTGAAATGCTTAGGGCAGGAAGTGTTCGAGGAGGAGTGGGTGGGCACAAGTGGAATATTTCCGGACACATAATGTGAAATCTTAGGGGTGAGACTCAAGTTTATCTAAAATTCATTTATGTTTCCGAAACACCTTATACATATAGCCTGAAGGCAATTTCATACAGTGCTTTCAGTATGTTTTGACTACAACCTGTCACATGAGGTCAAGTGTGGAACTTCCCACTTAACAGCATTACGTCAGCAGGTTTGGGAGCATTTCGGATTTGGGGTTTTGGGGACAAGGGGAGATCAACCTACAACAGCCTCCTTCCCGAAGCAGCAAATCTCCACTGACACTCATGAGGTGTGGAGGGACCAGACAGTGCTGGGCACCAGAAGCTCAGGCTATCAGCAAGGAAGGAAACAAGCCAGACTGCCGACAGGCTGAGCAGCTCTGGTGCAGTAGCCACGGGCAGAGCCGTGAGGGAGACGGGCAGGATGACCGAAGGTGAAGAGACTTCATCTTCCTGTCCTGTAGGACTCCAGATGGATCCAGATCTTGTAGGAGTCCTGACCACCTTGAGAGGCTCAGAGAGCTAACCAGGAAGCTTGAATAGCAGGCTTCTTGGAGACAAGCTGCCCTGGGAAGGAAGAACTAATACGCAATAGAGCAAGTTGGTGTTAGAAGGCCATCAAGACCTACATCATGAGCTTTGTGATTTTAATGAGTTATTTAATTTCTTGAGCCTTGGTTTCATTGTCTTTAAAGTGATGCTATTAATGACATTTTTGTAATTAGATTTCTTAAGTGTGTTTCATCGTGGTTTCTTTGCTCATGAAGAACAACCAGGGTTGGAGAGATGGCTATACAGGTTAAGTATTTGCTGCACAAGCATGAAGACTGAGTTCAAGTTCCTAAACCCACATAAGGCCAGGCATGGTACTGTGTGTTTGCAATGCCCATTCTCCCACTGAGATGGGAGGCCAAGAGACAAGAGAATTCTTAGAAGCTTGCAGCCCAGCCAGATACACTGGTGAACAAGAGATCCTTCCTCAAACAGAGTGAAAGGTGAGAACTGACACCTGACCTCTGACCTTCACACACCCACTATGGCATGTCCTCATCTATGTCTCTCTCTCTCTCTCACACACACACACACACACACACACAGGGGGGGGGGGGAGGCGACTTTTATATCCATTTAATGATTATTATACTGAGTGCTTTCTGAGTTCTCTCATTACATCCCTCTAAACATTGTAGGTCAGGAGGAATCACTACTTAATTTGTGGGACCCAGAACAAAGTAGAATACTTAGAGAATTTCAAGACAGGGACACGGTGCATAAAACAAAATACCAGGCCCCGTGTGACTACACCCGTGATGTGCCCATGTAGCAACCATGTCCAAAGGACAGTTAGGATTCTGTTTCTCATTAGCACTGATCCACTCTTAGAAACTAAAGAACGGAAGTTTAGGGAGGAATAAACAGAGACATCTTTCATGTAACCTCACCCTCTTCCTTAACTCTGACGCTGTACCAGCATGGAGGTCTGGTCCATTTCCTCTCCCTAGGTTGGACTGACTGACTTAAAGATTACCATATGCTTTATACAAGTGCTTCACACTCGGTATCTCACTCAGCAATACCACAGAGCCTCTGATACAACCTAAAAAAAAAACAAGGAAATGGGGCTGGGTAGATGGCTCAGAAGTTCAAAGCAATTGTTGCTCTTGTACAGGACCTGTGCCTGGCTTCCAGCTGCCACAAGGGGCCTCACAACCATCCATTACTTCAGTTCTGGGGAAGCCGAGGCCCTTTGCATGTACCACGAATGTATGTAGTACATAAACATACACGCAGGCAGAACACTCATACCCAGAAAATGAATAAATGAATCTTTAAAAAAGTTCATTTCCAAATATTTCACAGCTAACCAAAACAAACAAATAACGAAGCAACGAAAACAACAACAAAGGGCCTAGAATGGCTAAGGCGCCAAAGCCAGGTTCACTGGCTAGTACTGAGCTAAGCACCCTCCTTAAAACTCTCCCACATGTTTATTACACAAACAGTGAGTGTGCCCGTGAAAGGCCTGTTATCTTCTGCTCTTAGATCACGCAGTCTGAAACAGCGGTCAAAAACAAAGACAACACAGACCCACATAAAGCATGGTTATAAGGATATGCCTGACGAACAGTAAAAAAACAAAACAAAAATAGATTTAAAAAAAACCATTAAATAAGACACAAACTTGTATAAATTCATAGATGCAATGACAGAACTGATTTAACTGTAAAAATTAGGTTATTAAGAAACAGGTATATGCCGGACGGCAGTGGTGCACACCTTTAATTCCAACAATGAGGAGGCAGAGGCAGGCGAATCGCTGATTTCGAAGCCAGCCTGGTCTACAGACTGAGTTCCAGGACAGCCACGACTACAGAGAGAAAACCCTGTTTTGAAAAAGTAGGAGAGAGAAAGGAAACGAAAAAAGAAACAGTGCATGTGTGTGTAGAGGCTAATGTGTGTTGTACTGTATGCATTGATTGATACATAGGATATAGGATATATATGTTTATGTAAATGGATGTGTGTTGTCATCTGTATGTGTCTCCTCAAACTCATACACAGTTAACACTTTGGAGAACAGGCTTCTGGGAGATATTCAGGACATTAAGGTCCTGTAACCATGAGTAGCTGGTGCCGCCATAGGGGGTTCTGGACATGGATGTGTGTTCTTTCCCTCCTCCTTTCTAACTTGTGAGAGTGTAGGAAAAAAGCTCATATCAGACATTGGTCCTTTGCTCTTGGACTTTGGAGGATTAGGAGCAAAAAACCTTTTTGTTCTTGATAACTTACCCAGTCAGTAGGACTCTGTCACAGTAGCACCAATTCTATGACCCTGTGTATGTGCAGATACTCGACACAAATGTGTGTTAATAACAGAACACAATCCAAAGCACACTTTTCAGATCACGTGCTTTTGCAAATCTGGTAATGAGGAGAGTCATGGGTTTAAGGAGACCTCCAAAACAACACCTTATGTCTTAAGGAAAAGGGTGGGCAGCTACGATCTGAGAGTCTCCCATAAAGGACCACAACCGAAGACTTGGTCACCAGCCTTCGGCACTATTGGGAGGTGGTGTGGCCTTTAGGAGGTGGGGCCTGCCCAATGAGGTGGCATATGCTTGTCAGAAGGCTGAGGATCAGGGCTAGCCTGGACTACACATCTGAGTGTCTATGGAAACCCAGAAATAAATAAATAAATAAATAAATAAATATATGATTTAAACATATATATATGATATGTTAAATCATATCATATATATATATGATTTAAACAGAGAGGAAGCAAGGTCTGTTACTGAAGGAGTGCCCTTACAGAGGCGCCCTCTTCTCTGCTTGCTTCCAGAGGTGAGCAGACTTCTTTTCAATGCTCTTCTGACTCCCCTGCCCCACACAGACTCCAGAGCAACAGCCAAAGTAACCCACGCACCGGGGCTCCTGAAACTGGTTCAAAATAAAACAGTTTTCTTCTTTAAGTCAATGTACTTCATTACAGCGAAGGGAAGACATTACATGTTGTGGTCTGGGCCTGTAATCCTAGCACGTGAGGCCGAGGCAGGGGGATCACACTTTCCAGGCCAGCCTGCACTACCTGGTGGTGCTCTATCTCGAAACAGAGTTTAAGATTTGAGTATGGTTCCCATGGAGGGTGTCACTTTCTCAGCATCCTCAGCATCACTGGGAGCACCTCAAAGCTCAGCGACCAGCTACAGCCGGCTCGCCGACTCCCCCTCTAGGAATGTAGCTCAACAAGTCTGATTCCCGCCCTGCCCGCGCCTGCCACAGAACCAGTTTGATCCACAGAAGCTTAATGACTGGTTTCTTCATCCGGTGAAACTTACCCCAACATGCTTGCCAACCACCTTGCAAGTTGGTATGACAGGGTCAGACATGCAACCCTAGAATACAGCACACTCAGAAGGCAACAGGAACACAAAGCGAGCCTGACAACCCGAGTCCAACCCCTGGATCCTACAAGGGGGCATCAGAGCACTGACCTCTGACCTCCACACGCGCTTCACCTCCTACACTCAAAACAAAGCACACACATAATCTTTCTTTTCTTTTTTTTAAGTCAAAAGTCTTGTGAAAATTCCCTGGTTTGCTCCCATTCGATGATAACTGTACCGTCAATCTCCCATGAATGCCTGCTCTTTAAAAGAAGAGTTTTCCTTTATTTGATTTTTTTCATGTGTATGGGAGGTGCCTGTATGTATGTACATGTACCACACGAGTGTGCCTGGTGTTCAAAGAGGCCAGAAGAGGGTGTTGGCTAGAACTGCTGTGGCAGGCAGTTGTCAGACACTCAGTGTGGGTGCTGGGAACTGAACCTGGACCTGGCACACGCAGGTCCATCTCTCCAGCCCCAAATGTTCACCTTTTTATCAGATCTGTGCATAAAAATTCACATTTACACGCTTCTTTGAACCTTTATTTTCTTACAAATAGATGCACCTTTATCTGACACACCTTACGTGTCCAATAACATCTACATTAGATAAATTTCTGTCTTATCTCTTGTCTATCTACCTTTCATTAGAGGGGCCTCACTATGGGCCTCATACAAAGAGAGCAGAAGCAACTGCCCTGTTTTCTATATGTCTACTCATTTATGCTTGCATACGGTCATATCCATAACATATTCCAACTTCATATATAGTCAAATGTGTATGGGAAAGAATCTTGGTTATGAGGAGATATTATATCTGATCCCACACTGAGACTCTTGCTACGCCTTTGGATTTTGCTATCACTATGGTGATTATTCTGCCTTTTTTGATAACTGCCACAGCACCCCTGACATGTGCCTTCTCTGTCGCAACCATGCCTGCTGTGGGGGCAGAAGCAGTCTGTCTGTATCCCCAACACTTTTTTATGGCCCACTGCTATTTAAAGTCACTGCTTACCTCACATTGGTCAACCCAATGATCCCAAACAGAACTGTTCACACTTAAGTTACACTGAGCAGACCCTCCAGAGTTAAAGGTGCTAAGCCAATGTGGCCCAAAGAACAGAGCAAACATGGCTGCTTAAGGACAAATGAGATGCTAAAAGTACACAGAAAACCCACAGTGTGTTAAAAAGAAGAATCACCTGTTGGGTTTCAGAGGAGGGACTTCTGCTTGTACTGGTATCACTTTTTATAGGTACCACGAGTCACACTAAAGTCACACTTAACGCCGGTATCTTAGTTTGCTTCCTGAGGCCGTGATAAAAACAAGGACCAAAGCCAACTTGGAGTGGAAAGGGTTTATTTGGCTTCCGTTTCCACGTCACAGTCCATCCTTGAGGGCAGCTGGGCTGGAACACAAGCAGAAACTTGAAGAAGAAGCCACAGAGGAACACGCACGCTTGCTTCCCGTAGCTTGCTCAGCTTGCTTCCCGTAGCTTGCTCAGCTTGCTTTCTTATATAACCCAAGGCCACCTGCCCAGGATGGCACTGTACACTGTGAACTAGGCCCTCCTACACCAATCATTAATCAAGAAGGTGTGCCACAGACATGACCACAGACAATTCTGGTGGATGCAGTTCCTCAGTTCTCTCTTCCCAGGTGACTCTCGTTTGCGTCACAGTGACAAAAACTAACATAGGTCTTGAAGGCACCATGTGTAAGGCATCTCTGTCCAAAGTCATCAACATACTGTAAAAATGTTATCTGAGAATTTATTTTAAATTAATACTAACATTAAACTAAATAGGATATTTCTATTCTGGACACATTCTTAGAACATCAGGCATGATGGGTAAGTGTTCTTCTATCACCAATCCATTTCATTAAAAACAAATCAACAAAAAGCCTCTAAAAATGATGACGTTTTAGGAGAACTCAAGGTTTAAACACGGTTTTCAAGCATGGGGAGGAATGTCACTGAGCCTTGTTTTAACGATTTTAGGGGAAAGTTAGAGTCATTGGGAGGGGCCTGGCTCCCATGAGGAACTAGGGAAGCCTGCAAATTCTTGACAGGACAGCAGGAAGTCATTTGGTTGGAAAATGCATAATGGCCAAACAAGTTGGGAGTTTGGAAACTTCTGCCAGCTTGACCAGTACCCAAGGGTCACGACTGTCTGGAATGGCTTCATTTGTATTGGCCTGGTGTGATGGAAGGATGGGTTATAGCAGCATGTTAGAGTCAAGTATTCCCCAAGTAATTTTTCTGTTTTTTATTTTTTAATCTCAATTTCATTCTAAGCAACAAGCTCCAGCATTTAAAATCTGTAAAATGTGGGAAAAGTTTGTTAGATTGCCTCGAGCAATAAAACCTAATAACTTCCTGGCTCTTAAGCTGTAAGAATCATGAATAATTTTGGCATGGTTTACTCCACTTCCCACACCTGGGGAGTTCATAAGTCCGAATACGTTACTACACTTTTTTTTTCCCAGGGTGCATTTCACAGGGACACGGTGTTAAAATATGTTGACCAAAGCTGAGTGTGGGGACCCACACCTTCAGCCCCGGCTTTGGGAAGCAAAGGCAGGTAGATCTTTGAGTTGGAGAACACCTCGTGTCCAGGGTAAGTTTCTGGACAGCTAGGGCTACCCAGAGCAACCCTGTCCTAATAAACAACAACAAAAAACCAAAACAAAAATGTGAGCCTAATCCAAGGTGGGATCAAGCACACAGGACCCATATCCACCCATAAACAAAATCTCTATAAACTTTCCTGAACATTCTGTATTTATCTGATATGCTGAGTAAATTTTATGTCCTTTTTTTGGTGTTATTTTGATACATGCACGCTAGGGACATGCATGCCATACCCACACTGGCCTGCCTCACTCCAGCACGTGGTGCTCTGGGAACTTCAGCAGGGCAGCAGAAATGGAAGCCAAAACAGGCCACCCAGATTCAGGAACAGAACAAGGAGAACAAGGTTACACCTAAATGTTAAGCACTGAGCACTAGGCTTCCAGTGGACAAAGAGTCAATCTTGAGGTTAATCAGAACTGCCTGCTAGGAAGACAATATACTTTCCCCCTTTTCCTTCTGCTTTGGAGTGAAATTTTCTCTGGCTCTTTTGTGGTCAGCTGTGAGTGGTGTCAGGCAAGGACACTGTGTAAGGTTTGGGTTGGGGGCAGTTTCAAGGCAAAGGAATTTACATAGAAGCACAGGAACTCCATCATAAGTCAGCTACTCAAAGTCTTAAGCACAGAGGCCCCGCTGCTTGGAGCTCACAATGTGGGGGGAGATGAGGGACTGCTTTGCTAGCAAAATGGCCATTATACCCAGAGACTACGAAGAGATAGTGGGATTTCCATAATGGAGAAAGAGAGGAGAGAGAGAGAAAGAAACAGAAACTCTGTAAGGAGCTCAGTCGCTGTGCAGGCCACATATGTAAGAAATCAGAGCACAGCTCGGTGTCTGGAGGAGCCTGAAAGGGGTCCCTAAGAGAGTATGGTGCAGAGCAAAAAGGTGACATGAGTGTAGCTTCCTGAGGAACACTAACGAGCTCCTCCTAAAAAAGCATACTTTACAGTTGAATTATATAGTTTCTCAACTTATATTTGTGTGTTGTGTGTGCATATGTATGTGGGTGTGTGTCATGTATGGACATGTGTATGTGCATGTACCAATGTGTACATGTATGGAGGCAGCAGGACAATGACCAGTGTCTCTCACTGAAACTTGGGAGACTGTGTAAGAAAGCTGTGACCTTACTGGGAACCATGGCGGGGTCAGAGTGCAGAAAGTTCTTCTCACAGGGTCCCTTCTAGAAAGGACTGCATAACTACAATAAGTAAATGCACTTGAAAGCAAGGATATGAAGGGAATGCCCTGGCATGTCCACATTTCCTCTGTGGCAAAGGCAAAGGCCTGGTAGGAATACACTTGGTTCTTTTCACATGAGCAAAGATGGTATTCATAAGACATAACACCAGGTGTATTCCCTTGCTGCACTTGTATTTGTTTAGGTTAACTGTAAAGACCACCTCATGTTTTGCTTGCTTTTATAATCAAATTGAGAAGTGCTTTGCTTGCATTACTCTTGAGCACAAACGCTTGGAGTCCCTCCTTGGATTGAGGGAGACTTTGCCTGCCTAGCAGGAGTGGGTTGACATTAAGCCTAGACCTAGACTGGCAGTCACCGAATGCCCGCAATCCTCCTGTTTTTGTGCACCACAGTCCTGGGGTTATAGAAGCGTATGTAATCACACCAGGCTTTTTATGTGGGTTTTAGGATTTGAATTCAGATCCTCAAGCTTGCTCAGCAAGTGCTCTTACCCACTAAGCAATCTCCTGAACCCCATTTTTGTACTTTGTTGTGGTCCCCTTAGTCACAGATTAGATCTGAGGACACAGGTTTGTGGCAGAACCCTTGCCTGGTGAGCCTGAGGCCCTAGGTTCAGTCCCCAGCCCTGGGTTGGGGGGAAAGGAGTGAAGAAAAGTCTTTGAGAGTCATCCTGTCATATACAGACACAATTGTTTCATTCTTAGCGCCGTATAGTATCTCATGCTTGGACGAAGCCATGATTTACCTACTTGTTCCCCTGTCTGTGGGTAGTTGGATAGGTACCAGTTTGGACTATCAAAAACAACAGTCCCTGCAGCCTAGTGTTCCCAGGAGCATTTGCACACAACTCTCCAAAGTAGAGAGAACTCAGCTGCAGGGCCATGGCAGACTCTTCTTCAGGAGTGTCAAACCCTGAAAACCTTTAAAAACAGCCTTCAGTTTCTATTCCCATCAGCAGGATACAGGGAGTCAAAACACATATCAAACAAGATGGCAGATTCCACCACAGGCACTGTTCTGATAACTGTAACTACAGCTTTGAGATTAATAATACACACACATGTGCGTGCGTGTTTGTGTATAATCTCCAGACTTCTCAGAATTTGAAGTTCAGAATTTCAGTGGCTACCAAAAATCTGTTTCCTTAAAAAAAAAAAAAAAGAGCAATCTCTCTGTTTTCTTACCCTTAAAGGGGGAAAATTCCCATCAGATTAGAAGCACTACAATTCCAGATGATTTATCAGGATAGAAAAATCTAAGGTCAAAATGAAAAGGGTAGTATCAGTCAGGCCCCTGGCAATCAGTGACAGCCACGCCGTAGTTGGATGGGTGGCGCGTGCAGAGCCAAGGCTGTCCACCTCGTTGACAGTAGAGGAGGGGAATACTCTGTGAGGATAACTCGAGCATGAATAAAACCTCAGCATGCTCAGAGGCACACTGATGGTCTTTGCTGAAGCTGTGTCGTGCCCAGCGCCAGAGAGACGGCAGGCACCCAGGAGTGGGTCCGAGCCGCGCTGGGGCAGCTCCGAGACACCACAGTCACCCCAGATGACACTGCACTGCGTGGATCAAGTGCGCATCTGCGGCCTACGTTCACCCTGTCTGCACACTGTTCTTGAGGAGGAACCACTGCAGACGTGGGCCACAAGCACAGGAGTGCGTTATTTGATGGTTTCGTGGTAGCAGCGCATCTTGGTGTGCTCAAATCGGAGTTTATAAAGATGTCTAGGCAGATATCTAGGTATGTCGCCCTCATACCTCAGGGCCACAGAGGTCCCTGAGAGCGATTCATTTCTAGCTGCCATTTGCAGCAAAGGCCGGATGATTTCCTAGAGCCCACAGCTACAACACACTCAGTTCTGCTGAAAGTCATCCAGTAGCCAGTCTCCCTTCTCACCCAGCCATGTTCTGACTCTCATGGAACACCGTCAGCTTCATGGATTCCCTAAGGTATTTACTTCATCATGTTAAAAATCAACCCACAACCTCATGAAGCTGAAAAGCTTCTGTAAAGCAAAGGACACTGTCATCCGAACGAAACGACAGCCAACAGATTGGGAAAGGATCATTACCAATCCTACTTCTGACAGAGGGCTAATATCCAGTATATATAAAGAACTCAAGAAGTTAAAAAGCAAGAAACCAAATAATCCAATTAAAAAATGGG
>CM053753.1:34576910-34654715 GCA_028658305.1 Pachyuromys duprasi | reverse complement strand
TTGTACTTCTAAACTAAGAATTTCTCTGCTTTGGGAGCAGACATTAAGAACATGGTGTTTTTATCTTTTAGAAATTAAGCATCAAGCCTAGTTTTGTAGACAAATAGCATCCACACTGATTGGTCAAACACACTCTAAAATATCTTTTTATCTTAGCTACATCAGCACTGGGTGCAACATCAGGCAGGAGAAAACGGCTTTCAGGCCAGAGGATTTTGCTTTAGAATAAATTTTTATACACCTTCAGATTTCACATGTTGGATCCAAATCCCTATGTGATGGTACAGAGGAGGGAAGGCCATGTGTGTGGGCCCTGAATACAGCTTAACGATAGGGCGGAGAGGCTTCCAAGAACATCTTTGTCATATGAGGTCAGAAAAAAAAGTTTCCTCTCTATGAAGCAGGATGAGTGCCTTCACTAAACATTGAAACTTCCAGGGCCTTCATCCCAGACTTTACAGCCTCTAGCTTGTGAGAGATACACTTCTGGTGTTTATAAGCCAGCTACTTAATAGCAATTTGTTTTAACAGCTCAGAGAGACCAAGACATATTTGATCCAGCAAGACTTGGATTTATCAAACAAGAGCTAAATGAGGACTGGATAACACAGAGGAACTCTGTGCATATCATTTTGTTTAATCCCTGCAAGGTCTTGTGAGGTTTTCCATCCCCATAATTGATGATTAGCGATCAATGACGTTCCCTGTGGAGATCACAGTCACATCCTATCCTTAGCCTTACTGTCCCCAAATAACTTCAGCCATTCCTTCCTTCCCTTAACCTTGAACCCCCATGTTCACTTTTTTTTTTAAATAAGGAAAATATATTATTTAAAAATTTAAAACCGCAAGAAATTAACTTTTTATTATTCATTGCCTCCAGGAAGTAAGGATTTCGATAGGGGATGTGGAGGGGCAGAGGTGCCGAGAGTAGAGGCTAAGGAGACAGAGCCTCCTGCTCTTTTGTCACATGCATAGAGGGCAGGAGGCTGGCCCCGGCTCCTGCTGACCCAGCATTCTTCCATGCACACTGACCCCAAGTCTGGTTGGTGGCACAGCCAGAAAGAGTTCTGCAGTGCGGTGACTACGGTGAGGGCCTTGCCTCGTGGAACTCATTTTGGAGAGGAAACTAGAGATCTGAAAAAAAGACCCAGTAAGTAGAATATCCTGAAAGATGTGCTGCAGGCCACGACACACTGCTGCCGTACCAGCACCGGGTGTTGACTCCCTGGGGGAATTAGAGGACACTTCCCAGAAGTGTCTCTTGTGTTGGCATCAAAAAGAATGAGGGGGGATTCTTCTGGCAGAGACAGTAGGAGCTGTCTAAACAGAGAACATTTCCAAGGGATGGGGGTCAGATAGATGACGGTGTGAGCTGATAAGGGAAGGCAGCGATCTGGCTGGAGCACGGGTTGGAGGTCAGGGTGGGGTGACAGGGATGGGAGGGGTAGTGGTAGCAGCAACAGAGGTGGGCGGGGATCTGAGTCTGCCAGCCAGCGAGTCTGGCTGCATTCTTTACATGGTAGGCAGCTCAAAGATTTAGGCAGAAAGTGACAAGTTTTATGCTAAGATCATTTTCATGGCCTTGGGTGACAGAGAAAGCCAAACGGGTGGCAGAGAGGTCAGCTATTATAAGCTCTACTGGAAATGACCTTTGTATCTCAGAGGCCCTTGGTGACCCTCCTGTTTCCTTGGTGACAAATCAAGGTCTAGAAAGGTTAGAAGGCCTGCACAAAGCTATCCAGTCAGGGATCAGCAGAGCTGGGGCTGAGGGCAAGCATCCTGAAAGTCAGGCTCCACCACAGGCAGCTTCAAGAACATTCTACCACAAACACAGGAAGACAGCATTAGAAATCAGGATGACACCTCCAGCCCACTTCTTAGAGAGGGGCTAAGACTGAGAATCCTTTGGAGACAAGCCAATGGGCACATCTATGAGGCGCTTGTAGATTAGACTGACGGAGGTGGAAAGACGGATAAAATAAAATGCAGAAAGTGATCCAAGTGCTAAGATCCACCCTTCTCTGCTTCCTGACTGTGGGCGTCACGTGACCAGCTGCCTCACGCTCCTGCCCCTGTGACTTCCTCACCAGGAAGGACTGTACGCTGGAAATGTGAGCAAAGATAAACCCTTGCTTTGTCGAGTTGCTTTTGTTGGAATGTTTTAGTATACATAACAACACGAGAAGCATTAAGAAAGAAGCGAAAGTGTTGGGGCAAGGAGGCCAGCCTGGGCTGTCTCAACCCATTCTTAAAACAACCAAACAAACAAAACATGAAATGGGTAAAAGACAGACCATATATTTTATTATGCTGGTCTGGGATTCCTGCTATCGCATGCTAGTTGTCAGGTAACTTGTAAAGGTGATGTTGTAGAGTTGTTTGTTTGTTTATTGGCTTTTCGAGACAGGGTTTCTCTGTGTAGCCCTGGCTGTCCTGGACTCAGCCTGTAGACCAGGCTGGCCTCAAATGCAGAGATCCTTCTGTCCCTGCCTCCTGAGTGTCAGGATAAAAGGGGTGTATCAACGCTGTTTGTCATGTTGCAGAGTTATAACCTAAAATACCGACTGGGGAACTGAGGGAAAATACATGGCTACTTTTTAAACCAACTGAAGGAATCAGATCCTACCAGTGTGGAAAGCTGGCCCAGGAGCGAAGGTACCTGCTGACTTGAGTTCAATCTCTGGAACCCATATTGGAGATAAAGCTGACTATCACAAGTTGTCCTCTGATATTCGAACACACACACAGTAAAAAAAAAGAATCGATGCTCGAGGGCTGGAGAGACGGTTCAGTGGTAGAAGCACTGGCTGCTCTTCCAGAGGTCTGTGTTCAAGTCCCAGCAACCGCATGTGGCTCACAACCATGGGATCTGTTGCCCTCTTCTGGCATGCAGGTGTACATGCAGTCAGAGCACTCAAATACATAAAAAATTAAATCTTTAAAAAATTTAAATGCTCAATTAAAAAAAAAAAACAACTATTGACAGTGTTGAGACACACATAAAAGAACTTTGTCAGCGGGATGGACCAGTCCGTTGGGAGAGCTGAAGATCACTGCTAGAGGTTTACTATCCTGAAAGAAATCTGCCAGGAAAGTATCTCCACAGACCTTTCCTCACTGGGTCATGCCCAGGGACTGTATCCTCCAAAGTAGCTTAGGACACGGGATGGCCTCCAACTTACTTTTAGCTGAGGCCCTATGCCTAATACCTTGTTTCTGGATTCAGAAGACAATGAAGAGAGTTTTATTCTGATTTTCATAAAATGTCAGTTTTTAAGGGGGTGCACAGGTCTCCTATTACTTTACCCCCAAGAGGATTGTCTACCAGGAGAATTTGTTTTCATGTAAAAACACGTTTTGTGTTTTTCTTTTTTTCTTTTTTCCTTTCTTTCTTTCTTTCTTTCTTTCTTTTTTCTTTTTTGACACCTGTGTGGTCCCCAAGGGGCATAAGCCTTGCCACATTCATGTATTGGAGTGTGAAGTTGTGGCATGCCATCGGGGATCTCAGCCACTACAGCAAGAGGCTCCTTCTGGTCATGTGACTGACATCAAGCCCTGTATGAGCTTAACAAAGCTGTAGGACAAGGAAGGAGTATGGCGCTTTTCAGCATGGCCCTTGCATTATGAACGCTCACCCAGCCTAAGGCGTGCTGCCTGCAGTTGGTTACAGATGGGAGGTTAGTCGCAATAATAAATTCACGGAGGTGGCGTGTGTTGTCACACACAGAGCCAGGATGTGGGATCCAGAAGGCTAGTGTGTGGGAGTTAATGCCAAATGTCGTTTGACTGTGGTGGGGCTGCTTTCCTGCCACAGCAACCTGTTGCTCTCAAACAGCTCTGGCACCCATCCCCAACACCACTACCCTCTGCCAAACCCACATGATACTCTTACCAGGTACTGAAGTCGCTGGCGCTCAGTCTCAGGGGTGAATTCCGAAGACATGGGGATTATTTCTCCATTCCTGATGATTATGGCCCTGAAATGGGAAAAACTCATCAGCAGCAGACAAACTCATAAAAGACTTAAGTGACAGCCACCGACAGACCACTCAAGATGTCCTCTCCTGCCAACCAGCTGCCCAGCAGATTCATGCCAACCATCTCCGTATCCCTCACCATGCAGGAGGCATCTCTGAGTTCAACAGTTAGCAAAGAATGATGTTTCTTTCTTTTGCTGCTACCTGGATACATTGCTTTAATGCTCTAGCAACAAGTATCCAACTCCTCTTACAGCAAATGTTCAAGGACTAAGTAGATGAATGAATGAACACATGAATGTTGCAACAGTTCCCACTCTGACCCAAGGTGGTCCAGCTGAACCTTCTGTAACCATGGTAATGTTCTCTGCACAGTCCAACATGGCTGCCCCCAGCCAATCAAATCTTGAGCATTTGATTGGTGATTAACCTGCAGCCCGGGAACTACATTCATAATGGCATTTAACCTAAAGTGGTCTGATGTGGTTTGTATCTAGCATGCTGGGCACTGCAAATCTAGACTCCGGACCGCAAGGGTCAGTGAGCAGCAGCACCAGCCTCACATGGGAGCACAGAAGAAAATGCAGGGTTGTACTCCAGGCTTCTTACCAGAACTGTCACCATAATTAGATTCCCAAGCAGTCCATGAAGCACGTTAGAAGCTGGACCCTTCCGGCCTACACTAGAGTTTTCTAGGTTTGTAACCTGGGGTCTAGAAAAAGCCACTTTAAACATCTTAAGGCTCATAAAATTCATACTCAAAAAAAAAAAAAGTGCTTCTGCCAATTGCTGCAAGAGCTGCTGCTTACTCGGATGCTAGGGAGAGAAGAGCTTCCCGAAGCAGGTGTCGAAAGTGAGGCTGCAGGACTGCCAGGCGTGCAATGCCTTTCCTGGATGGAACAGTGCTCCTTGTCCTCTGTGCCCAGTGCTTTCATTGCAGGAACTAAACTTAGGGCCTCATACAGAGCAGTCACTCTGTCACTGGGACATAACCCCAGCTCCCGACAGCCCATTTCTAGTGGTTGGTGGTGGCAGCAGGCGGTCATTTTTATTGCAAACGGAATTGTCTTGGGGAATCACATTTTATACTGACCTAACAGCTCCTTGGCACAGAGGCCAGAGACCTCAGACCCGACAAACTTCTAAGCTCATTTTATATCCTGGTCCTGGGGATTGAACCCAGGGCCTTGTGTATGCTAGGCAAACACTCTACCACTGAACTATGTCCTAACAGGCTTTGGAGGAGTGAGGCCTGAGTCTGCCTTCCCTGGGCTCTGAGGAACACCTTGCAGACTCTCTACCAACACACCCTTGGAAAGTCACTCTCTCTCTTGGAAACAACCCTCATGAATGACTTTACCGACCATGATTCTATCTTTGGCTCCTTGTCCCCTGTGTCTCATTGGCTGCTGTCATAGGAACCAGTTGGGACAAGAAAAATATTAGAACCTTTAGAGAATTTATGGCTTTGGAAGGCAAACTATGGAAACAAGAAAGGTTAGGAAAGCGAATTCTGGGAAGGTATCTTGTGTTGTGATGTTCCTTATCAATTATTCTGTTACCTAAAATTTGATAAGATAAAGATTTCTTCTCAGAAAAACTATCACTGTAAGTGCAATCATTCCTCCTCCCCTCACAAGTCACTGTGTACATGGTCTTCATCTTAACTATTAGTGGGGAAGAACTACCATAAGGGGCAAGCGATCTGATGGAGGATGGAGAAATCTGGGGAGCACGAAAGGGTGAAAATGGGTCAGAAAGCCTGGCTTAGGGCATGTGGGGGAGAGCAGACCATAGCATACAGGAAGCGGTCAAAGGACAGCTTTTGAGAGTCAGTCCCAAGAACTGAGTTTGGATCATCAGGCTTGGTAGCAAGCATCTTTATTGCTGGGTCATCTCACAGGTCAGACTGCACAATTAGTGATAAACTTCCTAAGAAAAAAGTCGGGTAGAGATTTGTGTCTGGATACTTCTACCCAAGTCCATCTCACCCTCTAGTTATGTAGTAGCATTTCCCATAGCTTCCTGTCTGTCACATGCCAGGTGCTAAGAACTAGACACTCAGAGAAGGTGACTGAGCTCCACCTGGAAAGTGTCCTCAGTGCATTTAGAAGCATTGCTGAGACCAACGATGGCATTTGGAACTGGTAAAAGCTGTGGCACAGATAGGCATGAGAGCTGTTGGGGTCCCAGAGAGAGGGCACTGAAGGTAGCCTGGGAGGACAGTGGAGGCATTCTGAGTTAATTTACAAAGCAGTAGGTAGGTCTTTGAGACATATGAGAGGAACAAGAGTGAGGTAAAAGCTAGAAATAGAGGCAGGAACCAGATGGTGGGAGAAAATGGAAATGCCAGGAAGGGGTGGGGGTGTGACATGAAGACAGTGATCCTTTAAAACTGCCTTGTGAAGCAGGTGTGGTGACATGTGCCCCGCCCGTACTTGCAAGGCCAAAGGAGGCCGATCATACAGTGGAAGTCTACCTGGGCCACACAGCAAGACCTTACACACGGACACCATCTGTAGCATGTTCTGTCTTATTCTTGTGAAATCAAAGAAGAGGAGGAGGAGACAAACAGAAAGATACAGAATAGTGCTAGTTAGAAAAGATGGGGGAAGGTAGAAGAAGGGTACACGGGTAAAATCAGGCAGGAGTCTGTGTTGATGTTCTGTAACATAGCAGGATACCTATGCATCAGGACACTGAATATTCAAAATCACTAGTAGAAATGATTGTGAGGAAGCCTGGCAGGGCGGGGCACGCCTTTTAACCCCAGCATTGAGTAGGAGGGGCAAGTAGAGCTCTGTGAATCCCTATGAGCCTGGTCTACAGACCAAGTTCCAGTTCAGCCAGGACAGCATAAAGAGACCCTGGAGAGAGAGACAGACAGACTGACAGACAGACATGATTGTTGGTGTTCCCCTCACAAAGAACATAGAGGTGTTAGAGCAGGTAGGTCTGCCGATTAACATGTAATCTTAGAGTTCATTTTGTGTGGTTTTCAGCATGTTCTTTTGAGCGTGGTCTTATACTGTGCCAGAGACTGTCAGTGCAGAGAGAAGTTGAAAGTTCAGAAATGGAAGCAGTGATGTGGAGGGGTGAGCCAGAGAAGAAAAGATGGCAGCGGAGTTTGCGAGGCTCCAATTGAAGGGCTCTCTGCTCTGTGACATCAAGTAGGCTGATGCTTTCCTAAACAACTGCTACCTCTTGGTTCTGTTCTCTCTCTTCCCCGTGTCCAAGGAACCTCCCTGTGACTTCCCTTACCTGTTCTTTTATTCAGCACACACGCATGCACACATGCGCACAAAATAGATGAAAACGTAATAAACACTTAGAAAGACTCACCTATTACTTCCCCGGGTATGCAATCTTAAACAAAATCTTCTATATACACAAGTTTTCATTTCTGTTTGAACCACCACACTCTTCCTTCATGGGGCACCCACAGGTTAGAGTGTTTGGCTGCCAACTCGTTCAGTTCCCATACTGTGGTGCCCCTTCCTATGTAACATGTGGTTTTCCTTTGATCTCCCTCTCTCTTTCATCACTCTGATCTTGGGATTCACAAGCCAGAGTGCTGGTCTCCAATGGCTTTGGACGGCACAAGGAGAGGTGTTTCAAAGGGAGCAGAGGGGATGTGAACATAGGCAAATCTCATCCTTAACAAAAGAGCAGAGGATGCCTGTGATAAAGCTACATTCTCTCACCACAGGCCCTGTGCTTTTCCAAAAAAAAATTTTTTATATGTTTATCTTTATGTATATGAGCACACAGTCTGCGTGGACAGCTGCAGGCCAGAAGAGGGCACCAGATCTCATCATAGATAGTTGTGAGCCACCATGGGATTACTGGGAATTGAACTCAGGACCCCTGGAAGAACAATGCTCTTAACCACTGAGCCATCTCTCCAGCCCTGGCCCTGCACATTTATATCTTCTTCATTATTTCACAAGCTAGTTCCTTAAGGAAAATCAAATCAAAACAGAAGAAAAGCTGAGTCAGCGATGAGGGCCCTTGAGAACTGGGCCTCTTCTGTTCCTTCCAGAGCAGTGGTTCTCAACCTGCATGTTGCGACCCTTCTGGGGGTTGAATGACCCTTTCACAGGGGTCATATATCAGATATTTACATCATGGTTCATAACAGCAGCAAAATTACAGTTATAAAGTAGGAACAAAAATAATTGTATGGTTGGGGTTCACCACAGCATGAGGACCTGTATTAAGTATTACAGCATTAGGAAGGTTGACAACCACTGTGCTAGGGCTCAGGCCTGGACCTGGGGCAATTCCTCTGGTCATCACTTTAAGTGATGTTCCATTTGTCTATTCCAGTTAGTGGAACAGGTGAGAAACTTCTAGAGATCTCGACTCCCTCTAGAGAGGGAATGGTCTTTTAAAATGTTTCCCCACGTTAGGGACATGCTTTCATTCACAACGCAGCAGAAATCTGCACTTTCGCTGCCGCGTAGGTGATAGTTATGACATGCTGAATGACCGTGTTTAATAGAAGGTTCTTATGAGTCAACTGGATAGTGTTTTAGGTGCCGTCCTTCCAGATACTAGCCACATGAGAGGACAGAGGTGATTTACTCGGTAGGGAATTTCTACTTAAGAGTACAGGTTCTAGAAAGTCCCGCGTCTTCAGTCTTCCAAGGGTGTATTTTAGGATGAAAAGAATAATAATAAAAAAAAGCCCTCTTTTTATGAGTGAAAATATTTAGTCAGTCGAAAGGGAACAAGAGAGGGATTTGGGACATTCATTTCAAACTGTCATTTGATTTTGTGATTTCTCGTAGGGAGATCAGTCAGTGCTGTTACATCTCACATCAGTCAGACTGTGATGTATGTCCTCAGAGTGGGACTGTCAAAAGCCCCAGAAGAAAAAAAAAAAAAAAACAGGCCAGAATAAGACCCAATGAAAGTAGATCAGGAAACATACACAATGGAAATTACAAGCATTGAATAAACACATGAAAAGACACTGAGTTCTCAAGAGGCTGCGGAACATAGGCGTGTTAAAGCCAAAGTTATGTAGGAAAACATGTAAAATTAATCAGTATTATGTGGTCATTTCAAAGGGGGTAAGAACAGTTATTCTTGCAATTAATGTAAGTGGTTACATATCTAAAAACTGTTAAAATCACAGTTACACAGTCCATGGTTCGGCCAGATCACTCTGGGACATAGAGCCTAAGAAATTCAAAGGCAGGGCACAGGATACACACAGAAGAATTCAAGCACTGATGTTACTTCTTGTGGGCAAGACTGGCAACAGTCTGAACGCCATGATGGATTGGTTTGGACACAGTATATGTTTTATGACCCAGAGGCAGCTCTGATACAGTAAGCAAGACAAGTGAGTTGCTCAGTAATGTGTGCATACATGTGTCTTGTGACAGCAGACGCTACAGACACATTTCTCCGTACATACAGAATATGATTCCAGCCTTGTGTGTGATCCTTCTGGCCAAACACAGGCAACTGCGGAGGCTTGGCCTGGCAGGGTCTCTTTGCCCAGCCATGGCAGACAGTGTACAGAGGTCTTTGAGCACTTTGAGCTTGGTGGAGCTGAGATATTTCTCTCTACCAATTCAATAGTGGCACAAGCCTTTAGTTCTGAGCTCCTGACCTCTGAGTGTTCCTTCAGCTGGTGACCACCCCCTGTAAATCAGTTGGCAGACCCTCTCCTGGTGCTGGCCTGGATATGGTCACCTGACGGGAGACCATGAGTTGGTTCTGTTCTTTCTTTTACTTGCACGACTCTATTTAGTGAATGAAGTATTGGTGATTACAGTGGCCCCTGGCAGCTTGATAGTATATAATTATGTTTGAGTGAGCCATGGGAGAGGAAGGGATATGGGACAGGTTGCTAACTGCCCTTTGTATATTAGACTGTAACAAGGAACGTGTTCCTTTCGTGAACCCAGAGAGGGAGGTCTCCGCTTAGATTTGATGGCATATTACTGAGGTCAATCTTCATAGTCACTCATCCTGCAAAACTATCAGTCTTTAGGATCTGGGGGTGGCAAGCAGCCAACCACAGGTTCCTACTTCAGATCACTTGGCATTTAGGTACAAGTGATAAAGTATTTGTTAACAGCTATTTATTTGAGAAGCTAAAGCCACATTTTGTTATAAAAATATGTACTGGCCAAACCTGGTAAAGTCCGCACTTTTTTTTTTTTCTATCACTTCCCAAGAGTGGATTTGGAACTGGCAACTGCGCTAAAACAAAAACAAACAGTACAAAAGAAAGTGTCAAAGATTAACTGGTGCAGATGTTTTTATGGCTGGCTCTTCAACCGCAGCCAAGAGGAGTTCTAGAGTTAGCACCTTCTAGCCTGAGGGCTCTGTCCTGGGCTGATTCAAATTCCCTCTCTGTGGGATCTAAGGATATCCAGGTGTGACTTACCCAGCGGCCACAGAGAAGTTTCTTTGGTAATGCTAATAAAGCAAAAACAAAAGCAGCTCAGCTTTCAGCTCAGTTACTGCTTTTCTTTGCCCTTGGAGCATCTCTCCTACTACTTAAGGGTGTGGGAGGGGAGGTCAAGGGGACAGTCTCACTGGGAGGTCCCAAACGGCAAATTACACTTTCCTTGCTTAGAAGCTATTTCCCTGGCTCAGGAGCAAGCAAAACTCTGTATTGTAGACATAGTTTCTATTTCTGCAGGCCCAGCCAACTGTGGAGAGACATATTTTGGGGGAAATGTGTCTACACTGCACACGTACAGACTTTGTTCTTGCCACATTTCCCTAAACAACTGTTTATATACCACTTAGATATTGTAAGTAGCGTAGGGATTTAAAGTATACAGAGCATATGCCCAGGATTACACATGAGAGGCTGGACCACACTTAGATTTGGGTATCTTGTAGGTCAGTTAGGGTCCACCCCAGTGGGTGTGGACTGGTGACTGTCAGCAGTAGTGGCCCCTTGCCTCCTAGGGTGCCTTCAGAGGGGCTTCCTTCTAACAGAGAAGCTGCCTCAGGCAGTTGTAGACCTCCTAATAAACTACAGCAAGAACAAAAGCTCCAGATTCAGGAGAGTTGTAGCAAGTTGAGAGTTTCCAGAAAGATGAGGCTGGGAGAATCAATTGGGCAGCTGCAGGGGTCCTTTGAAGGGTTTTTCTGAGGTCTGAGGAATCCCAGGAGCATACATTGCCCTTGGTCCCAGCTCACAATCAAATCAGTCTACAAATAAAGTGTGGCATGAAACACTTAATATGTACACCGCTTGCCATAGTTTTGTCTAGGTGTGTGTGTTTAGTGTGTACATGTGTATGTATACAACCAACTCAGAAGCTGTTTCTCTATAGAGCAGGTAGAGGAAAGGAGTGTAAAATGGCCAGGTGGTTGGGCCCAAGAGGCAGGAAATGGTGTCCAAGACTCCAGTTTCCACAGAACAAGGGATATCAGAACCCTCCAAGCAAGACAATGGATGAGTATCAGCTCAGACCGGAGGTTACAATCTAAACCAAATTGTTTTGATTTGTCATGCCTGGATTCCTCCTCTTTGACCACGGAAGTTGTGGATAGCTAAGATGGATGCTGTGACGCTGTGGTCTGAAGGGATCCTGGTAGGACAGAAATTCCCTGTCACTGCTAATCATTAAGCAATCATCAATCCTGAACCCGCATCTGGAAGCCAAACATATGTGTACTTAATGTGTGTCTGCTGGTGGTGGTTGTGGTGGTAGACCTGGACACTGAACCCAGAGCTTCACACATGCTAGGCAAGACCTCTACCATCCAGTCCATTTTACATTTTTTATGGGTTTTTAAGCCTGGTCTTGCTAAATTGCCCACGATGGTCTTGAACTTAGTCTGGAACCCTAGCTGTCATTGAATTTACAATCCTCCTGCCTCAGCCTCCCAGTAGCTAGGATTACAGGTCTGTACCACAAGGCCTAGGTGGGTTGTAAAGGCTGATAGTTCACACAGGAAGTTACAAATGCACTTAGATATGGAGTCTTCAAACGATAGGCCAGGGACAAAGGCTAACAGTTAAGTCTTCTTCCAGCTCTGATCAATTCAGGGTTTGGGCGAAACTTGGGTATGCATGACTGACAGGTGCCGGGATGTCTGTGCGCTGCAGTGGAGGAAGCCTTGGCCTGGAGAGCACAATTTCTTTATCTTGTTCACGCAAGTGTCTAACTGGGGGCCTCGGTGTCCTAGTCTTGAAAGGAAGGGGTGGGCTTTGGGGGCTCTGGGATGCTTATCAGTTCTAAGCTGTGGTTCTCTGGGAAGGAGGCCTGACACAGGTGGGGTAGGGAGACGCCTTTAAGTGCTTTCCTCATCCCTTCTCAGGCGGTGGGAATCATCACAACTTAGATCCTAATAATTAAAACCAAATTCAGAAGCCACCCTTCGTGCCTGCTTTAAATCAGAAGGGACAAGGAATCCATTACTGAGCAAGGCCCCAGGTATCATTTCAGCATTGTCACCCAGCCCCTTGGCAGGCAGGACCCCAGAGAGGGGCATCTTTGAGTATTCATGGGATGGCCTGATTCCATTACACACTCTTCAGCTGGAAGTGATTTGAAATGCAACATTAAACCGCCCATTTCCAGAACAGAGGGGAAAAGCTAGTACAAGGTGACAAAGAGAAACCATTTAGAAAAGCCTTTTTGACAGTGTGTATCAATTCCAAGGGATGAAGGAAAGGCACCCGTCCTGCCAAGAGCGGCAGACCTTTCACTGGTGTGGCAGGAGCAAGCACTCCCTTCAGAAGCCTTAGAGATTTGTTGCTGGGAGAAAAAGCAGGGCAGATGACGGGGTTGCCCCTGCCAGAGGACAGCCTGGCTGCACACACTAATTAGAGGTACCAAAAATAGCTGAAAGGGAGAAAAAAAAAAAATCATCCCAGGAGCTGAGAACTGGTTTGGGTGTATTCCTAGTCATTCCATTTTCAGGCTGGCTACTGAAGAAGTGTGTAAAACGATGACTTATTTATTAAAAAAAAAAAAAACAAAAAAACAAGAACAACACTCAAGCACGTGTAAGTTCCTTCAGCAAACATGCCCCTAAGAAACGGACAGGGACGCCATTTTGCAGCAGCAAACATAAGTGGCCAGTCACAGAGGAAAGACTGAGCCCATGTTCCGTCCTTCCCTCCCCCCCCCACAAGCCACCCAGTCTGTGCCTGTACCACCCAGGGTAATTTCTCAATGTCACCATTCAGCTCCTCTGTACAAACATTTTGCTACAGCAGCAACATGCAAATCCAATGCACCAGCACAAAAATTTTCCAGACCGGAGCAAAATCTTCATGGTGCTTAATACTGGGAAAAGTCAAAGGCTTCACCTGTATTAACTTTAGTGGTTTGTTACGTTTCATTCCACCCATAGAATCTACCCGTTGAAATACATATCTTAGCAGATTTTTGTATGTTCACAAGACGGAATGACCATCACCATTTTTAAATTTCTAGGACTTTTTTTTTTTTAATCACTTCAAAAGAGTCATTCTTTGCAGGAACTAGGAATCATTCTTCATTTTCCCCCTTTCTAGCTCTGCCAACTGCTAATCTACTTTCTGTCTCTATGGATTGATGTATTCAGGACATATAATATAAATGGATTCGAGCAATATGTGGTTTGTATTAACATTTCCACTCACCAAGTGTCTGTTTCCAGGGTTCATCCGTATTACAGCCTGCATCCCAGCTGCATTCCTTCTCATGGCTTAGTGAATATCCATCATAAGACCATGCCATACTCTGCTTAACCATTTGTTTATCGTTAGACAGACACTTCGGTCCTTCCCTGTCCCCTCCCTTTCTTTTCGCTCCTGCGAACGGTGGGGCTGTGACCACATGGACTCGAGTCTCTGTAAGAACACATCAGTTCTCATGTCTCTTATGTCTGAGGGTTAACTCCCAAGTCGAATGGTGGCTTTCATTTAACCTTGTGAAGAGTCACCAATCAGTTCTCCAAAAGGGGCTGTGTGCCACGTTACACTACCAACTGGTGGGTTTTCTCACATACGACTATAGGGTTCAAGATCAATTCACCTCTGAAATCTGCACAGCGGGTTCTCACCTGACCCTGTTTTACAGCCACTATTCGTGGAAAAGTCACGCCTATATGCTTAGATTTCAGTGTATGCACTGAACACTCAATGTTTTATTTACCATTTGTGCCATAGGCTACAGATTGTTTTTCTCAAGCGTAGGGTCAATGCCTAAAATTCACACATCACTGCTACATTTCTTGGCACAAATGTGCCCAACCACTTCAATATAAGTATATTTTTTTTCTCTTCATGGGAAGTAATCAGATCTTTTTCTCTCCCTCTCTCCCTCCCTTCCTTCTTCTCCCTATTCTTTTCTTCCTCCCTCTTTTCTGGCCCCCTCAACCTATGGTTACAAATAGCTCACTATGGATGTGACAAGCTGGGTTTGACAGGCAGAGTCTGATGCGGCATCTTTAGCAATTCTCTGTATTAGTCACACCCTTGTTAGATTTGTATCCATTTCTGGCCTCTTTACTGTAAAATGCAGTGCAATGGAAGCAATTGGGCAGAGCCTCAAAGAAAAGAAATAAAAACAGTTCAAGGGGTGGAAAATAGATGTTCTGAGGGCCGTTAAAGCAATTGTAGCATTTTTGCCTGAGGTAAGTCAAGAAGTGGTGATTGGATCGCATCTTCCGTAACACGTCTGAAATGGTTTTGTTCACAGAGAACCGTGGGTGACCAGTTCTTCATGCTTAGAAGAAGGTAGACAAGAGGAAATGCTATTTAAATCACTCCAGTGAGACTATGTGGTGGGAAATGGGAGATGAATTTCTTGGTGTTCTCATTACACACCTGACGGAAGCCATAGCTGCCCATCCTGTAATTCTTCAGGAGGAGGAACTCTGTTTATATTCATTTGACAAGAATCTCAGGGGGGTCTTTCACTGCTATTTCTTTATGATACTGTCAATCAGGAACTAGTTGTATTGGCAAAGGTAGATCCATGAACTATTAGGTCTGGCCTAAAACTCCTGACAGCAAACAGGTCATTCTCTTTACTACTGGAAGCACAGTTGAAGACAAAGCAGGAACTCACAGACAGGCCACATGGATCTGATGCTGCCGCCAGCCAGATCTGCAGGGCCTCCCTCTGGTTCTGCATCCTACAGTCACCCCTAGGCATAGCAGAGCCCCAGGAAAAAGCATTGCTCATCCATTGAACATGATCCATTCTTTGATTTTGGAAGCCGGCTGGGGTAGAGTTGAAAGCAGTCAGGGTTTAGAGTCTAAAGATGACTTCAAATTATAAACTATGTTGGAAAGTAGGTTAGACACTGAGATTCAATGCCATCCCCTGCCTCACCCCTACCCTCATGCCCACTTCTTTGAGCTAAATGAGTAGATATGTAAAACAAAACAAACTTTTGACACTGCTTTTTAGTGATGCTGAGGGGAAACTCACTTGTAAAAGTTAAGCACAACAACCAATTGCTTGGAATTCTATTGATTTGCACACCATGGTAACTGGTGTCAATAGCTGGGTTTTGAAGAATTTTATGAAAGAAAAACCAAACTGTATTTAGTGGCCTTGCTTAGATTTTAATGTTGACATAGTATGATGACCTCTACTGTTATTTCCATTCATGTGTTGAGATCACCCCACAAGTCCAAAGACAGGTTTCCTGGAAGGGAGAATGAGACATTCTTGCTTTCCTTAATCACAGGCCTTAAAAATTCTCATTCATAAGAATAATAGCATTTTCCAAAATATGTCTGTAGTTTAAAATTTTAGTTCACAGATATAAAAGCGCACAAACAGGTATCCTCTTGCGGAACTGGGACACGGGGATGGCTCCTGATGTCTCTTAACCATCCTCCCACACACGGGCCAGAGTCAGGGATCCAAGCATTTGGCTGAGGCACAGCTAACACAGTGGGTTTCACTCTCCAGAACCTTATTTCCTACTGCCGAAGCCTCATGGGATGAAAGACTGGGGTGCCCCACTTTGGGAAAAGGCTCTACCAGGCTGTCCCTCGGATCTGAGATGTATAAGTAGAAACAAAGGGATCTGAGCTTGGGGATGAGGCTTCCTGGAAGAATCCAAGCCGTCTCTCCTCTCCTGCTTCCCTCATTCTCTATTCTTTAGAGTTTGTCAGGTAAGAGGGCTGAGGTACACATGCACCTGCTGTCTGATACCACAACACCGACATGAAGATTGGAGCTGTCCTTGCTCTGAGTTTCATTTCACGTGTGAGTTTGCTGTTTCTCTGGGACAACTGTCCATTGCTAGGATTACAAGAAAAGAGGCAAGTGGACGATTCTAGTCCCATACCCTGGGTCTGATTTCAATTTAGATAAAAGATACTGACAGGTCCCAGTCCGGCTCACTTTGACATACTCCTGCACTGGGATTTAATGACTGAGTTTATCACTTATACAATGTGCTCCTCTGCCTTATCCCATCCATATATTTTCTTTGTTCTACTTCTTAGCTTAGCAGACAGGACCTAGAATGCATCTGAAAATTAGTGTCTACATCTTAACTTCACAGCTGTTTATTCCTTCCTTGACCTTCCAGAAGCCAGGCAGAGTTTCCTCTCATCTCTGCACAATGCTGATGCCTTAATTCTTTCCTCGTGGGAAGGCTTCACACACAGGAACGTCTTTGACATTTACAAGTGAAAAAAAAAATACGATCTAGGCAATATATTTTCCCCATGTGCAATCACTCAGAATACTAGTATGGGATTGTCTGAAGACCCCATTACTTCTAACAAGAAACTGGCCAAGGATACAGTAATACCAACGTAACAAAAAACGTTCACAAGGTAAAGCCCAGAATAGATATGACCTTCTTTAGTCTCATCTGAAAACTGAGGTGATTGAAGAAGGGACTAATTGGACTCTGGAAAGCAGAGGTACACTGCTGATGGATGACAATGCAGGACCATTTTTATTTTCAATTTTCTCTGTCAGAATAACGGTGAGAGCAAACGGCTAGAAGTAAAACTAAAGCCGAAGACAGACGAAAACATCAGAGAAAGAATATGCCACAATTAAAAGAATTAAGTCCCCTGGCTTCTACAGGTCACCTCTTTGGGCTCTAAAAACTCTCAAAAGGAGGGCTGTCACGCTTCTAAGAAGAATATAAGAGACAGGGAAGAGACGTATCCAAAGATGACAGGAATGCAAGCCACGTCCAGTTGTCAATAAAAATGACAGTGGAGCATACAAGCTACGAAGGGCAGACTTGACACCCATCTGGGAAATCTGTCGGTGTAGATCATTAAGCACAGGCTTCTGTGCTGCTAGAAAAACCGCAGTCACTGTGGTCTGTGCGGTCCTTGGAGACAGCAAGTCCTGTCACTCCCAATCCTTCCCCCAATGCTTTCCTCTCACCCAAGGAAGAGAAATGCCACAGGCACAGGATCTGTATCAACTTTATAAAAGAACTAAATCCTTCAGGATCTTTGGTTAGCAATGAAGAACAGGGGTTGCGGTAACTAAAACCCAGCAGATTAAAAGTGGTGGAAATGTTCCTAAAACTAAAGCCTTTAGATGTAGAAGACAACTGTGATCCGGCTCTGTGGCAAGGTTGTTCAGGGCCGTAATGGAGGCCCAAGAAATAAGCCAAGCCAAAACACTACCCCCACTCCCCAAACCAACCAACAAACCAGCCAAAACACTGCTTTTGTAAGCTACAGAGATGGGAGGAAACCGAGTGGGAGATTAAGACTTCTAAACTAAAACCCTAGTTAACTAGAACCCCCGTGACTGTGATGTCAGCCAAGATGTAACCAAAGCCAAGAAGAGTCTCCCCAAAGGCAAAAGAAAGGAGGAAAAAGAAAGGAGCATTTCTTCCAGAGTTCATGTAAACACTTAATGCTGTGATGGATCCAGATGGAAATAGAGGTGGGGGCAGAGTGGGAACCACTAGAACACAGAAACAACCTTGGTCGAATGGGAGCCACAGGCAGTGTCGATCTACAAGCTGTCACAGCTAGACTGCCTCTTATTCCACACACCTCCTCATGCTCTGGTAAAGCTGGCTGCGCGCCTACGTTATCTGTGGGGATGCAACACGACAGAAGACAGAAGGACACTATCAATAAAACCAATATTGACTTTCGATAAGATTAAGAAATCTCTTTCTGTTTTTGTGAGATTTAATTCATGCCCAGCTCAGCCTCCACGGAAGAGTGAGCCTTCTAATGCAAGAATGGGTAGAGATTAGACTATGGACCAGCACACCCAAAAAGAAATCTGATGTTCTAGAAAACGAATTACCTAAAATTGCAATGTTTCCTTTAAAGCATAAGATGGAAATAAACTCACACCTGCACATTTCACGAGAACTAAGGGAGAAAACAAGAATCACTGAAGATGAAAATCCACTGGGAAAAACACACACACACACACACACACACAATCTAGTAAATGAAGCCCAAACATATCACGCTACATCTGATCTCAAGTGCTTCCCCCCAAGGGACAAGGCTGAAGCTCCAGGGATGTCCTCAGAACTGCATACTGGAGGTACGTCTTCCCACAACACCACTCCAGAACACACAGGAGAGGCGCGATCCTTCAGAATCTCTCAAGTCCCATGTTTCTGAAGTCCGATCTCTATGGGCTTATTAAAACGGACATTTTGACTGGTTAACATCAGGCAGAGTAAGTGAAACACTCTGCAGAACAAGAGGCTAGAACACAATTATCCAATTCCCATTGGCAGAGCTGAGAGCACTTAAACCCCCTCCCAGGAGGAGAGGAGAGCGGATCGAGGCTTCTGTGTGCAAATTTTTACAACCCCAGTCACAAGGAAGCACCTGTCACACAGTAGATGGTGACCTTCCCTTCAGAATGGTACAGTGCAGCCCTGAAAGCAGTGCTTAACAATGACATCATCTTAACATCCTGATGTGTCCTAACTCACCACATTCCATGCGGGAATGCAGCCCAGTGGTAGAGCACCCACCTGTCCTGCAAAGCCCTTGGTTCAGTTCCCAGCAACACCAAAATAATAACAACTTAAAAACATAGCAAAACGAGGCTTGAAGGGATGGCTCAGGTGCTAAGACACAAGCAGGAGGACCTGGTTTGAATCCCCAGCACACATCTGTAGTCTCAATGCTCAGCGGTCTGGAGGCAGAGACAGGAGCACTCCTAGAACTTGCTAGTCAGCTAGTCTAGCTAATTGCCAAGTGAGCTTTAGATTTAGTAAGAGACCCTGTCTAAAGAAAAAAAAAGAAAAAGTATGGTGGGTAGTTATGAAGGAAGATAACCAACATTGACCACTGGCCTCCATACACCGTACACGTACACACACACTTCACAAAACTACAGTTGCATCTTTCAAACACAAAGAAAGAAAGAACGTCCACATTTTCTTGTGTTCAGCTGGAGCCACTCAGAAGCCTTTGTTGTAGCTGTGAGGCATCTGTCATGGGAACCAGCATCTTCATTTGGTTTCCACATGAACAGTTCTTCGACGCTGGAAGGCCTTTGAAGGGTATCTATTTTTGCCTTGAGGTCTAACAGATGCAAAGTCTGCAAGTGTGACTCATCTTTGCCTACAGCTTTCTCACCAAAGAGAGGTCCCTACATGTGTGACGTTTTCTGTATTTATACTGTTCGTGTGTTTGTTTGTAGTTAAACTGTTTTCATAAACCTAAGGGACAGATGAGCCACAGTGTGTATTGATGGAGAATTAACCCCAAATTCAGCTTGCTCAATAACCAGTGTTTGCTGTACCTTGTCTGTAGGACATATGTTTTGCCAAAGCTCCAAATACTTTTATCTTTTCATCTACACAACTGTAATTACCTCATTCTCCATGCTGGCTCTATTTTATTTACATTTTTAAACATTGGGGGAAAAGTGTGTGTGTGTTTGTATGTGTGTGTGTAACTTATCAGAGACAGGAAACTTGACAGCGAAGGAAATTTCTCTCTGCAATGTGGAGGTGTGGGCATGTCTTGGAATACCTTTTAAAAATTGTTTTACCTGTAAGAAAATGAAATGGCCAAATGACTTACGATAGTTTTGAGGGTTTGAAACTGATCCAACTGTATGAACAGCCATGGTCTACAGGCACCTTGAGTATTTTACTACAACCCCTGACTTAGATCCCATTGACTCACAGCTTATCCACACTGCAGACGCAATGATTACACCAACTTCAAATCAAAACCTGGCTGGAATAACCGCAGCAGGGACGGTAGAGGCTATGCCGTGCAAACGAATTGGCTGACAGCAGATGACAGCAACAGGAGCAGAGTGGGATGTCAAGACACATAGCCAAAATTTTTGTTTTCTGAGACAGGGTTTCTCTGTGTAGCCTTGGTTGTCCTGGACTGACTTTGTAGACCAGGCTGGCCTCAAATTCAGAGATCTGCCTGCCTCTGACTCCCCGAGTGCTGAGATCACAGGCGTGTACCACTGCTCCAGGCTGTAGCCAAAATCTTAAAAGAAAGCAAGAGCAGAAAACTAAAGTCCAAAGAATATCACAATTATGGACGAGCAAGCTAATGGAATTTTAGATTCCTTTTCTGGAGCCACCAAGACATACTTATTTTTTCATGTAACCAGTGATTTAAAAAGGAAGGGACAAATTAGTTTTTAAATGACCTATGGAAGGCGACTTCTCGGAGGGGCTTACAAGTGTAAAAAGACTGGAAAAATACATCTCAATATCTTACTAGGAATTTGGGAGGGGGTGATATTAAAGATTTTTCTTTTTGCCTATTTGGATTTTCTATAAGAAATATGACACACATAAAATAAAATTATGTAAACTTAATACTCCTACCCTGAATACATGAGTTTTGGCTTCTACAGTTAGGGTAGAGATCTCCGTTCACTGCCAGAAAATACCAGGTGGTGCTAGGCCTATCTCAGGCTTCTCACTGTCCCCAGGTCTGGAGGACCCCCCTGAAAGATAGTCGTACACACAGGCATCCTGTGTCAGGAGAGGCACTCTGCTGAGAAGGCATTCTCACTGTAGTGCAAAGGATGGACAAGAGCCATCTTCTCCAAAGGACACCACACCCGTGGATGTTGCCCTTTAATTTTAGCCACAGCTAATGGTAAAGCAAGGGCTCTGAAATTTAGCAACAATGGCTGACTGCACTATGGCATGAAGTGATGGGTATGGCTCCCAGCAGGGGGAACTCACTCCTGGGATGCGATACTGCAGCTGGCCCCGAGACCCGGGCAGGCAAGGGCTCCCATGTGGGCACAGTTGGCATTCTACTCTATAGTTCCTGTCCTGACTGCACTGCTCATGCCAAAAGCTTTGTGTCACTGTTTTTGAGACTCAGTCAAATGACAGGAGTGCTTTCCACCTGGTGCCCACCAGGGTCTGGCTCACCAGAGAAGCCCTTTAGAGAGTTTCTAACACAGGCAGGGTCAGATGGGTGTTTACACAGGTTGGTACTTGGCTTTGTGTGGTGGTCACAACTGGGAGGCACACTTGCCCAGAGAGGCTTAGTACTATTAGCTAAAGCTGTGTCTGCATGAACCAAACAGGTGACAGGGGGCTCAGCAGACAAGACCTTCCTACCACTTGCTGGGCTCCTGTCAGCCAAACTGATATCCCATGCTTAAGAGGCCACAAAATCATCAGAAACACAGAGGCTCGCCTGTGCTCAGCCTAGCCACTCGTTCAACTGCAGAGTCAGCTGGAGAATAAAAAGAGCACGTATAACCATATAACCATAAGCACTACCTGTAAACATATGTATATATGTATGTGTGTGTTATATAATAATACGTATACACACATGTGCTATATATGCTATATGTAACAATATATATCATGTATTATATATATTACATGTGCTCTATGTCAGATACAGTGCTATATGTAAAAACTATAAATATGTGCTATATGTAACAACATGTGTGTGTGTGCTACATGTAACAAAAGAGACATCATAAGTAAACACAATGACGAGGAAGAGGGGAGAAGCCTCTGGAGACGACACTTTCTTTGGACTGAAGAATATTGCAGGATCAATTGTTCCTCTAACTGAAGGGGCAAAACAAACCAGCTCATGCTTTTGTTTTGTTCCACATATTAAAGAGACATCTGCTATAAAATGGACCTAGATTTTCCTTAGCAGCTTGAGGTGACACGTGTTATCCTTACTGTGCTCAGGAACAGCAATGTCAGTCTTTAAGCAACATGCCTGCAGTCACTAAGCAGGAAGGAGGAGTGTGTTTACCTGGGCTCAAGTGTATACCACCTCCAGGTCACACAAGAGGCCTGGTCCTTTCAGGTCTGCAAGTCCGTGATGGTACAGTGCCAGGCCACATGGGGTCTGACTGGGGAGAGAGAGGTGGGCCTAGGCTGAGAGCTGCCACCTCCACTTGTCCCCCGGAACTTTGGCCTGGCTCTTTGAAGCTCAACAAGACTCAACCTTCCTCCTCCATAACAGTGACCACCTGCTGCATGGCACTCTGCAGAGCTCTAATGAATCAGTACCAGCCCAGGCCCTGCACGGAGGTCAGGTAGGTGGCATGAGGCGGTGCAGTGCTGGGAACACCAGTTGACTTGCCCTGCCTTGGGCGTGCTTTTCAAGGTAAGACTAATTGTTCACTGCTTGACAAAGCAGGTGAAAGTATAATGCAAATTGCTACAACCTCTCACCAGTTCTGGCTCACTCTTCCCACAGCTCCTTTGCTCTCAGTGGATAATTAAAGAGAACGCTTGTCAAATACAGAAAGTTCAAATCACTACAGTGACTCCAAAACCCATCACAGATCATTAACCATTAATGAGAGGTGCATAACTCAGAGAGGAGGTAAATGCCATTTCTTCAGAGAAATCCTTCAGCTCTTCAGTCTCATTAGTGCCAGAGTTTCATTTCCGGGATGAACGAGCCGGGACATGGGGAGGTCAGTGCTTGGGCCAGAGGGAAAGCTGTGCTCAGACTTCCCTCAGGATGTTCACTTCATTCTCCAGTGCATCCCTCTGTTCACGGTGGACCGTCACTGCTCACCACACTCCCAGTTGTTTCTGAACAGCCACAACTGAAGAACGTCTTGGATGCACTCTGCTCCCTGCTGGGAAGGTCGGTCCGACTGCTAACCTTTTTTCTGCTTACACTCACTCTGCCTCATGCTAGCGAAGAGCACGCTGTCTCCCACCCCTTGTAAAGTCAGGGAGAGCTGTCCATTTTCTATGCCATGACAGACACCTGCGGTCAGTCTTGCTCCAAAATAGTAAACAGAAATCCCAGAAACAAACAATTCAAAGGTTTAAAATGTTTATTTAAAAGCACACCATCAGAATTATTTCATCTAGGCTAATCCTGTACTGTGCCGAACTTACAAATTATCATTCTCATAGGTATGAAGCATAGGAGAAAACAAAGTATTAAGGGCCCTATAGGACTCAGGTTTCAGACATCCACTGGGAAGCTTGGAACATATTCCCTGCAGCTAAGTAGCCTTCCTTCTGTAATGCTGGAAACATTGAACTGGTGAATTTCCATTCAGACAACTACCAGGAACAAAAATAGTGAAATTAGAACAAATGGGAGTGACCCAGAAGGAAGAGAGAGCGCATACCCAGAGAGACCACACACTCTGGGACCAGCCTGTGGAGAGGCGCTGTCGGGAGACACCCAAGTCCCCTGGCTGACGTCCTACATTGCCGAGGGGAAACGTGTGCTGCAAATTTAGCTATGCCCTAAATTATCGAGCAGAGACCACGGCTTCAGATGCTAGACAAAGCCGGGGCATCAATCTAAAGCAAATCTGTCTGAAACACTGGGCTGTACCGAGCGAAAACATTTTGTGCATATGGAGGGCTCGGCTTTCAGAGCAATTTGAAAAATTTTAACCATAAAAATCGACTCCAATTAGATCCATGTGACCCTGAGTGTAATGGGAGCGCCAGTCACATCAACAATTTTACCCGTCAAAATCAGGACTTCTTAGTCCTTTCCTCTCTTGTGGCAAATACTCCACAAGCCCTAGGGTTTGCCACGCACTTCTCTGTGACCCCGGGGAAGAGGCCTGCCTGCCTAGACCGGTGGGCAGGAGCAGTGAGGAGGTCCTGGAGGGCACAGTAATGCAGGGGAGCCCCCAGAAAGCCTAAGGGGTGCAGTTCAGGCCTGTATGAGTATGGGCTGAATGGACGGGGAACCTCCAGTGTGTGTGAGCAGCTGGGCAAACCTAGGTGTGGGCTCCAGCAGGATAGGCAGAGGGAAACCAGAGAGGAGGGCTGGAGCAAGTCGGGAGGGTCTTAAACGTTCTTTAAAGAGTACAGGTGAGCTCAACAAATGATTCCCTAGGGTTTCGGGCAAGGGGCTTATCCGTTTTTCAAAGGTTATCCTTGTTGTGGGTAGAAGCCAGGCTGGTACTAGACAGAGCTGAAGAGGGACGCCAGAGCATTTGCAGAAGTTCAGTAGAGAGATGGTGCTAGACCAAGGGGGATGCCGTGGAGGTAAGAAAGACATGTATTCCACGTGGGAGTTAGAGCAGCGTGTGTGTGTATGTGTGTGTGTGTGTGTGTGTGTGTGTGTATGTGTGTGTGTGTGTTGTGTGTGTGTGTGTATGTGTGTGTGTGTGTGTGTGTGTGTGTGTGTGTGAAGACAGACCAGAGGCAGGACTGATCTTAACTGACCATCTCTGTAACCTTCCAGGGACCTTGTGCACCTTTTCTTAGCAGCGCTGTCTCAAATCAAAGCGCGCCTACTTGCCCAAGCTCCTTTAAGACCACAGCCAAGCCCGGCATGGTACCGACACTGTCACAAACTATTCAAGGAGAAATCCCACTCACAAGCAATTCTGAGAGGAGTTGAGAGCCTACTTTCGGAAGAGCTTTGAGGGGATATGAAGTGAGATTTGATTCCTGTCACAAATGAGTCGGTGCCCATTAGGGATATGAGAGAGAGAGAGAGAGAGAGAGGCCCAATTATGCTGAGTGTGAAAGCTAAACAACATTCAGGGAGAGCCTGACCTGTGCACCCGGTGCGGGAGCGGGGTGCCAATGACTGGGGGACTGTCTGTGATGGCACTGTCAAGTCAGGAAAGACCTCCGAGAAGAAGCGATACTTACGCTGAAATTTCTGGGTGACATCTCAAGGTGTGCTTCAGGGACAAGCAGGGGACGTGCACCACTCAGGCTCAAAAGGGGGGGTAGCACATTAGTCCTGGGTGCTCCGAAGGCTTGGTCTGGCATTGTTAGAACTCTGGGGAGTGAGGGTGTGAAGTGACAGGAGAGGGAGGAGCACTTGACAAAAAAAGGCTGAGGACCCTAGCCTTGATTCTGGGGGCGGAGGAAAGGGGCTTTACACAGGAAGCTCTACAGCCACTGGGTCTTTAACCTGTCTTGTGACTGTCCAGATGGGCATAAGGGGCAACCCACATGAAGTTAAAATACATACGCCAGGAACGATACACTAGCCACTGACAGAGCCTGCTGCCGCTAAGGAGAGGATAAAAGGAGGGAGGGATGGAGGCAGCACAATTGCCCTTTGCTTGTGGTTTGGGCAGTCTCAGGGTCTGACTGTGACACACGCCCCTACAGGCTCATGTGCGGGACGCTCGGTCCCCAGTGGGCCTCGTTTCAGTAGGCTGAGGAGCCCGCTGGGATGCTGGGCTCCAGATGGAGGCAGTGGGTCATGGGTGTGTGTGGGGGAGGGACTTCCAGGTTATGTATACTTCTGGCTCCAAGCTGTGTGCGTTTTCCCTGATTTGCCCCAGTGTGAACAAGCTGTGCTAGCCTATTGCTCAGGTTGCTGTGGAAGATCCTGCTCCATCTCGCCATACCTCCCCAGACCCCACTTCCCAAAACTGTGAGCCAAAGGAAACCTTCAAGTTTTTATTTCCAGGTGTTCCGTCCCAGCACTGAGAAAAATAATGACTACAGTCGTGCCCTAGCCCAACACTGGGCACGCAGGAGAAGAGGCACCACTTGGGGAAGGGGAAATGCCTTCAGTTCTGAGCATTTTAAGCGTGAGTCTTTCAGGACTGAACACGAGACTACATAAATGCACATACAGTAAAATGAAAAACAAAGATATGTGGAGAGCAAAACTGGAGTGATCATAAGCTAGCAATTAGTAAATAAATGCAAAAGACAAAACAAACAATCACAACAAGTGCTGTAATGTTCTTTGATTTTGTAGAGGCAGTTCAAAAAGGCTTCTACCCTAGGGCCAGCTGCCTAACCCACAATCCAAAATGGAAAACCCCACACCAGCCTGACTGCCAGTCTTTCCCTAACATGCACGGGTATGTTGGGGGGAGCGGTCCTGTGTAGCGCCTTAAGAGGAGGAAGCTAAGAGGAAAGGAACCAATGCTTCCGCAGCACCTTCTGTGACTACTGCTCCCCACGCCGGATTCGAGAACTGGAAATCCTTCCTACACTGCCACGTTCAACACCAAAGGCAGCAAATCCACGGTCACTTTGTCTAATAAACACTTAAGGGAGCCAGAAGCCGCTGAGGTTGGCTCTGCTTCAGGGCGTGGGGGCGGTGGGATGGGCAAGGCGGAGGACAGAGCGTAGCGACATAGCGACGTAGCGACGCCCTGTGCCTTCTGGAAGGCTTCCGACATTTTGCGGGGAGACAACAGGGTGGAGTGAGTGAAATGGCTGTGGGGTCAGACCCATGTGGAAGCTCAGCTGGGTAGTTTGCTGAGGTATGTGAGATGCTCAGAGATGGGATGTGGAGAAAGGGACTGAAGAGGAGCCTTGGGGTACACTGGGTAGGTACAAGCACTCGGCAGGTGTGGTAAGACCTTCTGGTGAAGGAGGGTGAAGTCCAAAGCTGACTGAAGCAAGCTGGCTCACACCTGTAATCCCAGAGCTCCAAGCCTGAGGCAGGAGGCTGACAACTACTTCAAGGCTAGCCTGAGCTACAGAGTTAGCCCCTGTCTTAATCTCACCCTACCTCTAAGAAAAAGAGTTGAGTGTGTAATAAGGGCAGTCACCTTTAAGTGCTCTTAAGCAGTACTTAAGGGTAATAGTAGCTGGAATAGATAAACCCTAAAATTCCCAAAGGCTTAACACAGGGTATGTTTACTTCCTGAAAGAGTATGATGATGTTGGCTTAGCTCACAGTGCTGTGATGCTCTTTGTCCACAGGGAGGGGGAGAGGCCACCAGATGCTCTGCCCACTCCAGCGAGCACACTGGAGGCCACGCTGGTTTGTCAACCTTTAGTTTCGGAGGGGCAAAGGTGAGCGTTATGTTTGCAGATTCCTGGAGGGCAGCGTGACACATTACCAGAAACCCAGTGGTGTAGATCAATGGCATTGACTCTCTTCTGGTCCTGGAGCCCAGAAGGGGGGTTCAGGGCCAGTTACCCTAAGGCTCTGGGGAAGCACCCTGATTGCTTCTGTCAGTTTATGGCAAATGCTGGCATACCTTGGTGTTCCTTGCCTTCTGTCTCTCCACGACCATCTTACTCAGATGAAAGTTACTGGATTCAGGGCAGACCTTAATCCATATGATCTCATCTGTCTTTGAAAAGATCCTATTTCCAAATGAGGCCACATTCACAGATATTGGTGATTTGGAATTGAACATACCATTTGGTGTGACACACACACACACTTACTTCAATCTGCAGTGTGTAAGAGGGTTTACGGGCTAGAAGTTTCTTCTGCTCACATCCTCTGGCTGAAACTGCCAAACAGCCATGTGCTAAATGTGGCTGTGGAAGGTAGCCTTCAGGAGCCGGGGGAAGAGGAAGACCAGCTGGAGAGCTATTCACCATACAGCCCGGCAGGTAACGCGAGGAAGCAAACAGGGACTGACAGGAAGAAAGAGCTCAGTTCAGCTACTACAGACTGCCGGTTTGGAAGGAGAACCCTGCACAGGAAGGAAACCAGCTGGGGAAAGGCAAAACAGCAAGAGACCTTTTGTGTAAGACGAGGAAACTCAGGGAGGCAAAGGTGAAGAAACTGGGGGTGGGGTGGGGGATGAAGATGTGTGGGGCTAGACTTGGTTTAGAGGCGCCGAGACCAACCACAATAGTGGAAGAAGTCTGCTTCTCCCTGGAACTGAAGAGAGCCGGGTGTGAAGCCTCGGAAATACCTGGTGTGAAGGGACGAGGGGGCTGGCGTCTGGCTGGCTTCCAAGCCTGTTGTCCAATTTCTTTTAAGCTCATCCGGGGACATATTTTGCACAGATCCTAGTACATTTTTATATGCTCGTATACCTACATCACATACAGATAAGAAAACTCATGAGTGTAATTTCCCTCTGCTAAGCTCCGCTGGACATTTGCAGGGCAGTGAGCCTGAAAGTCCCTGCAGGAATGTTGGCTGGGCCTGAAGACTGCCTGCTGGTGGTATAGCGAAACAGTAATTAACACGTGGCTTAATGCAATTACACCTCAGCTGCCATGAGCAGTGGCCTAGCAGAAGGTGCCCTAGTACTCCCCGGTGTGACACCATCTCTTGAGAGGCTCCGCCCATCACACTCTGCGGGAGGAGGAAAGGTGCCTATCTGGGGAGGTAAAGGACACTCCTGCAGCCTTTTAGGGAGAATACTGGTGTCTGTGAGCACAAATGTGGCTGTCCTGGAGCACCTCACTCAGATACATGTATCTTAGATAAAGTCTCTGATACCTTTATAGTACGGATAAGGAAGGGGCAGAGATGTTGTGAACTCTGCTCAAGGTCACAGAGCACAAAAGTAGCGGAGGCCAGGAACGCTGTATGCTGCTCAGATCCAGTAAGGTAAGAACAGTGTTCCATTCCGACACGAATATCTGGCAGCAATGCTGGACGAGTGATAGTCTACACTGAGCCCCACAGCAGACTCGAAGGCAAGCACAAAAGTTCGTAACACACCCGTGATACGTCAGCACAGGAGTTCACGCACCCCTTCCTTTTCAAACCGTTTCTCCTGTAACACACAATTTATTTGACTTCACGCCACACTCCGATTGTAAACTAAGGTAGAGCAGAGGTGCAAACTTTCTGGCTGTAGTAGATGCAAACCAAGTAGTGATAGTCACTACTCATAACTATGATTTATTGAGTGCTTACCATACAGCAAGGAGGTGCTTGGAACCAGCCCTTCAAAAGCATCCAGCTACCATGTAATGCTGAGGTGCATTTACATGAGTTATATGCTTTCGTTATTTTATTTATTATGGTTTCCCCTCCCACATGATGGCACAAGATCCACAAGAGCAAGCCTTTTGTCATCATTATCACTCTGCCCCATGTGGAACTGCAACTTCCGCCTCTCCATGTGGTTTAAGTCTCATGGTCTTTACTTTCTCTTCAGATGTCATCCCCAGGCCGCACCCTCAACATGCTTTTGCTGTGCCTCATCCCCATTCCCGACCTGTATGAGTTAGGGCTTGCGTAGATCATGGCCACGTCCTCACGCCTGTAACAAACAATGCATGAGGCAGGTCTGTGTTTGGCACATGAGTGAAGCACATGCCATTTTCCTGGGCATTATCTCCCAGCTGTGTGGCATCCTAAGGAGGTCACATGAACAGAGTGAGACAGGATGCTTTCTGCAGGAGTGAGGAGTGGCTTCTCTACACTCCAGCATTTGGACTTTTCTATTTTGCTGCACTTTATTCTACCACAGCGGCTTACTTACAAAGGCTGCCTTTCTTCCTACCCGCTCCCTACCAACGCCCACGTCACACTTGCTCTTGGCATTTGGTGCTTTTCTTTAGTAAAAAAGAACAAAGTTGAAGATCAAATGCCCAGAGTATCCAGATAACTTCCTGGAGCAAGTGACCATCTGAAAACCACACACACACACACACACACACATACACACACACACACACACGATAACCAGTTAAGAACAGTTTTGGCAGATATCAAAAACCTTTATCACCAAATGCTTAAGGCCTTCATGTACCACTTCCTGCTGAGGACAGATCAAAGAAGGTTCCATTTATGGAAACAGTATGGTTTCACCAAAGTATTTGTACCATGAAATGACCCAAAATGCCAACCAAGCTTTCTGGCTCTCTTCATAACCGCAATGATGTTGCAGAACAGTACAGCAGAGAGGACCACCTGCAGGTCTTGTTACAATGGATTCTGACCTTGGAGGCAATCCCACTGCACTGTGATGGCTATCACTAGTGCCAAGAATAAATGGATCAAAATGTTCACTAACCTAACCTCGTGCTAACTCTTCCCCATGCAAACACTTCTTTTCTATAAATACCATGAGACTTCACGCTCAGCCTCCCAGAAGACCTCGAAAAGACAGAACACATCGGAATCACAGCTTGGAGGAGGAGCTAAGGCTGAAGCAGTGGTTTCTTGGGGATCTGCCTCACCCCAGCTAAGAGCATTGTGGCTGAGATGAGGGCTAGGTCATACAAGAATTTCCACTCTAATTCCACTTTTGGATGACTGGACTCGTATTCTAGATTTTCAGGTTGTCACTAAGAGACCCCAAGCCACAGGACAGAGATGTGGGTTGGCCCTTCCACCTCAAGCAGCAGCACCCTGGAGGGGAAGAGGAAACACTCTCTTGCTTGTGCTGTATAGCTGCATGTTTCATGGCCTCCTCGGCTAAGCCAGGAGGAGCTGTCATTCTGTGACCCTGAGGACACAGTGGCCCCTTCCTCACTCTCTCAGAGGCCCTGAGCAGACTATAAGGCAGTGGTCCCTTGAGGCAGAGTCTTGCTCTGTACCCAGGCTGCTCTTGAACACATGCTTGTTCTGCCTCAGCCTCCCAAACGCTGGGATCATAGCCATGAACCAACCAGGCCAGTCCATGTGAGTCCTGACTCTTACCCTTGAGCAGCATCCATCCATACCGCATGGACGACTCACTATGGCACAGACTGCAGGCTGCCTGCCTTGGGGTTTCTCATGTGGGATGCCGATGACAGCTATAACTGGCTCTTCTGCACATGTGCCCAATTACTTCTGCTGCTTTAGGGAACCACAGGTTGAGGAGACAGGGCATATCTTGGAGCCCTGTGTGTGGCCCGCAAGGCCGCAACAGGAAAAACACAGGTCTGCCTCTGTGTGTATCTGTCATCGTCTGACTATATTATTTTCTTCCTCCTCATCCCTTCTACAGGATTTGGATAGTGCTAAGGGATACACTGAGATAAAAAAAAAAAAAAAAAGAAAAAAAAGGCAGAAACAGCATATTTAATTTGCACAGTAGAGAACAGTGCTTCACCTTGGTTCTGTGCTGGTTTTTTAGATATGTGTCTAAAGAAAATGAGAGGTGCAGTAGACACCAAGCAGTCAATGGAAGCTGACCACGTGTATTTCTGCACTCAGAGAAAGGCTCCTATCAAAAGGGCAGGCTGGTGGGCATGGGCAGATGAGGCCCTTAGAGCACAAGGAGCTTAGTGAAAGGGCTGCACTGCCCAGTGGTGAAATGTAAGAGCATAAAAATAGGAATGAACAGTCCTTTAACTGTCTCCAGGGCCAGGAGCAGTTACATAATGTTTCATTATCTTTCCAACAGCAGAGGGGAGAGGCCTATGAGAGAAGACACCACAGATGTGTAATTGGTTTCGAATTTAGAAATGTAAGTCTTGTTTAATAATCTAAATCTATCCTCAAGAAAGCTCAGACTTGCTATAGGAATTCACCTCTGACCTAATAGAGAAAGCTTTAAATTAAATGGGAAAATTCTGCAAACTGAAAAATGAGTGAAAGGAAAATTGAAGGGACACCATGCTGGCCAAACTTCCAAGATGCAATTAGAATGACGTGTCTAACCCAAGCCCCGCTGGATTGCACCCAGTGAGGAAGGCTGGGAACACTATCAACATAAAGTCACAAACTTACTTAAAACAGCATGAGATTTGTTTTTTTTTTTTTTTTTTGCATGTGATTTTCTTTGTTTCTTCTTAAAAACTCAATTGTATTGTTCTCAAACACTAATTTTGTAGCTGTCAACATCACACCACAAGGTCAAAAGGTTGGATGATCTGGCCCAAAGGTTGCCTGCTCACCCTTGCACAACACTAACTAGTGAACACTCCCTTGATCTCTCCACCTTTTCCAGGGAAATTTTAAGCATGTAACCTCACATTTTCAGGAGTCTTGGGGTCACTTTCAATACATGAGAGACACTCATTTTAAGGAAATCATAAACACAAGTGAATGAAAGTCTAACTTTGTGGGAGAAACACTTATGGTAGTGGTCACACAGGAGGTTGAGAGGCAAGTTACATTGATTCAACAGGCTATCTTCAAAATGAAAACACAACTTTTAAAATGGTCTCAGCACTGTGACCTTTAGAAAAGTTGACTGTTCTTGTTTTGAAAAACATCTTTTTCTACACTACAAAAGAACAGGCTGGGTTACTCAAAGCCTATTTGCTTGATTAGTGCTAGGGTGATCTGAAGGAGCATCCATAGGCTCATGTATCTGAATACTTGGTTCCTAGTTGGTAGAATTGTTCGAGAAGGATTAGGAGGTGTGGCCTTGTTTGAGGAGGTGTGTCACTGGGTTGGGCTTTGACTTTTCAAAAGACTTGTACCAATTTGAGTTTTCTCTCTCTGCCTCCTACTTACGAATGGAGATGGGCACTCTTGATTACTACTCCAGCACCATGCTACCATGCTTGGCTGAGAACACACTTCCTGTTATGATGGTCATAGACTTGACCTCTCTGAAACCTCCTAAATAAACTCGTTTATATGGTACCTTGGCATGGTGTTTTATCACAGTGATAGAAAAATAACTAAGACAAATGCAACCCATTTACATTAATCTCTAGGAGCTAGGCATGGTGATGTAGGACTACCATAATCCTAGAACTCAGATAACAGAGACAGGACAATGAGGAGGTAAAGGCAAGCCTGGGCTACATAGACTCAGTCTCAAAAAAAAAAAGTTTCCAAAAGTAGCTACCCAATTACTTATATGTGTAATCCATTCTGGGTAAACTAAGAGATGCCACTGGTTATGAAGTGTATTTCAAGAGATAGATAGGGAGGTAAAATGTTAATTAGAAATGCTTGCCTTAGAGATGCTCAGATAAGTCTCAGTGTGGATGGGTGGACAGATGGGAGGGTGAATGCAGTACCCAAGGACCTGGCTCTTTCACTCCAGTCCTGGGTGTCATGGCAGTCCTGCCCCTTAATCGGTAGGGACCTTGAGAAAACTGCTTCTCATAAACGGCATGTTTCTGACATTAGGAATTCCTACTTTTCACTCTACTACTGACAGAATTAAACATGACCTTGTTCTAGTATTAAGCAAGTGCCTCGCACTTGGCTGTCTCACTGCTGCCTGTTATTACAATCCTTGCAAGCATGGAATCAAGATGTTAATGATTTTTAAATGCCTGTCTTTAGTCTGAAGGAGTTCACCCAGCCTCAGTTGCCAAACCTTTAGACATTGTTTGAAATAAGCAGTAATGGCTTTGCTTCCTCAGTACCTAGTTCTCTAGAAACAAAATGAAATCATCTTCTAAAATGGAGCCGGAGCACTTCCTAGAGGGAAAAAGAGTACAACCTCAAATAGCGGATGACTCAAACACAACGGGTGATAGTCTGCACTCTGCTTCACATGACATCGCCATGCTCCTGCTTCATTTTCGCTTGGAGTGAAAATCCACCCACCACCTGCTTCTCTGCTAATCCTTTTGGATCCCTAGGTGTTGCGCTGACTACCTTTGCCTGGGAGAGATAAGGAACTGAGAATCACGCAGTCGCTGCATGTTTCTAGATGGCTGGTGAGCTTGGCTAACCAGCCAAGGGAAGTCTGTGTCTTCTCTGGGCCAGCCCACCATGGGTGAGTCACCCACCAGTGTGCACAGAAGATGATACTGAGTCAAACACTGGTAAACCACAGACATTCCCAGCAGCGTTTCCTGAAGACAACCCTGGAGCATGCTCAAGGCCTGATGGTAAAGCAGATGACACATAGGTAAGTGGCCCAGAAAACAGTCCTTGACCACAGGTGGCCGCTCAAACAAACCCGTGCATGGCTTCTTTCATTCTACTCTGAAAGTAATTACACGGTAGGTAATGTGACATGGTGGGTTGTGTAACAATGATTTATTTTCACCCTAGAGACTGTTAAGCCTTAAAGTATAAACACATGGCAATAGAAAAAAAAATTAGCACTTAATTAATCAGGACCCTGTTGCTGGAATTTTCTCTTAGCTCTAATCCTCCTCTTCCTCATCTTTGGATTCCTGACTGCTTGTTCACGAATGATAACCTACAGTCTTGATGATATGAAGATGATTACATCATAGTTCTTTCCTGAGGATAACAATGTTTTAAACTGAAGAACCTACGATATATCATTAGTATATAAAGTAGGCAATGATGGCTTAAGATGACATCAGTTTCTATCACTCATAAAAAGCTGCAAGTAACATCTCAAGGACTAAGTATTCTATAAATGATCATTTGGATAGCTTAATAAAATGCCAGTTCTTACTGTTCTTTATGAATTATGATGCAATTGTGGATACCAAACCCAACCAATTAGCTATAAAACCCCAGCTTTGTATTTGGACACTGGGGTCTGAGAACCACAAAAATAATTTAAGCTTCCTGGGTTGCAGGATAATTTTTACTCTGTGAATCACAGCTTTATTAAGAAAATGGGTATTTATTAGGCTTTTAAAATTAGAAATAAATGTAAAATCATTTTTATTGGCACTTAGAAAAATGGGGCCTTGGTTACATTAATAATTTAACAACAGGCTCTAAGAAAGATGTCACAAAGAAATGTCACAAAGACTGGCTAAAGTAGCATGACTTTAGTTTTTGAAAGTATGGTTCCCCCAGATTAACCTTTAGCAAGCCATAAATTCTAGATGTCATGTGGTCCAATGCCAGTATATTTATATATGTGAAAACCAAGGTCTGGAAACTCATGGAAAAAAAAATGGTAAAAGTTCAGAAGATGAACACTGGGAACTGAAAAGGTCCTGGACAGGGAGTTTCTGGGATTGCATAAGCCATCACTTGGCTAGGCGTGGCTGAAAAGGACCATGGCTCCCAAAGCAAAGACTGTATTTAAAAAAAAAAAATACAAGTGGCACACTAAGGAAGAGTTACAGTTTTGAAAAAGGATTATCTGAGCTAAAGACATTCTGGACACTGGCATGGAGTCAACTTTGGAACCTGAGGTAACCCGGAAGGAGGTGCTGAGGCCTGGACTGTCAGGCACTTCCTGAGTGCCAAGGACTAACATTAATAGACTAGGGCTGAGACATAAAGGCGAGTGGTGTGAGCATGTGGTTGACTCACACATCCAGTCTCTCTGAGAGCAGAAGTAAGCCACCACTTCTGCTTGCCATCTCCCCACAAGTTTAGTATCTAGAACTGAACAGGAAGACACCACCCGCCCCTCAGTGCCCATTTACAAGCTACCGATTTCTGTGCAGAAGCTGCTGAACTCTTGGGCATGCAAAGAAGGAAGGAAGTGACTGCTTTCCACTTGGCCCGGCCTTGACCTTGTCTGTGCCTGCCATGCTCACCTCCATACAGTCCTGGTGCTACCTGCTTGCTGTCTAGAGCCAAGTGGGCTCAACCAATATGAAGCCTGATGAGACACAGGAGAGGAAAGTACATTTCTTCAAGGCTTCCTGTGGCTCTGGCCTACTGCTTGCACACTAGTGGTTCTCGTTGCCCTGCCCCTGTAAGGCTAGGATGGCCAGCTCCTTCCTGAGGCCACTCAGCTCCTGGTTGGCTCCCATTCATTTCTTTATCCATTGTTGGGACATCCCAACTGAACCTCAGTGCCTACTGGGGATCAGAAGCCATGGGATAAACACTGTCTTAAATATCCTGCCATTTACCAGGCAAAATTTTACATTAAAGCTTGCGATAGCAAGTGCCACACAGAAAATCCACAGATTCTTTAAAAATAAATGGACTTTTGAGAGCACTCATCTTTAAACCCCGTGAGCCATTGCGTTGGCAGTCCTTTCTCCATTGGTCTCTACCTTCTTCAAGGGTAAAGGTGAAGAACAAGAGAGGAATGGAGACTCCTCCCTCTCCTAGGTCTCCTCTTTGTAAATGGAAGAAAGATCAGCATGAAGTTCTTGATTGCATCAAGAGGGATAGCTTTCAAAATGGCAGGGACACCAGCAATGGAATAATCAGGTGACAGGGGAAAGAAGGTGAGGGTGCGGATCTGAGAAGGACAGATCAGTGCCCCGGGACTTAAGGGAATGATAGAATCCTAAGAGAGCAGCCATTGTTGAGAAGCTGCCCTTCCCTATGCTTTAGTGGCCATGGCCAGCACCTTGTCATTTTCAAAACAGTCATCCCTTAGGGAAAGGGATGACTACACAGTCAGCTACTCTGCTACATTTGTTAAAAGTCTGTAATACAATCAATCACTTCCCACACCAATACTGAAGAGGCATCATGGACAAAGAAGCGCCATGTATTCAGATGGTTAAAGCTGAAGCTTATCCTCTTCCTTGGCAATGCTGGGCAAAGGGTTAATCATGGTCTCTTGGCCCAAATTCCCTTTAGACAAACCCAACACAGATGATCTCTCTCTCTCTCTCTCTCTCTCTCTCTCTCTCTCTCTCTCTCTCTCTCTCACTCACACACACACACACACACACACACACACACACACACACACACGAAAGAGAGAGAGACAGGGCTCCTAAAGGCATATACATACAAAGAGAAGCATCTGGACTCCTGGGAGGCAAATACCAAGTTACTGCAGGGAAGTGTGCCAGGGCCCTTTCCATACTCACTCCAGTCAGGTCCCCACCCCCTTCCCTCCCCTCCAATAACCTGACACTGCTAAGCTTTTTATTGACAGTCAAGTTCCAAAGCCATAAACTGGGTTTGAGCACCCCTGGTTTAGACTGACTCAGGGCATGCCCCAACTGTGAGTACGAACAAATCACAAAGCCCTCACCCTTCAATAGTGAGCTGATTGTTCTTGAATGCACATATAGCCTGTGATCCCCATGCTTGGGAGCCAGAGGCAGGCAGATCTCTGAGTTCAAGGACAGCCTGCTCTACAGAGAGAGCTCTAGCACAGCCAGGGCGACACAGTGGAACCCTGTGTCAACCCTTTTTTGAACCCTGCTCAAAAAAGCAACCGACTGACCAAATAACCAAACGCATTTCTGTCCAAACACAGGAAACTTGTGCTTATCACATTTAATTCCAACCAGAATAATTTTCTTTCCAATTGTTTAATTCTTAAGGAGCAGGTAGACACTGTCAGAGGAACTGGATGTTAGCAAGGACCAGAGAGCTAGCTTGCTTACCTGCTATCTCCGGCATTCGCCACATACAGCTTCCCCAAAAGGCAAAGGACGATGAGGGCTGTGCAGCCGCCAGATATATTGTATGCACTCCTCTCTCGTTCTATCTGCAGGTCCTGGAGAGGAAAGGAACACCAGTGAGATTGTGTGGGACTTGTGCCTATGGAAAGCCATCTTCCCTTCACTTGGCACAGCCTTAAGTCTGGTGTGCTTCCAGAAGGGACCAGGCAACCCTCAGAACCTGCTTTCCTATCACCTAAAAGGCTTTTCCGGAGGACATGACACAAAATACCAGACCAGTGGAGAGCAGATACTGGGACCAAAGGACCCTACACAGACACACCGGGAAAACATGGGATGAGGTAAATCTAAGTCTTAGCTAATAGATACCACAGCTTATAGGAAATCTAGTCTGTGCATGAGCTGCCTGAGGTGCCACGTGGGACAAGAATCAACCTAGGAATGCCAACTACCTGGACATAAACTATGTTTCTAATGCAAAGCCTTGAAACAACAGTTTTTATAGTTCAATAAAAAAGAGGTGACATACAGAGTGAATTAATTGTCCGCTATTCAACACAGATGCTTCTGAACTCTGTTTCCTCTCCCACAGTCATAGTTACAATGGGATGCACACCCAGTGTTGGAGCAGCCCACATACACTTTCTCTAGATCAGGGAGCTGGCTAAGAGCATTGCACGTGTAATCTCATTACGGCCACAGGACCATCATTATCAACATGTTGTTTCAGATGAGGGCACTGCCTGTATCTACCTGGATTGAGATTAGACCCTGTCCAAAACTGATTCTCCTCCAAACCCTGTAGTACCTTCCACAGAATGAAGCACCTCAGGAAAATGAAAATCAGACCAACAATCCCGTTGACAGACAACTAAAAGACAAGTCTGTGTTACTGAGAGAACCAAACGATCTTGTTTCTACACTGGACATCAACTACTGTTGAGGCAGCATGAGAGAGAAGGCGGGTTGGGTAAAAGTTACAAGAGCCGGGCCCTGGCTGTTCTGACAGTGCTCTTGGCAGAGTGAGCTCTTGGGTATTTTTGTGACTTGGAGTTGGGAGTTAGCTGCCTCAGCTGGCTCCCTCAAGGGAGGAGGGAGGCCATTTAAGTCACCCAGCATTGGACTACAACAGCTTCAGGTATTAGGAATGATGACAGAGCAACCATCAATAGTTTCCCAAGCTGAGGGCACAGAATGGAGCAACTACTTAAAAAAACAGACAGAAGATGGATCTGGTCATTCATGCCTGCAGGAGCATGACGCAGAAGGGCTACACAATAAGACCCTGTCTAAAAAAATAAAGATAACTATATAGTAGGGGGAAAAAAAGCCATACCCAGACAGGACGGAGGAACGAACGTTGTAGAGAGAGCTGGGTAAGGAGCTGAGGAGCCATGGTGAAGGTGAAGCAGTGTGGATGTAGGATGGGGGAGTTTAAGAAAACTGAGGAGTCTGTGGCATATCCAGTCCACATCCGACGTTACTGTTTTCAGTATGCTGAAAATCACTGCTCTAGCTATGAAAATTATCCCTTCACAGTTGCAATCAATATTTGCTTGAATATGTAAGTCTGAATGAAAGACACTATTTATTAAAAATTCTTTACGCATTCAAGTGTTTGCACGATGCATATGGACTGGAATGGGAATGATGTTTGATGGGCTTAAGTGAAGCATTAGAGCAATCCAGAAGGGGGGAAAAAACCCTACAGTACAACGATTCTGTGTTAAAGGGCTTCATGGCAAAGAATCCCTAGGGACTGGGGTGGATAAGTTTATTCTGGATTGTACCTGGGGACATTTCTTATCGTGGCTTCTAACGTAAGAATGTCTGATTTTAAAAGTATTTAATCCTTGGGGGAGGATCAAGACAGTCTTCAACAATAAGTTGTTCTGTTAGAGCGGTGGAGTTCATATTTACTTTTAATGCTGGGGATCATTCTGGTTAGTTTATACAGCTTATATCTTATACAGCTTATAAATTAACAGAAACTACACACACACATACACACACACTTTAATTTGCTTCTTCCTCCTTTTTTTTTTTTTTACATTTCAACTGTATATTCTTTCTGTAGCTCCCTCTGAACATGCAGTGATATTTATAAAGAATGGACTCAAGTCTAACTACTGTTTAATCCAAGAAACACTGCTCCCACATGCAGGATCTGACCAGCCCCTCCTACACACATGTGAAGGAACACACATGTGCACACAGTCATGAAAAGTGTGCTCTCTCTCAGCACTGCCACCTGGATTTGAAAGGTATGTTTCAGCAGAATTCATGCCTCTGAAGAATTCACTGACACGAACACACACTCTCTATAGCTTCTAAAACTGTGTGCAACTAGAACAGATTCTAAAAATAATTGCTGCTTTCCCCTCCTCCCTAGAAGCCAAAATAGCACATTTATTTTTTCCTACACACACCACCTACTCCTCTCCAGAAGACTCAGAAAATCTTTGTACTAAAAGACACATTAAAGGGCCATCTGGGAGGCTCTTTTACTATGAGATTAAACATGAGAAACACAGTCAATAAAGATACATTTACTGTGGAATTAGCTGCCTTTCCTTTTCAAAATCCTCAATCTTTAAAATTAGCCTAAGCTTTATCCACTTTAGGTAAAGAAAAAGTCTAAATGCCAAAGGACCACTGCTCAGCCCAACGCCATCCAAGGAAACATTCTACAGAGCAAAGCTGAGTTATTCCGAGTTGCAATTGCTTAGACAGCACATTTGGGCGAGGTTCATCTCAGAGTCAATTCTTGTGATACCCAGTTTGGTTTGATCTTTCTGTTGTTGTTGTTGTTGTTGTTGGAGTGGGAACAGAGAAGACACAGAGACGTGTGTGAAATAACACTCACTCAACAGGAAAGAATTGTAGGAAAAAAAAATTTACTACCCAGAATGACTATAATTTGATTTGAAAGTCTCAGAGATGATGCAACTCCAGGTTCAGTCTTTGTCGCTCACCAACCCCAGGTTGAGAAAGGAAAGCACTGCTGGTCAGCAGAAGAGAGCCAGCGCCCAGCAGTTTTAATATACCTGGCAGCTACCCCCTGGCTGGGTTATAATATGGTTCTGAGCACACAGCTAACAGTGTCAGTCACAAATAATAAGCTTCTGCATGGTCTTAGTACCCGGTCTCTTCTGGGCTTATTCTGAGAACAAGGCCATCTGCCAGCTAGGCAATGAGTTTCAAGGAGGAGGAAAAAAAAAAAAAAAAAAATTAAAAAAAACCCCAAGACTTTCCAATACTGCCACCTGCTGACCACTGTGGAATTACAGGACCATCCCTTCCTAAAAGACCTTCCTGTTGCAACAAAAATAAAGACGAAAACAAAACTAAGCCTAAGTAAAGAAGCTTACCCTTTAACCTTATCAGGAATACGCTAATTGAAATCTAGAATTCATAAATTATAAATTAGATTTTCATTCTCACACTTTTACTACTTCATTATTTGTCCTCCCCACCCCCAACATCTGCCATAGAAGATGTATAGTAATTTTGCAAGCTAAATATTGCCAGTCTGAGGGCTGAATGACTCAGTGGTTAGGAGCACTGACTGCCCCTCCAGAGGACTGGGATTCAATTTCCAGCACCCACAGGGTGCTTTCAACCATCTGTAACTCCAGTTCCAAGAGGAGCTGACACCTTTTTTGGGGGGAGGGTACTCCACACATGTGGAACATAGAACTACATGCAGACAAAACACCCATACACATAAACAAACAAATCTAAAAAAAAAAACCCAAATGCTATTTTCTCCCTTACAAAAGCTTCTAGGACACTCTTCTTTGTTGCAAACACTTCATACCCATACCATTACCCGGAAAACTGGGGTTTCCTTTCAGGTTCTTTGTCTCCCTAATAAAAGGAGGTAGAAACAGACTTGAAGAAGGAACCTCCAGGACAATTTGTTTTTAGACTGAGAGAAGAACAACAGGGCAGGCAAGCTGTAAATCGTGGCAGGTGAGGGATCAGAAGGCAGTGATCTACGCCCTTTTGAGTTAGGATCCAAGGATGATCAGCCATGGAGGTTGGCAAACAGCTGCATGGCAGAAGGGGAGGTTGGCTTTAGAGAAGAGTGAGGAAGCCCAGATGCTCAGGGAAAATACAGCTAGGCTTGAGGAACAAGGGGGAGGTAGAAGAGTGGGCAGGTTGCACAGTGGAGGCTCTGTATGGCCCTGGACTGAGGGAAGGGCTGCTGTTAATTTAATTAGGTGGATAATTATTCCTTCCATAGCCCTGGCATGTCCTCAGGTGAATCATATTTCCTGGGAGACAGGTGTTTGGCACTTCCAGCTGGGTAATTCCAAGGGAAGGAACAATGAATATAATGCTCTAATTTTCTGAGCAGATGAAGATGTCAAGTCTACACTCAGGGCCAGAGGTAGACTCCATTCTTTTGGCTAAGTGGAAGTAGTTTAATAGGTCTCAACAAAACCCTGGCACCTCCAGATTTTTATATAATAAGCTAAAATTCTACCAGGATGGGAGTTGATGCAATTTTGTTTCCTCCCTTTCTAGGGTTACCAGGAAATGGCAGGTGAGATCCAAAGTCGGCTACGAGGGAGGGGTCCATCTTTAATGGCCCAGTCACACCTGTCCAGATAGCTACCTAACAATGTTGAAAGGAAGCAGGTGAGGATTCTGAGATTCTCTTAGCTCTATCCTGAGCACAAATCTAGGTGGTAAGCTGCTGGCATACCGCTGGCTTGGTTCCCTGACAGCTACCCTAGTGGTGGAAGTAACCTCCTCTGTGAGTCTTAACTGTTGTCTGGTCAGCCCAAACATTCTTCTTAGAGGGTGGGAGGGTGTGCGGAACTAAGACTCAGAACATTTATCCCCTTCACACCTGTCATCCCGGGCCAGGAAACAGCCTAGCTACTGAGCCAGGCACTGTTAGAAAATCTTTGTTGGCAAGTGGACTTGAACCCATGAAATTGGAGATTAAAAAAAAAAAAAGGCTGCATTTAGCACTTCAAAACAAAACAAAACAAAACAAAAACTCCAAACTTTTCTTTGAGACAGAGAATCCCCGAAACACCTATTCCCAGGAGAAGCTGGGAAGAAAAATGATTTTATATAAGGTGACAATTTTTAGGGTATTATTTTGAAGGTACTAACATAGTTTCTATGCTCTCAGTTCTGCAGTCCCCCCAAGAAATCTGTGGCTAAGTTTCTGAGATTCCTTTAGGAGACCACAGTTCATTTTTTCCACAATGCAAATAGGAGGAAATAGCTACATGGCCACCCCAGTAGAAATAAGATCTAAGACATGATATAACAAAGGAGTTGTAATGCTCACCCTGTCCCTGACAGCCTTAGTTCTGAGTGTTAGACCAGTGTTCAGAGATCACCTTCCCCACCACGCCTCACACTGTGGGATCAAAGACGAAAAGAAACAACCTCACAGAAGCAGAGAGCATCTGCTGGAATTGCCATCACCATCTTTTGGTCAAATGATCTGTGAAAACTACCCATGTGCCCTAGAGGCAGGTGCTCCTTGTTCTGGCTTTGGATTTCCAAATACATGTTGGACTGCTGTTCATCATTTTGTTACTTCCTTTGACATCATTTAGAACATCAACAGAACTGGTATAATGGCATGTTGCTCCAGGAATTAGTAGCTCTGAAGGCCACAGAGGAATGGGTATCATCTTCTTTCTCCCTGGAGAACAGCAGGAAAGGAATAAAACAAGTGTTCTGTTTTTCCTTCTGCCTCCTGGCCAAAGGGATGGAAACCTATCTCTGTCTCTTCTTCAAAGATGAGAACATTATACACTAATGTCTACTCCCTTAGGAGGAGATGCAGGCGGGCCAGTGAATCATTCATCTGGCCAGGAGCCTAGCCCCAGGAAATTCGAGTCACATGCTAAGGTGATGGGTGGAATAATTGTCCCCCTAATCAGACTTAGCACTCCCAGGAGCAGAGCTCTGCAGCCTCCCCCACGGAGCACTTGCCTGCTCTCCCAACTCTTCCTTCTGTCTCTCTCCCTCCCGAGTGTATTTCACTTGTTGAATGCCTGACTTTTTCTATTTTACTCCCATTTGGGCCTGACAAAGAGTTGTTTCTCAGCAAATATTTACTGACTGAATGGGTTACATACAAGTGACATATCTTAGGTATGTATTCACACACACACACACACACACACTTTTCACAAGAGATTTCAGGCAGTGAACTGCCTAAAGTTGAAAAGCCGAGAAAGACAAGCCTGGGGGCCCTTCTTAGGCATTTAGTTGAATAATTTGAGTAAGCTTGGAATTTCAGGTGCAGCTGAGGCTAGGGAGGCCTTTACCAATGTGGTGCTGGCCTCTAGCGGATGGAATTGAGACTACAGTGGTTCCCAGGCAAAGGTGTTCTGCAGCCGCAGCAACCACTGACGGAAATTAAGATCCCCACGTTGCCCTCAGTACATTTTATGATTCCTTGAGGTCTCTGTCACACCATTGCCTCCATTAAACGTCCAGAGTTCTGTTCACCACTGGTGTCTAGACATACTCACCAACAAGGAATCAACTTTCCCACCTTTCCTCCTCATCTTTTCCAGAGGAGATGCATTTTAAGCTCCTCACTGACATGTGTTCAGAGATTAAAATGGACCAAGAAGGGATGTGCTGGAGTGCCACAGAGGCAAACCTGAGGCATGACTACATGGGGTATTAATACATTTATAAGAAACAGTTTGCATAAACAAACCGGGGACCATGCTCACCGCTGTCTACTTTTCTCCCTGACTAGGACACAGAGCGAAGCCTTAAGGTCCAGGACTGTGCGGGTGGACATTCACTTCCGGTGAGGTGTTGCTGGCCACCCACGCCTCACAGACCGGCTTGTCACCACACTCTTATCTTCAGGCAGTAAGAGCACTCCTGAATGCTGCCCTCCAGTCAAGTCTTTCTAAACACCCTGCAGCAATTCCTACTCTTCACCCGCACACAGGTTGCTGCTCAGGGGAGAAAAATCTTTGGCACCTCAACACTGGCCTCAGTAAAAAGTGAGGTCGAAGTTGAGAGGAAGTCGTGATATGAAGCATCCATAGCCTTCCTCCCAGGTACAGGGGCAGCGGGGTCTCTCTGCCACAGCACATGTTCAGGACCCAGGCCAACCTGCGAGGTGTTGCATTCCTTAATTGGACCTCCTCAGACAGCAAAGCACAAAGGAATCCGGGCTGTGGGGGAGGAAGAAAACCTACCACCTGGACCTCCTCCCTCCCCACAGCTGTTCTCTAGGCACTATTCCTTGAGCACACTGAAAGACACCACCAACCAAGCCCCTAACCTCATCCCATTTTCTTTTTTAAATGTCTAGGCAGGGTAGACATTTCTCTTTGTAGCTTTGGCTGTCCTGGACTCGCTTTGTAGCTGGTCTCGAACTAACAACCATCTGCCTGCCTCTGCCTCCCTTCGTGCTGAGGGCTGGGATTAAAGGCCTGTGCCACTGCACCCAGCTTCATCCCATTATTTTGAGACAGGGTTTCACTGTGTAGCCTTAGCCGGCCTGGAACTTGGTCTGTAGACCAGGCTGGCTTCAAATTCGGAGATCCCCTGCCTCCAAGTGCTGGGCTTAATTGTGCATGCCACACGTCTGTGCCCATTTTTTTAAGGGAGGGTACTTGTGTTTTACTAAACACGGTTTCCCAAGCACCTGGACTTTGCAGGTGTGAAAGAGATGGCGGCCCATGCTCACATTTCAATTAGGTTGAACCATACCAGCTGGTGTCAATGGGAGTCTGATGAAACGGAAGGGCCATGGTCTTAATATCATGGTCTTAATGTCCGCTGGCAAACACTTCAGAAACTGTACCTTGCTGTGACTTTCAATAAGCTACGTTGCAGGAAAAAAAATGTGCGGGCGCAATGTAGTTTTTATTTGAGCTACCCCAGTTGCTCGTGAGATGGTACCTACCATCTCCTTGAAGGCGCTCTCCAGGGCCCCGATGACCAGACACTCGTGCGGGATCTTCTTCTCTGTGAAGAAGCGCGTGGGCGGCGTGCTGGGGGAGCCGGGGGCCCCCACGCCCCCTCGCAGCGAGGCCGCGCGGGTTAGGGTCCTGCCGTGGGCGGGCGTGCTCTCCGGCTCCTCCCCGAGGCAGGTTGGGGGAAGGATGGCGGAGTTCTTTAGGATCTCCACGATGTCCTGCAGCTGCTGCGTGATGTGATGCTGCAGCAGGTGTGACGCCACCACCGCCGCCCCCGAGCCTGCGTGCCCGTCAAACAGAGACCAGTAGTGGCAGGAGATGCCCTCGGACTCCTGAGGGGAGAGAGAGAGCGACAGAAAAGGAGTGAGGACCTGACCAGCGTCTGCTGGCCACGCTCATCAGGTCGGAAGTCTGTTTTTGGCCTGATAACCGTGGAGTCAAACATGGTGAAAACGCAGACTCGCGCCCTTGGGTTAGTCAACTGGGGCTACCAACACCCACGGGACGCAGTGGACCCAGCCCTCCCACCCACGACTGGGGCTCCAACCAGCCAGTAACTGGGTCGCTGACTGCAGGAGGGGACGTGACTGCCATCAGGCACCTAGGGGTTGTGATAATGTCCCATGTTAAAGGTGAAGCCCGCCCTAACACCTCACTTCCCACCTTCCCGAAGCTGCAGTCCCGGACTAGGTTTGGCTTTGGAGAAAGTCCTTTCTCAAAGTAGTAGAGGGCCCCAGTTTCCTCCTTCCGTGTGCTTTCCCTCTGAGATGACGGCCCCTTCCTCCTTTTCCACATCCTGGGTTCCTAAGACTTGCTCCTGCCCTAAGTCTGAGGCCCTCTGCAATCCCCACGACATGCAGCCACAGGGAAACAGTCCCCAACTGTCATCTATGAACAGTCTGGGTTCCTTCCCTGTCACAGATTTAGTTCATGCCAGTGCTCTCCCCCCACCCCGTGTGTGCTCCTTTGTGTGTGTGTATGTGCGCGTGTGGGTGTGAGTGAACTCAAACATACAGAACTTGCAAGCTGACACTGTTGATGTCCACCGTAACTTTCTCTAAAAGACTGATTTTAAATTACAGGTCTGTGGCTGTAGTGTGTGTAGTTTTGGAGACAGGGTTTCTTACTGAGTCTGAAGCTTGCGGAAACGCAGAGCCGGCTTTGTAGCTAATCTGGCCGAGCAGAAGGTCCCATCTCGCCTCCCTCTGCTTCTGGGTTATAGGTACACGGTGCCAGGCGCAGCTTTTATGTGGGAGCTGGCGATCTGAACTCAGGGCTCTGCTTGCACAGCAAACCCTTTAACCCCTCCCACCCATCTCTGCTCCCCCTGCCGGTGGCTTTCTGGAGTTCTTCAAGATGAGCACTTCTGGAAACCACGCCAGGCATTGTGGCAGACACCGGCAGTCCTAGCACTCGAAGGCTGAGATGAATGAGTAGGTGAATCAAGACCCTGTCTTAAGAAGCCCCTAGAACACAGGGGTGTGAGCCGTATGTATGTAACAGGCACTACGGTAGACAGCTGTGATAAAAGATTGGTTAAAAACCGCATCAGGCATGCGTTGTTTTTTAAATAATCCAGTGTGAAACCACTCAACAGGAGGTCAGCGGGACAGAAAGAGGTTCCTGGGGCTGTGAGGCCTGGGCTGAGAGCTTCAGAGAAGTTCACGGGTAAGAAGGGGAGTGGATAGAAACGACAGACAAGAGCAAAGGCAGGTGCAGGAACGGTGGCAGGAAGGCACCCAAGTAGGAGGATACCATACCAGTCATGTGACTCAGTGGGGGGTGGGGAGCCAGGTGACTCCATGAGTCCGGCGGTATACTCCAAGGGTTTAGGTCCTTATCCCAAGAGTGCCAAAAGGCCATTTGTGGGGTGTCACTCAAGCCATATTGTGAAGGGAGGTTCCCAGCTAGGAATCTGCACCCTAAAAAGAATTCCATCAAATACAGACAGGAACACATATATTCGAGCCTCTGCTAATCTCGCTAAGGCCACCAGAAACGTGGTCACTCACTTTTCCCGGGGTTGACACTGGGACACAGGCCGATCCAGCTGTGCTGCAGGGGTAGGATTTGAACCTGGATTCTTCAAACTCCCCATTACCCGGCAACTCTGTGTGACCGCCCTAATTTCCACTACTCAGCTAACTTTTGCAGGTCAGCGTGACTTGCGTTATTTCAAGTTGTCTCCTGTTTAGTAGCAACGGCGCTTGTCCTGGACTGTCCCCCGATGGTCAGTTGCTCGGCCAGTGGTCTTGCATTGCTCTCTTGGCAGCATGTGAAAATGTTCCTGACACCGGCATACAATTCTACACCTGAAAACCCAGACCCTCCTGATTTACATGCTCTTACATTCCATTTTAACACATGCCTCGCCTGTTTTTTGTCAGAGATAGGCTAGATTCAACTTCACTTTACCAAGACAAGAAGAACGAAGCCCTTTCCCAACATAGGAAATGGCGTCATCTGGTAAAAATCACTTAGGCTTCATAAAAAAATATAAGTGAGAATAAACTAAGTAAAATATTTTAAAAACAATTTCAGTTATATACTAAGTTATTCCACTGAACAACCACAATCTTATATGCAACTTGTATACGCATACACAACCACACCTTTCTCCTGAGGATAAGGCTGGAGTCTGGCTCCGTGGTAAAGCAATTGCCTGGCATGTATGCATGGCCTGGGGTTCGACTCTCCACACTGGTAATGGAAGATTCCAGAAGGCAACAAATGGGAGTTTTAAGGTTCACAGTTCACTTTTAGTCTTTCTCTAAAGCAGGCCCAAAGTCATACTCTTAAAAGTACTTAGATACCAACTTTTACTAATTTTGTTATTACCAGGCATGGTGGTGCATGCCTTTAATCCCAGCGCTCAGGAGGCAGAGGCAGGCAGATCTCTGAGGTCAAGGCCAGTCTGGTCTATAGAGCGAGTTCCAGAACAGCCAGGGCTACACAGAGAAACCCTGTCTCCATAAACTGAAAACAAAATTAAAATTTTTTCCTCAATTCATGTGTAACGTTAGAACTTAGTGGGCCTTAGCTTAAAAGTGTCCAGTTCTTTAAACAAAAATAAAACTCTAAACGAAACTATCCACCGAACAGGAAGCTGGAGTAATTTCAGACAGAAGCACACTGCACACTCTGATGGGGCATGATTGGAGCACGGCACAACGGAAGCCATCCATGTGCCCTCATCATGTGCACTGACATCCTGGTGAATCCCCAGACGTACACACGCACGCCACGCACATGCACAAAATGCCTTGAGGGGTCCACCTCCCTGAGGTGCTGACAAAGGGAGGGAGGGCTCAGATACAACCGCAAAAACTTCCCGTGCTGCCTGCAGAAATACTGACTTCATGGCAGGAAGCACACAAGAACCCAGGGTGTGCTGAGCTTTGTTTACACAGCTTAAAGAAAGGCAGGGTGTGCCTCTTCACTCCCTCAGAGTTCCAGAAGTGTATCTGATTCACCCCTCCTCTCCCCCAGGATGCTCTCCTCAGGGAGTACCGAAGGGAAGTCACAGCAACCAGTCAGTGTAGAGAGGAAACACTCAAGAATGGAGAACTCCAGCACTCCTACTTCTCAGATGCTTAACACTGGCGCCCCTTTGTGGCAGGACGTGGGACACCCCCATGGCACGGCACGATTGGTACAAGGCGACTGGGCCCTTGTGTCCTCAACAGAAATTCAAACTGAATTATCCCTCAGAGTTCAAAGTTTTTCTACAGGAAACGGGTGACAGAAAACACAAGCAATTAAGAACACGCCACTGATGGGGTTGTTCCCAGTAAGGACAATCTTGCCACATCTGATAACAGTCAGATATTGCTGAGGACTGAAGCATGCCAGGAGAGGGCAGGAATCGGCTTGCGCTCGCTGCTGCTACTGACACATTAGCTAATCGCAACAGGAAGTCTTTGTTGAAATATCCACTCAGAGCAGTGCCTGGCAAGGGACTAACAGTACATAATAATTGGTTGTTACTATTTTAAAATATTGTCTTTAACAATGAAAAATTTATTAATTTTATGACTAGAAAATAATTATAGTCTATATGGATATATAGTACTATGATAGCCTGTCAATAAATAGGCACATTGAGAATACTTGTGTGTGTATGTGTGTGTGTGTATGTATGTGTATTTGATTTTTCGAGACAGGGTTTCTCTGTACAGCCCTGGGACTCGCTTTGTACAACAAGGCTGGCCTTGAACTCAGAGAGCAACCCACCTTTGCCTCCCAAGTGCTACAAAAATATTATTTTTAACAGATGGTCGGGTGAGTACTAATCTGGAAAAAGCTGTCCCAAGGAAAAGTGGCATCTCTTTGGATGGCAGTGTTCTGCACATTTGATACTTGTTTTCCCCCTGCCCTGTAACCGACTCAAGTACATATAAAGCCTGGGGTGAGGCCACACCAAGAGCATGGAAGGAGTTTCATGTATGTGGACATCTGCATTCCCGCTTCGAATGAAACTCCACGGTTGCTTTTAGAAACAGCGCACCAGGAGCCTGGAGTGCCCTTCTCCATTCTCATCGCTATTCCCACCAGGGAACGTGGAGATTACACTCTCCCAAAGTCCACTCGGTAGGGTTTTATTTCTGTAATGTGTTTTCATAGTGTTTCATAATCTCAAAGCCAGCACAAGAATTCAGAGTCCAGAGTGGCTCCTGCAGCCATTCCATCCACTGGGGCTTTCAACCTACAGGTTATCACCAGACCCTTATAGAAACACACAGGGTGTGAAGTAAGCGGTTTGAGGGCAACGGCGTAGCTAACTCCTTGTAAGTCTACCTGAGGCCCACATTTGCTTCTGTCCGTTCACAGCCTTGGCATGTTTTTTTTTTTTTATATTTCTTTTAAAATTTTATTCAGATATTTTTCTGTTCTTGGGGGATGTAATCTAGAGTGAGGATGCTGTTTCTTTGTCGTGAGATAGTGAGGGAAAAGCTATCCCTCACTAGATAGCTCCGTGCGGCTGTAAGAGCTGCCACGTGGACTGCTGAAATGAGTTCTCAGCCACCACACGTGTCTCAGCTCAGACCTGGTACCTTCACTGAAGTGGAAGTTTCTGGTTTCTTTGGAAACTCAGTTGTGTTGTGTGAATATTTTTTGTTTGTTTGTTTGTTTGTTTTGGTTCCAAGTATGGGATGTGGGAATGTCCCCAACCCCTGACCCCTGTGGAAAACAGCCTCCATGAGATCTCTGTGGAAAACAGCCTCCGTGAAATGGCTTGTGATGGTTCCCAGCTAGAAACTACCTTGTTCGAGGGATGTGGTTTTTGTGAGGTAAAAAACACCCTTGTGTGGACTCTTAAGAAGGGATAAAAAGAAGACCACAGACAGTTAGACAGTGCTTTTTGGCATCTCTACATTTTGCAATGGTTTGCATCGCTTTGCTGGTTTTCCGAGAGAGAAACTCTATAGAGAACTTCTCAGGCTGCTTTGGAGGAGTTCTGCTGCTTCAGGAGGGGTCTCACTGCTTGTACTGGATCGTTCTGCTGCTGCTGCTGCTGACACGTGTGGCTGCTGCTTTGCTGTTTGACTAGACTGCTGGTATCCTCATGACTGAGTTTGGTAATCCCCTAAGGATCCATCAACACTTACCAGCAGGAAGAAGATAAAAGAGGTCTACAGCCCCTTTCCAAACTAATCTCGGGGGGGGGGGGATGGAGTTGGAAGGGAGGCAGAAGTTTCTAAAAACCTTAAGTAGGTGTTTGGAAGGTCAAACCTACACCCCACAATTACTATGACATCAGTCCTTTCAACACCTGGTGATCAAGCCATCCCTCTTCATCACGGCCAAGAGTTCTGTCTCTGGAACTAAGACAAAATGTTTTAAATGAAACTGCTGCCCTCCCGCTTCAAGAAAACAAAATCTAAGCAGATAAACAGAAAGTTTACTTATTTGACGTGTGCAGAACAATAATAAGAGCAAACAGTGAATTGAAGGCCATTCCTATTGTTTTCTAAGCTGTATCACTGCAGGGAGCACACTGCTGTAAGGACCAAGAGCTCCCAAAGAACTGTGGGACGGGAAACAACGTTTACTGACTGTTCTACGGCTGGAGGGGCTCTCTCAGAGCGAGGGCGGCCGGAGAGGGAGCCTGCAACTCAGAGTCAACAGGCCTGTGTTCTGTTCCTTCCCCAGCTCCTGCATGCCTTGAATTCCCACACTGCCCAGCAGTCCTCTGCTGAGAAAGATAATGGGCGCTCCTCTCCCAGCTGCTGAACTCGGCCTGCTGCTGACACAGCCATCTCCTGTTATTGTAATTAGACACTGAACTAACAGTCACTGAAACCACACGTGCTGATTTGCTTTCCCCAAATTAAACAACATAGGGGTGCTCTTAAGAAAATGACCTTAGAGTGCATGTGTCCCCATGGGTACTCTCCAGCTCAAAATGATCCCCACTTCAAATGAGGGGCCGAGTGCGTGCACATGCGTGTTTGCAGCTCTAGGTAGTTCTGACTAGCCTGAAACTTGCTACATAGAACAGGCTGGCTCCAAAAATCACAAAGATCCACCTGCTTCTAGGTTTGGGCCTCTGTGCTCAGCCTGGCACGCACTTCTTCATACTACGGTTTTTAGATGCCCACAGGGTGACTTCTTTCTTCTTTGAAGGCAGTCTGGTGGGATCAACTCCTTACCTCAGGCAGTCAGTGGTCTGGTCACTCTGGATATTCTTTGTCCTATCAGCTCTTCTGGCTGGCTCCTCAGTATAATCTTTGTCTCACTCTAAGCTTTCATCATTTCTCACCTGCTACGGGGGAGCCTCCTAGCTGGTATCCCAGCGTCCTCTCAACACCCATCGTCCTAATTCATCGTGTCATGGCTAAATCCATTCAGTTAAAGTCCCAGCTCGTTACATCTGATAAATGTCATGTCTGATGGTTGCTGCTCCTGTCTTACTCTAATTGTCCTGGCAGGAGTGAAGGTATTCTAAAGCGACACTGCCTTTCCCTTCCATTGTTTAATGATGGAGACAAAGTACCAAAAGGAATATGTATTTCCCCAGGAGTCTCACTCAGGGAGAAAGGACAAGCTGAAGTCCCCGTGCCAGCCAAAGTAGAAGCCTGTGTCTGAGGAAAACATTTCATGCAATTCTGACAACTTGTCAGGACAGGAGATCCTGAAGGAGATCCTGGCTACTGTGGCCAGGGCTACTCAGCTATGTGCACGCGATACCCTCTGTGTAAACCTTAACGTCACACCAGGACCCGATGACGGGACCAAGGCAGAGCATGAGGGAGTCACTGGACCTTTCTTCCTCTTCCTAGTGTGGTCATATGGAACAAATCTCCTCCTCCTACCTTTTCACTATTACTCTGTCTCTTTATTTGGCTTACTGAGGATGAGTGGCTGACCCGAACTCGTTACGACTTCAGGGCCCAGGCTCAGACCCTAACAACTCAGGAATCATTTCCATCATTTAACTGATGCTCCATTCCAAAGTGCACAAGTCCTGCCTTATGGGTTCTCTTGCAGTCTGTCACACACATTCCTTTAATCTGGTGGTTCTCAGCCTTCCTAAGGCTGCGACTCTTTAATACAGTTCCTTATGTTGTGGTGCCCCAACCTTAAAACTATTTTTATTGCTACTTCACAACTGCAATTTTCTGTTATAAATCATAACTTATTTCATATGCAGGATATTTGATATGCAACCCCTGTGAAAAGGTAGGAGGAGGAGATTTGAATTTCAGTCCCCAAAGGGGTTGTGACCCACAGGGTGCAAACTAATGCTTTAATCAGAAACATCCCTTTCTAGTATTTGTTAATTCTTTTTCTTTTCTATTTCTTTTTATATTACTGGGATTGAATCTAGGGCCTGATAAACATAATGTATGCATGCCAGGCATATACTCTATCACCAAGTTTCACTCCCTCCTGTTCACTTTTTTTGTTTTGTTTTGTTGTTGCTTGTTGTTGTTTCTCTGTGTAGTCCCGGTTTCCTGCAACTCGCTCTGTAGACCAGGCTGCTCTTAAACTCAGAGAGATCTGCCTGCCTCTGCCTCCTGAGTGTGGGGACTAATGGTGTACCCCATTAACATCTGGCTCACCTCCTGTTCACTTTTCAAGATCACAGCCCAAACACCACTTTCTCTAGAAAGCCTTCGAGCAGTGACCAATCTGTGTCAGGCTTCCATATAAACTGGGCTTTTCATCTTCATTGCGCTGGCCTCACTGTACCGTCATTGCTTCGAGATTCTCCACCGCTAGCAGGACTGGGGCCTTAAGAGCTGAGCTCATCACACCCCAGGATTCAGCGATCAATATGTCTGCAGGGCGAAGGGAGAGAGCCTGCCTCATTTGTCTCCCATTGATGGTTCTTGGCTGTAGGTCCTATACTGTCACTATCCTTCCTTCCAGCTTTTTTGAAGTGTATAATACTTTATCCACAGTTTCCAAGTGTGTTGTAAGCCTAGGCCTACATTCCCACTTGCTCCCTAATGTGCCACTATATGTGAGTTTGACTCTTAAGGGATGTTTTCCAGATGAGGACAAACAATTACTGACCTTTTAAAATCAGTGTATCCAGCATTTTGAGGAAATTCTGCAGTGAGAGTACAAGCCAAAGTCCCAGTGGTGACCTTCATGGTCCTGCCCAATGTGCCATCACACTCAATTTGCTGTCTCTGCTCCTCCCCCTGAAGCATCTTCATTGGACTGTGAGGACCTGAGACCTGCTCTTATACCCAGGTCTCTGCAGAGTGCTAACAGGCTCTTCTCCCACATGTCTTTGCATCTTCTCAGGGATGCATTTAATGGCCGCCCTGCTATCTCCCACCTTGACAGTTTCCACCTTTTCCTCAACAGCATTTACCACCTGGCACACTCTACTTTCTGTTTGTTTATGTTTGCTTTTAGAGACATGGTTTCTCTGTGTAACCCTGGATGTCTCGGAACTTGTTTTCTAGATGAGCCTAGCCTCCAAATCACGGAATGGTGCCTGCTTCTGCTAGGATTGAAGGCGTGCGCCACTACATCCTGCTACACTCTACATTTTGCACTATTTCTTTCAGTAAATGTAAATGTCTCATGGGTTAAGTGTTTTTGTCTCTATGCCCCTTGATGAGTCCTCAACATCTCATTCTGGGTACACAGCAAGAGCTCAACAAATGATATCATGGTTTGCAGGCTTTCAGAGAACATCCTGAATTACAGCGAAACAGGACACAATCTTAAAAAAATGTGTAAAGGACTCAGGCAGACATTCTCTAGAGAAGATGTACAAAACCACTCAGCATATAGAACGCTGGAGAGACGGCTCTCTGCTTTATCCGGAGACCAGAGTTCAGTTCTGGCATCCACATCTCCTGGATCATAAGATCTGTAACTCCAGCTCCAAGTGAACGTACTCCTTATAGCTTCTGTGTGTACCATCATGCACCCAAGTACGCCCCCCCCCCACCAATAAAAGGTTTAAAATACAGCAAAACTATAATGAACTACCACAGCACATCCAACTAGGATGCCTGTTACCAAGAAAGGAAAAAAAAAGAAAAGAAAAAGAAAACTAGCAAGAGCTAGCAAAGATAAGAAACTGGAACCCTGTGGTGTCCAGGTGGGCATTGGGAAACAAAACTATGAGCGAATAATTAAGCGGAACTAGCATACAATCTGGAATTATACCTATTGCTAGGTAGATATCCAAAAGGAGTGAAAACAGCACCTAAAGAGGTGTTTGCATGCAACACCTGTGTCTTTCACAGGTCAGAGATGTACAAAATGAGGGAGAATCTTAAGACAGAAAGTTAGTAACTTTCAGAACTGACTTACACTATAACCCAGATAACCTCAAAGACATTATCCTGAATCCTAAAGTAAGATATAAAAAGGCAACTCTTGTAGAATTCTTATTTTAGATACCTGGCATGGTCAAATTCACAGAAACAGAATGGTGACTGCCAACAGCTCAAGTGAAGGCAGAACCGGGAACTAGTGTGCATGGTTCTCTCTCTGTAGACCAGGCTGGCCTCAAACTCTCAGAGATATACCTTCCTCTTCTCTGGAGTGCTGAGATTACAGGCTTGAGCCCCCTCTCCCCTCCCAGCAGCAAAACATCTTTTTGAGAAGATGAAAATGTTCCACAGGTGGGTAATGGTGGTGCTTGCACAAATAAGAAATGTACTTAATGCCACTGATTTGTACACCTAAAATGGTTAAGATGGTAAACGTTGGGTTGCCTACATTTTAGTACAATAAAAACAAAGGGCTGTATGCTGCTTTACACCCTAACAAGGAGCCTGGCACAAAAGGAGGTGAATTAAAGGATGGAGGGCTAGAAAGAAAGGACCAGTTGTGTCCACTCTGTCTGGCTCACCCTTGCTCCCTCCAGGAGTACATAAAGATTAGCAACTGGAAGGCTTGGGGCTCCACTCCAAGAGTACACTTCCTGTTCTTACTGTCCCTACAGAAATATCACCTCAGGCTCCACGTGTAGGAGGAGCCGAGCAGTAAGAGAAAATGCACTACCAAGTGGCCTTAGGACAAACGTCCATGTATTCCTCAGGTTGTGAGTTCCGCCCCTCAATACCTCCACACTCAAAATAATCCCACTGACTGGAAGAAAGACCTATTTAACTCCCCACTCACAAGCGAATAAACACAGAGTTCAGTGAGGCTTACACACAGGGACAGAGAGGAGCTGCCCTTAGGAGACTGATCACTAACATGTATGAAGAAGTAAAAAGCATTCTTGTTTTATGTGTATGAACATGTCCATATGCAGTGTCCACTGAGGCCGGAGCGGGGAGTCGGCTCCCCTTCCTGGAATTGGAGTTATGGGCAGTTGTGAGCTGCCGTGTGGCTCAGGGGCTTCTGCAAGAGCAGCTCTCCCACCAGTCTACGTTATAAACATCTCCAATTAGTGACTGGCTCAACATTTTTCCACAGACCAGCACTAGATTTCTTCTGACCAGTTTCCTTTTGCCGTTTGGCAGTTACAAGAAAACAAAGGCTAAAGGAATAAGTGTCTCAACATCACTGGGCCATCCTGCTGCAGAGCTCCCACATTAAACCACTGTCATTCTGTCCTCTCCAGTAAGGCCCTGACTTTGGTTCTTTGGGAAAGGCCTCGGTCCATGCTTCCTTAGGCTGAAACAAGGGCTAAAGAACCCACCGGTCCCCGCACTTCCTGTATCTGAACTGGTCTCAATACTTCACCATTCTCTGAGCCCAAATGAAACAAGACACTATTTTCCAGGCTAGGAAGGAACTCGTAGATCTTTTAAGAGTCTGTATAGTTCATATAAAAAATGTACTGAATATTACTAAAACAAGTAGTCACGTTTGGGTCATAACATTTAATATGCCTTGCCCCAATTTCCCCACGGGGTACTTCTCCACAGGGTTGGTGACCCCAACCCCCTTCCTCTCTAACGGCTTGTGTAGCTCTTTCTGAGGGGACATTTCCTTTGTTCTCCAGACACTGGAGACAGAGGATGTACCCTGTAGCTTGACAACAGGAGGGCCTTGGGTCTGCCAGGCCACCCCATAGGCTGCAAGGGCCTTCAGCCAATTGAAACAAATATTAAACTGGAAGATGAATGCTGGGCTCCATTCTGGCCAAGTACAATGGACAGGGAAGGGGAAGCCAGGGTCACAGCACGGCAGGGCTCTGAGAAAACAGCTAGAGAGTCTTCTCCTCCTTTAAGAGGTTTTTCAGGCCATTTCCTCCACACAAAAATCGGCTTCTTTGAAACCAGAGATTATATATATCGCCTCCTAACACAAAACTATTTATAGTGGTAGTGTTGTGTATACTTTGTTAAAAACAAACAAACAAACAAGAAACCAAATACCAGCTCACCCAACATGTGTCACCTGCAGTGTGGAGTGTATGATAACCCCTGTGGACTCATCGTGTCACTGAACTGCAGACTAGCGTTTCCCATGTCCATTCTCACCCCCATTAAGCCCTTAGCTGCCCTGGAACTCACTCTGTAGACTAAGCTGGCCTTGAACTCACAGAGGCCCTCCCGCCTCCACCTCCTGAGTGCTGGCTAGCCCTGGCATCTTCCAGCAGGGCCTAGAGCACATGAAAAACCAAGGCAGGGACGGTGCTTACAGCGTTCTCCTTCAACTGCAGTCCTTCCCCGTTGGGAAGGGATGACCTCCGCTTGGAGTTGCGGTTTGGGGTGGAAGTGATGGCCCCAATCTTCTTCTTCACCGTGAGCACCTCACAGCTTGCTTGGTCCTCATTATGCGTGCTCTTCCCGGCATTGATAACCCTGGAGAAGAAGTCAGAGAAAGCAGATCAGATGGTGGTTTCTGGGAAGCACACTGCCCGGTCTCTGTCTCAAGGGTCAGCCAAGGAGACTGCACAGCTGGCTTCAAACTGCTTGACGCAGGGAACCTGCGGTCTCCATATCTCATGTCCTGAATAAACAGCTGAGACCGGAACTCCATTAGCACCCTCTGTCACCCTCATTAAGGGAGTTATTCTGAGCGCAGCTCCCCTCTGCTGGCGTCTGTTGAATGCAGCAACCCCATGGCGGCCCTCTAGTCAAAGCACATGGTATAGCCATTCCTTAGGGTAGTCCGGAGGCAGTGCTGTTTGGTAATTATAACACAGACAGGGTGGCTGGGGGGATTCCATTCCATTTTCCCAAGTGATAAAGAGCAAAGTCACCATGCATCTTATCAGAGAACATGGCAGCAAGCTACACCACATGGTGAAGCCTAAGGGAAGAGAGAACTATACCTCGCCATGCCCTGGCCCCTCCATTTAATAACACATAGGCCAGTGTCTGGACCAAAGGTGTGCTGCCGTCAGAGCTTATTTAGCTCTGTCACTTATGCTGTAGAATGGCAATCAATCACTGCTCTCTGTGGTTTGACTTGGACTATGAAGACATACTATAAAGTGCCATGGCATGTGGGCAAAGCTTTGGTCTAGTTTCTAATGTCAGAAGGATCAGAGTCTTTCAGGAAAATGTGCTCCGCCATTCCTGTGCCGTTGCGTAAGTTCAGGCACCTATATTTTCTGTATTTTGAGAGCTTGAGTGGGCATGTGTGCACACATGCACACACTCACACTAGGTGGGGCTGTATCTGGGGCTCAGGACAGACAGGTTCCACAGCTGCATGCTTCTCAAGTTTGCCCCTGGAGAAACAAGCCAGGAGGGCAGGAGAATGAGGCAGGAAGTAACTGCTCTCCCCAGTCAACCGCTTGCCAAGCAGTATGCTTGCAGTGTAGTATTTACTAAAAGACAATGCTATATCTCCACGGTTTCCCAAAACAGCACCTTTCCCAGACAAGGCTGAAGTGGAGGTCCAGCTGGGAAGCCAGCTGAAGTCGACGGTTCCCTCACAGCACCGTCTGGGGAAAGTTTCAGTTCCCAGAACTCAGCGCTCCTCTGCCATGAGGGACTAACCTTGCCCTGTAGCTGTCCTTTGTCACTTTGCTTTAAAACAGCAATGGCAAAAGCCTTGCAGATCTTCAATAGCTCCCTGCAAGGCTGACTCATCAGCCATTCCTGCCATCCAGGAGTCCATAAAAGTACTATAATTACTTAAATCATGAAATCGAAATCAGTCTCCCATCTTCCCTTATAGGTGTTATTTCTGAAGCTGACCTGGTTTTGCTAAGACGTCCCTAAAACCTTGTGTTATACTAGGAGATCTAGGACCCTGGACCGCCACAACCAATACAAGGTCACACAGCTAAATATACAGCGGAGCTGTGAACACACTTGTGAGTCCTGAGCTCGCTCCTTGGCCTCGGCTCTCAGACCGTTATTTTCCTATTGTGCATCTATTCCTGGAGGCACATGGTTCAGAGGTCCGCACTGCACTGACTCATCAGAGCAGGGGAGCTGTGAAAGAACAATTACGGGTGACCTTACTTTGCCATTTCATGTTGAATCAGCTTGTGAATAACCCAGTGAAATGCTAAAAAGCCAGAAATGTCAATCTGGTGAGAAGGCTATGATACCATCCTGGTCAGACAATTCTGTACTACACAGGTGGTAAAGGGCTAACCAAACGAACAGAACAAACCCCAACCCCCAGAAACAAAACAAAAACAGCCAACCAACCAGCCAACCAAAAAAAATTCCAATGAACCAACCAACCAACCAACCAACCAACAAAAAGCCAAGAACAACACCCTCCCTTTTCTTTCTTTAAGAGATTAAAAACAACAACTTTATTCTAGTGTGTATGTTTTGCCTACATTTAGTATACCGGGTGCATGGAGAGGCCAGAAGAGGGCATCAGATCCTATGGAACTAGAATCTCAGATGGTGTGTCACCCCTCACCCCCATGTGTGCCAGGTAATGAACCTCGGTCCTCTGGAAGAGCAGCAAGTGCTCCTAACTGCTGAGCCATCTCTCCAGCTCCCCTGCTCTCTGGCATTGTTGGGGACAGATTCCAGGGTCACGTGCTTCACCACTGCACCTCACCTCCAGCCCTGTGCTTCCTAGTTTCCATCATTTCACCTTCAGTATCTCACACAGGCTTAGTAGAAATGCTTGATTCTTCTCGATTTACTCTGGTCCTAAAAATTTCAATGTATAGCAACTTAAACACTGTATTTTATTCTTCAAAGGGAAATGTATACCTGTCAAATAAAAAGGGAACTAGATTTCACTAAAACAGTGGTTTTCAACCATTTTAATGCTGCTGACCCTTTAATACAGAGCCTCATGCTGTTGTGACCCCCAAACATAACATTATTTTGTTGCTCCATCATAACTGTAATTTTGCTACTGTTATGAGTAGTAATGCAAGTATCTGATATACCAAAGGGGTTGCGACCTACAGAGTAAAAACACTGAAGTCTACAAGCAAATGGAGAAACTCTTGGTTTCCCAAGCCTAGGAACAGCTTGTGTTAGCTGAGAGTTCGTGAACACAGGAAAGGTGGCCCTTGCCTTCTGCCCTGAATAAAGTCAGCACACGCTGGAGGTCAAAAAGCACATTCCTTGTCTGCACAATATGCCTATTTTGAACACTTGAACACAGAATGCTAGTGGGAAGTACACCATCTTATTTCTGGTGGTGGTGTTTTCCGATCTCCTACAGAGAAGGCAGGCATCGTCTGCGAAACTAACCTGCATGCAGAGAACCACGGCTGTTAGGAGTGAGGGCTTCGCCCAGGAACAGGTACTACTGAATGAATGTAGGAGTCGGGAGAGAGAGGGCCTCCGCTTGCTCACTTCCTTGTGGGGAGAATGGTGTATTTGTTGAGATCTGTCTTTGTGCCAGAGTGCTGTAGGCACTTCACTTGGAGTGATCGGCTCTTTGTGTCCTCTGATCAACTCTGTGAGAGGATTACTCCCGTTCCGGTCTTTCAGAGGGAGCAGAGACCATGTAAGTTACTGCTATGCACACCTCAGGTCCTCAGCTGCCTTTCATGCATTAAAGTCTGAGTTTTTCACTTGAAGAATAGGAAAATTTTTAAGTTAGAACTTAAATTCATAAGAAAAAAAAGAAAAGGAAGATGAAGGAGAATTACTGTCTGTACAGTACACTTTTTATTTTTCAAGCACGTAGAACAACATAATAGCGGCAACATCTGAGTCTGTTTCTGAAGGAAGTATGAGGCGGCTCATACTGCGTGGTTTAAACTAAACAAAATTACGTCAAATGATTACACCTCTCAGCAGGCAGGCATTCCACCGGGTAAGGTATTTTGTGGATAGGACATCAGGTGAACCGAGATAGACATATTGCTGATTCATATATAATTGAGAGGCGGACTGAAAATTGCTGTCCGGGGAAAATGAATTATTTATGGGAGAGCAAATATAGCTGCCTGTTAGGAAGCATTCTCCTCTCTAGGTAACCTCCAGGCTCGTGTTTAGTGAGGCTCTCTGCAGTGCGGACTGACTGCCCAGATAGGCTACAGCTGGAGGAACATTTACTTCCCTGATAACAGCCCTCAGCAAAACAGGGAAAATGGTGAATGGGACCAGACACTCCCCTAAACAGCCATCTAAGAGTAGGGCAGGGAAGAGAAGCCCACTCCATCTCTGCAGTCAACGGTAACCACGTATCACAGAAGGAAAAAGCGCAGTTAAGAAAGAAAGCTTCAGAGGCTGAGGCTTATAGCCAAACTTTGCACAGAGTGCAAGTTTATGAGAGAGGGGACAGGAGATCCAAAAGGAGACCAATAGCACCAAAAAAACAAAACAAAAACAACAACAACAACAAACTGGGCCCTGGGGCCCCTACAGAGACTAATACCCCAACCAAGGATCATACAAGAAGAGGATCTAAAATCTCTGCTCAGATGTAGCCATAGACTCAGTCTCCAAGTAGGTTCCCTAGTAAGGGGAACAGGGGCTGTCTCTGGCATGAACTCAGTAGCAGGCTCTCTGATCACCTCTCCCTGGGGGGGAGGGATGGTGCAGCCTTGCCAGGCCACAGAGGAAAATAATACATGTTAGTATTTAGGCAGCCTGCTTCTGGGTTGCCTAGCAACCTATGATGTCATCAAGTAGCCACACCTGGCAGGTGTGGTTCAGTTGCTCCATAAAAGGATCAACCCCCCCACTTTGTCGATTTCTTGCCCTCTTGCCCTCTTACTCTCTTGCTCTTCTGCTGTCTCCCCTTTCTCTGTCGGGCCACCCCCTCCATTCCCATCATGTCTTGCTCTCTCCTTCGTTCTCTCTTCATCTCCATCTAATAAACCTCTTTCATATAAAATCTGTTGTGCGCATCATCATTTCATTGGTCATAACATTGGTACATGTGCCAGGAAGGGCCCTCCTGGTAGCACCTGGTCTGGTCATGCCAGAACCCTTTTAATTGGACCATGATGCCTGCAACAGATTTCTCTTCTGATCCATCTATCCCTAACCACCACTCAACCACCTCTGCCTTAAAACCTACACTGTCTATCAACTGCCCTGCCCTTATCACGCACACCTGTCCCTCTGCTCCTGCCTGCTCAGACTCGGCGTCCTGCCATGTGCTCTAAGCACCGGAGACACAACAGACACACTGTGCCAAAATCAGCTTGGGTAAACTAAAACACTCACGCCAGATGCTGAAACTGCCGCTTTGTACAGACAAAGCCTGCTTCTAACCTGTTGCTGTTAGGTAAGCAATTGCTGGGGACCCTTGTGCACACAGATGGCTTTAGATTGCACTGCTGCCTCGGGCCCCAGGGTGAAGTTTTAAATCTCCCACAGAATGCCTGCCTCGTGGAGGCTGGCTTGCAGAGAAGGGTTTTCAGTTGCTCAGACTTCCGATCAGCTGTGCCCCGAGTGTGCAGAGTTACAAACCAGGCTGGGACAGCCATCCCACCAGCAAGCACCTGGTCTCCCTATGCTGCTGTGGCCACACACTGCACATGGCCAGCCGCCATGTTGATTCTGGGATAAGGAGGGTGGAGACACGGCTTCACTGCCATCTCCACTAAGGGCAAGCACATGGTTTCACCACCATCTTAACTTAGGGCAATCAAGGGCAGTCACATGATTGGCAGCCATAGTGGTTATTAAAAACAAAAACAAAAATCAAAACACTGTGGTTTCCCCCACTCCCAGCTGTTTTTACTACTTTCTTGCTGTCCCACTGTTTTCAGAGCTGCAAAACTGCAGTCTCTTGTAGACCCTAAAAGGCCACTGCGCCCCTTCCTACCTCCATTCTAAAGCTCCTATCTGCCCCTCTCCTTTCCTGGGGATGAGATTCCCTCTATGAGAACTTAACTGCTGATAAAGCCCTGGTTACCAAGCACCGAGGTTCTATGACCTGCCATGCTATTTGGCTGATGAACCACTAGCCACATGGTCCATTTCCATTTCCCCTTTCTCATTCGCAGGAATGGCTCCCTCATATTCTCTCCTCTTCGGGAAACCTCTGGCTTCTGCACCTATATTTACCCTACTCAAATGTCTAATATCCAGTAACTCTAAGCATGATCCAGGAAACAAATTCGCTGTTTCTCTTTTCTCGAAGTCTTGTCTGTTTCTCTCTGACTGCTATCTCACTAAATATAGTCTCTGGTTCTTTCTATGCTCTCAAAAAAAAAAAAAATCTTAACATTAAACTGTAAACCTTAAGGTGATGACATGGTATAAATTTTCATCATAATTAATTCTGTTTATTTTATATCCTTTTAGACTAGGACAGCAACAAGTCTCATTTTAAATTGGTATGGGTTTTCATGAAATTCAAAGTTACATTTTACAATATATATGATTCAACCCTGGTTCAAACTCATTTTTATATAATGCTAAAATTTCAAAGTTATAAAGGTCTATTCAAATTAGGCTAATTTAAAATGTATGTCTAACTGCCTATATCTTTAGCAGTTCCTAAATTAATAAATGCTGTTTCTCATACCATGATCTGCCTATGATCCATATTCACCACTAGGCTTCTTGGCTAATAAGTTTGCTATAATAAATTCAAGTGTAATTTTAAAATTAGTTTATACTGTTATACTATATGGTTGGTTTTAAAACTCATAACTCAGGGGTTAATATGTACAAATTTTTACCAATACTCTAAATTAAGATCTATTAATTTTAGAGGCATTTATTTATGTTAAAACTTAATCATTGTGCTGTATCTTCACTATCAAAAGGTTAAAATATGTTTGGTCTTGTTTTCTAAAAATGGTAATATTATTAATCTATAGTGTAAGCTATGAACTTTTTATATACTAAGTCATACAGAAAACTGTTCTGCTCTCACTTTAATGGACTGTACTTATAACTTTTAAGGCTCCAACTTAACAAGGACAAAACCTAAATTCCTAATATTTAATGGTTAATGAATGCAAGTTAATAGTCAGTCATTTCATTGATGATCAAACCCTCTAACATGTCCAAAAATATATTTATAGTCCTAAAGATGCAAACATGGTCTCACTGCCATCTTTAATATACACATGACCGTCCCTGAATCACCGTACAGGAGTTGGTAAAAATAATAAGAGAGGAGCCTTCCCAACAGGCTCATCTACAGCAAAAACTATGCTCCAGACCTTGGCTGCTGCTCTGAGGCTGTTGGCATTCCCCCACAGAAAATAAGAGGTCTGCAATGCCCCATCTGCCAGGGTTTAGCCAAAAGTCAACTTCACCAGGTGACTGTTTCAAATGCAGCCAAAGAGGACGCTGGTCCCCAGCTGCCTCAACAAGCCACAGCTGCCTGCCAGCAGACTGGCCTCTGGAAGTCAAAATGCTCCCATGCAAGCTTGTCCTCTATGCCCAGCCATGGAGGCTCAACCAGCGCAAGATCAACAGCCACTTTCAGCCTTCTAGCTCCTTGGCCTGGTGGAGGACAAATGGCTCCCAGATTCAAGTACCTCCACCACCCTTGCCTAGCCCAGGGTAACACTGCAGGTCTGTTTTGGCCTCACACTGGGGCCCCACAGACATGTTGCCAACTTCTGTGTTGGGACACTTCAGATGCCTTCTCAGTTCTCTTCATATGCAAGAGACCAGGCCTTAAGCATGAGTCCTAGAATTGCTATTGTCAGGCCGAGACATAATATATACCTTGTTGCCAGACTCAAGAAACAGGCCTCAGAGGTAACCTTTTACCATCCCTTTAGCTAAAGGACAATAAATAAATGTTCATAGCAGTCTCACCTATGTCTCATGGTAAATAACTAGATACAAAGGCATAAGAAAAATGTTGTTTGAGGGTCAAAGAAAGTGTTTTAAGGTTGGTAAATGCAAGTTATAAATGTTTGAGGGTTTAAGAAAGTGTTTTAATATTTTGGACATGAACTCAATGGCTGGCTCTTCGACCTCCCTGTCCCCTGAAGGAGGAGCAGCCTTGCTAGGCCACAGAAGAGGACATTGTAGCCATTCCCGAAGAGACCTGATAAGCTAGAGTTAGATGGAAGGGGAGGAGGTCCTCCCCTATCAGTGGACTTAGAAAGGTGCAGGGAGGAGATGAGGGAGGGAAGTGGGGGGGGGGATAGGGAGGGAATGTGGGAGGGGGCTACGGCTGGGATACAAAGTACATAACCTGTGATTAATATAAAATAAAAATGAAAAAAAGAAAGTGTTTTAAAGTTAGTAAACAAGTTAAAAATGTTTGAGGGTCTAAGAAAGTGTTTTAAGGTTAGTAAAAACAAGTTATAAATGTTTGAGGGGTCTAAGAAAGTATCATAAGGTTGGTAAACACAAGTTATAAAAGTTGCAAGGTCTAAGGTGATTTAAGGTATCCTAAATAGGTAAAAATGCTTAATTTCCCCCCTGTTGCTATGCTACTGTTATACTGTCCAGAGTTTTGATCTTTATCAATAGAGCTCTGATTTATTAATCTAGCTCTAATACAAAAACATTCCATTATACCACCAACTATCATGGTTCCAAGCTCAAGATCTTAAATCTCCTTTATATCTCCATAATGTGTAATCATACTAAAGATTAAGATTAAGCGAGTTTTTGTCCCTTCTACTTCATGAAAGGCTTCTGCCTTTCCTGAGCTCACCTTAAAGAATGCTTATGCTGTTAAAACAAATGTGCATGTCTATGGTCTTTTCTACAATGTGTATATTTCAGTGTAGATTAAAATTGTGTGCTAACATGTCCAAAGTTTTATCTCCTTTGTAAAACTTAAGAGTAATTCTTGTAAACTGCAGGAAATCCGTCTGAATCCACCTCTCAGGTCAACTGGGCTCCAGATAAGTACTGCACCTATTGCCTATCTCAGAGGGCGGGACTCCTCCCCTGCCCCTGGCTTTGGGACTTCCTCTTCCTGGCTACTTGATGGCTACAATCCTGTATCTAGAACCAGCCAATCGGTGAGTCTTCACTTCTGGTTGGCACAAATGCTTCCTACCTCTCTTGCCAACCTACAACCAAACCCTTCATCTAGGAAATGCTTCTCCCTTGGGTAAGATTTTCCCTTTACTGGCACGGTTTCTCTCCCTCCCCCTCTTGCTCGCCTATGAAATCCTAGCTAGGTAAACCATGTCTGCTATCGGCAACGGTGCTCTTGGTCTCTGGCCCACGCTGACAAGCTTTTGAAACAGATTGCACCAAGCTACTGAGCCAAACCTTGCTCTTGGGATGCCTTGACATGTCGCTGACTCCTACACCTGCCCAATGGGCATAGTCCATTCATCGGTTCCTCTAGATTCTCCTCTGGGAGGTCTTCTGGGGGATTTCAGATTTCTACACCTAGTGCCTGCTTTAAGGGCCTCTAATCTTACACACCTCTGTAACCAAACTTGGCTTCAATATCCTTAGATGATAGATCCAAAGCAAAACCTTTTTAATTACTGCCAGTAATTGGGTAAATGAAGGTTCCCTCAGGTAAATGGAAGTTCCCATGTTCAAATCTCTTTGATCCAAACCTTCTACCTCTGTTCATTCTCCCACAAGTTTAAAATGTACATCTAAAGAAATTTTTTCCATAACCTACTTAACTTTGTCTTCTGCACATATATGAAACATATATATGTGTATGTTTCAGTATCCTGCCAGACCCAGGTGTTTCCTACATCCATGACAGCACCAAAGCAGCTACCACAGGTGTTCCAGTCTGACCTCACAGACTTCCATCAAGCTGGACCTGCACTTTCCCTCCCAGCCATGGATGTTCTCACAGACCTTGGACAGCGTCAACATAGCCTGTTCTTCCTAGACTTGGCCTGCATTTCAGCCCTTTGACCTCCCTACAGCGCCTTCAGTGTCATAAAGAAGTAGCCAGAAGAGAATCTACACCCATTATTCACTTATTATTAACAAAAGGCTGAAATAGTGTGATTCAGGCCCAGGACAAGTAGCTCCAGGTTCTCCCAGCATTCCTCAGTCCCTACCTGCTGCCTTGTGTGCCTTGCAACTCTCTACTGGCAACCCTCTACCTTGAACTTCCCAGGACAGGGGCTTCCCCTCCTCCTCTTGACCGTGTAATCTGGACATTTTATTGCTATTTTTTTTCCCTCTCTCACCCCCTTGCATGGCAACCAAGAGCTGCTTCCAATGAACCTAAATTTGTATACTTTGACTTGCCTTACATGAGAAGGAACCCAAGTGCCTCAATTTTTAATTATAGAATTGTAATTAGATAATTATAGAATAAGGGAGGAATGTTAATATTTAGACAGCCTGCTTCTTGGTTGCATAGCAACCCATTATGCCATCATGTGTCACTCGCCAGGTAGCCACACCTGGCAGGCAGGGTTCAGTTGCTCCATAAAAGGATCAACCCACTACTTTGTCTTTCTTGCTCTCTTGCCCTCTTACTCTCTCGCTCTCCTGCTGTCTCTCCTTTCTCTGTCGGGGCACTCCTTCCCTTCCCCCTATCATGTCTTACTCTCCCCCCCACCCCCCGCTTCATCTCCACCTAATAAATCTCTTTCATAAAATCTATTGTGCGCATCATCATTTCATTGGTACTAACAGTGCAACCAGTCCTGATGAGATCTGGTAAGCTAGGGTCAGAGGCAAGGGGAGCGGGTCCTCCCCTACCAGTGGACTGGGGGAGGAGTTTAGGGGGAGAAGAGGGAGGGGGGATGGGTGGGATTGGGAAGAGAAAAGGGAGGGGGAACAGCCAGGATACAGAGTGAATAAATTGTAATAAATACGAAATAAAAAATTTTAAAAGGAAAGAAAGCTTCTGCCATGTTCGGCTTCTGCATTTCAGAAGGTGAAGCACAGGTTGGGAAGGGGTAGCCTGGTAGCTCTATCAATGATCCACCCCATGCCTTCTAGCTGCAGCCTCAGGGGCTGAGCAGGAGTGGACAATCATCCATCCTATGGATGAGCTACAATTTAAAACAAAACAAACAAAACTGTCTACAAAGTATTGTTTTCTTTAAAAAAGTAGTTTGTAGCCTATATTTAAAATTTGGGAGGTTTGCATTAAAATGATCCTATTCCAGCTTCTCTTGACAAAGACTGTGTCTGCCCGTGTGCAGTCACACACTATGTAACCACAGTTAGACAACCCTGAGAGGCTGTTCCCAAGAGAGTGGGTAAGTCCTTGCTAGTTTATTACAGATCTTCCTGTGTTGACCTTTGCCAGTTAAACTGACAGCCTGGCCCCATGGAAATTTGAATCTGCAATCCTGATGTCACAGTTCCGTGACTAAATAAAGACAGGAATGATTAGACTTGGACATAGTGATTGGAATAACTCCCAAATATTTACTGCAGGGCCAGGGTGATAGCTCAGTTGAGGAAGTGTTCGCCTGATAAGTCCAGGAACATGAGCTGTATCCCTAAAGCCCATACGCAAACAGCCACAAATGGTGGTGCACACCTTTGATCCCATGAGAGGCAGGCAGACTCTATGAGTTCGAGTCCAGCCAGGCTAGTCTGCTAGGCAAATCTCAGGCCAGTGAGAGGCCTTGTCTCAAAAAATAATGTGATGTTGCCTGAGAAATGACAGTGAAGGCCGTCCTTTGCCCTCTACCCACATGTGCAGACACAAATCTGAGTGCAGTGGCGCACATACCTGTAATCTACACACTCTGGAAACCAAACAGGATTACTGATTGTAAGCATAGGAATGTAAGGAGGCCCTGCTGGTAAGCCAGGGGATCAGCACATAGCACTCGGCCATGAAGGAGCCAGACTTGTCTACAAGAGACATGGTATCTCAGCTGTACCGAAACACCACAACCCAAAGAAACAGAAATGCCTTCTCACTGCTGGACGCAGGCAAGACAGGAGATGACATACCCTCGCTCTATCTTCCAGCTCATACGTGACAATATTCTTCTAAAACCTTACATGGCAGAAGGGACAGGGAAAAGCAGAGCGGCTCTTTAACTCAACGATATCATACTATTAATCCCACTCCTGGGAGCCCCACCGTCATCCCTACTCACCTCCAGAAGGCCTCGTTTCTAATAGTGTCACATTGGGGTTAGGTTTCAGCAGCCCTACTGAACCTTCTTAGGAAACACTGCCAATATCCTCAGACTGACAATAGAGTTTGCGTGTCACAAAAGCTCCAAGAACACAGAGGGAGTAACTGATAAAAGAGCTGTGGAAAGTGTCACCGATGATGCGGCTTATGACTTCAGTCGTACTGAATGAAGAGGGAACCAACACTTAGAGAAAAGTTAAAGAAGATGTCTCCAGGCAGAGGAGCAGCCTGAGAAAACAGAGTGTAAGATGAAGCTTCTATTAGGCAGCCCCAGGTGTGAGCTAACTATAGGCAGTAACTATAGGCGTGGTGACGAAGATTACTTCAGAACTAGAGCATACAATTCTCCAGAAACTTCACCCCACAGAGTCCCAAGGGAGGAAATGACTGCTTATCCAAAGGTTTGGTATGCTAACAGTGGCTCCAGGAAAGTGGTGGTAGAAGCCTCATGGTAGATGAGGGAGGATGGCAACAGAGGCAGACGGTGGGTAAGGGGTAAGGGTCTTTCTGTCATGCACCAAGCGCTGGCTCCGGGCAGAGGGGAGAGCAGGTGTTCACTGGTGGCTTATGAACTGAGAAGACCTGGGAAGTCCAGCAGACATGGGTTGCAGGGAAGGGATGACTCTCAGGTTCCAAAATGGCAAAATGGATCAACAGATGTTCTAGATGGCTTCTTGCTGCTGTGAATTAAAAACAAACAGACAAAAACCAAACCAAACCAAAACAAAACCCCTAAAAAACGAAACAAAAACTGACCAAAACCACCTTGGGGAGGAAAGAACTTATTTCAACTTAGGCCTCCAAGTCACAGTCCACCACTGAGGGAAGTCGGGGCAGGAAGCATGGAGGGAGGTAGCTTAGTGGCTTCTCACAGGCTTGCAGTCAGCTACTTTTCTACATAGCCCAGGCCCAACTGCCTAGGGATGGTTCCACTCTCCGTGTGCTGGGCCCTCCGACATCAGTCAGCCATCAAGACATGCCCACAGAGCAATCTGGTGGAGGCAATTCTTCAGCTGAGGGATCCCTGTGTGTCTACTTGCTAGCCAAGATCAGCCATCACAATAGGGTACTCAGATCATGAATGGAAAGAGGAAGGTGCAAAGTTCTGCAAGATGAGATAATGAAAGTAGCTTTAGGTCAATAACCAAAAGGTTCTAAGATAATGACAAAGATGGTGTTAACCAAGTTCAGCTTAACCAGGGCTTGTTCAGCTCCTATGGCCTATGGGCCAAAAATGGATCAGGTTTTGTGCGATTTACAAGCTAAGAATCAACTTTTTTTTTTTAATAGTCTAAAGAGGAAAAAAAAATCAGGACATGTTTAGAGCAAGCAAAATTCGAATTCCACGTGCAGAGATAACATTTTGTTGGAACACATGCACACTGTTCACTGACCCATTCTCTGCCGCAGGCTTCTGCTAACACAGACTGCCTGCCAAGCTACTTATGGCAGGATGTTTCAGAGGAAGCATGCCCTGAGTCCTGAACTTAACTGTTAGGCTGTGTTCTCTGAACCTATCTTTTAAAGACCAGAACAGCCAAACACCAACAGTACCACACAATTGCCCCAAAATGCAGGTGACGAGAGGGCAGGTTTGGGTGGAGCTCAGCTTGTGCCCCGATTCCCTGGTAGCAGTAGCAAGCAGAACTTTGCTACAAGGATTCTGAGACACCTTTAGTTTCTATTACATTCATCAGAATAATTACATGACTAGGGACTGAAAAAAAAAAAAACCCACACTGAAGCCAGGTATGGTGGTGCACGCCTGTAATCCCAGCACTCGGGGAGGCAGAGGCAAGTAGATCTCTGTGAGTTCTAGGCCAGCCTGGTCTACAGAGTGAGTACAGGACAGTCAAGGCTACACAGAGAAAACCTGTCCTCCCAAATCCCCCAAACCCAAAAGAAAACAAAACTCAAAAACCCACAACACAACAAAACAAAACAGAAAACAAAAACAAACAAACAAACAAAACACCCAAACCAAAAACCCACACTGAAAATCAGGAGACCTGAAGTTGTGTGCAGACTTCACAGGGACTTATATGGAATTTTCCTCTTCACTTCCGGTGTTTAGAAATAAGCGTTATCATAGCGAAAATAAACATTACAAAGTTGCCTTAGGTGTTTTCTTTCAATTGTTGTCAGCACAAGGTACTGATATCAACAAGGTTTAACTTCTGTATTTAAAGGGGAAAGTTTCACGCTCTTCTAAAATGTTGGACCGACTCTGGGATGGAGGAGACATGGGCCTTTCCAAAAGGATCTGATGTTTCCAAGTTAAAACACAAACACGATCTTTTTTATTTTTTATTTTTTTGAGATTATGAGCAATGTTATAACATAGACCACAATAACGCAGATAGCTATTAGCTTTTACTGGGTTTTTTTTTTTAAAGGCAGTGCAGAATGCTTTTTTTTAATAAAGATCTCCCTTTGTGAGAGAAACGATAAAACAAAACTGAACCTTGAAACTAATAAAATGTGAAACCAAAAGATAAAGACCTGTAACCTCAACGGACATCAAGTCGTACACATTATCCTAGCTTGCTTTTCTGTTGCTGCTGTATGACAAGGACGGAAGGCAACTTGGGCATGGGGAGGGTTTGTTTCTGCTGACATGGTACAGCCCATCATTGGGGAAGCCAGTGCAAGAACTCAAGGCGGGAGCCTGGTAGCAGGAACAGAAGCAGAGACTACTGAACAACAGCACATACTGGGTTCTCACCCTGCCCAGGCCCACCTGCTACGGATGCACTGCCCACAGTGGGCTGTGCTCTCCTGTATCAACCAGCAATAAAGAAAATGCCCCATAGACATGTCCCGATGGAGCCAACTCTTCTGAGATTCTGTTTTCCCAGGAGTGCCTAGGGTTGTGTTAAATGACAAGGACCAGCACACCCCTTTCTATCCTTCCAGCTCCCTCTATCTGGGATTAAACTCAGGGTTGGCCACGCTAGCAACTGCCTTATCAATGAGCTACTGCCCCAGCTGAGAAATACGTAATTCCTCTTGAAATAATTATTTTGAATATCATCATGAAAAGTATTAGCTTTCACTTTGGCATTTTTGTCACTAGCAACATTTGCTATTCTGAAGTTTATGTTGATATTACAATAGTCACTACAGTGTTTTGTTTGGCTATTATTATTATTTTTGAATAAATACTAAGGATTGAACCTAGGGTGTGAAGCATGGGGGAGGGGCGGTTAAGTGCTTATCCAGTGAACCTCCTACAATCCCAGCTTTGACAGCAGGTTCAGCAATTTTTCTGTTTTTATTGATATACTCCTAGCCTCCTCACCATCCTGCCCCTCCCTTACTCCTTCACAGCCTCCTGTTCTCACTGCCTTCCTCTCTTCCCTTAGCACCTTTCTCCCGCTGTGGTCCATACGAGCTTCACAGCTCACTCCCACACTGCTGCATACATAACGGGCATCACAGCTAGGATCTACTCATGAGCGAGAATGTAGTCTGTGTCACTCCACCCAATAAACTTTCCAGATCCATCCACTTTCTTGCAAATTTCATCATTTTGTTTTCCTTCATAGCAGAGTATGACCCCACTGTGCATATATGCAACATTTTCATCCATCTGTTGATGGACACCAGGGCTGATTCCATTTTCTTGTTACTGTGAAAAATGCTACAACACACATAGATGCCTGAATAATTTTGTGGTATGACATAGGCTTCACAGTGATATGGCTAGCTCATGTCTTTGTTTTATTTCTAATGTTTTGAGGAAACTTCATACTGATTTTTATCATGGCTGTATAATTTATACTTCACCAGTTGAAGGGTAAGGGATCCTCTTTCCCAACCTCCTTAACCATAATTTTTTAAAATTGGAATATCCTCCAAAAATCCCACATACAACCTTAGATAAATCTTGTTTGTTGTTAACCTTGTTGAATAAAGAAAGTATTAACTATCTGGATTTCCACTATTTTCCTTCTAAACATTACACAAAAAATAGGGAGGCATTGCCATGCAGTGCTATTTGGCAGTGAGAAGGCTTGAATTACTTATCTTGCATGGAGTTCTCCCATCCAAAAACTAACCCTAAGATCTGACCCTGCTTAGCTTCCAAGATGAGATAAGATCAAATGTGTTCAAAGCACTTGGTTTGAATTTCTCAATCCTTGCTTCAGAAAATAACTTTAATGAGCTGGGGAGATGGCTCAGTTGGTGAAGTACTTGTTGGGTAAACATTAGCAGGGAAGTTTGGATCCCAGGCATTTCTAATCCAGGGCTCAGGAGGTGGAGATGGATAGGGTAGGTGTGGAGGGGTGGGGAGCTGGGGGTGGTACTCTCTGAGGATTGCTGGCCAGCAAGTCTTGCCTAACCACCAAGATCTAAGCCTGAGAGATTTTATCTTAAAAGAAAAAAAAGAAAAAGGCAAACAGTTTCTAAGACAGGACACCAGAAGTGGACCACTGGCTTGTTGCTGCACGCCTGCTTCATGAGTGTGCATGTCACGTATACAGGGCACACCAGCTACACACAGAGCACACCGCAGCAGTGGCCAGGCCTTGATGGAAAGTTGTGAGGTGGTTTGATATAAAAAGTAAACTCAGAGGGAGTGGAGACACACTGCCTGGGTTTCAGTCTCAGCCTGTTGCTTGATAGCTGGGTGACCTTCAGCAAGTTCCTTTACCTCAGTTCCCAGGGAAAAGAAACAACAGTGCTTTCCTTATATGGAAGCTGCTGGAAAACAGCTACTTTGAAACGCCTTTATGGAACGTCTCTGTTAAAGCATACACCCTTAGAGGTAAAAAAAAAAATGCTATCACCACTCAATGGATCAGTGTCAGACACAAAATAACTCAGGTGGAAAGACTTTGTCCAACAAGCCATTTTGACATTTCCTCATAGCAACTGCCATTTTATTTATTTATTACAATTTATTCACTTTGTACCCCAAATATAGCTCCCTCCCTTGTCCCCTCTCAATCCTGCCCTCCCTTCCTCTTCTCCCACTAAGTCCCTCCCCAAGTCCACTGATAGAGGAGGTCCTCCTCCCCTTCCATCTGACCCTAGCCTATCAGATCTCATCAGGACTGGCTGCATCACCTTCCTCTGTGGCCTGGGAAGGCTGCTCCCCCCTCAAGGGGAGGTGATCAAAGAGCCAGCCACTGAGTTCATGTTAGAAACAGTCCCTGTTCCCCTTACTATGGAACCCACTTGGATACTGAGCTGCCATGGGCTACACCTGTGCAGGGGTTCTAGGTTATCACCACACATGGTCCTTGGTTGGACTATCAGTCTCAGAAAAGACCCCTGGGCCCAGATTTCTTGGTTCTGTTGCTCTCCTTGTTGCTCCTGTCCCCTGCAGGTCTTTCTATCTCCCCATTCTTTCATAAGAGTCCCTGCATTCTGCCCAAAGTTTGGCTATGAGTCTCAGCATCTGCTTCATCTGCTGGGTAGAGTCTTTCAGAGGCCCTCTGTGGTGGCCCCTGTCCTTTTTAAAGTGATATATCGTGCTTGCCCAAGCGATGTTCTTGAGATGAGCTGCTGAGCAGCCAGTGGAAGCCAGAGAGCTGGAGGAGGGCTAGTGACTGTCGCTGGGATCTGCTGTGCTTCAGACACTTTATCAAAACCAACAGCCATACTCTGGCAAAGCACTCTGGGAGAACAGTGGCTAATTTCCTCCTCAGTACTTTAGTCTTTGCTTTCTGTTGTTTAAAAACACTATATCCTAAAGTAATGTGCCTTGGAAAAAAATCTTCATGCCTGCATTTTAACTAACTGTGGGACAAAGTTTGCTGTTTCAGGTTAGAATCCTAAACAGCATGCTCCACAGCCCTCTGGAAAAGGTTCTTATCTGATTGAACATTTTTAGCTCTATCCTCAGACCTGGGGAAGAGCTCAGTTACCAATCCAATTCTCCTCAGTAGACAAGGGAAAGAACAGGCCCCAGAGAGGCATCCTAGGTTCCATTTTAGACAAACTGATCTCTGTAGTCTCCAGAAGAGGGAAAGTGTGCTAGGTAAGACAGACAGCAAACTCTTCAACTGGATGCTCCATAGGATCTGACCGCACACTCTTCAGTTAGCAAAATAACGTTAATCAAAATCTATGCATGCGCTGAACAAATGAACTCAATTCATCACATTGACATGCCATAAGAGTGAATGATCTCTAAAGAGGCTTACTTGTTTACCTAAACCTTAAAACATTTTAGGTGGGAATTCTCACCAGTTGTCTCAAAAAGCAAAGTGCCATCAAACTGATGGCAATGATTGAACTGGCTTATATGAAGTGAGTCACAGTTACAAAGGGTCCTTAGTAAGTTAGAATGGCTGTAGGCATAGCTTGCCCAAAGAGGGGAAAAATAGCACAATATACAACCTAAAAGGGGATGGGTTTACATCAGGTTGCTATCCTTGTTAGGGCTAAAGCTGAGGGGACATCTTACTGCACCAGCTCAGGTTGACTGGCTCCAACTGAATTTCTGCTGCTGATTTCTTATTTGGGGATTTTCATGTTCCTTCAAGTTTCAGTTGTTCCCTCAGTACTTAGCAGGGGCCACATCATTTTGATTTGTCTGCTGTGGTCTTGGGTACCTGACCAGTCTGAAGATTATGGCCTCCCATAAATATTAGCCCTGGAGTTGAAGGAAAGCAAGTCTAGCATCCAAAGAAAAACTCTATTTCATTACAAGGACGTCTAGGAGAAAGTGAACTATAGCTATAAGAGGGGTCACAGCCCGGAGCGTCTCAATGTGGAACCTGCCTTATAGCCAAGTGCTCGTTCTAATCAGCCATCACAGCTCTAAGATTAAAACATAGAACAACTGCTGTGGGCAGCAGAATTTGAAGGGCCGAAGGGAGACAGAGAAGCCAAAGAAATGCATTTCTGACACTATGAGCCTAAAGCTGCCCAGCAAAGCAATGAACTCCCTTTACAGGAATTCACAGTGCTGGAAATGCACAGCAGGTGGCTTATTACCCTTCTGAGACTCTGGGCATCTGTGCATTTTGTAGAAGTCTGTAAAAGACTTTCCCCAACTGTTGAGTCTGTCTGTCTCCCTGTATCATCCTCACCGACTCCCATACCTAATCTAAAATCTAAACTGCTTTCAGAGTGAAAATGATTTTCCAAATAATACAGATTCCTATAATTTTACTGAAGAAATTCTCTGGTATCTAGTGAGCCATACTTATCAAAGGATAGGGCACAAGAAATTAGAAATTTGTTGAGTCAAACTTCTCCCCAACTAGACCTGTGCTCATATGAAAACCTAGCCTCCTGAGTGACTGTTCCCTGGAGCTTTGCGTTTGGCTTGCTTCTCTTCTTCCTAAACAAACTTCGTCGGGAGACTGTCTCTACTCCCGGGCTTAGTTTGGGATTCAAACACCGAGTACTGCCAAGCAATGGAGCCAAGTTCACATCTTTGGTGTGGGTTTCAGGGTTGCCTTAACTGCCAGTCCAAATGCCTTCAGAACATCTTCATTATGACAATATTCAAGCTGCTCAAGCCTGTGCTAGCTTTCTTGTGCCTACCTCATATTTCAAACACAGCTTCCTTCGGATGCTCTTTGCACAGAGGACTGAGATATTCCTGCCTTCCTAGCTCCTCACTTGTGCCCACACCTTCCTCAGCCTGTAGATGCTGCCTCATTCTTGTGACTGACATCATCCAGTTCCCACACCTCATTGAGTCCCTCATTATGTCCTCTAGGCACCGAATCACATACTTCCTGTGGAAGGCCTGTTGTTGCCTTCCTTGTGTGACCTTTCTCAACCATGAATGCTCCCACACCCCTCTCAGGCTCAATGTCCATTAAACGGACTCCTGAGGACTCTAGATTATGATTAAAATCCCTTCACTAACAATCAATCTTCCTAACTGGAGCCCTTGCTTCCCCTGCCTGCTCTGATCACTCTCCTTATCTCTGGCCACAACTGCCTGTAGGTTAAGTCCAGTTCCCTGCTGCTCCTGAGGACTCTGGACCATGTGCCCTTTGTTCTCTATGCAGTGGTCTTGTCTGGCAAGTGCAGCTGTCTACTTGAGTTTGGAGACTGACTGTTCTCTGCTCCCCAAAGGCCCATGCACAAGAGTGTGGTTTCCTCGGTGGTACTGTTGGAGAGATCCTAGGTCCTAGAGTTTTCGAAGTATGTTCCCAGAGGTGACTGTGGGACCAGGAGACAGAGCTCTTCTTAGTTCTCTGTCTTGTGAGGAGGCTCAGGCAAAGACACCACAAGTTCAAAGCCAGCTTGAGTTACATTGAGACCAGAACTAACTAACTAACTAACTAACTAACTAAACTGTGGAAAAAACTGAGGTAAAGAGAGACATAGGGTCCAATGACAGAGAAAAAAGGTACAGTATATAAAAGAAGACTATAGAGTAGAAACAATCCAGGTTCTAGTTGTTCCCAAGACTTATGTGTAAATATAGGATATTGAGACCTCAATATCTGATAATAAAATCCCCATTTGGTGGCTGCCAATCACATGCTAAAGGGTCTAACTTGTATAGTCAGTATTGAACCATCAGCACTACAGAGGTGGGGTAGAATCTTCCTCGACTATGTGTCCTCAAGAACTAGCATGCTGTTTGATACAAAACAGGCCATTCAGACACTTCAAGGGAGAAAACAGCAACTTCAAATTCAATGTTTAGTGCTCCTTTGTTCACTATAGCCAAGAACTGTCCATTGAAAGATAACCGGAAAATGGAAATTTGGTATCATTTTAAAAGTGGAATACTGTTCATCACTAACGAAACACGTAATCACAAAATTTCCATGAAGTAGATGAATTCAGAATGTATATTATGCAAAATCACATAGTCTTAGAGAGGATAAAACAAGCATACTCTCCCTCACGTTCAGAGTCTAGCTCTTAACCTACGTACTTATGTAAACAAACATGTGGGCACCGCAGGCCATGTAGAAAAGAGAACAAGAAAAGCTAAGCAC
>CM053753.1:34559542-34576810 GCA_028658305.1 Pachyuromys duprasi | reverse complement strand
CCTGTGATGGACTTTGAACTCTGAGCTCAAATTAACTCTCTCCTTGTTTGCAGTCAGATGTTCGGTCACAGCAACCAGGAGAGATGCTAGTACAAGGAATGACAAGAAAGAGCATCCAAATTTTGAGTGAAAGCCAGAGAAGCCAGCGGGGACCACATCTGGGAGCTGCTGTTCTGAAATACTCAACGACTTAAACATTTTATCAATTGAGGTAACCATGGTTTATTTTGAAGATTAAATAACAAGTTGTAACCTACAAACAGATGTTAACCTCAAGCAGAAAAGCAGTCCCTGAGGTTCACCACCAAAGAGACATAATACGCTCACTCACTAGAAGTTTATCAATCGTGGGAGGTAAGTCAACATCCCTGGCCCTGAGAAAGAGAAGAATTTACATTAGTCTTCGAAGCCACTGGAAATTCCACAGATTCAAAGTGAGGTAAGTGCTTACCTTCCGTGCCACATTTCAATCTAGAGATTAAAATAGACCTCATTGTTCCAGAGCCCTGCCTGTCATAATGAACTGGCTCTCAATTGCTGAGACAATTCTTAATGGCAGAACCAGAAGCTTAAGAGAGGAAGTCAGAAGCATTGTTTTTCAGAAAAAGGGCACGAGGAAGGGTATTTTTTTAATTATGTTTCTAAATTGCAGAGTTTTGAGTACTGATTACAATACATATTTTTTACACTGACAAATGAATCACTGAATAATGAAACTAGTTACAAAATTCTTTTCTTATATTTGAAAAATTCTTCCTAACTTACTAATGAATTCCAGAAAAGGGTATAGAAAAGCATTGTGAATAAGACCCCTGATTTATTTGAGCAACAGTTCTGCTAAAACAAGCGTAAGACAGTGGCTGACCCACTAATTACATTGAAATTGCATTAACCTGTTACAAACGTAACCCATGACACTTTTTCCACAGGAGAGACTGCACTGCTAAGTCCAACCTCTGTTTTTTAGAATGGTTTTCTAACCTGAGTGTGCCTACCAGTCCCCTGGAGGACTCCTTAAAACATAATTTCTAGGCTCAACTAGAGACACTGACATTAAGGTAAGGTCTGCAAAGCTCCCCAGTGGTGATGCTGCCCAAGTCGCTGACGCTAGGATGAAACAGGGTCCTTCTGGTCCAGGCAGAGACTGCAATTTCCTTGCCCTCTTCTACAGAGTATGACACTCCTACCTCACAAGTCCCACGTGGTTGTTACCACAGCTGGGGCAGAAGCTGAAGACAGTGCTGGGCTCACAGGGGATGGTGGGGTTGCAGGGGCATGTACATGTGTGTGGGAGTAAGGATGGGCATGAGGTTCCATGACTGGTTCAGTGGGGGCAATGAGGACCCTTCCGCAATGACCCAACAAAGGGAACGAGAATAAGAGCCCTGGGAGGATCACTTGTCATGTCACTGCAGAAAAGTTGGCGGGTCGCACACATATTGCTAGGATACAGAAAACAACACCTATTTGTTCAATATAAGACAAGTTAAGAAAAAGCCTTGTAACATGAAAGCAACTGTTTAAAATAATAGTTTGTAACTGTCCAATCAAAGGGCCTGAAAGAAGACCATTCCCAGAGAGCATTCCTCAACAGGTCAAACCATGGCTCCTCAGTTCTAAGAGTTACACAGTCAAAGAACAAAGTGAGCCAGAGGCCACTGCTGAGTGGAAAACAAAAACAAAAAAATCGTAAGTCTCAGAGAAAACATAGTATTTCCCAGGGACAAAGTCTGTGTTTTTGAAGAGTGGACTCCAACAGATACAAGATAACTTAAACATCAGGAACAAACACATAACTAGCTTGTAGCATGGAGGAAAATCTCTAAATCCAGTGGTAGTTAAAAAGAAATAAAAACAAAAACTAAACTAAGCTGAAATGATTAGAAGTAACTATTGCACTGGCTAAAATATCCAGAAGAAGGAAAATAAACAAAAACTCCATCTTGCTTAAAAGAGCTCTAGTTGCAGTACTGCCATGGAGCAAATGTTGGTCAGTAACTAAAATCCTATACGCTAAAATCCTAACCCCGGTGTGATGCTGTCAAGTGGGGCTGAAGCCAAGCATGGCAGCGTGGAGCTACGATGCCAGCATGCAGAGAGCCAGAGAGAGAGAGGCAGAGGCAGACAGAGAGGTCATGGCCAGCTAGGCTGCAGCATAATCTCTTCCTGAAAAGAAATGAATGGGTGGAGTAAAAAGTGGAGCCAGACAGGTAGGGACGAACCTCAATACAAAGCGGGTGCCTGGCAGGCATGTGACCTTCAGTAGTACAGGAGTTGAGAGGAAGAGTCTTTGATGGGCGATTAGGTCAAAGAAGAGTTCCCGTTTAACACGGTTAGTGGCTCCACACAGGAGACCTCAGAGAACACGTCAGCTACCTTCTCCTAAACACGGAGATGCAGTGAGAAATCAACTAATTGTGACTAGGAGGAGCGTCACCATAGGAACCTGACATTGCTAGAAGTCAGCCCTGTGCATCCGGTTGGAAGGTCCTCACAAGGACCTGACCATGCTATAATTCAGGAAGGGGATCCCCTTAAGGCTGTGATCATCAACCCTATACAAAGAAAACAGGAGTCTAAAGCTGGGAGGGGGAGAGGTAGCCCTCCCAGGGAAGAGCACACTGAGCGGTTGCCCAGTGCCAAAGGGTCAGCCCTGAAAACATACATACAAGAAACGTTATATGGGCTCTCTAGGTTATATTTAGAAATGCATACATACATACAAATGCATATATGCATGCAATAACAATTAGGAAGACTGAATTTGAAAGTCAGTGGCAAGAGGTATATTGGGAGGCTCAAAGGAAGAAAAGGGAAGGATTATATTATAATCTCAGAAACAAACAAATAATTATGATGCTAGAAAACCAACTATCCACAACTGGGAAGAGGGTCCCCTCAGGCCAGGATCATGCTGGTGTCCTGCTCTCTAACTACAGCCCACCAGAACTGTGAGAAATAAGCACTTTGTGGTTGTTGTTTTCTCCTTTTTGAGGCAGGGTTTTTCTGTGTAGGCCCGGCTGTCCTGGAATCCCCACTCTAAAGGAGGCTGGCCTTGAACTCAGGGATCTGCCAGGGATTAAAGGCATACACAAACCACTCTAGCCTGAGAAATAGGCTACTTCTTTTGTTTTGTTTTTAAACAACTGATACTTTGTTACAGCAGCATGAACTAAGGTATGGGAGAAAAATAGAGTACAAAGAATTTATAGGTAGAAAACAACACAACCCTCAACCATGTAACTGGATTGAAGAAAAAATAAATAAATAAAGCACCTAACTCCCGTGAAAGATGGTACAAAGAGGTTTGGAATGTTGTCAAATTATCGCCTCCCAGATTACTTAGGAATTCAATGGCGATAGGCATACCTTCCCAAGGCAAAGCTAACCAATGGCTTCAGTATGGACTCTATAGGGACAGCTGATATTGTAAGCCAGAAGGCCCTCTGAGGGGATACAGCATGACCCACACAACATGCCTGTTTCAGTTACTTTTCTACTGCTGGGAAGAGACACCATGACTAAGGCCACTTATAAAATAAAGAATTCATTGGGGTTTATGGTTCAGAGGATTAAGGGTTTGTCCCTTAAGTAATTTGCATGAGGTATTTTGTCATAGCTTATGCAAATTACTGCTTAAAAGTCTAAACAAGCCTTTCGACATAAATTCCAGAATAAGATACACAAAGAATTGGGCTAAACAGCACCACAAATAGATAACCAGAAAAACTTGAAATAATGTAAACAACTTGCTGCATTCTTCAAAAAGTCATTCCAGTTTAAAACACACAAACAAAAAATGGCCTTAGAAGATATGTATGAAGCTAGACATGGTGGTACTATCAGGTCCAAAGGAAACTCCAACAACCCAGACTCTAAAAGGCAGCCCAAATAGACAGAAATCAGCTCAAGCGGGGCTATAGGGGGATTTCTGGTCACTATACAAAAGACAGAATTCTTCAGGAACTGTGAAACCAGCTCCCATCTGCCAAAAGGAGTTGTTTCCCATATGTCCCTCTGGCAACAGGGACATATGGCTCTCCAATTAACTTATACCAATGGTGCCTATCGGTGTATCAAGGTCCAGCTGGCCTCCAGGCTCCCTCAGTTACAAGTTACTTGTTGCACATTTCAAAGCCACCGTGCCAGTATTTTGGGCTTCTCTCCCTCAGCTATTCATCCTCCTTATAACCAGCTATTCTCACTGTTAATTGGTTCTGGATCTTGTTAGTCTCACTCTCTTATCTCCATTCTTGCTGTTCTCCCCACCCTTGCAGACAGCTCTGGCCATGTATTCTGGGGGTCATGCTCATTCTACTTCTTTCCCTCTCTGCCTGGACGCCTCCAGATGCCTCTGGGTATTTTCTCTCTCTCATAACAAAGAACCTTTCCCTTAACCATACCATGGGGCAGTCATGTAGGTGATTCTTTACTGTACAACATTTGTGTACACATATCGTACATTCTTGTGAGGACAGCATTTGAGAGGTGGAGGCAAGAGAATAAGGAAGACAAGGTCATTTTCTGTTACGCAGCATGTTCAAGGACCCTGTTCCAAGAGAACAAAATAAATGATGACTTTCCAAGATAATGGAGGAAATGCAGGCATAGGTGATAAGCCAGATACTCAATCACAGAAAACAACGAAAACCTTTGGAGTTATTTCAATTAATATAGGGAATATGCTTGTAAGGACTGATAGGTATTCCCCGCCAACTAAATAAACCAATTCAAGCCAAATTAAAGTAAAAAGGCAGGTTTATTTGGTGGCAGCTCTCAGGGAGGTTCACTGGTCCATGCAGGCAGGGAGACAGACAAAGGGGTGGAGACGGGGAAGGAGAAAGAAGAAAAAAGTGCACACATACAGAGAGAAAGAGAAAACCAAAATGTGTGGATTATATAGTGAAGAGCCTCTGGGGGAGAGGAAGCTCCGCCCTGGGCATGGAGGGCAGGTTATGCCACTATGCCCTGTAACAGGTAGGGAATGAGGGATGCTGGGAGAATCCAGAGGCCAGGTCTGCTTTGACATATTAAATAAGCACTTCAGCTACTCTTCCTGGGTCTGAAACCCAACAAGGATTAAGTATATTTTTTTAAAAGATTCAGAGAACATGTGTATTTAGAGAGATAAGGCAAACTGGCAAGATGTCAATATCTTGAGTTCAGGTGAGTTCATTTTTTAAAAAAAATATTTCTTCATGTTTGATATGTTTAAAGAAAAGTTGTTAAAAATAATTTACTTCTTGCTTTAGTTCTATGAGGAAATGAAACTTTTTTGGAATGCATGAAATAAGACAGTACAAAGTGAAGTTCAGGGCAATGAAAAAAAAAAAAGAAAGAAAAGATTAAAGATGGGAGAAGTTGAAATGCCCATATGCTGACATTTATGGAAGTTAATTCTCATTCGTAGAGGCTTGGCTTCCTAGTAGTCGCTGGAGCCAATGGGAAGGATGCCCACGGCTGCCAGGCTCCTCTACAGCCAATTGGAACTGTGCTTAGTGTAGCCACGCTCCCACTTCTTTATGCAGCTCCCGCGCCTGATCAGAAATTCCTCCTCACACTGGTCCTCCTCTGGAAAGCTACACTATCCTCCTTTCTTCCCACAGTAAACACAAGGTTAACGTGGACTACTCCCTTCTCTCTACTTATGCTGAGGGGGAGGTTCCCACACCACTTGCTTTGAAAGCCCGTTGGGTGAAGCACTCAGGTAAGAATGAGGGAAGACAAAGTTCACAGAAAAGAACAAGCTATTTGTGAACTTTCTGTAAGTACCATTTGTTCCAGAGTCATTTTTGGAGGAAAAAACAAAATCAAAAACAAAACTGGATTGCAAACCAACAAAAACCTTCATCTTTTGTTTGTTCTTCATATGCAGAAATCTGTAGTGGAGGCATAAAAAAATACTTGAACAGTTCAATACTTCCTGTTCTGGAGGGTATATACTGTGTACAAGAGCTGACAAACAGACTTCCCGGAAGACTAGACAGTTCAGGCAAAGACCTTACAGATAGCCGCTCCTCCCTACCACACACTGCAGGATCTGAATCCTTCATAAAAGCCAGTTTGGTTTCTTGTAGCTCAAGAGTCTAGAAAATCTTCCAAGTTCAGTGCTGATCGCTGCAACAGCCTTGTCCTTTCAGCTTTTCGATCTTGTCTTTCTAATCACTTGGAGCAGGATGAGGGACAAAGATGATCCTGACAAGTTACCTTAAAATAAGAATGTCAGCATTTAGCCCTGTTCCCTGTCCCCAACCTCTGCCCCTGTGAACGCCTGTATACACTCTCTCAGACACAGTAACACCACATGTATCACACCAGAACAGTTTGCTAACAAGATACTAGAATAATGTACCTCCTAAATTATTTTGTATCTGTCAAAAATAAGTAAAGATTCATCTTTCCTCTGGAAGGCAAGATGACTTTCTATAATGGTGTTGCTGTGTTTTTTTTCTTTCAGGTTCCAATTTTTTAAATTTATTTTTTATTTAATTTTTTAAATTATCAATTTATTCACTTTGTATCCCCCCCTGTAGCTCCCTCCCTCCTCCCCTCCCAATCCCACACTCCCTCCCCCTTCTCCACCCATGCCCCTCCTCCAGTCCACTGATAGGGGATAAAATGGTGTTTTTAAAAACTGAAATAAAAATTTGAGATTGTTTTTAAAGGGTGGGTTCAGAACAATATCTTCTCGTAATGACCAAGACCTGGTCCTGAGGTCTCTGGCCCTTACCCACACCAGAAGGACAAGGCACCTGCTGAACTAATGCAGTGGCCTCTAAACCAGGCACTAACAAGGTAAATGAAAATTCACCTAAAGCTACTATGTTAAGGATGGTGTTGATATGTCCCTGCACTAGAAGGAACACACTGTTCCCACCAACAGTACAACAGACCTCCAGCTCTGCTGGCCAGGTGTCCCAGCTTGTTCACAGCTGCCGTGGTTCCTGCATTGTGGGTTTCCAGCTAACAGGACTTCGGAAACCCTACCTACCACATCTGTTCCTCACGTAAAACATTGCCCCAAGAGACAGAGACTGGTAGAGTTTTCGGTTGGAGACTGGCGTAGATGAACACGGAATGCCCAATACTCGGTCTGAAGGAAGGTGAAGAAAGCAGAAATGGCGCACACCAGCATTCAGATACATCCAGACAGGACCATGCTCGAGACTCCAGGGTGGCAAAGGACCAGTGTAGAGAAAAGATGTTCTTAGGCATCAACCTTCAAGTGGCCAACTTAGTACATTTTGAGCTGATACCTTTTAGATCCCTCGGGTTTCCAGAGTGATAAGAACCTGGCCTTTCAGACCTCCGTGGGACAATAGGGAGACCCACATGACGCCATGTACTAGTCACTTTCCTCCTTTCTGACATCACGGATCTGAGAAGTAAGGTAAGGGAGGAAAGGACTGATTTGGGCCACAGTTTAAGGGAGGACCTGTGCAGCAGGGAAACCTTGGTGGCAGGAGTATGAAGAACTCCACCATGTGCCTGCAACCAGGAAGCACAGGGCACAGGAAACAGAGTCACGCTGTAAGGCTCTTCCTCTAAGGGTTCCACAATCTCCCAGAACAGTTCCGTTTGGCTACAGGGACAACCCTTAGAATGGAGCAAGCTTTACTCTGTGGAACACAGTCAGTAAGCGGTGGGTGACAAGGCTCTAGACACTCCTCTTTCTCTTATTTTATTTAAGGCTTATTTAAAATGTTTCCAAAAACATTTCCCCAGAATCCGCCCAACTCTGAACCTATGAGACTCTACCTCATTTGTACTGTCCCTACAGATTTCACATCCCTTTTGGGGGCAGCCACAGACCAGCTGGCATTATAATTACGTTGTAAGATGGTGAGCCTTGGCTGTCAATGTAGAATCATCTAGTCTGTACCAGGGCATGCCTGTGGTGGGGGTGTTTCTAGAGAGAGTTGAGAGCAGTCCCAGGCCTAATGTGGGAGGCAGCACCCCATGAGCTGGGGTCCCAGACTACATATAAAGGGTAAAAGGAGGAAGGCAGCTGAGGCTCACCATTCCCTGCCCTCTGCATCCTGACTGTGGACACAATGTAACCAGCTGTGGACACAATGGAACCCGTGGTCTGACCTCCAAGTCTTTCCCTGCTTTGGACCGACTGTGTCTCTTCAAACCCTGCGCCCAAACAAATCTTTGTTGCTTAAGTTGCTTCTATGCAGGTATTTTTGCCATAGCAACAAAAGTCACTAGCACACAGTCGGGCATCTTTCTCCCCACTAAAAGCAGGACACTCGCCCACTGGGTTAGAGCTTGGCCTCACTGATCTTTGTACGCCTCCAGCCCCAACCCGTAAGCTGTGGCCAGAGTGCTACTCAGGCTTCAATGAATACATTTTGCTATTCTTTGTCATAGGCACTTACAGAGATGGCAAGCCTTTCCCTAGTGTTTCCTGCACAGTTGGCTTGGTTTTGCTGCTGATTTCCTGGCTTCCTGTAAAGTGAAAACCCTGTTTTGTGCACTTTTTATGGCTAACTCTACAACTTTCTAAATGTTTGCTTTTTTAGCACCCACTTACAAACATGCCATCTCCTGGGTGGCCCCTAACTCTGACACACAAGAACTAGCGGGTAAAAACTTCCTTTCCAATGTGTCCCTTTAGATCTGCCCATGGCTTAAAAGCTTTACACTCATTAAAAAAAAAAAAAAATCTGGGCCTATCATTCAATTGAAAGGAAAAAGGAAGTGGTTCCATCTAAACCTCCCCCAAGTTTTAACAGGAAGGGGGAGCTGCAGGTAAACAGGTCTTTATCATTCACTGACTGTAGAAGGCTTTGCTCACTAGCTATTAGACCTTTGTGATGTAAGTGGTGCTTTGGTAAAATAAAGTCTTTTAAATGATACCTCTTTACCCCCATGCCACCTCACACGAGCATATACTCTGACAGACCATGATGAGCGACTGTGATGACACGCTTTTGTAAATCTAAAACCCAACATCAGCATTTTATTCTTCCTTACCTCTGTTAAATAAAATTTTCCGGGGGTGGGGTCACTGCTTTGGGCTCCTGTGATGAACCCCAATGAATGAGACCAAACCAAAATAGTTGTTTGTGGCAGATGTTACACAATCAAAGCAAAAGTCCACAGAAGTAAACTGATCCCCAAGCTGTCCAGTGCTTCCTAATGCCAGGAGGTCCTGGTCTATCATGTCAGTGTGATGAGGGGGCCACATCTGTTTCTGGCTTCATGGGAATCAAGTCCCCAATGTCAACAGGCTTTTTCATTGTTGTTTTATTGTCCCTTAACAAACCTCACTGCTCTTGTGCTGTCTGGGCACTTTTGATGAATCAAATAAAAGCGAGTTATGTCCATAACTAAATCTGTTGCCATTTTGTCTTCTGACACCTCTAATTTCTACATGTAAAAAGGTAACATGAATTTCTAAATGTTTTCCTCTAATTATGTACAGATATAAGTAATCTAGAACCCTATGAAAACAGAAGCTAATGTAGCAGCTGACAGCAACTGTAATTGGGAAATGCATGAACTCCATGCATAGGCACACTAAGTGAGTATCCACAGAAACACACAAGACATCTGTGTAAGAGAGGGGAGTCTTCGGGAAGTGGCTTGTTAGGACACAAGACTCTAGGAGCCACGTGCTCCTCCATTTCAGTTCCTCATTTACATTCATCCAGAAAGCAGCAGGGTGGAGGTACAGTAAGCCAGGCCTGGTCTCCATACCAGGGAGGACACAGTTTTACAACTAGTTATGAGATCACTAGTCCTACCCACATTTCTGCCCTTCTCCCAGCTCTCAGGTAAATCAGCATGTTCAGACCTGTATTTAGCCAAAGGACCCTGCAGTGCCTTGCATTTTGAACAGCGTGGAGCATTATCTTTAATAATAGTACTGGCCACAGTTGGGAGGAAGTTAACGGTCTCAGCAAATGACAGAAAATGATCCTTTCACATCTGCAGCTAGTCATCCGAGCTCCGAATAGCTGTTCGTTCACACTAGCCAGCCCCTCACGGCCTAATTCCTCTACCAGAATTGCTCTGCGCATTGTCTTATGGAACAATCACAAATGAAAAGCCGCCACTGATGCCCTGCATCCAAAAACGTGAAGCTAGGAAGCACATCATGAGTACATCACGAAGCTAGGAAGTACACACAGCTACCATGGGATGCCTGAGCTCGCGACCAGGTCCTTGGAGTCCCAAGGGACGAGGGTCCTCCGGCAAGAGAGGAGGGAGCAGCACATTGCTCTCACACCTCCTCCATGCAGTTTCCTCCGGAGGATAATCTTCCAGTTCTTGAAGGACATTCGAAAGTCAGAAGCATTGAATTAAAAGTAAATAAACAAAGCTTGAGCAAACAGAAAACTTCCTCAGCCCAAGAGGCAGAAAGCGGGAGTCTGGAGCTGTGCTTTTTCTGAGGAGGTGAGGAAAGGCCGCTGAAGAGAGCCAACAACGGAAACCTGTGAACGGAAGCCCTCCTCACAAAGCCTTGGAAAACAGTCCGTATGAAATCAAGAAACTAACAAAACATGTACACGGCTCCCTGTCACGTACAGCAGTGACTTCGCAGGTCAGAGCTGGGGCTTTGGAAATGGTTATTACAGACGGTCTCATCTTTCAGATGAGCTGTGGAAACTGCCGGACTGATGCCAGTTAGGGAGTACCAACTCTCACGCTGCTGAGGCCACTTACTGTTGCAAGGGTCAGCAGCCTTCAGCACTCCAGATAAAATGAGCGCTTCAGCAGAACCATGGCCCTGCCTGCTGAGGGGCATAATGCCTTCCCCATTCCACTGCCTGTAAGTCTATCTGCCTCATGGCTGGGAAGGTTCCTGGCCCCAGAAATAGTGTGGGCCCTTAGGGCTTAACATGGACTTAATGTGAGGAAACGGACCTACAGCCCTTCACTGAAGTGTTAGAGTTTTATTGTTCACCCAGCACCTCTAGATACGTTCCCTTAATCAATATTCCTAAACATCTTAAAAAAAGAGAGGTATTATATTTTTCCAGATTTAAAAACAACAAAACAATAACAACAAAAATCAGTGTCTGGCCTCCTTGTTAACCAGCTCAACAACTGGAAACTTATAAAGACAGGCAGTGTGGATTATTGAGAATAACATCAATTTAAAAATCAAATTAGACAACCCTGAAATCCTACCTTATCCCCTTCCTGGCAAAGTAAGTTACAGGATCTTACTTCTCTCTTGTCTAGGTCGGAAGGACTGTATCCCCCATGTTTCCAGGCCTTTGGCAAAGAACCTAGCACACAGCAGCCCCTCAAGCAAACTCCCGCCAGCACTCACTCACAGCAAAATACTGCAAGAAACCACAGCTTCGGGTCATAGGAGCTGCAGCCACATAAGATAACAGCTTCATTAAACCACTGCTGGCTTGACATGTGGGTCTGACACGAAGCAGTTTATTACATCCTACACAGATAGCCGTCTTACCGTTGCTGAACTGATTTTGTGGCTACTCTTTGGAAGCTGCTTCCCCTTCTCCTAATGCACCATGCTTTTGGTATAATCAAATATGTGAACTAAAGTGGAAGTCTTATTTCCCACTTCACTCAGAGCAGCAGTTTTCATAAGAAAAGTAATATGGCTGTGGAGAAAGAGGTGGTTAGGAACAGACTCCTCTCAAGAAGGAAACAGGAGGTCTCTGCCCCTCCGAGTGGGCTTATTCCCAATTGCTTCCTAGCTCAGAATGTGTATCTAGGGTAAAGTGTTGCCTGAGACAATACGTAGAGCATGTGCCCTCAGAAGGAGGGCAACCTGTACCTAGAGGATTATGGGAATATGGCTCCAACTTGCCAAGTCTCTTGGCATCTCACAAAAAGCTAAGACTGTATGTTCTGGATTATATATATAAGACTACATATTTATAGATTCTGAAAACAATTTGTGAGCCAAACAAAACATGCTTGTGTGAAACCTGGTCTCAGTGTGGCTTTAAGCCCTCTGAGAGATGGCCTACCAAACTGCTGGGAAATAAATTCTACTTTGGGGTTTCTTACCCAAAGAGGTGGGCAATGAGCAAGGGTGAAGAGGGGCCAAGCATGGGTTGCTGAAATAGAAAAGTGAAATCACGGGCAGATTCCACTAGAAATCAGGTGAATGAACATGGCAGGGGTTAGGACACAAGAGATGGCAGCTGATGTAGGAGAGGTGGCAGCTGGGGGTCCTGTGGTCACAGTTATTAGGGGGCAGATGAGACTGGAAGGACAGGTTTTCATACAAACAAACAGATACTAGGTCATTCGTCCACATATGAGCCTCTGACCCAAATAATCCTAAATGTCTGAGATGGGCAAAGCTTGCAGACACATTAATGATGGATGAGCTTTATGTCTCCTTCAAAGATGCTGGTTTTCAAAGTACCATTTTGGAAAGGGAAAAATCGAAAGGAACTCTGAATAAAAAGAAATATGAAAAGCCTTCCTGAGCCTGAAGTACAGCCTTTATAAATATGTACGGACGCTATCTTCCCTGAAGAAATAAACCTAGACTCAGTAAGGGAAGCCGGATACTGTAATGTTTTATTTAGTAAACTTGAGTCCCAGAACAGTCACCCTAAAACCTATGCTGAGAAAAGTCACTTGTCATGATGCCAATCACTTCCCCATATTTGAAAGGCAAGGCACTAATTTATCTTTTAGTGTCTAGCTTAAAACATGTCAGAGCAATCTTTTAAATGCTGTAGTGAAAATACATTTTTTATGACAATTCTCTTTTGTTCTTCAAGGTAGCACAGTAGCAAACAGTCCCAAATAATTTTTTCAAAGCTCTAAATTCATCAAAACTCCACTGCACAAAAATGGATTTTTACATACTTAACTGTTCAAGTAAAAACGAGAACAATTTTACACACCATCATTCACAGATACGGAATTTATTACCTAACCCATCTTACTCAGGGGTGCTCACTCAAAACACAGGCGTTTCCTGCAGTTAAGCTGCTGATCACAAAGGTAAATTCTCAGCCAGTTTTCCTCCTGTCCTGTAGCATCTGTCTGGGTAACCTTCTGCAGAACAAAACAAACGGACAGACATGGTGGCATCTCACCCTGAACACCAGGCTGTGGACATTTTCAACTTGTATTTTCAACCGCAGAGCTGTTCTCTGCCGTAGCTCCGGGCAAAGGGAATGAAAAGGCACATGGTAAAAGGTTTGAGGGATATATTGATTTCTGAAGTTGGAAAAGGTTCGGGGATATTTTTCTAATTTGATAGAGACATGACATAGTCACAAACAAAGATGATAACCAAAACCCATCCCATCAGTACAACTGAAATGACCTACTCCCCGAGGCGTCCATCACCGAAGCCCCTAATAGAAATGGACAAAATAACCTACCCAATCACAGAACACAAGGGCTTTTCTAGAGCCACCCACATACACCGGCCTCAGTTTCCATGTTCATCTGTCAGCACCATACACAGTGGTGGGACAACTGAGTGAAGGGTGCTGCTCCCTACAGAACACAGATAGTCAGCAGCTGGCTTACAGAATTGGAGGTCCTCTGCAGTTTGTACGTAGCAGAAGGCAAGAAGTTCCTAAGGACAGCACTCACCACAGAGCTCCTCCACCAAGAATGTTGGTGCTGCCTGGTTGAGAAATGAGGGTGCAAAGGTAGGAAACGGAGGTTGCATTTCTTGTGCAGAGCAAATTAAGAACCTACTGAAGCACGGCTCCTAACCCAAGGACAAGGACCCATAACAGTAACATCTAAGAACACCACATCATATTCTCATCTCACCAGGACTTACTTGCTGATTTTTACAGTTTATTTTAAATTTACATGTACTTATTTTGCAACCTGTGTGCATGCATGCACTTGTGTGTGTGCTTGCAAGTGCCTTCGTGTGTATGTGTGTGTGCACTCACGCTATGGTGCATATGCAGAGGTCAGAGGACATCTTCAGGACTTCTCTTTCTGTTATCTCTCTCTCTGGGATAGAACTGAGGGTGCTAGTCTTGGTGGCAAGCATCTTTACCTGCTCGCTGACCCTGAGTTGCCTGGCCACATGTGCTTCTCAGAACTAACTCTCTCAGTGATATTTAATATTGCTTGCATTAATTTAGAGTAGCCAATTTATTTTTACTTTGCAGTAGTAAAGCAGACTCATATAAAAACTTTTAAAATGGAAATTCTTGTCAGAATTTTGAGAGCCTAACTTGCCTTTATTCCCACAAACCATCTTTTTCTTCTGAGAACAATGACTTTTGGTATATCCACCCCGACACTCTCTCTCTCTCTGTGTCTCTCTGTCTCTCTGTCTCTCTCTTCCCTTTTTCTCTTTGGTGCTTGTTACTGAACCCAGAGTTCTACAAATGTTAAATACTAGCTCTACCACAAAGCAACCATCCCCATCCTGATCTTCCATGTGGTCAGAGCTATCCTGGAATAGAAGGCAGGTACCTGCATATTAGTACGACATGAGCACAAAATTGTATTTTTCTTTGGGAAACATTTGGTGAATGCAGCAATCAAGAATGCTAAGTCTAGAAGAAAAGGCACAAACTGGAGTAAGCTGCTTCCCCTGCATGGCCTTTGAAAATAATGTTTGATTCTAAAAAGCCTCAACAGACTATTTTAGTCTTTTCTTTGCAGGCTAAGCTTTAAGATGATAATTTCAGCACCCATTATGTGAAGTGATAAATACCAATAATCAAAGTATTTGGCAGCATGAAGCTCATATTTTAGAAAAATGTTCACTTCCTATTAGGGTCAAACAGATAATCTTTGGGCAAGAAGAAGTAACATTCCCTGTTCAGCTGGCCTTTTCCTTTTGTTGATTTTCTTCTAAAAAGATTGGAGGCTCTGCCTGTCCCCAGGAACAAACTCCAGAAGTACCCCTTCTCCAAAAATGTCAGCTTCTTGGTTCGGCAGCCAGATGGCGATCAGGTGTAAAGTGCAGCAGGATCTCACCTGTTCTGCTCAGCCTTCGAGGGTTTCTGTGCTCAGGCAGCTGGCCTGCAGCCACAGAGCCTCCATCTGGAGTTAAATATTCATGTGGTCCCTTTGCTTTGCACCCCCATGTCCAACAGCCCCTCCTTTCTGGCCTGAGGTCCCATATGGTCTTTGCAGTTTACTTCCCTGCACCTAACCTTGCTGTGGTCTTGCTTGGTTGAATTCCTGCTGCATCCCTCTGGCTTGCTGACTCCAACCTTGTGCTATTTTCCCCCTTTCCTCTAGGTTACAGAAGCTCTCACACCAACAGGCTCCTCTCTCTGCTGAGAGATAAATGTTGAGTCTGTTTTCAGACTTAAAAAGCCCAATTAAGCATAAAAATGGTTCTTAAACATCAAAAACTATCTAGGATATAAATAGAAAGGGTTGAACAGGAATGGCCACAATTACAACTGGGTCCTCAGTTTCCCCGATAATCTAAATTTCTAAGTCAGTACAAGAATCCTGATTTTACTCATCCCCTTTCCCCTTCTCCTCCTCTCTTTAGCTCCTTTCTCCTTCCCTGCTCCTTTCCTCCCTAGCAGTGTAGTTATCCTATCAGATGGGAGAAGGAACTGTCATCACAGTATGGATCTGCTAAAAGGAAAGCCAAAGATTTGTAAAGGCTTTTGTTTTTTTCTTCTTCCTTCAATCTCAGAACACGTGTAACATTTTCCTCTGAGACTGGAATATTCTATATTGCAGGGAAGCTCTTTAAGCAGGGAGGCAAACAACTCAATATAGCTGCAGGAAGTCCATGAAACTGACCACATTCAGTAGGCCACTCTCTCTCAGAGTAAGCTATAAAGACTGCTGGGAGTCATTCTCAGACAGGCTGAGCTATGAAGACGACCAGACCAGCTGCCTGGGAGGAGCAGAAACCAGCAGAGCCGCCTGGAAGACGTTTAGATCAATGGAGTCACTTGGAAAGGCCACTCTTCAACCTGTTAAGCTGCCTGCAGGCTGTGCAGAGGGCACCAGGTTCCTAGCTTTGGGATCTGTCATCCACGCTGGGGTGGGCTTAGGTGAGGCCACTGTTTATTTCTGCTCCTGTAAGTAACCCCAATCAAACTAACTGGTTTGCTAAGTTGGACTTTGGTGCTATCTGTACTTTGGTCTGTCCTGGGCTCCCAATCTGGGGTGAGTAGACATGTGCATTGTGTGTCTCCCCGTAAAAGTTTTGTCATGCAACTGTCTTTCTGATACACCTATCCATTGGCACATAAACAGCCTGCCCTGGTCTCCAAGCATGGATTTTGGTCACCTACACATAGCACCTCTGATGGTTTAAATATTTGTCTGCAATTTCTCAATACCCATCCCTCCAAAAGGAAAAGCTCAATCCCCTCACCCCTCCCCCGCATGTAGACAATACTTGCTTACAATCTATGAAACATAAAAATTTCAAACCAGACCATCATCAGATAACAGAGGAGTCACAGTTCTTCTGCTCATTCTTTAGGATCATCTGTCTTTTGAGAAGTCATCCTCTCTACAAAGACAGCATAGTGGAACTGAGGTTTCCTGCCCCAAACTGGCACCGATCTGCTAGCCACAGAAGTGAATCACGAGACAGGACCCCTCTAGCCATTGGTAAGTCTCGGTTCAAACTGTATCACCACCTTCGGTCATGCCACTGTTGGGTTCCTCCCCTAGACCCTGTATGATGTAAGGACGATTATTTTAAGAAGTGTAACTGGTAAACATTTGCTGAACGACACCCAGTGTTCCCTTCTACCCTGTCACTCAGAATGAGCCCTGAGTTGTCTCTTGTGGGGCCAGCCCCAGGTCAGTCTTACTCTATTGTCCTGTCCTGCTCCAACCACCAGGCTGCCCTTCCTCTTTTCTCAGGGTTGCAGGTAATGGCCGTTCCTCAAGTGTCCCATCAAGTGACACCCTCAGCCTTGCTGTGGTCCATTCACAACCCAGAAAAAACTGTCAACCCCCAGGGCTCACAGACTCTATGGGAGAGCACAGTACTTACTGAGCAAGCTCGCTCTAGCAGGGCTTGTTATTAAAGGTGGGCTCTGCGGAGGGCATCAAATGTGGTTCAGACTCTTTTTTTAAAAAAATAAATTTATTTATTTTTATATCAATCACAGGTTAGGTACTTTGCATCCCAGGCATAGCCTTCCTCCTTCATTCCCTCCCACCCTTCCTATCCCTCCCTCATCTCCCTCCTCCCAGCCCTTTCCAAGTCCACCAATGGGGAAGGACCTCCTCCCCTTCCATCCAACCCCAGCTTATCCTGTCTCCTCAGGGCTGGCTGCAATGTCCTCCCCTGGGATCTAGCCAGTCTGTCACTCCCCGGCATGTATGGGGGGGGGG
>CM053753.1:34542685-34553497 GCA_028658305.1 Pachyuromys duprasi | reverse complement strand
ACGGCTGCAGCATTTTCAGCTCTGCCTTAGCGTGCTGCTAAATTAGGTCATTGCCTCAGCCGCTTCCAGCTGAACCACAGAAGTCTTAGGAGTTGTGCACTGGTTAATTTCTACTGGCTTTTAAACACTATGCCATAGTGTTCATATAAACTCCATTTTTATGTGTTTGTTTGTTTTATTGGGTTTTTTTTCCTCATGATGGATCTTAAATACAAGCTCTGAAGGGTCTGCAGGCTGAACGTGCACGGTGACAAGAATTGGGAGTGACTTGAAGGTCTAGTTACATGTGATATGGTGATGTGCAGTTCTCCAGAAGTAATTAAAACCTAACTGTGGTATATTGGTAACAAACCTTCTTGCAGAGGGCCATCGTCTGCTCCCCCCTGCCCTTTGCATCGCTAGAGGAAATGGCACCAAGCATGTCAGAGAGTGACGCAATTTTAATAAACGCTTATTCAGCTTTAGAAGGGGCTAAAGTTGTATGAGCCCCCACCCCCAACTCGGTGGTAATGTTGTGGTTAGTGTTTTGTCCAAGAATGATGGCAGCATTAACTGAAAGGGGGACGCTTCAACATGTTGGTAATGACGAGTTGTAAGTTCCGTACCACAGTTCTAGCCAGGTAGTAATTTGCCTGTGTCTGAAGAAGGCCTACTGAAAGTTAAAAAAAAAAAATGGTTGAAACATCTTACTGATCTTTCCTGGGGGGAAAAAATAATGGATCTCACAAATATCTGTACACTTAATTCCCTTTGGTAGTCTCAAGCTGTGCATGGGTAGGTGACAAAGGATGTCTACACAGGGCTCAGCATTGTGCTGTCACTTGGTGTAGGAAGCATGTCCTCGTCCTCTGGCAGTTAAATTTCTGTGGAAAGCAGCTGCACTTGATGTGATTTTATTCAATATGTTGTACTTCCATGTGGCCCCAAAGCCACCGTATCGCTATGCTGCTCTCGGCATCTAACTTGGAAGGGGGTTGGTATCTTGCTTGTGATTTCACTTGTAAAGTCGCAGAAGTCAAATTGTGTTTTTAAAGTATCAGGAAACTTGCAACTTAATATGTTAGTGTGTGACGTACTTTACAGTGTTCAAAATAGTGCTCGGCGTCTGTGTTTGTTTTTCGGACTTGAACTGTTGGGCACTGTGTTTCTGAAGTGATAGTTAGTGGGCTGTCTGATGCCCAGCAGCAGGCATCCATACATCCTTGAAGGTCATCGGGGGCAAGTGGCTACAGAAGAGTAGTCTGGACTCGGCCCACATCAGCTTTCTCTCTAATGTGCTTTTTGGTCCCATTATCTGATTGGTGAGCTTTGCTGTCAGTGCTTTTGCTTATCCTGTTCCTGCATCACCATCCATTTCTACGCTAGGCTTGTACCCTGGAGACACTACGCTCACAGCGATGGCACACGCTTGGTGTTTGAACTTAAATAAACATCCCTTCCTGTGATATACTTCTTTGCATCTCCTCTCAAAGCAGTGACTTAATGACTTGCTTTAGGCTCTCATTTATATTAGGAAGTTTAGGAATTTCCTTACCCTTTTTAATAAGTATATAAATGGGTGGGTACTTAGAGAAGGAAAGCTATTTCTATTCCACTCAATGACATACAGACTTTTCAGACTGCACTTTCACAGAACCAGCAAAACCAAAACAAAAGAAAGTCATAAAGCTGGCTAGTAAGTAGTCTGGCGTGACCACTTCCTTCTCTGCCCAGATTTAGTCAGTGCTGCTGAGGTCACATGCAGGTAACATCTGCACCACCTCAGTGAGGTTGGCAAAGAGCGTTAGGTTAATTCCATTTCCAGCTGCTTAATCCTATTGACCCTCCACTGAGCATGAGGTTCTGAAGGTTAAAAAATAATCCTTGCTGTATCTTCAGGGTTAACCCTCCCACAGCTTAGGAAGGGAGGGTTTTAAAAAAAAATTTTTTTAAGGTTTATGGCTCTCGTACAAGTGAGCCACAGTGACGAAGGATTCCAGCAAGTGTGGCATGTGCGGTAAAGGCGCCAAGTTTGGGGGAAATGGAGAGATGCTAAGCGAAGCTGACCTTGGTCTGGCCCTGGAGGAGCAGGCGCAGGTGGAGAAGGTCTGTGAGGAACAGGACAATGAGTTCAAGCTTAGCTGTGAGCAAATGGCTCTTTCAAGGAATTGGAATAATCTTTTGTGATTAACTATCTGTTCATGTGCATTTTCTGGGGACCATCAGTAAAATTCCGCACACGAATCACTTGGCACTGACAGTACAGTGAGCTTCCATCCGAGCGCAGATGACATTTAAGACTGCCAGCCTGGCCCCTGGCTATGGACTTCCCTTTTGTGGCAGGAGAAGGAAGCACCTCTAAGTGATGCGCCTGTGTTAAAGAATCATACAGACTTGCTTTTGGGGTGTGTGTCTCCACATTGTTTATTGAGGGTTGAAGGAGAAATGGCAGTGTCTGCTCCTCACACAAAACCTTCTTGGCTTTGCCACAGGCAGAGGCCTGGAGTAAAGTCACTATTGGCCATACTTAAAACAAACAAACCAACAAACAAAAACTACAGAAAGCCGTAATAGGGAGTTGCCTGGTTTGGTGGCTCGGGTGTTTCTTAAAAACACAAACCGCTTTGCCACAGCTGTGTCCCAGCCCTTCTGGTTGACTCAACCATGAGCTGGCTTTGAAGAGCAGGGCTGTAACTGAAGGCCCCACATGAGGTAGATGGTGGCAGGTGCTGGAGATGTTGCCTATATCCACCACCACCCCCCCAAAAAAAGTAAGAACAAAAATAAAAACATCAGAAATCCTAAGCCAGACTTTTATGCTGAGAATTCTTACTGCAATGAAAATCTCTAGCTAAGGTCTCCTAGTGTACAAAATGTCAGGCTTTAAGAACGGAGGAAAGGATGTAGGGGATCCAGAGGTGAAGCACATGAGAAGGACTGGGCACACATGCTAGTACCTTGTGTATTGTGCGAAGGAGCCATACATGGTAAAAAGCTTTTTAGTAAGTCCTGGAGACGGTATGGGATCTGTATATGGGAAGCAGCTGGTACCGTGGGAAATGGGTGAGGAAGAATCACGGGGATGGAAGGAGGAGGAACTGTTGCAGGGGAACATAGAGAACTGTTTAGGTGATAAAGAATGCACCAGTCTTAGCAAGCTCACTTCCCCTGGACACATGAGATTCTTGGTTTTCTCCTGCCTTTATAGGTGGATGGGTCCTAACCGTGCTAGACAATGTACTGTGAGCAGAAAGGCAGGAGGACCTCCAGAGTGGAGTGTGTCACCACCACTGGATGACCTTCTTCCTCTGGTCTAATAAAGGGAGACTATAGATTTGTGGACCCGCAGGCAGCTGAGCTGTAGGAGATAAACCGATCCTGCGGAGTCACACCCGGGAAGTCAGCACCCCCATTAAGCCACGACAATCTGGAGGATGTTTGTTACCACAGCTTATCCTTAGCTGATGAATTCATGGTGGTAATTCCCAGCATAAGCCTTATGGATGCTGCAGGGAAAGTCCCCCTTGTTGTGTTTTATTAAGTATTTATAGGGTCCATCAGACAAAAATGCACAGCCCTGACTGCTTAGAGTTAAATAGGCTTGTGAGATAGCTTGGAAATTTCAACAGAATGGGGAGAAGATGTGTTTTTTTTTTTCCTAAGCTTATCTAAATGTAAAATCTAGCCCCCTGGTTCTTGCTTTTTTGGCAAGTGTTCTCTTTACTACTTTTAAAGAACACTGTAAAATGTTGAGCTACACACTTATGATATGGTCTGGGAACAAAGAATCTCTGTAAACCGAGTCCTGGGCTTGTTTCAGAGAACAGTCTACAAGACAAGACTTTGTTGAAAAGGAAAATGGCTTTAAACTGCTTCTTGTTCTTGTATTTTGTTGCAGCAGTGACGAAAGTAGCTAAGACTAAGGAGGCCACACTGAAGAGTGGGTAAATGCTTTCTACTTGACTTTGGAGCCTCCCTGCGCCATTCTTGTCTTCCTCAGATCTCAGTTTCATCCCTGCCTTACTTGCCCACACTCCTGAATCCAGTGTGAGTTCTTTCCTGTCCACACTGGGATCTCTTTGAGGCTGTCTTGTTGTGTGGAATGGAGAAATGTGATAACAGAAATGTCGACACTCACTCACACATCCCGTGTGCACATGTGCGTTCATGAACTCTCGGGCTTGCTTTCATCTTTTACATCCTGTGTTGGTTGTCCTGCTCGCTGGAGTTTCTTTCACTTTGTTGCTGTTCTTAGCTTACATGTGCTAAGTCCTTGCTATGGGTAAATCAGCATCCCCTTTCCTGGGCTGCTAGGAAAGTCCTTGAGTTACTGCTTACACTTTTGATCATTTTGTTGACTCCACCTTCTGTATTTCCTCCTTTATAGATACATTTGTCAAATGCCTACTTTGATGAGCCTTTATCAAAGGTGTACACTGAGTTTTAAAAAATGCATCTGGAGATAAAGGAAACAAAAACCTATGGGATATCCCCCTTCCTTCAAGTTGTCTGGGAGGGTTCCACACACCTGAGCAAGTCACTGCAGTGGATCGGCGTGCCATGCTACTGTGGCAGCACACAGCATCCCTGTGTCCTGGACCTTGGCTGGGGGCATTGGAGAAGGTTCCCCCAGTGGATCTGAGGCTGGAACTGAGCCCTAATGAAGTCAGCAGGTGCTGGGGAGGCGGACCAGAGGGTGCATGGAAAGGTGTAGTGGATGAGTTTCAGAAGCACGGGGCATTCTATAGACCAGTTACTGAAGGTCCCTCGGTCTCCTGCAAGGAAAAGGTCTCTAGAAGCCATGATAGACTTTCATGTTCAGATGTTTCCCTGGCTTTCCCCAGCCTTCCCCATCCTGGGACTTCTGTTGACACCATTCCTCACATTCTGATCTTCTTACTATTCTCCCTTTTCGTCTCAGATTGCCTTTAAATGACTTCCCCCTTGGGATTTCTAGTCCTTCCTCTTTTTCTCCATTACCAGTATTATAGACAGCTTTCCTTGGATTTTGAATTTTTGCTCTGGATGGTCCATTCTGCTGTGGCTATCCCCTCATGGTTATGTCTACTCCAGTCTGAATTTACATCCATTTGAAACACGAGTGCAAATTACAGATGTTATAAAAAGGATGCGGTGCATCCCCCTGCCCGTGTGTCATTTACAAGCTAATATTTTCTGACAGTGCCAGGTGGAAGCAGTTGGAAAGCACTGGGGGTCTCCCTGCATCAAGACCTAGGAACAGCTGGGAACAAATCTGCTTTGAGTTTCTAGAGCCACATTGGCCTATTAATAAAATTCTGTTTTGCAGGCATTCTGTTGGGGGGGGGGGCGGGGGAGATAGGTTTCCTTCTTGTCCAATTATGTTTGGTGGATGCTCTTTTGGAAAATTGCCATCCCCATAGTTAATATGTAGCCTCTGCCATATCTGCATTGCTAAAACAGAGAACTAATTGAGTTACCTTCCGGGGTGCCAGAGGTGGAAATGTAGCCGCTCTTCCTCAGTGCCTCAGTTTCTGCCACACTCCAGCAAACTACTGCTGCTCACCCGTTACTTCACATACCCCGCTTCCCAATGTCAGCATTGCTAACCACCCCTCCATTCCTCCTGCTCCACTGACCCTCCGGTTTGTAGAGGCTCGCACCGTAACTGCCTAAGCACAACCCGACATTCCTGTTGCCTTGTCACAGATTTCTTGGTACTTGAAATGTAAATGGTTACCTGGGAGTTGAAGTGATTTACATTTTTGTAACTATGTCAGACAGAGAGTTGAGACCATGAAGAATATTCTCTTGTAAATCAGTACATTGGTCTGCGTTTGGAAGTACATCTCTACTATGTGATCTATATTTCTAATTAAAACCCTTTCCTCCAATCACCATTTTGTGACATTGCAAGTTCATAAGCCTAGTATTTTGAAATAGATGCCATTCTCCCCCCCCCCTTTTTTAATTGGAAAATGGAAACATATGCATCCCTCCAGTTCTATAGTGATACTCACAAGAGCTTAGGAGGACTTGGAACTTAAGTGATCACATCTCATCGTGGTCTATGAAAGCTTCGGGAGGCCAGGAGAAGGGATTGGAGTTACTGGAACTGGAGTGACAGCAGTTGTTAGCAGCCTGACCTGGGAGCTGGGAGCCAAACTCACGTCCTCTGTGAGCACTTGCTCTGAACTGCTGAGCCATCCACCCAGGTTCAGCCACCAGTTGTCAGACCCTGACTCTGTGCTGTGTGCTGTGATGGATGTTGAGAGTGTGGTAGAGAACTGCGGTCTCTTCCTTTACAGATGTTACAGTGGAAGCTGAGACCTGAAGGAGAGGGGTGGTAATGAGTAGGCCAGTGTGGTTTCTGAAAATGAAAACCAGTGTGCAAAGGCTTGAGAGTAAATACATGTTGGTGTGGGAAAATAAAGCGGAGGAGGAGCCAGGATTCTATAGACAAAAGGGCAGACACTCAGTAAGAACTGCTCACATACTTGTCTTAGCTAGGGCTCCTATTGCTATGAAGAGACACCATGGCCACAGAAATTCTTCTAAAGGAAAACATTAAATTGGGGCCAGCTTACTAATCAGAGGTCTAGTTCATTGTCATCATGGCAGGAAGTGTGGCGGCACCCAGGCAGACATGGTGCTTTAGAAAGAGCAGAGTTCTACATCTCGGTGGGCAAGCAGCGGAGAGAGGATGATGCTGGACCTAGCTTGAGCATCTGAGACCTCAGAGCCCACCCCGAGTGACACACTTCCTCCAACAAGGCCACACCTACTGCAGTCAGACCACGCCTCCCAATAGTGCCACTCCCTTGAACCTCTTCAAACCACCACACTTGTTAAGTGCTTCTGGTTAGCCCTGGAGATCTGTACAAGTTAGCAACTGCTTGAGTACCATGTTGACTAAGAAGCTCGTTACGTGAAAAGAATAGGGGAGACAGTGAGGAGAAGTTGTCACAGGAGAGGGGTTCTGATGACAAATTCCGATCCCACATGAACCTTTTCAGGGCTTGAGTTTGTCGCTCTGCCCCTGCTTTTCAGTCCTTGTGAGGGGTGGCGAGACAGTGACGGTTGGATTTCTGTGTTTTGTCCTCTTGTCTTCTTTATGTGCTGTTTGGGGAGCCTGGCATGTTATATGGCTGCTCAAATATTTCTGCCATTTAAAATGTTTATCGTCTTGAATCTTTATGTAAAAGCTTTCTATTCTTTTAAGCTAATAAACTTTTTATTGGGAGGGGAAGTAAAAGACTAGCACTTGCAACTGGGAATGGCCATAAATTATAATCCTAACAGCCATGTTGTGTGCTCTGTGGACCTTCTAAGACTGTTTAATATTCTACCTGGGGGTATTTTGTTCTTTACTTTCAGTGCAAGCTCCCTTGTATGATCTTAAGCTGCTGCTCTCGCCGGGGGTTTTAGTTGGCTTTTCAGATAAACCAGTGTTGCTGATGAGAGAGTGTTGCCCAGTGCTGCTGCAAGGCCACAGATGGCGGCCATTTTCATGATCGCTCCACATCCCTAGGCAGCCACTTAGCCTTCCTTTCACTGGATAATTCCTGTTAACGGGTTAGCCTCCGTAAAGTGCCTGAGTCAAAGGGACACAGACATTATCAGAATTTCTTTTGAATACTGTCAATTACAGGCGTCAGCTTTCTGAACCCAGCGTACTAAATTACTTTTACATGAATGCCCTGCGTGTTTCTAATAAAAGTGGAAATGAAGAAAAATTCCAAAGAATTTACGTCCCTTTCTCCTTGAATGGCTCCCTGTAGCACCTGCCGTTAATGTGTCCTGAGAGCTCCTTTGATGGATTGAGGATTTCCAGTTCATACAGATTGCTCCTGCACTTAAAAAGGATGCGAACCCTAAACTGAATAATATAAATTCACATAAACATCTGATGTGCTTTTTTACTTTGTTTTATTTGGGGATGGTCACAGCACTCACTTGGAATGCGTGTTCTGTGTGTCATGTCCCCCCCCGCCCTCACTACCACCTCCCCCAGCTTCCTGTGCCTCTGTCATTCTCCTCTTTCCATCGTTCTCATGTCAGGTTCCTTTTAGGCACCAGCATTCTTGCTGGTATCTGTCATCTATGTGATGACGAATGACCTTTCAACCCTCTCGCCTGGCCAGTTCCTACTTAGCTTTCTTCCTAGAGAGACCCATACCCAAATCTCAGGTACTCTCTCCTTCAATGATGAATAGCTCTTGAGTCTTCACAAGGACATTTATAATTATAACTTAAAATGTTTTAAAATGATACCAGTTGTAGTACCTCAGTTAGTTTTACTTCTGCTTTAATACACAACCTTTGACTGCCATCTGTCCGGTGGCACTCCCTGCCCACCATGAGCTCTGTGCTAGTCGGAGAGGCAGAGGAGGGAATATGTAGAAGGAAGAAAGATGGCCACCCTCCTTAACAGGGGTCATCGGGGAAGACCTGTCAGAGAGCGACTTTTGCCCAGTGAAGTGACAGAGTGGCACATGTGAGCACACAGGTGGTGGGGAGGACCCCTGAGGCAGCAGAAAGCCGGCATGCGAAGGTCTCTGGATGGGCATATGCTTGGTATGATCTGTGACCAGCAGGAAAGGCGTGCAGGGAATGGCTGCAGAGAAGAGCGTGTTGGAAGAAACAGGACAGAAGAAGCCAAGAGCCAAGGTGGAGAGGGCAGGCAGTGGGGGGCTTTGAACAGAAGATGGGAAGCTGCTATTTTAGAAGGACAGTTTTGCTCACTGTTGGGAGTAAATTCTAGCCGCCTGGAGCCAAACTGGGGAAAGCAGGTGGGTACCACTGCCTGACTCCTGATAAAAGATGATGCTGGCAGTGGCGGGAGCGGGAAATGGTGGAAGGATTTTCTGGTTTGATATATGAGAAAAGAGGAGTCAGAGGTGCTTCTATGTGCTTCCTGAGAGACCCCGTGAGCAATGGACCCACTTTAAATTGTAAGACGCAGAGCCTGGGTATGCTTACAGGGCCAGGCTCTGGAGCTCCCTGAGGCTTAGCATGTATCCCTTGTCTGCTGTCCGACTGGCTTGTCACTCACAAGGTGCGTGGGATGACTAAACACATGGCAGAGATCGTGCATCTTAGGGTTGAGGAAATGCTTACAGAACTTACTCCTTGTGCCTTTTACGGTATTAATAGCATTTCAAGATTGAGGATTTAGGACAGCAGTTAGGATTGTGCGAGGCCAGGAGGGTAAGCCGCTCGTGGTAACATTAGTGCCTTCCTAAGAGACCGCTCTGGTCTACTACACGTATTTCCATGTGATGCCATTCCCACTGCTGTGATGGAGCAACAGGGCCCACAGCAGATGCCAAGAATACGCTGGTCACATGTTCTTGGATTCTCCCTTTCTGCAACAGGAAGCCAAGTAAGCCTCTTTTTAAAAATTACTTTATTGATCCCACATATTTTGCTATAGCAACATGAAATGAACAGAGGCATGTGGCAAGACGTTGTTTGTGACTGTGTAGCATCTGCCCACTCTGGAAGTCCCTTTGGAGCAAGTCTACAGTTTGTTACTTTTTCCACAACTCTAGCACAGAGTTGGCTTAGAAGCCCATAGCTCCAAGTGGCTGCCGCCATTGCTGTAAGACATAAATACACTCTGGCTTCCTCGACGGCACCCCTACCCCCACCCAACCATTTACAGCCTTCGAAGTTGTTTTTCAGCCCCTTGCAATAATCTGAGTCCAGGTAGTCGGTAAAAATATGTCTTCCTTGCCTCTTCAGATAGTATTTTTTTTAAATGAAGGAACAATAAGCAAGACTCATTCCCCCTTAGGTATGCATGAAGCAATTCAATAAGCAAATTACCCTCTGCTTGTCCTCAGAATTTATATTCCTCTCATGCTTTACACTCTCAAACAAACGGAACGTTAATTTCTTTCCTGCCTTGAGCTTAAAAAAAAATCTTAATTGATGTTGTTCTCATAGCCTCAGAGGCTCGTTTCAAACCCTCTGACCTGACAAAATGCAAAGGCAGGGTTGTAAGGACAGTGATGAAGGACAGGCTGGTACACAGAGCTGGTCACATGTGTTGTCTGGCTAGAACATTCAGGATGACCATTTGTGCTTCCGGTTATTGCAGATGCACAGCCAGAAATCCTCCAAGTCTCACAGAGAGCCTACTCTGGGTAAGCAGAAGGGACCTGGGCCAGGATATATTGGTGCTGATATTTTAGGTCTGAGTTTCAGATCAAGGTGCTTGACTTAATAATTGACCTAAGAGACGGGGTGGGAGGGGCGGACTGCAGCAAACCTGACGGCAAGCCAGGTATAAAAAGTAGGACCATTGCAGCCAGCCCTGAGGAGACAGGATGAGCTGGGGTTGGATGGAAGGGGAGGAGGTCCTCCCCCCGTTGGTGGACTTGGAGGGGGCGGGGAGGAGATGAGGGAGGGAAGGGGAGGGTGGGAGGGAATGAGGGAGGGGGCTATGCTTGGGATGCAAAGTACCTAACCTGTGATTGATACAAAAATAAATAAATTAATTAAAAAAAAAAGTAGGACCAAGGATTCCTAGCCAGCCCAGGTCAGTGGAAGAGCATGCAGGTTTGGTTGGTGGACTTGTACACAAGGCTGGACACTACATTCTCTGGAGACCTTATGCAGTTTGTTCATTTTCTTAGAACCTTGGTTTCCCTGTCTATAAAACCAGGGTAGTGCTCCCCAGCTTTCAGGATCCATGGGGATGAAATGAGATGCTAAAGGAACTCTCTCCCTGCAGAACTTGGCACATGTTGGTGAACAGTGCGTGAATACGTCTCCCTCTCTTGCCTTTTTCTGTTGGCACGCATGCAGACTGTCTGTCTTAGGTAGAAGAATGGAGGAGGAAGGGAG
>CM053753.1:34525735-34542185 GCA_028658305.1 Pachyuromys duprasi | reverse complement strand
CAAGCATGAGGATGTGACTTTGATCTCCAACACCTATGTAAAAAGCCAAGTATGGTGGTGTGTGCTTCTAATCCCAGTTCCTGAGAAGGCAGAGACAGGAAGCTCTGTCTGTGGCTTGCTAGACATCTGACCTACCTTGATCAGTGAGCCCCAGATTCTAGTAAGAGGCCATATCCCCAAAACAAGATGGGCAGCTTGTGACGAACACCTGAGGTTGACCTCAGGCCTCCATGCACACATGTGCATACAGATGCATGTGTATGTAGCTGTGCATGCATACACACACACAAACATAAGTTTGATCCAGTCAGATGAGCCCTGATGAGAGGCAAGAATCAGCAGCTGACCTTTCCTTCTGACCCAGCAAAAGCAGAGGGCTCTCCTGAGTACTGCATACAGAATCCATGACAATTCTGTGTGTGTGCTGTGTAAAGAACCCAAGTGCCAGGAGTCATATGTGGTCGTTTGGAGCTGGAGCTGACCTTGTCCAACAACCAACAGAAAAACAAGAACTACAGTTGTACTATTGAAAGATAAAGTTCCTCCTTCTGGATTTGGAGGTGTACAAAGATCTCCAGATGAGTTCCACCTTCACCTCAGCTCTGTGAGATCCGCCTACAACATGCCTAGATTTCTGACCTACAAAAACCAGGAATGAGAAATGTATGTTACTTTAAGTCCACAGCAATTAGCGCATGGTGCCAAGTTTTAAAATAAAAATGCAGGCTTGCTTAGGTTTTATTGTTTTTCCCCACTGTGACCTTTTGTCTATTCCAGAATCCAGAATTCAGTCCTTTGTCCTCTTGTCCCTAAATAAGTCAGATGAAGTAAGTCAACCAAGGAGATTTTCAGAATATCTTTTATTTGTTCTTTAAGGATTTCATGCATGTGCCCAGTGAATCTTGATCATATCCTCCCCCAATTCTCCCTTCTGACCCCCTACAAATATGTCAACCCACCTTCAGGTCTTCCTCCTTTAATCCGCTGAGTCCAGTGGTGCCTCCTGCTGGAACGTTGGCTCACCCTTGCTGGTAACTCTGGCCTTGGTGAGTTCATGAATGTGAGGACCATGTCGTATCCAGAGATGGTGTTTCGCAGTGCTCTTGCCCATCCTCCAGCTCTTGCTTTCTTTCTGCCCCATCTTGTTTCTGCCCCATGATGTTCCTTGACTTGGAAGGAAGACTGGTACAGATATCCCATTTGGGACTGAGCACTCAACTTTCACTTATTCTTAGCACTCTGGCCAGTTATAAGGCTTTGGATTGACTGCTGCCCACTGTTGAAGACGGCGTCTCTGGCCAAGGTTGGGGGTAGTACTAATCTATGAACAGAAACATTAGATATTTAGAAGGTTGACACTATGCTCATTTAGCAAAACAACAGTAGAAAGTCTTTCCCCTACTGAAGCCTATGACTTCCCAAGCAATGGGAATGGGGCATGAATTCTCTTCTATTGAATATGCATCAAATCTAATCAAAAAGCAATTGGTTAGCCTGTAACAGTCATGCCACTGTTGTACAGGTGTGCTTGGCAGGTCAGCATTACAGAATAGAGAATTTATCTCTGGGTAATACCATTGATATCAGACTCCCCCAACCCCCAGAGGCCTGCATCGCACCTTCCGGCCCTACAAAAGCTAGCCAGCAAGGAGGAGGTTTTCAGGTCAGCTCCAGCTTCATTTCTTTATGTCCTACAAGGAGAATACTGTATCTTTTACAATAGAGTCTTACCATCTTGTTCTGGTAGGCAACCAAGAACAATGGCAATCACCTGTGTTGTTCTGGTAGGGAATAGTCCATGTCAGGCACTGAGATTTTTATTTAACAACCCGTGTCTTTTGGAGGAAGTGTTGTTCACCTATATAGGATTCCTGTGTTTAAATTCATTTTTTAACTATGTTTTTATGTTACAGAAAAGTGGATTTCTGCAGTTGATGGTTTTGTTTTTTGTTTTTTCCTACATCCTTTGTTCTGGCTAACCTATACCCTACCCTTTTCTTTCCCTTGTGTCCTCACTTTCATCCATGTTTATGGAATAGAATAAGGTAGAAAAAAAACAGTTATTAGATACTGATTTATTAGTGTTTCCTTGAAGCCTTACTTGTACTGCCTATTTGACAAGCATGACCTCACTTGGTATCTGGGACAAAATAACCTAGAGGAGTAGCTGAAACCACGGTTGCTGCCCTTAGCAACCTGCTGGCTGCAACTTGGTTTCTGTAAACCCTTGCTTGCTTGCCTGCCCCTACCTTGTAGTTTTAGTGTATAAAATAAAAATACAAATGAGACCCAGGATCAATGCACTTCAGGATCTATCCTAGCTTTGGTCTACTAATAACTTCTCTTCTCTTCTACTCTCACTGGTGTCAGAATGCTTATTCCAGAAAGATCTGTACAACACTTAAACCCTTAAAGCTCAGGATCCCCCTTCCCGGATACTTTTCTATCACTTGTGCTCTGCTATCTTCTGCCCTTTAAGGCCTCTTCCCCTCCCCCTTCTTAACCTGAGACTCAGTCAGCTTGTCAACGCAGTGTCTACAAGCAGTCTCATCTCACTGGTTTGCTAGTGGTGGCTTAGGGGGGGACCAGTGTAATCTCAGCATTTGTGTTTTTCTGTGGTTCCATTGCCAGTATGGGTGCCATGGTCCCTCCAGGACTTGATGTCTCTGTCTGTGGCTTCAATCTCTGTCAGAGTGCCCTCTCCAGGTAATTTTCCGGTCAAGGAAAGCCACGGCAGAATCCTGGAGTCTAAGACATAGGTACAGATCATCTTGTCCCTTTTCCTCTTAACCACACAGAATCCAGCTGTCTAGAAAAGATGAGATTAATGAGAAAATGCTTCCTAGAAGCTCCAGTGTGTCAGCTTTGAGCTGTTGTTTCAGAGCCTGGGCAGCAGATGTTTTGAATGTTCAAACTGCCAAGTAACTAGGATGGCAGCCTTATTCTCCATGTCTCAACTTTACAAGTGACGAGGTGGCAGCGCTGGGCACACCAGCAGGTTTCCTTGAGCAGAATCTAGGCCTTCTTGCTCCTAGTATGTCATTCTGTCAGTTAAATTAGTCTTCTCACATGTTTTGCCATATGCTCCTGCTAAAGATGGAGGGAACTATTTGGGTGCTGCTTGGATGGAATTTATCCTAAGAGCAGAAACATCCGTATTGGAATCTGCTGATACTGTGTACACTGCAAGACTCTGGAAGGTAATCTTTGTTTTTATGAGAAACTTCTGATGTATACAGAGCTATCATGCCACACAGAACCAGGGGCAGTAGAATGGGAACTGGTTCCGCTGGGAGCCATGGGCTCCTAACTCATGAGATCCAGCCACCTGTGGCTGGGCATGGTGGCCCGTCAGCCTCGCCTACTCAGAAATGGCTCGGCAGCATCAGCTCTAGCATGTCTTCTTTGAACACGTTGGAGAGGAACAGGAGTGAGCCCTAGTGGGGGAAGGGAGCACAACTGGAATTCCTTCAGTTTCTTTGGTTATGGTTTGCAGACTCAGTGTGGAGTTTGCTAGCATAGGGTGATAGCATGAACCAAAGTCAAACAGTGTTCATGGAGAGGAAGGACTATATTAGGGAATTATTATATTAAGAAGACAGAGTTGATTGGAGTTGGCTGCAGTGAGGGAAGAGGTAAGCTTGGTGTCAGGTTGGGCCACAGAAACAAACCAGGTAGGCAGAAAGGGGGTAAACAGGTATCTAGATGTGCACGTATTAAAAGGATTTATTACAAGGAACTGGCTTATGCTATTGAGGGCTGGCTTTACAAACTCAAAACTCACGGCTGGAAAGGTGGTGGTTTTACTAAATGGCATCGCATTGTCTGTGCTTATAGCTTGTTGTGTATGTGTGCCGATGTACACGGATGTATGTACAGTTGTTCCTCTAAACAACTTCCCCTCTCCTTTTGACAGTAGCATCCCTAAATCAGGGTAAAACTCCTCTTTACCTACCCACTCCCAAAGATCAATTTTTAAAGTTTTTCAGTTTGAGGAAATAAAGTTCCCCAACAATAAAGTGTTTTTGCAGACGTGTGGGCATTTCTTCTGGCAGAACTACCCATAGAGTAGACGGATCCAGGCTCTTTGTCCTGACTGTCCCTCTTAGTGGCCCGCTCTGGGAGACACTACCTCCCAGAGATTCTAGCTTAACTAATCACAGAAAGCATTGCCAGCAATATCATTTTTAAATGGCAGATCATGTATAGCCCCTGTTTAGTCCCTGGGGAGAAAAAGAGGGACAGAAGAGGCTCCTGAGAAAGATATAGAAGGAAAAAAAGCAACCCCCCTAAATGGTCAGTCCTTAGAACTACAGAGACAGGCTTTAGTACAGGTAGACCGTACCAGAGTTCAAGACTAACCTCCAGCAGGACGCAAGCCACTTTGTCACTCAGTCAAGAGGATGAGGAAAAGCAACTGTTAAATATCTGTTTTACATGTCTGGGGCCTCTGCCTACATGTATTGTCTGTATGTGGTATACATGCCTGATGCCCTTGCACACCAGAAGTGGGCATCAAATGCCCTGGGGCTAGAGTTATAAGTGGTGGTGGGCAGCTATGTACTGCTGAGAACTGAACCCAGGTCCACTGGAAGAGCACCCTGTGCTCTTAATCACTGAACCATTTCTTCAGCCTGGAAAGTTTTGTTCAGTTGGTTGGTTTGGTTTGGTTGTTTTCTTTTTAAAAAAAATAAATAAATAAACAGACAAAACAAACCCTTTATAGGTAGCTTCAAAGAGTCGTGGGGTTTTTTTAATTTTTATTTTTAATATAACCATTAATTTAAACCAGATCTTGAAACTACAACTTCTGGCCTGCAGCCTCCTGGGACACTTCAAACCTGTAATGTTCCTCAAAACACAGTCTAAAGACCAAAGCATCATGTGCTAAAGTTGCTTCCGTCTTTGGCTTTTGAGCCAAAATTAGCAAAAGTGGTATCAAATAGAAACCCTCTGCTTCAGAACGCCCCAGCAGCCCATGTCTGATTATTTCCTACTGAGGTTTCCCCCTCAGAGTCCCCACCAGAGTAACTTCCATTTTGACTAAAGGTCACACTTTGAAGCAGTCTAAGAAGGGAAGAATTAACAACAGAGCCAACTAGTCAGGGCCTAGAGAGGTTTGCTGAGACTGAAGCACCAACCAGGGACCCTGAATAAACTGGTCCTAGGCCCCCTACAGAGATTTAGCAGATAAGCACCTTAAGCTTCATGTGGGTCCTTGAATAAGGGAAGGGGGGACTGCATTGGACATGGACTCACTTGCCAGCTTTTTGATCACTTTCCCTGCTGGGACTGCCTCCTCGTCAGGCCACAGGGGAAGAGGATGCACTTTTAGTCCTGATGCAACTTGATGAGCTGGGGTGGATGGAAAAGGAAACTCCCCTTCTCTGAGGAAAAGGGAAGGGGGGAGGGAGGAGGGGATTTACAGGGGAGGAGGGAGACGGATGTAAGGTGAATAACATTAATAAATGAGAAAAAATAAATAAGAAGGGAAAAAATTTCCCCTTGAGCATAGATAAGTATCTCAATAAATAAAGTAAGAAGTCAGATGTGGTGGCAGATGCCTAGAGCTGCCGTGCTAAGATGGGGAGCTAAGGCAGAGGATTGCAATGAGTTTAAAGCCAGCCTGAGCTATATGACAAGACCTTGTCTTGCAATAAGGGGCATGGGCTATCAGACTATAAGGAGGACAGAAAAGAGTATGGAGAGAGAGAAGGAAAATTGTGCACTAAACATTAAAATTGGTTGCGTTGAGCCCCTTTTTTCTTGCCATTCTAAATTTCTGAGAATGGCAGGTGATGGCCATCTGCTATGTTCATGCCTGGGAATTCAGCATCTAGTAGAGAAAGTTTCTGTTAACCGTGCTTATGTGTGCCCCATTCTGCAGGGGTGAGCCACTCCTTTGCCCAATGTTGCCACGCTAGGCTCGGGAGCAGCCTGCCTTCATGTTTTGGGCACTCTGGGGTCTGAAGGGCCCTGGACCAGCTGCCTGGCCTTCTGAGTTTTCTTCCTCTCATTTATGAGAATCTTTATATATGTTTCATGGCAACTCAGGGGAATCAAAGGAGACAATCCACATGAAAGGTTGAAAAAAGTCCCAGCACGTGCACAACTCTGTTGACACTAATTACAAGTATTGATAATACCTCGTAACAAAATGCCATCTGTCCTCTGATGCTTGTATTCATGAAGGGTACTGAGAAGATGGAGTGTTCGAGCTCATACAGTAAGGGCTGTTTGTCTATTCCCTAGAGGCTGAAAATGCAGTAGAACTAAATGATGACCTCTTCCTGGAAGGTTGGTACCACTGAGATGGATTGATAAGGAGAAGAGAGACAGAGAGACAAGAAGGATGCACTGGCATGGAGCAGCCCTATGTGGGAGGGGAACTAGGCATGAATAAATGCAGAGGGTGTGAGTGCTCATGGAATGGTGGGTAGGGGCCTATCAGTGGAGGAGGAGGGAGGCGGTGAGTTGGAATGGGCACTGAGACCTTAGCCAAGAGTGTTCACTGCCATACCTGTAGGAGTGGGGGCGCCATTCCCTGCAGAACTGTCCTGATACCTGGCTGAGTCAGGATGCAGCAGTGTCTTCTAGTCTTGCGGATGGGACTGGCACATGTGCAGACAGTCACGAATACTGCCCAGAATAGCAGGCTGTGACACAGCCAAGACTTTTAAAGATCAGGCCAAGAACACACCTCCAGGATGGCTATCTGCAGTTGAGCCTAGACTATATATCTTGATGTAGGAAAAGCGCACAAAGCTTTGGTTAGGGAACTATAGATAGTATCTGCTTGGGAGGTATATGATAGCAAGAAATAAAACCAGCAAAGGTTCATTTGTTCAAGATGGGCAGAGGAATGGATTCTTGTCTGGTACTAAAAGAAAACTTTGGCAGGCAGGGGAGTGTGGGAAGCTGTAGGTGGCAATTACATCATTGGAATTGGCAGCTTCGGCAGCTGGGCGCCACTTGGGAACTAGTCCATGAGTGGCATGTTGGGTATCTAAGCAGTCCTCGCCATGTGATTTCTGCCAGGTCGCAAAGCAGTCTCCATTTGAAACCTCAAATAATGGTGAGCTCAGAACAGCGCGGACCCATGCTCCCTAGACAGCTAGCTGGTCTTTGCTCTCGGAGCTGCTTTTAAGTCTTGGAGTCATGGCAGCCGATTTCGGGCACATCTCCTGTGCATTTCCTTAATTGAATGTCTCTGTGAAGTGTGGTTTTAAGAACTTTTTATTTGGGGGGGGAGGGTTATCACCTTAATCACTTGCCACTTTACGTTATTCTTTTCTCTTCCTCTTGTGTCAAAAAGCCCTGTGTGTGTCGTTTAACTAATGACTTGATTTGCCATGAACGTGGCTGCTTTCTGGATCCTCCACTTCTTTCCACGTGCACCCCTCCACAGGTGCTTTTGGTACCAGCAAAAGTTGAGGTTGTGTGCCTGCCGGAGCCTGTGCACATGATGTTGCCAGTCAGGTTGATGGTTGAGCATTTCGAAGTGTCTGAGCTCCTTCCTGTATTTGCACACTTCATTTCTACAACCCAAGTTCAGACCTTTGTATTTCATCCCTATTTCTTTTTCCTTAGCTTCTAAAAATGATCAGATTCCAATTCAAAGGGACAGGAATTGACTGTCACCCCCAATGACAGTCCAGTTTCCTCCCAATGTGGATATGATAAGCTTTCTTTCCTTATTGCTCAGTGTTCAAATCATGGCCCCCAGGCAAGGGCAGAGTAACAGGTCTTAGACTAGCCAGTCTTGGCATACACCGTCGTACGGCCCAGTGAGTAAGCCTGTCAGAAGTTTCTTGGAGACACAGCATAGCCGCCTTCTCCCTAATTTCTTGTTCAGCGCTCATCAGTGCAATGGTGACTGCTGACTACCCACCAATCGGTCTAGAATCACCTGGGAGACAGGCCCCTCAGCACATCTGAAAGGAAGTGTCTGGGTTGGGTTAATTGAAGTGACGGACCTGGATCTGAGTGGTATCATTGCCACAGGCTGGGGTCAGCACTCTGCTCTGCTCTGGCGAATGCAGTGTACCCAGCCGCCTCAACTTCTCTGCCTTAGTGAAGTGGCAGCCAAAGTAGGTCCTTTCTCACTTAGGTTACCCCCTGTCTCATGCTTACTCACAGCAAGAAGAAAAGTAGCTATCAGTGGATAGCTCCCAAGCTGTTGGAATGAAGGATTACATTCCATGCCAGATACATTACATTACATGACTCATTCTGAACCAGCTAGCTGCTGTTTTACAGGGTTGTTTTTTTTTTTAAGATTAATTTTAGATTTTCATTTTACCTCATCAGTATTCATCTGCTCTTTTCCTATCTAAGCAAACTTTTCTTTAGAATATCAACATATTCCCTGTAATAATTATAAATTCCCTGTAATCCTAACATCAGAAACACTCCATCTTTGATCGTGTTATAGTGAAATAAATACATGTAAAATTCTAAAATAAAGTTTTAAAAATCATATCTTCCTTAAACATTTACAATAAAAGTGAAGTTTCTTTTTAATGGATGTGTCTTAATGTACTATTTAGGTTTACTATTCTTGTGATCAAACACTATGGCCAAAAGCAACTTGGGGAGAAAAGGGTTTATTTGGCTTATATTTCTACATCACAGTTCTTCACTGAAGGAAGTCAGGACAGGAACTCAAGCAGGGCAGGAACCAGAAGGCAGGAGCTGACACAGAGGCTGTGGGGAGAATACGGCTTACTGGCTTGTTCCCCATGGCTTGCTCTGCTCACCTCCTTAAAGAGCTCAGGACCACCAGCCCAGGGATGACCCCACCCATAATGGGCTGGCCCCTCCCCCCCAAGCAATCATCAATTTAAAACAATGCCCTAGAGGCAGATTTTATGGATGCATTTTCTCAGTTGGGCTTCCCTCCCTTCTGTTGACTCTATCTTGTATGAAGTTGATGTGAACCTAGCCAGTAAGTACACTTGAAAAAAGAAGCCCATCCCTAACACCTCATGTTCATTGTCTGTTTGATGTCTTCTGTGTCAATTTTCAAACTTGTTCTTGCTGTGTAACCTAGGAGCTTATGGTCCTCCTCCTGTGTCCCGCTTCCCCACCTCCCAGTGCAGGGATTGTAGGCCCTAGCGTCAGTCACCATGCCTGCTGGTCTCTGGCTCTCTAAGGAAATGTACTTGTCCATGCCACCCTCCTACAGTCACCATGTCTGCCTTTCCTTCCTCTGCCTAAGGTTCTGTGTCTCTCTAGCATTCAGCACAGCCTTTTACGATCGGAGCAGTCTTACTAGTTTCCATAGCAACATCCGTTTTTGGGTTTTTTTTTTCTTCTCACTAGAATTTGGGGGAATTGCCCAATCAGAGCACCTAACATTAGCCAGCACTTCTGTTTTAGAATTCTGTGCCCTATAGCCCTTTTGCCCACGATCTTCCAACTTAAGCTTTAGCACTCGTTGACTATATGACCTAAGGTATTTTCTTAACCAGCCAGATGCAGTAAGCCTTTTCCCGGTTTGGCATCCATGTATGTATATAAGAGATTGCCCATCAGCTGAGGTACAGAGCAGCCACCTCTGCCTGAAGCTTCTGCTTGTGAGGACTCGGATCTGACCATAGGACTCTTCCTGTGTGCAGAGGACAGGCAGCAGGATATGACACCAGGACAGGGACATCGATGGTACAGTGTGACATCTGTAACTCCATTCTGGCATGCGCTTCCCTTTCCTCCACACACACCTTGTAGAACCCCAAGGCTGAGTATTCAGAAGTTGCAGAATCCATATAGAGGCTGCCAGTGGCAAGGCATGCTTACGTTCCTCCATTAATGTGGAGCACAAGGGCTGTGTGCACGCTGATCTTAAGATGATGTTGTCTATTTGGAGCATGCATCCATGGGGGAGAATGCTTCTCACTTTGGATCGTGAATTTTTCTAAACTGGAAACAACCTCTGACCTAGGAAACGGTTCTTGGCATCTTCCACCAGCTGTGGCCCGGTTTCTAGACATCAAGCCTTGGAAACCGCTCAGAGAAGTTGGGACACCAGTCTTCCAGAGTGCGTACTACCTGTGTTTGACTGAGGATTTTAGCAACAGCTCACCATAAGAAAGGTAGCCAACAGCCTCAGTGAATTAGAAAACCTTCCTGCTTTGTCACATTAGCTTCGTGCCCTGCTTTTTGAATTTGATGACAGGATGTCAAAGACTTAGCCTCTCCGGTCATTGTACAGTGTCTGGATCCTTTAGATTTGTTAAGTCAGCTTTGTTCTCCTTTCATGGTCAGTCCTGTCCATTACTGTTTTCACCATTCTGTAGTGACCAGCATCTTGCTTGATGGTCTGGTTTCCATACTGTCATTCATTCGTCTTACTGTGTGCGTGCGCGTTCTCTCTCTCTCATTCACCACTACCATTCTTGCATCCCTCTAGTTCATTTTCTGGACTGACCAGCAGCCAGAATGATCATTTAAGAATATAGGTCAGTTCACAGTGTCTCCTGGCTTGGAACCTCCCAGTAGTTACCTAACATGTCCAGGTACAGAAACAAAACTTTATATCATGTAGAGTGAGTCCATGACACATGTCTGGTTTGTCTCTTTGGCGGTATCTCCTTACACAGTGTCTTTCCTTGGGCACCATCTGCCTCAGGCCCTGTGCCCCCTCCCCTCTGCAAGGACCACTCTTGTTCTTCTGTTCTCGCCTGGTTGACTCATGCGCACACTTGCGTGTAACTTCCTCAGCATGTTCCCTCTATCATTCTCATCTAAATCCATACTATATGCTCTGTTGGCTTTGACCCACGGTTTCTATTTGTAATTATCTCCTTGGGTCTTTGTTTTATCAAACTGTGACATTTACAGTGCTGGAGACCATTTTTTGCTATTCATTTGGTTTTTTTTAGGCTATCCCATTTAATTTTTATGTAGGCTGGAAAATATCATGTAATTAGACATTTGTTGAGTGTTGAGATAGGTGATTCAGATGAGTGCTGCATCATCAAGCCAAATGCAGTGAAGATGAAAAAACACAGACACCACATCGAGGAGGTGCGTGCTCTGGGCTTTGTCACACCGTTTAGCAGCGGTATAATCTGGGACAGAGCTTTTGACCTGTGCGCCCTCCTGCTACCTTTTATTTAGCTGAGAATAATTTCTAGACCTACTGAGTGAAGGTCTAGACCTGCTGAGTGGAAGTGGTATAATAAACAGCAGTGAATTATTTTGGGGGTGAATATTCTTGTGTGCCTTCTTGTCCTTTAATGTCATTGCCTTGGGATTATCCATCCATGGCTGGCAGAGGATGAAAGATACGGAAGGACCTGGAACTCAGCCGCCACGGTACCAATGCCTGGCACTAGAGCAGGGGCATGATGGAATTGCATGGCGTCAGCAGCCTTTGACATGCTCTGGGATGTGACACAGGCACTGATGTTCTCTCTCATCAGTTTCTGTTCCATTTCCACATGAAGCCCATGTTCTGTTCTGGGAAAACTCAACTCACAGTGACCTGTATTGAAATACATCCCTGACTTCATTGCAGAACAGGCTTATGGCCTTTAGAAGCATTTCACACATAGTTTATTTCCTTATTATGAACTATAAATAAAAACAGTGAAATTATCTCTTGTTGATCTTAAAGGGTTAATGTGGAGGAGGACTTACTAAAGTAGCACGAAAAAGACTTGGAGATATATATATATATATACACACACTATTATATGTAGAAAATAGTGTTTGAATTAAAAGTTGGAATAATCTGTCTAGTAACCAAAAAGACTTCCTTGCACACACATAAACTTTGGTAATATATTTTTGCCAAATAATTCATTGCTTAGGGATGCAGTAATTTACAAATGGCTTGTAAACCATTTGTTAATTTCCATATGTCCTTTGGTCTAAATTGTCTAAGTTGTTAGAAATCCTTGGATTTCTAAGGTCTAAAATATATATACCATATTCCATATGGTCTAAAATAAGTAGACCATATTCCATACAGTCTAGAATTTTGGTTAGTATTTGCTAGAAATGAAGTAACTCACTGTGTTTTCATACTGATTGCTAAAATGTATGCAAATATAATTATTCTTTTCATCGCAGAGAAATCATGCCTGTAAGATATAAAATACCTTGTAATGAGACTGAACTAGAAGACTTGCCTCCAGCTGACACCATCTGAGTAGTCTGTCTGTTGATGATATTAATTGGTCCAAACACTGAACCAAATTTTTAATTACATAAGTGACTTATTCAAATAGGTATCATTGCATTTTATCTTTTCTTCATGTCACAAATAAATATTAGAAAAATTAGAATCAATAACATTACTTGTCTTTTCTCCCAGTGACTTGAAGTTAAGAGTAGCCTCTGGAGTCGTGGGCAGGTCCTGCATTCTCCAGGGCTCTGTTGTTGATGATGGTGGGCCCTGACGTTGCTTTCAGCACGTGCAGCACTTCCGTCCCTTGTTACAGATTAAGATGGCTTACATCATTGCAGTTGTGTTCTTCCAATCAACATGTTTCTACCTCATCTCAGCAATTCTAGTGAGATTGCAAGAGCCACGTGTTTTAAATTCAGAGAGAAACATTTGGCAAGAAACTAAACTTCTGCATTGATTTCCAGGCTTCCAGAGTTTAAAATTTTTGGCAAGAACTTATAAAAGGGTTTTGTAAATCCTGGCAATTAATATTAAAGTCTGTGATCCATATAATGGAGGTTCTAGATGCTACAGGTTTACTGTACGTGATCCATATGGGCTTTGTAAATTGGTACGTGGGTGTCAGAAAGCACACAGTCCTGTGGTTTTCGGTGTGTTCACTGGGTTGTGCAGCCATTGCTAGTAAGTACAGAACCTTCCCATCAGCCTGGAAAGGAAAGCCAGTGTCTCTTAGCAGCGGCTCCTGAAATTCCTCTCCCCCAGCCCCTAACCTCTCATCTACATGCTGGCTCTGAATTTGCCCTTTGTTCATCAATTGGATCACTTCTCCTTTTTCATTGCTATAAGCAACACCGCTGTGAACATTCCCATACAAGTTTGTGTGTGAATATAATGCTTCTAGTCTTTGTGGGAAGGTGTCAGGTGTGGAACTGGTAGATCTATAGCTGAAGGTTGGCAGTATGAGAGGACTTGTAAAAACTGAGCAGAAATTAGCTGAGAGTGGGGAAACAGGACTGCTGTACGCATGTGACCCAGTAAGTTTGAAAGCCTCGAAGTGGCGAAATAAATAAATAAAAGCAACCGTGGAGTGCTTGAAGAAAAATATCACAGGCTAGAGTCTGAGGATGATCTCCGTGGCTGGGGAGGGAGGCAGGAGATGGTGGGCAGCTAATCAGGGGTTCTATGCCAAGTTAACAGCTTTAGATTTTATCCCACATGCACTGGGAAGGAAGCCATGGAACAGAAGAGGAGCAAGGCACGGCCTTCTGCCCCATCCCTGCGGCAAGTAGGATATCTGTGGGCCTTTTTTGTGGTGTCGATTGAGAGGGCAATAGGGCAGGCAGACAGAGGCAGCTGAGGATGCAGCACAGGGACCACACACAGACTCTGTTTCCCCACCTGCCGTGGCACCTGCTTCTCTGTGACCTTGGGCAGCGTGACTGAGCCTCTTTGGGCCTCTGTTTGCACATCTGTTAAGTGCGGTCATTAATGTTAGATGCCATTCAAGTTCAGAAAACTGAGTCAATGTTACTACATTTTGTTTCTTTTCCCCACTGTGACAAATACCTGAGGGGAAACTATTTAAAGGGCCAGAGTTTATTTTGGCTCCTAGTTTTAGAAGATTTGGTCCATGGTCGCTTAGTTCCATTGTTTTGAGCCTGAAGCAAGGCAGAGCATCGTGATTGGCAGCATGTGGTAGAGCAAAGCAACATACCCTTGCGATGGACAATGAGTAGAGAGAAGAGGACTGACAGGAGACACATCCTTCATGGGTACACCCCCCGGGGCCTGTGCCCTTCAACCCCACTTCTCTAGTAACCCTTCAGCTGTCCAGCCATCAGTAGGTTAGTCCATAGCATCCTCATGACGTAGTCCAAGATGAAGGTGGCATCCTTGTGGTCCAGCAGCAGCTTGGGACTAGGCTTTCACCATCGGAGCCTTTTGCTAAGCGCTTCATAACCAAACCACAATTTATTTAAAGCATTGAAAGCAGACCTGGGCACTGATTAAATATGAAGTACCAAATTGACAGAGAAGTAAAAGATTTTAAAGCAATGGTTGTAATAACCTGAAACAATGTAATAAACAAATTTAAAAGGCAGTGAAATAAGAAACACTGTAAGAACTATACTAGGATAAATTCTAAGACTGTGGTTTTCAGTCCATGGAGCCTCCCATATTTGTGCACTGCTGAGCAGCTGACAGTCGACAATAAACACATAGTCTGTAAGGTGGTGCTGGGCCGACTCCAGCCTTGTGCTTCGAATTCAGCCATGGGTTGATTCTGTCTTTAATTTAGAGGTGGTACAGAGGTAGGACAGGAGGTGCAGAGGTGGGACCTGTTGTTCCAAGGCCCAGTTCCTCTGTCAGAGCTGTGGGTGTACATCCAGAGTCAGGAAGTGCCTCAGATGCCCACACCTCCCCATCCTGCAAATGCAGCTGCTACCTGTTCCTGAGTGGGAGTCTGTCATGCAGCCTTCATCTGTAGGCTCTGTGAAGGATACCTGGACCACGTGGGAGATACCCAGAGTCTTGTATGTCTGATTCTTGAGATATCGGATTGGCTCGAGCTGCTTGTGGTGGCACTGAGGTTTCCGTCAGACCAGGGCGGGAGAGCTTCATCATACATTTCACAGCCTTTTAGGAAGCAACATTGCACAGAGTCCCACAGTGCTATAATACATTGTGAGGCACAGTAAGAAAGTGACACTGTGATGGCAAAGTAAAAACAGGTCCAACCCTTAGGGCTACCCTGAAATGTGACATGGGTATCTACAGCAGCTTAGGGGTACCCCACTGTGCTGGCTGGTTTTGTGTCAACTTGACACAAGCTAGAGTCATCTGATAGGAGGGAGCCTCAGCTGAGAAAAATGACTCCTTAAGACCAGGGTGTAGGCAAGCCTCTGAGGCATTTTCTTAATTAGTGATGTGGGAGGGCCCAGACCATTGTGGATGGTGCCATCCCTGGGCTGGTGGTTCAGGGTTCTATAAGATGGCAGGCCCAGGAAGCCAGAGGGAGCAAGCCGGTAAGCAGCATCCCCCATAACCTCTGTATCCGCTCCTGCCTCCAGGATCCTGCCCTCTTTGAGTTCCTGCCTTTGCTGTTTTTGATGATGAACTGTTAAATGAAACTGTGAGGGAAATAAGCCGTCTGCCCCTCCCCACGTTGCTTTTGGTCATGGTGTTTCATCACAGCAGACGTAACCCTAACTAAGACATCCATCAAGGTGTCTTAGTTGGTCTAACATTGCTCTTTGGGTATCAGAAGCAAACTTCTGGAAGAATACTTTTGCTTTCCTCACTTGCTGTATGTACTTAGGAACACGTTTCAGTAAGAGGAAGTTGTTTATAGTAATCGTAATAGCTATGACGGTGTCCTAGTGTTTGTTTCCCAGCAGATATATTTAGCCCTGATATGGGCTTATGGGAAGAGTCAGGGAGGTTACCTTAGATCGTTGGTTCTAACCTTCCTGATGCAGTGACCCTCTAATACAGTTCCTCGTGCTGTGGTGACCCCCAACCACAAAGTTATCTTAGTTGCTACTTCATAACTCTAATTTTGCTGCTGTTATGAATCATAATGTAAATGTCTGATATGTGACCCCTGTGAAAAGGTCATTCGACCCCAAAAGGGGTCACAACCCACAAGTTGAGTACTGCCGTGTTAGAGGATGATGGTAGATAAATGAGGGCAAAACTGTCAGAAGGGAGAGTATTTTAAAAACTGAAAGGACATTGACTGGGTGTAGGATTACTTTCACTCCTCCTGATATGGAGTAGTCAAGGATGATCTGTAGTGAGCACCCAGGAGGAGAGGCATCAAAGCTCTGAGATAGTGTTTAATTAGCAGCCATGGGTTAAGAGTCTGAGCCACCAAGTACACAACAAGGACATTTGCCCAACTATGTTCGTGGCTGCTTTATTTGTAATAGCCAGAACCTGGAAACAACCCAGATGTCCCTCAGTTGAGGCAGAAATTGTGGTATTTTTACACAATGGAATACTACTCAGCAATTAAAAAGGAGGAAATCATGAAATTTGCAGGCAAATGGTGGGACCTCGAAACGATCATCCTAAGTGAGGTATCCCAAAAGCAGAAAGAAACATATGTTATATCCTCACTTATATAGACCTATAGGATAGGAAGGTCAAGCTGAAATCTACACACCTAGGGAGGATATACAGGAAGGAGACCCAGGTTAGTATGATCAATGCTTGATTGGATGAACAAATGGGATGGACATTGAGTAGAGGAGAAAACAAGCAACAGGACAGGAGCATGCCAAGGAGGACCTGTGGGGGGGTCAATGTAGC
>CM053753.1:34486055-34525235 GCA_028658305.1 Pachyuromys duprasi | reverse complement strand
TGGGACGTTTGGGAACAGAGCTAATCACAAAACTATGTGGCAAAAAAAAAAAATACTTTGCTTCCCTCATGTCACCTAAATTTTGAGATTCAAAATTGCCCAGAGGCATTAAAGACTAAAGCCACAACAAATGAACCCACCCCCTTCTGATATCTGTAAGCATGATCCCTGATTTCATTTCAAAGATGGCCACAGAGGGCGGGGAGGGGGTGGGGTGGGGTGGGCAATGCTATCATGCAGACTATAGGATGCCGACTTTGTCTTACTACATGATAGATGCAGCAGCACTAGTCCAGTGCCTGCTACGCAGCTGGAGGGCAGTGGTGTCATCAACGGAAAATTAACAGAAGCATATAAACAATGCTTATTTCTCAAAAGAGGGCATAACCTCAACAGCGGAAAAAGCTCATTCTCTAACAAACTAGGCAAATCAGAAAACTCAAAGACACTTAAAAAAAAACCTACTGAACACTACGAAAACCGTCTTGAGCAGTAAATGCTTGAAGAAAACAACCCGTGGTTGTCAACCCCAGGGTTAAGTTACCAGAGCAAGCTGCTATTACCAAATCCAGAACTCAGTGCTGTAGCGCAGTTTCACAAATGGTACTGCCCACCCAAACAGAGTAAACAGTCCTGTCAGAATGACTAACTCGGTTTGAGAAAGCACTAGGGGTCCTGGAAGGAAGTGAATGCACCTGTCTACAGAACAGCCCCCACCTTGGAATGAAGCTAGCAAGTGGAAATTCAGGTCTGGGAAACTAAAGCCTTCTGAAAATTTACCACTGAAGCAGATGATGCGTCTTTGGGTACTCCACACTTCTGCGCACCTACAGGTAAATGCTTCAGATAGGGCAGTTCAATGACAGTCCCCCTCCCCCCCCTCCCGCCCCAGCCTGCCTGTTTTCCTCCTTTCTCGGAGTAGAGAGCCTTCAGGTTCCTTAGTTGCAAAGGCTGAACAGGAAGTTATGAAGCAGGAGCTCCTCAAAAAGGTGTTGGTAAGAAGGGGCAGGTGTGCCAGGGAAGACCAGAATAGGGGTGTTGGGGAAAGAGAACATGGGGGGAAAAAGACAGGGGTACTTCAGAGCTTCAAGATAGGAATGGTTTCTTTGTCATTACTGGGGCATGGCCAACTAATGCTATTTGTTGGCAGCTGGCAGCTAGTGGCCTTGATTGAGAGATGGAGTGGCCTACAGCGTCTAAAACAAATTCAAACACCTGTGAGTTGGTATTTATTTTAATAAACTTCTTTCACCTAAAAGTTTATAAATTACAACTCCATGAGACTCAAAGAATACCTAACGTTCATTTAACAAAGGTTCTCAAAGTAATGTTTAAGACTTTTTTTTTAGCCCATGTCCAGGGTTGCTTTTATTAGAACATATGTAATAAAAAATATATTCAGTTACAAATGTGCAAAAATTATGCAATTATTATTATTGAAAAATATCATTAGTAAAACTTAAATAATGCTAAATATACCAAGTTGTGTTTTTCAAAAACACTGGCTCATTCTTTGGCATTTGTTGCAGTTTAAGGCACAAACTCCATGCTTGCCTGCATGTGTGAGTCTGCCACTAATTCATGATAGAAAAATTTGACAGTTTTAAAAATAAAAAAGTTTTTTGACAACTATTCTAAACCATTAAAACCACCAGCTGACCTTGGGTGCCTGCACACAGAGACTACCTTTGTGGCATTTAAACTTACGGAACTGGAGGGAAATCGCTGTCCCTCCAAATCTCTGGTCAGATGGTGGCTTCCCTTGGTTGCTCTCTGCGTAGACCTCACAGGCTCAGCCAGCGATTTCAAAGCCAAGTTTCAAAATGGAACTTGATAATGCATGTTTTTAAAACATACTGTTTATTCCTGTAGTGCTTTAGAGAGCTTCATAACCTGGCAAACGCCCCTTAGTCTAGTGCAGTGCTTCTCAAGCTTCGCAATGCTGCAGCCCTTTGATAGCCCTCACACAGTGGTGACCCCAACCATAAAATTGTTTTCATTGCTACTTCAAAACTAATTTTGCTACTGTTATTAATCATAAATATCTGATAGGCAGGGTGTTTGATATGGACCTATGAGTTGAAAATTGCTCATTTGGGGTGGTTACATTTTCCCCACAATAAGAAACTCTTCAAGGAGCTGAAAAGCCCATTAATAAGTTTTAGAATGGAGGAGAGTCTTCAGTCTTGGCATCCAGGACTACAAGGATTGCTTATTGCAGATTCAGGAACACAGAGACTATCTCATCTTGAAATAGACCATTTTCCACCATCCAAAAGGCTGGGTTGTCAACATTACAGCTCAAAGTCCTTTCTTCAGCATCCCCGTCACCTGGTGATGTCTGTCTTCTCACCTGGAAAGCTTGGAACCAGACACTTTCTTCTCCCGCTGAAATGTGTATGTGTTTCCATGTGTTTATGTGTGAAGGTATACACATCTCTAGTTTTCTTTCTACTTCTTTTTGCTACGAGACATGGTTTCCCTAAGTTGCCCATCCTGGCCTTGAACTCACTCTACCTCAAGTAGACTTCTATAACTAGTTATGTATTCTCTTCCCTTAGCCTCCTGAATAGGTGAGCTCTTCCTGCCTCTGCCTCCCAAGTAGCTGGGATTAAAGCCTGTAACACCAGGCCTAATGTCAAACTTTTGTTAGAGACAGAAATAAGAGAACAGGTTTAATGGCATTCTTCTATTTCCACTATTTAAACAATCCTCCCATCTACTGTATCCCTCTCAGCAACCTTCTAGAAAAACAGGAATTCTATCTCCCAGTTCCTCCTCTAGGAACAGGAAGTGACCTTCACTCATATCCCCACTTCCTTCTGTTTCAGCCATTTTTTTTTTTACCACTAAGGATGCATCTTTGAAAAAAAAATCACAACTTTTCTTTATAATAGTTTTATCATATTTATATATAAATTTTATCGTTGCCAAAATTAAAAAGAAAAATGACAGTTTGAGGTTTGAAAACATAGAACATTACAGTGTCTTATACAAGTAGGCATGAGGAGAAGGAGGTTAGTGATATTACATTGTTAATGACATATCCTGGATCAGATGGATATGCCGTAATTTGAAACTGTAAAGAGGGAGTTTGGCATCATGGGCTCTGCAGTTGGACCCTCTGGGTCCAGATACAATTGTATTAACATGGATAAGTTGCTTAACCATTTCATACCTGTGTTCTCATTTACAAAGTAGAAATAATAAAACCATTATGATACCCAAATGGCCTAGTAGAACTTGAAAATACTAAAGAATGTCCAGCATTAATTATATTAACATTATTAATATGACAACAATGAGATTTCTCAGGAGTCTGAAGAAGGGCCAACAGGTATTCTATGTAGTCTGTGATATACAGTGAGAGCCTGTTTAAAATTGAGGGCAGTGAGGAAAATGCAATTCTACCCACACTGACTTGGAATGATACCCGGGATACAGTGTTTCATGAAAATGCTACAGAATAACACCGACTAGGAGCCTTTTGGGAGAAGAATACAGGAGTGCTCATAGGTACATCCAAACACATCTGGAAAAGCACACATCCCAAACATTGAGCTATTGGGGCCAGGGGGTCGAGATGGGAGGAGGATCTTTGCATGCAATGTGGGGAATAGGCTTAGTGGGAGGAAATAAAAAGGAGAGCCATCCAACTTGTCTTTCCTACTTTTCAATGAAAAATTATTTCTTTTCCTTTTCCTCACTTTTGTGAGGTTTCCCCTTCACTGTGCAGGCGTGGGGAGGGGGGCTGCTCTTCCTACCTCCGCAACCTCACCATTTCCTACTGAACCTGCAAGACCCTCAGGTGGCCATGCCCTCCCTAACCTCCACAACACAGGATCTTAGCAGGCAAAAGAGCCGGACACCTCCAGGTGCTTTTGACCTTGCACAGGATCCAATGGCTTTTAAACTTATTTCTCAGGCAAGGAACTGCTGGCATGAGTTAGCAGCCTCCCCTCCTTGAGGTTTCCTCACACAGGCTTCCTGCTGGGGGCTTCCTGGCTGTTTTGTTCCTCCTGCACCTCCTTCACGCTCGTCTGCCTGTGTCACACACCCGCCCGCCACTCCTCTCCTCACACGCCAGTCAGCAATCCCCATTTGTACACGAGCTCATGGAGTCACGATCACAGGATGACTCGGGAGGAAAAGAACTCAAGATTCCAGGCGTACCGATTTCCTAGCCACCTACTTCCTGCACCCGGCTCCTTCGGGAACCACGCCTGCCAGGGGGATCTGGGCCACCAGAACCGGGTCAGCCAGGGCGCCCAGGCATCGGGGAAGTTCATTGGCTCCTGGGTGAGCCAATGAGAGAGAGAGAGACAGACAGAGAGAGACAGACACACACAGAGAGAAGCCTTGCATAGGTAGGAGATGGCCAAGATTGCAGAAAGGGGGGAAAAAGGGGAAGGTATGCCAAACACCAGGGCTCGGAGTGATTTTGGACACACGGTCACTAACCTAGGCATTTAGGTCTACATTCCCTCTTCCTTCTTAGTCTTCAGGTTGCACCAAGGTACATGGTTAAAAAAATAAGGTGGGAGAAAACATTACTTATCCCGCCGTTCACACGATGATTATCCATAGTCAACGGCCGCAGAGTAGGGGAAGGGCAATGAAACGCCGTTCCACGCCCGGCCGTTAGCCTAACTCAGTCGGTTTTTAAAATAGCAAATCACTCCGGAGCTCGTGTAATCGCAAAAGCTGATTACTAAAATGCTGCATTCGACACCTGGAGTAAATTTTCTATCTCCCCCAAGGGCTGTGGCAGCCACTGGTCGCGTAGCGTCCACTACTTGCTATAAAGCCCAGGGAGCTCTTGAGAAAGACCTTCCCGAACACACAGTCACGCGCACCACGCCGGAACACATCCCGCAAGCACCTACCTCACCAAACTGTCCACGCGGCGGCACAAAGACACCGATACCAGGTGTTCCCACTATGTTGCAACTTCAGCAGAGCTGTTCTGCCCACTTTCCCCCCAAAGCGTTACAGACCCCTCACTATCAGACCCGTCCAACCTCAACGTTCCCACGGTCCTGCGCCGCTGCCGTACCCTCCGCCACCCACTGCTTGGCCCGAAAGCCCATACCCGGGGTTTTGTGGGAAGAGGGGAAAGAGGAACTGGCCAGTGTTAAGAGGTTCCCGCTGGCCAAGGCCTGGAGGCCAGAGCCGGTGGACAGCCCTGAAGTCTAGAAGCCGGGCGCGAGAGGGGCCGGAACGGTGCGGGGAAGGGCCGATGGGAGAGGGGGGCGCCAGCGCACTCACTCTGCGTAGCCGGTGGCCCAGGGCAGCCGCCGGGTCTCCTTGAGGATGAGGATGGGACGGGCGATGTGGTCTGCGCTGCACTCCACCTCGTCCTGAGACAGCCCGAGGAACTCCGGCCGCCCGTACGGGAAGCGCAGGGGCAGGTCCGAGCCTCCGCAGCCGCCGCCGCCACCGTGCTCGGAGCCGGAGCTGCCAGCCATGATGCCGCCCATGAAATTGGCCACGGCAGATTTCACCCTAGTGAGCATATTACTCCGGCGCCGGGCGGCCGCTGGGCGAGCAGGAGGCGGCTGCCGGGCCGAGGCGCAGCGCGGGGCATGCAGGCTGCGGCGGGCGCGGGGCGCACGGGCCGCCGGGCCGCTGGGGCGCGCGGCTCCCGGAGCTCAGTGCTGCAGGGGGCCGAGCCCCGGCCTCCCGTGCTCCCTGACGCCGCCGCCACCTCTCCCGGCGACACTTCCGCAACCGGGCGACATGGAGCGGGCGGGCGACTCGGAAGGCGCAGCGCGAGCCCCGGGGGCGGCCGGCGGCTGCAGCGGGCGCCCTCGCGTGCGCGGAGCCGAGCCCACCCCGCGAGCCCGCGGACCCGGCGCTCCTGCTGCCACGGCTACCGCCGTCGAGTCATGTGATAATCAGGCTGCAAGGGCTCCGGCTGCGGCTCTGGCCCAGGCTCAGCCCCTCCCTCCCCTGTCGGCCGAGCCCGGCTAGCTCCGAGACCGTGACCTCGGGAGGAAGACCGAGCCTGGCCTGGTCGGTACCTGGCGAGGAGGATGGGGGCGCTGTGAGCTGGTGGCTGTACAGGTGTTAGGGGCTGTCACAAGGCGTCAGGCGGCTGGGAGAAGCCAGGGGAGGGGTAGGCGCTTAGGAGGAAAATTGCCTTTGACCTCCGGAAAAGAAACTTGGCGGAGACAGGTACAGTCGTGGTGGTGGTGGTGGGGTCTCCCAGTCCCGTGATGGAAAGGAGCAGATCTACCCTGGTGTTGGAGCTTTAAAAAACACAATGAGTACACAAGAATCCTGTGAAGTTTTCTCCTAGGCAGCTAGAGAATCACTCCTTTTTCCTTGATTTTCTCTACGTTTGTCACTGGCCGTGGCACTTACCTTGTTTTGGATGTAGACTACTTTTATTCCTACTGAAAACAACAGAAGCCAGGGACAGGTATTACTTAAACAAACAAGGACTGTTTAACAAATTTACACAAGCTCTTTCCTCCAATACATCGACAAATGTATCTTCATTATGGCAGGATTTTAACTGCGCAAAAAAAAAAAAAAAGGCACGTGGAAAACTGAAGAAAAACAGAACACAGCCCCTGAATTAAATGCTAAACTTAAAAACAAACAGATGTTTATAATAAAATATATTTTAGTGATTGTAGGTTAATTTAAATGTCTTTAGGATAATAAATGTGCTTCTTCAGGGTAACATTGGTTAAATACTGGTTTTTCTTTTTCTTCTTCTTTTTTTTTTTTTTAACTTTTGCAATAGGGTAGGTATCCGGTTCATGCTGAACTGTTTTATGTCGTGTTCCGATGTTAAGATTCTGTAGAACGTGTGCAGCTCAGCTGTGAGTAGCAACCTTGGAAGTTCAGGAAGAGTACAGGAAGGCAGGCCAACATGCTTAGTGAATGGAGAAGATGGAGGCCCAGGCTCTGGAGAGAGGGCTGGCCCCCACGCTGGAAGGGAAGCCCAGCACTCCCCAGGGAGGAACCCTGCCCTTTAAGCCTGGATAAGCCCCAGTGGTTCCTGTCTTCAGTGTCTAGAATCATTATTTTAAATGTACTCCTTTTCGCCTTGACCATTTCAGCTTAGATAGAATTGGCACTGTTTTTAAATGTTTAATGAAACAATGCTACTCTCAATGCGTTATTCTAATGCTCTTTTACCCAAAAGACGTTAGTTTTATTTCAGTTGTCTCCATCCCTTTAATTATAAAATGTGGATCAGGGGGCTGGATCAATGGCTCCGAGAGTGCTCCTCCAGAGGACTGTGGTTCAGTTCCCCCGCTCACATTGTCTCTCACAATGATCCATAACTCCAGTTCCAGGGGATCCAATTCCCTCTCTCGCCTCCTCAGGCAATGCAGTGATGCGGTGCCCGGACATGCATTCAGCCAAATACAATACACATACAATAAAAATAAATCTAAAATAAAATTTCTTAAATGGGTCAGGTTTATTAAATGATGCTAATCCAATTCCTTCTTAAGTTTTGCATGGGTAAGCTGTGAACTTTTTCTGAATGGAGACTCTCTCACTGTGCATGTTTGGATGTTTTCCAAACTCACCATAGGCTCTGGAACCCCCTGGGTCCAAGCTAAGCTTCGACTCCCGCTTTCAAGCATATCTTGTAGTACCTTTTAATGTTGTCGTTTGGATGTTTCAATAGCCACGTTCTGTTGAGTTGAACTTAAGACTTTAAGTCTCCTCCCTCCACTTTACAGCACAGCTTCCGGATGCATATGAAACTGGATTTTAATGAACCCTTCCTGTCTGATTCATTTTCAATTCCAAAGTAGTACCTGACCATGGTATATTATAAGTGAATAAAAATCCAGTGGTCCAGAACTGTAATGAAAAAGTAAAAGATTCTTTCATCTTCCAGGGTATAGCTGCTTTTGATATTGTCCATAAGCTTCCAGTCTTTTTCTGAAATAGGATGGGTAGCACAATTAAAACTGGAAACATTAGCTAGAGTAGTGAACTCATCCTTTAGGAAGTAACGGTGTTTCCCTCATAGCCCAGTCATTACCTGTCAGAGTGCAGTGCCTTCCTTAGCATGGTGCAGAGTTCTTCCCTGGGGCCTTGCCCTGCAGAGCTTCACAGATTTGTAGCTGGGAGGTGCTGAGGGTTGCCTCTCTCCTCCTGAAGCCTGCAGACTATCTTCCAGCCCCATGACCTCTAGTCATTATGGGTGGAGCTTCTAGATAGGCACCAGCTCAGCCTATCCATGTTCAATGACATACGTAGCTGTTATATTGTCATGTAGGTCATGTCTTGTTAAGTTTAATATGAATCTTGATCCACTTTATGCTACTGCTTTCCTATGCATATGAAATTGGATTTTCATAAACCCTTCCTGTCTGATTTAATTTCAACTTCGAACAAACAAACAAACAAAAAACAGCTAGCATTGTAAAAACCTGGGAGACATCACTGTAAACATATAATCAAAGGTTAATGCCATCAATATAAGATACATTCACACCCCACCTGCAGCGTTCCTAGTCTCCTTAGTCCAGTATACTCATGAAAAACCCTGGATCAAAAACACAAGCCAACCATGTTCTACAAATTCCTAACCAGGTAGTAGCTTCAAATCAGGAACCTTCGGTGCTCAGCGACAACTGAAGTGTAGTCCCAGTGACATTAACTTGACGGGAGGTAGCATGAGAGAGAAACAGAACATCATGTAGAGAGGAAGAGGAAACTATAAACATTAAACGGGAAGAGTAATGAAGGGAATCTGGGGAGAGATGATGCCAAAGGCCATTTGCAAAACCACCCGGAAACCTGCTACTGTGGAGGCTTCCTAAAATATATACACATGTGAGAGGGACAGAAATGGAACCCCCAAATAACAGGGCAGACAATACCCAAGGAAGTCCCCCCAGAGCCAGGAACAGGTTACATCTTCCTGTGTTGTTGGCCAAACGGGCGCCATGGAAACTGCTCTCTACAACCTGATGGTAAAACTCTACTGCTGAAGATAACTCTTACACATGTCATCCAACATGGAGGTGTTGAGCTGGTGCCTGACTAGAAGCTCCAGCCCTAATGACTAGAGTTCATGGTACTACAGGGTAGTCTGAAGGCTGCAGGAGGAGAAAAACCATCATCAGTACCTCCCAGCTACAAACCTGTGACCTAAAACACTGACATGCCTGTGAGGTTTACAATAGTAGCACCGACATTGTTGGACCAATTACTCACTTTCTAATTGGATTTAAAGCTCATTCCAGGAGATGGAACACATACCTGACATTGATAAAATGGCTTAGAACCTGGCTCTAGGGGAAAATCTAATACTATTATTATGCTAAAGGAACAAAGCAATAAAATGACTCATGATGGCATTTTGCTATACCCAGAAATCCACACCTCACTCAACACACATCCTCCTCCTTCGCTAGATGGGAACTAACACAGAGACACGAGACTGGAAAGTATGCAGAGAGTGAGAGACTTTGGGGTGCTTAGTCCTAAATGGAATGTATCCATGAAATGTCTCCCCCAGTATTCAGCAAGCTATGTGGAAGAGGAGGCAGACATATTGTAAGAACCAGAGGTGATGGATGTCTCCAAGGAACCAGTGTCTCCCAGAAAGAACAGGACGGAAGGCACATAGGAATGCACAGAGATTGTAACAGCATGCACAAGCCCTGCACAGGTTCAAGCCAGATGGGCCCTACCTCTGAGAGGGGAAACTAGACACAGGCTCCCACACAGAACCAAGAATTTATCTGCTGTTGATGCCTTCTGGCAATGGGGGAAAAAAATCAGTTTTCTCCAGTAGATCTTTTCCTGGATGTATTAATCACTCTTCAAGGAAGGCCTCATGCCCAGGCATAGTTAGCAAATGCAAAAACAAACTCAATGATATTTTTGTAGACTTTTTGTTTCATTTTGCTTTGTTTGGGCTTTCTTTTTCCTTATTTGTTCTTGGGGTGTTAATTTTGATTTTCGTTTTTGTGTATGTGTGTGTTTCTTGTTAATTGTTTCCTTTAAGGAGAGAGCAAGAGAATGAGAGGAAGAGAGAGAGAGAGAGAGGGATACAGGGTAAGAGGGGGACAGACAGAGGGAGGAGAAGAAAGAAAGAACATAAAGTTGGGTGGCTAGGGAGTTAAGGTGGGGAGGATCTGAGAGGATTTGGGGAAGGGGAAACATGATTAAAATATAATGTATGAAAACGTTTTTCAATAAAAAGGTACAAATGAACAAAATTCACTTAAACTCTTAGGTGGGGAATGTCCCATCTTTTGTCTTCTCCAGGTCATGTTCCATGAGTCACAATTGTGTTGAGGGGCTGGAGAGATGCTTCAGCAACTAAGAACACTTGCTCTAGCAGAGGACTTGGGTTTGATTCCCAGCACACACACGGCAGCACATAACGTTCTCTATATCCAGTTCCAGGGTGCATACTGCCCTCTTCTGGCTTCCTTGGGCATTATGCACACACGTGCTTGAACATACAGGGAAAACATTCATAAACATAAAATAAAAATGAATAAATTCTTTTAAAATAAAAATGAATAAACTTAATAACAGTTTAATATAAAAAATAGTCTTGGGACACATTAAATAACAAACACTAATAAATTTTGGTGAGAAAAGTGCTATTTGTGATATCTACCACTACAGATAAGCAAAAATATCCTCATCTCATAAGCTAAATTGTGTAGTGCCACACAGAGTCTTTAAAAACAGTTAACTATATCCCAAGTTTCTTCCTTTCCCTCCCTTCCTTCCTTTCATCTGTTTTCTCTTTAAAATAGTTTTTCATCCAATATATTTTGATCATGTTTTCCCCTCCCCCAATCTCTCCCAGTTTCTCCCCACCTCCATACCCACACAATTTGATGTTCTTTCTTTTTTTCTCTTTAAAAAGAACACACGCACACAAAATACAACAAACAAGCACAAAATAAGTAAGAAAATAAAAAATAAAAAGGCCAAAATGGAATAAAAAGCCCACAACAAAACAAAACCATGAAGTTCATTTTGCTTGATCAGCTACTCCTGGGCATGAGGTACCAAAGTTTTCAATCAATAATATCAAGAAAGTTAACATGTCTAAATAATTAAAAAGTAATGCTTTCTTTTTCTTCTAATTACAAAGATAAGAGAGGGCAAACTAAAGCTGTTGGCATCTGACTGGCTATGCGATACAGTGGTCAGCTCTAGGCACACTCTGCTGAACAGACTCAGCGGGATGCTTTTACATGTCTATTTGTTGATATGTAATGGATATAGTTGGAAAAGGAGAAGGCAGTGCATTTGGGAGAGTATCCAGAGGGAGGACATGGGAAGGATAGGAGGGAGGAGTGGGTAATGATGTAATTTATTTAAAATTAAATAAAATAACAGCTGGGGCATTTGGCATTGTATTTGAGAAGCTGAAGCTTCACTGTGTGTCTGACGGAAGCAGCGGAAATGCTTAGTAGGTCTCGCATTGCTCATCAGATACTCTGCTTTCATTTTTGCTCTTAAATTGTTTCTTGTTTCTCCTCCTCTTTCTTCTCCTCCTGCTCCTCCTTTTATGTGCATCGCTGTTTGGCCTCCGTTTATGTCTGTGAGAGGGTGTCAGATCCCCTGGATATGGAGGTACAGACACTTCTGAGCTGCCATGTGGTTGCTGGGAAGTGATCCCAGGACCTCTGGAAGAGCAGCCAGTGCTCTTAACCACTGAGCCATCTCTCCAGGCTGCTTCATTCTGAAAATATAGTTTCTCACAAAAATGTAAGTGCTACCAAAACCATGATGACATGGTTAAGAAGCGATTGAGAATCCCAGCCTATTCATCTCTTGGAAGATAGGGTTTGGGACCTGACCAAACTTTTTAGAGCTCAATGTTAGCTCTCAGCTGTAAGAATTCTATTTGAAAGCTGGCCATAATATGTTTATGGGGACAGAAAATGGAGTCACAATTACACCAAAATATTATTTTCTCAGCAGTCTTGAAATATGTTTCAAGTTCTTATATCAAATTGGAAAAAAATGCTATATTTTTTACTCTTAATTTAGCCAGCATGTTGAAATGTATAAAACAGTCTGCCTTAATCCAAGCTTGCCACAATTTCAGTTTCAACTGGAGTCCAAGTTATGATTTGAACACTGTATTGATGAGTTACTTTTTTACCTTAAAGAGTCATGTTTAACTAAAACGAATGGTTAAATCCACTAAAAATGCTGGATTGCAAGCCAGTTTTCTTCATCAGGTTCTGGGACAGATTTTGTTTTTGATGCCATAAGCCAGCTGGTAGCATATCTCAGGGCAGAGAATCTTCTTGATATTGGGAGGGCCACTTTGCTGTCTTCTGAAAAGTAAGTGATGTCACTACACACAGCGTCAGTACTTTGAAGGACTTCCTGGAGCCATCCGTGATTAATCCCTGTCACTAAGGAGTCAAAAGTCTTGGTGGTTTGCATAATGCCCACGTTTACTGCTTTGGGGCACACATTATTGCACTATGCAACGATACTTCATTAAGTATGAGTTTCAGGCGATTACTTCATCTTCTATTAATTTTATAGGCCTCTTTCATCTACTCATTGCTAACTATCCCAGATATGCTTACATGACAACAGACATACAAAATCACTTAAACATATTTTTCCTACCTTGTTTTGCTCATAGTAATGAAACCATTTCTTCACTTGTGTTACACTGTCATCAATTCGTCTATAAAAAAACACAACAAAACATGGAGTGTAAGACATTTCTTCAGCTTCAGGGCTGCTGTCCACCGCCACAGCATAGATTTAAAAACATGTGCCCTTCCCTCCAAACGTCTTCCCAGTTTCTTCAGTTCACATGGCCGTCGTCTGGTGAGACAAGCTGATTGTAGAATAGCCTCCTCCATTTTTTTCAGGGCATATAACATCTGCTACACTATCTATATATTATTTAATAAGCTCACTATCACTATACCTTTTTGACTTTTTGCTGTTAGACACCCTATCACCTAACTTGTTTTTCAATCAAATCTGAGATGCAACTTAAAAATAATATTGCAGAGAAGATGGATGTTTTTGCAGCTATGCTGTCTGGTCTTTATGACAACCCCTGATAGACACCAGGTTTGACAGCATGCTTTTGCATATATGGCCTTTCCAAATCACAGTCTTTCAAAGCACGCACAATTCTTGGAGAAACTAAGCAGGACACTTACTATTTGTCTCATTCTGCTCACTTCTCACTGAGAAAGCTTCCATCATCCTGAATTTTCTCTGTTATGGCTTCTGTTTTCTGTTGTGACATTGTCAAAACAATTCTGAGATTGAAAATCAGATAGAGAATAAGTGTACTGGCTGGTTTTGTGTTAACCTGACACAGGCTAGAGTCATCAAAGAGGAAGGAGCCTCAGTTAAGAAAATGATTCAATGAGATTCAGCTCTAAGGCATTTTCTCAATTAGTGATCAGTGGGGGAGGGCCCAGCCCGCTGTGGGTGGGGCCATTCCTGGGCTGGTGATCCTGAGTTCTCTAAGAAGGCAGGCTGAGCAAGCTATGAGGAGCAAGCCAGTAAGCAGCAGCCCTCCATGGCCTCTGCATCAGCTCCTGCCTCCAGGGTCCAGCTCTGCTTGAGTTCCTGTCCTGACTTCCTCCAGTGATGAAGTCTAAGCTGAACAAACCCTTCTTTCTCCAACTTGCTTATTGCTCATGGCATTTTCATAGAAACCCTAACTAAGATACTAAGTATTTACCTTTGTTATGAAAATTAATTGAGAGAAAATAGAAAGCTAGATTTGAGGTGTTCCGTGTCTCAGCCATGGATGGGTTAGAAATAGAGGGCTGATTATAATGCATGGTGGGCCACACGTGAGGCACTGCCTAGGTATGGAAGCATTCTTCATCATTAAAACAGAATGCTTGCCTGGTTCCAAAACAACAGTAAATGCAATCATGTTTGGCATTATTGCTGCTATTCACTCACCAAGTCACCATGAGTGCCTGTAACATTTGATGGTGCAGATTCCATTGTCTGCCTAGGAGGATACCATACCAGAAGCCACATACCACCATAAAGTAGAGTGCATTTTGAGTGCCACATGATACCAGCCACAAAGTGTAGGCTCAAGAATTGTATAATTAAATCACAAGAAATTCGAAAAAAAACAAAACAAAACAAAAAACAAAAGTAAAAACCCCTCATGCTTTCTGTAAGTTGATGATTTTGTATTGGGTCTCATTTATAGCTATCCTGGGCCACAATGGCTTACAGGTGGCTGGCTGGATACACTGTCAAATGTAATTATTCATGTGGGTACTTTCAAGGTAAGAGTAAGAACTTGATGGTGAAGTTTTTAGATAGGATATCCTGTTTCAAAGCTGGGAGCAGCCTGGGTCATGCTGTAAGTTATGCAGAAATTCTAAATTCTATTTAATTGAAAACAATCTTTATAAGAATGACTACAATATTACCAATCTCTTTCCAAGCCATGACGCATTAACTTCTGTTTTTAACACTACCTGCTTCCCACCTGCTGCCATTTAAAAAGTCACTGCAATAAGGGTTGTTGCTCTGTGGTAACAGAGACCTCACTAAAGTAACAATGAAGGTTGTTTTCTCCATGGCAAATCTTTCCGAGCTCAGAAAAATGCTCTTACTTTGCAAGAATTAGCAAATCAAGCACCTAAAGGCAGCTTCATCCCTGGGGACCTGCTCTTCTTTCCTGGCTCAGTGTATAGATGACAGCTGTCTTAAACACATGGAAATGCAAAATTAGTCGCTTTGTCCTTCTTGTCATTTACTGTATTTTGAACAGAGTGACAGCGATTTCTATGCTTGTCTGTAAATATATTAGGGCAATTCCTACAAAGCTGAAATTCAGTCTCATGTGTTATTCAAAAGCAGGATGGTGTGAGTCCCAGTTTGGCTCTTGTTATGAACACATCCTGGTGTTAGTAAGACCCCTGCATTAATGGTTAAAAAAAAGAATTTGCAATACACCTGGGTGATTATCTCAGTTCACTTCTAATTGGCTCACCTTTGGAAAGCTGGCCTAGGGGCACCCTCCTTCACCTATGCAGTGACAGCTGCCACCACAGGCAGCCCGGATCAGCTACAGACTTGTTAGAAAAGTGATTATCTGGTCCCATTTCAGACTAGCTGAAGAAGGTCCCCTAGGGGTTGGAACCCAGTGTCTAGTTTGGTAAGTCTTTCGAGTGACTTTTCTACAGACCAGTTGAGAAGCATCCACACATAGGAAATGGGGAGGGACACTGGGTAGGCAGACATGAATATGCCCTTCGAAAGCTCTGAAGGCAGAATACATTTACATTGAATGGGATTCACCGAATGTATCTATTTGGAAATATATGGTCCCTTCCCTTCTCTCATTTCTGTGGGCCTCTGCTAGTGGAGAGCCGGTGTATACTTGTTGTGGGCAGATATTTGAATTCTTCAGTAGACGGGACCTGTCAGATGTGCCGAGCTGTCTGCTGCTTCAGGACCACCCTCCTGGAGTGAGTTACACAGGGGGTACTTTGTCTAGGCATGTCTTTCTGTAACTTATTAGAAAAGGGCAGGAAAATATTTAAGCATGTTTATAGAAACTTACAGGTATAATTTAAATATGGAGTGGAATAAATAAATATATGTGAAGAAATGATTTTTTGTAAGCGTGGCCAGTAATCTTTTAAAAAGTTCCTGTCATCTTATGTTTAAAATTGAGGGGAAATTAAGTTGGGGGGAAAAAAGGCAGATTAGCAAGAGGAAATAGTTTGTACGTAAAATCAGTCATGTTCAGATGCTCCTGAGGTGCTTGTGAGAACAGTCTACGTTCAGGGTTTTTCCTTAAACTCTTTTCCTTAAACGGGTCGGGTGAGTAGGTTTCTTTATGAAAGAAAGATGGATTTTTTAGAACCAACAGGAGATGGGAAAATGTCTCAGATTTTCCTGCTTCTGCAGGCTTGAGCGATCTTCACAGCTGGCGTTTCTCCAAAAGAGGGGTGGGATGTTCAGGACATGCATGATACAGCCCGGTGGCCTTGGAGGACATGAATGCCGAAAGGCCAGCCTCTTCTTCCCGCTCGATGTTTCCTCTCCTGTGGGGGGAAGAGAACACCCTTGCCTCTGCAGACACGGGGATGAGCGAACTACCATCTGAGCTTTGATTTTTAACCCCAAGACTCTCTACACTTACCCTTTCTTTTCCCCATCATGTTTAACATACAAATTATGCAGGCTTACCCATCTCATTAGGACTTAGGACTTTATCTTTCCTTATGAATTCTCCCATTCCATGAAAGGCTTTAACAGAGTTTGGTGCTTCTCTCTTGTTGATCTGCCTGGTAACAGAGGGCTCAGCCACGAACTCAGGGATGAGCAATAACAACATTTTTGCCCCACAGGGATGGTGGGACAGGAGAGAAGGTGGTTCTTTCTCTGCCCATTGTATGTCCAAGGACATGATCCCTAGTTTGATAGACAGACCAAGAAGATAGAAGAAGGGCTCAAGAGATGGCCCAACATTCAGAGCACTGGCTGTTTTCGTAGAGGACCCATTTCAGTGCACCTATATAGTGGCTCAAAAACAACTGTAATTCTAGTTTGAGGGGATGTGACACCCTCTTTCTGGCCTCCACAAGCACTGTCACACATGTGGTAGGAATATGTAGGTACATACATACAATAAATAATATGAGTTTTAAGTGATAAAAATCATCTGTGTAAATGAAGAAGCACAGAACCACAAAAATTGTGAAGAAGCACAAAAATTGTCTGTGTGGCTTCGTGCTAGGTCTGAGGGATGAAAGCTGTCAGGTGGGTATGTGCTATGATGTTTGTAAAATGTGAGGGACTTGCGGTATGTTTCTGATTTTCTCCATGTCTTTATATCTTAAGACATTTCTTACATTTTTGACATAGCCAAGGCACCTATGCATTGTGGGTCTTAGGACATACTTCAAGGAGGTCAGAAAATGACCTGCTTTGGAGAGAAGGGTGGAAGGAGGTCAGAGTAGCTTCCCTGTTTCTGATATTTCTGCAAATGTGAGCTATACTGAGGGGTAGCAGCTCTCACTGAAGGTTAAATTGTTGCTTACAATTAAACTTCCCTGTGTTGCTTATAAGTCCCACAGGGAAACTCTGAAGGCTTCTCTCTGCATTTGGTGAATCTCAAAAATCTTTGCCTTAAAATACCTGTTATACCAACCCTGGAACGGCAAGTGGGTCACCACACCTCCCTTTATTATATGCTGTTATATTGTTTTTAGTTTGATTGCTGAGACCACGGTATTAGATATAAATGCTCAATGCCTGAGACCTCTTGTTATTTATTTATTGACGGATTGATTTATTGTTGTTTTTCAGATTATAATTTTATCATTTCTCCCTTCTCTTTTCTATTTTAAAAATACTTATTTATTTATTCATTTTACATCCTAATAGCAAACCCCTCTTCTCCTCTCACTTTTCCCCTCACACACCCCTCCCCGCCATTCTTCCATCTTCTTCTGAGAGATAGGGGAGCTCCCCTATGGGTACCAACCTGCCCTAGCACATTACGTCCCTGCAGAACTAGGCGCATCCTCTCCCACTGAGGTCAGGCAAGAAGCCCAGTTAGGGGAACGGGATCCAAAGGGAGGCATCAGAGTCAGAGGGCCGCCCAGCTCCAGTTTTGGAGATCCACATGAAGACCAAGCTTCGAATCTGCCCTTTCCATTCTTTGGAGCCTCCCACATATCCCTCCTGTCTCTCCTTCAAATTTATGGCCTCTGTTTTCAATCATTGTTGTTAATGCATTTATGTATACTTATATCCATATGTTTTCTAAGTCTCTTCTGCTCAGTCTGTATGTTATTCCAATGGATGTTTTTCAGGGATGATCACTTGATGCTTGAGAGCCAGTTGGTGTGTTCTTCTCCAGAGAAGGCTATTCCTCTCACTCTCAGAATTCTTTAGTTGTCTGTGGTTCTCTGGGTAGGGTTGAGGACTAGTGGCCTTTCATCTGCCCAGGTTGGCATGTCTATTGTTATTGTCCTTGTTCAGATCATGTGTTGGAAGTCATGTTGGTGAGACTTTATGGGTGTAGCTTCCAACATTGCTAGGAAACACAGTCCCAGAGCAAACTCCCTGATCCTCTGGCTCTTACAATCTTTCTGCCCCTTATTCTGCAGTATTCCCCAGGTCTTCTGTATGAAGTGTTTTGTAGGTAGGTGAACAGGGACTGGTATCCGAAAGTCTTCATTTTGATTGGTTGTGATTTCCTGGAATGGTCTCCATTACACTGAGAAGATTCCTTGATGAGGAATAAGGATGAAAACCCCACCTTCTTGGGGTTTGCATGTGCCTCTAAGCCTTGCCTTGTATATTCCACAGGCACCTCAAATTCACTGTACCATAAACATAATGTCCCTTCTTCATGCTGTCATCTGAGGGAATGGCGTCAGCACCCACTTTCTACTCTAGAAATTAGGGTAGAACCTTTCATCCCTACCCTCTTCTCAAGCTCCCCTATCCTGTCATCCAGCCAGGTCTGCTGAGTCAGCCTTCTCTGTCTCTCCCCTCAAGTCTGCTCCACAGTGATAATTTGACTCAGCTCCTCAGGATGCCAGACTTCCAGGTTGGACTCCTGCCGGTGTTGCTTTTATAGAACAGAGCCTCAGTGGTGTTTGTTCGCTTCCAGATTCAAACTCGTCAGCTGGCTGTTTGGTTGAAATCCTTCTTAATCACCCTTGATAGTCTAGTGCTTGGCTCCCTTTGCAGTCACAGGTTCAATGTCTCCTCCACTCCCACAGTTCTGTCTCTCGACCTTCCCTGTTACTTGCTGGTAGCTGAGCCCATGCCTTCATCTCCCTTGTTTTCTAAGCTGCCTTTCTCTTCCTCTTCTGGAAGCGTTGCAAGCTCCCTTCTTCTGTCCCCCTCCACATGATTGTTTCCATACCCTTCACATCCTTCAGCAACCAAAAGCTTTTCCTTTCAGTGTTCCTAAAGCACCTTTACATAATCATACCATAATTATATGGCAATGCATTGCACTCCAATTCTGTGCTTTCTGAAATTGAAAACAGGGCTTATCGCTCTTTCTGTTTTTGTCTTTGAATTTACAACATGTATCACGTATTAAATAAGAACTGAGTGAGAACATTAATTTAATGATGATGGTAAAACTGAAATGCTAGTTCTTTCTCATTTAAAAGATAAAGCAGAAAAATATTAATCGTGGTTTATAGAAACAAAAGAAGATAAATGCAAAAGGTTCATAAAGCTAGCCTGGTGGCCGTGAATTCTTAATATTGTTTCCTATATAGGAGTTTGCCTGAATTAATATTGTTATCATATAAGTCAATTGCTTCTATGTGTCAAAATATTTAATATATGGATATGACAAAATTTTCTCAAAAATTGGAATAGAATGCTACTTCTTTTTTCTTTATGATCTCAAAACTCATTATACTATAGGAAATAGTATTCTACTAGCACAAGAACAGACATATAGACAAATGGAAGGAAATAGCATTGAAAGATGTGGTGCTGGAGCTGGAACTCAAGGCATTACGTAAGATTGGAATACACTCAGCCCCTGAGCTACAGCCCCAGCATATTTTTAACAGGATCCCAGAGCATCATATGGTGGGAGGTCTCTTGTTCATTAAGAAGTAAAGAGGCACAAACATATAACAGGTGTGTTGGCACATTTCAATAACACAGGACGCTGAAGTGGGTGGGTTAGAATCTTGAGGCCAGCCTGGGCTACAAGAGAGACCCTGTCTCAACAAAACAAAAGTAAAACAAGTGAAGCATAGCAAACCATCCAGCTCAAAAGGAGGCAAAGGTTTGATCAGACACCAAGAAAACACAGGACAGGCAGTAAGCACACACAACAATGTTTATCATCACCCATCACTAGGGAAACACGAGCTTCCCTATTGATACAAAGTCACGTCCCTTTAAGATGGCTGGTGCAGACCTTGGAGAACAACAACTGTTCCTTGATGGTGACAATGAAATTCAAAGCCTTGTATAGTGTTGGCAGGGTGGTATTGCGGTGCTGGCAGGGATATACAGGGAGATATGGTCATTTGGCTGCTCTGGGAAACAGTGTATCAGTTACTAAAAAATTAAAGATATAATTACTGTATCATCTAGCGTTTTTTTTTTACTTCTGAGTATGTACTGAAAAGAATTCATAGCAGGCATGGTATGCTGATTTGAATGACCCTATTGTGAAGGCCTCTCGTCTTACTACAAATATCTGTTCTTCAGTACTCACCTTAAAATTCAGAATCAATTTTCATAAATATTGTGGTTTTCATAAACATTACCTGTGGTGCTTGGTTTAAATTGCCATCTAGACACAACCTAGTAGAGTCATGTGGGAAGAGGTTGGCCTATGGGCCATATCTGTTGGGACATGATTGGGTTAGCAGGTGTAGGAAGGCTTGATATGCAGGTGTACGGTGCTACTCTCTGGTTTTAGGGCCTGGACTGTGTCAGCAGGGAGAGCATGCGTGCAGTGCCTTTGTTTCTCTCTGCTCTCGACTGTGGTTGTGATCTGACTAGCTGCTCAAGCTCTGCGCCAGCCTTCTCATGGACTCTAATCTGGAGCCGTGAGTTAATTGAGCTGAGACTTCATTGGTTTCTTTTTGCCAGGATGTGTTTATCCCAGTGACAGCAATGAACCTGGAACACTGCCTCTTTCTGGTTTCTAGCCCAAAGTCACCTTTCTTGGTAAAGGTTTGCTTTTCACTTGGCACAGTCGTTCATAGAAAAACTTTGAGAGTCTACCAAAGTTGTCAAGCAAGACAGTTAAAAGCCAACCTATGTTTTGAAAGCATTAAGTTGGGTTGTTATGAACTGTGGTCGGATGAGGTTCCTTAAGAAACTTCCCAACAGCTCATGATTTGAGGTGCTGTGATGCTTACATTGCTGCTTTTTTTCAACAATGAAGTTCTGGCTCTAGAACTTTCTAGAATAATTTTTGGTCTGTTTGTTTTTAATTAATCAAGCTATTCCAAAACAGCATAAAGCCTGGCATGTGGTAGATATTACCCACCATTTTTATTCAGGTTTTGTCTCAGTTTGCTTTGAGCCACTGTAATGAAATACCACAAACAGAAGAATTTACTTTTCTGAGCTCTGGAATCTGTGAAGTTGAAGATCAAGTGTCCTAGCTGGGGATGATCTTATTTGATTAGAACCATCTTGCTTTATCATAGTATGGAGGTAGGAGGGAGAAGGGGATAGAAGGAAGAAGGAAGGTGCTTTGGGAGGGACTGATAAAGAGAAAGATGGAGACCCAAGTAAGGGGAGGGACAGAGACAGACTGAAGGAGGGAGGGAGAGAGGGAAGAAGGGAGGGAGGGAGGGATAGAATGATGTATAGGACTTGGTAGTTCCATGTCTTGGGTACATTTTTCAGGCACCGGAAGGTTGCATATGGCTTTCTCTAATGAGCTAGCTTTGCAGAGATTTGTTAGCCAAATGTGGGACATGTGCTGGTTTGAGTTTGTGAGGTAAGTCTGATTTCACCTTGGGGAAAGAAGGAAGGTGTGAAACACAGAATGAATAACCAGGAAAGCAGGGGGGCAGGCTAGTCTCTTAAGCCAGGGTTAGAGATGAATCTTAGGGATGAGAGAGTATGGTTAAGAGGGGGCGGAAAGGACTCACGTGATCTACCTCACTTTTTTGTTTCCAAACTCTAAAGAAGAGATAGGAGTAGCTTGTTTTCCTCTGCAGCCTGTATTTATTCTGCATTTCCCCCCAAGTAACCTGAGAATGTTTCTTTAAGGAAAATCAGCACACTACCTACTTGATTAAACCTTGGATACCCATTTAGTTTAATCTGGTAATTGGCAGGAAACTAACTAAACATCTAACGTGCTATAGGAATTCTCTGTGATTCAAGATAAGCAAATGCTTTGACTTAACTCTGTTTGGTGTTTTAGAACCAACAGACTATACATAGCAGTGTCCCTCTGTGAGGCATTCTAACATTATGTACATTTTTGTGGCATTCAATTCCAAGGGACACAATGGTTGTTTAAGAGTGTGATACTGTTTTCTTTGGTCAAATGTAAGATTTTTTTTTTCTCCCTCTGAGAAGCAAAATAATGTGCCATAGCCAAAAGGACCTTTGTGCCTTTGTCTGGTAAAACTTCCTTGACCCAGAGGTTTTCCTGGCTGTCACAGATCCTTGAACAAGGCCTCAAAGAGCTGACAGTTGGTTACTATTATGGTCTGGCATGCTCCTAATCTAACCCTGGAACTGGGCGGCTGACTAAGCAGTATTGCTCGCTGATACCCCATCCTCCCGAGCTAAAACAAACAGAGGCAAGTGTGTGCTTCCAAAGAAAACTGTCTTCTCCTTGGAAGACTGTGGGAGAGCAGCCAGAAGAACAGCAAGCTAGCCCACAAGATGAGAAGATATGACAGATCCTGTCCAGAGGAGAGCGGTTCAGAAGTCCTCTTAAAATCGTGATCTTTGCTAATACAGAGAATGCTGAGAACACAGTGAGAAATAGGTTAAAAACAAAAAGCGTTGTTCTCTCTACCCAGATCACCAAAAATTAATCAGAGTTGCTTCATAAATGGGATTTCAAAAACTGCTAAAGGAGGCCAGGTATGGCAGCACTTGCCTGTAATCCCTGCACTCAGGGAGGCAGAGGCAGGTTGATCTCTGTGAGTTTGAGGCCAGCCTGGTCTACAAAGCAAGTCCAGGACCACCAAGGCTACACAGAGAAACCCTGTCTCAAAAAACCAAAACCGAACCAAACCAACCAACTGAACAAACAAACAAACAAAAACTTAAAAGGGGAGCAACAGGTGTGATGCTATCTATAGTTTGAAAGGAAATCTCTCAGAATTGCCGTTTTGCCTTTGAAACACAGCTGTGTGTGGGAGTGTGCACAATCTCAATACGCAGAAGGCTGAGGCAGCTGGGTCATAATTTTGAGGCCAGCCGGAGACAGTGAGATCCTCTCTGTAAACAAAACAAAACAAGTAGGGAAGAAAGAAAAACTACTTGTTTGTGTTCATATACTTGCCTTTGAAAATCAGCAAATGTTAAAAAAATATGATGTGCTTTTTTGGGTGTTGTTGTGTGTGTTTTATGAAGATTGGTTCCTGTACCAGATCAGGATGCCAGGTGTCTTCATTAATCTCGTACTTATGTGTCCAGGACACGTCTGTCACAGAACTGGAGGTTTGCTGTTTCGGCTTGGCTGACCAGACAGGGAGATTTGCACCCAAAGCTGAGGTTACAGACACATGCGCTATGCCCAGCTTTTTAAGAGGGTGCTTAGATCGGAACTCCAGTCCTCACCGTCCCTAAAATGTTTCCTAATCCTTTATCTTCCATTCATGGTGAATATTATTTTACCTATTTTAATTAAAATCTTTTAAGTTAATACTTGCTTTCATTTTTCATTGCTGAAAAAAATTTCAAATGCTATCTGAAGTCTTATACTTTTCAGGTACTAATCTTGTGCTACATGAACAATAAAGAAAAAAAACCTGTTAAAAACAAATGCTTTGCTCCTGGTACACCAATACCAATAGATATATACATATACCAGCAGATAATATCTGATGTACAGATACCCCCAAACTGCCAGGAGAGGCAAGCCCCAACTTTCCCTGGCGTGAAAACTATACTCATTCAGTAGGAAGCATACTTTAACTTTTCAATGCTGAGGTTTGCCCTGGGCTATGTATTTGCACTATTAAAAATATTCTCTAGAGACATCGAGTGCCAGCAGCAACCAGCAGCTGTGCAGTTGAAGGAGAAGCTCCAATACAATGCACTGTCATGTGGCGGCGACATTTGCTGGGTCCTGCATATTAAACTTATTTTCCAACTTACAATGTTTTCAACTCACTCCTGCCTTTGCCAGGTCATTTCTTTCTCTTAACTTAAGGACCACCAACATGTCTGTGGAATAGATAAAGTTCTGCTTTCATTGAGAATCTTTTGAACAAATGCATGATGCAGTCTTTCCGCCTCACTGCAGACTTACTTCATCCTGGAAGAAAAACATAAACACAAAGAGCTAACTGAGCCGGGAGCCTGCTCTCTTTCTCTCTTTTATTTTATTTTCTCACCTTTTATTTCCTGTTAGCAGGCAGAGGAGGGCTTTCTTTCCCTGTGTCCAAGTAAGTATCAAGGCTGCTGAGAAGGCTCAGTTGGCAGAGGCATCTGACACACCCTGCTGACACGATGGTGAGCACCAGCGCCTACGTGTAAGAGGAAGGAGAGAACTGATTCTGACCTCTGACCTCCACCTAGACATGTACTCCATGTACTCCATGGAAGATTTAGCCAACATGCACATCATGCACATGCATACAAAATAATAATAATAAAATTAAAAAAAAGAACTGTTATTAAAAACGTGTACCATGAGAGAGCCTGTCTCAGAGTTGAGGTTATAGTTGAGTGTTTGAACATCTGCTCGACATGCTTGGGGCCTATACCCGTTCCTGATAGCAGAGCAGCCATCTCCTATGCAGTCCAGGACCCTCTGGGGTAGGCACTTGTTTCTAGAGGGTGTAAATGTGAGTGCAGGCTCATCAAGATGGCTCAGCGGGTTTGCTGCCCAGCCTGAGGTCCCGAGTTCCACCCCGGGGACCCACACGATGAACAGAACAAACTGACTCCTGTAAGTTGTCCACATGTGTTGTGCATTATGAAAGTGTACATACACACACAGGTAAATACATACAATAAATATAAAGGGAAGTATGAGATTCTTTCTAAATTAAGTATGAGTGAGGCAGGGAAATAGCTGTGTGTTCTTTCTGTGCCACCTTGGGACTTTGTCACAGACCCATCATGCAGGGAGGATTTAACATCTGGGGGAAATTTGCCATTGTTCATTTCCATTGATTATGACCTACATTTTATGATGGTGCTAATACATGTGATATTTACTTCTATATCTGTATCTAACCGGCATGTATATGGTTTATTCATGATAGAAAATAAACAAAACAAAACACAAAATAGTGGGTTGTTGCTCTGAAAGGCCTTCTCTTCACAGCATCTGTAAATGCTTTCTCTAGTGCTGTTGGACCCTTCTCCTCAGTGGTTTAAGTTTGTTTTGACATGGACTTATTCTGTGGGTATGAGGGAACTGAGGGTTTTTGTTGTGCTTTATTTGTTTATTTATTTTTGCGTCTTGAATGGCGATGGAGATCAGGCATATCTTTTTTCCCCTTCCTTTCCTTCTTTCTTTTCTGTTACTTATCACAATTTATTCACTCTGCATCCTGCTGTGGCCCTCTCGCCCCTTCCCTTCCAATTTCACCCTTTCTCTCTCACCCCCATGCCCCTCCCCCAGTCCACTGATGGGGGAGGTCCTCCTCCCCTTCCTATGACCTTAGCCTATCAGGTCTCATCAAGACTGGTTGCACTGTCCTCCTCCTTGACCTGGCAAGGCTGCAACCCCCAGGGGGAGGTGATCAGAGAGCCTGCCACCAAATTCATGCCAGAGAAAGCCCCTGCTCCCCTTATTAGGGAATCCCCTCAGAGACAGAGTCTATTGGCTACTTCTGAGCAGGGGTTCTAGGTCCTCTCCATGAGTGGTCCTTGGCTGGGGCATCAGTCTCTGCAGGGCCCCTATGGCCCAGACCTTCTGGCTCTGTTGCTCTCCTTTTGGAGCTCCTGTCCCCTCCAGTCTTTCTATCTCCCCCCTTCTTTCATAAAATGTCATGCCCTCTGCCCAAAGTTTGGTTATGAGTCTCAGCCTCTGCTTCAGTACCTTGATCACTAGAGTCTTTCAGAGGCCCTCTATGGTAGGCTAACTATACAACAAGGACATATCCTCAACCATGTTCATAGCAGCTCTGTTCATGATGGCCAGAGTCTGCAGACAATCGAGATGTTCCTCAGTGGAGGAATGGATACAGAAGTTGAGGTACATTTACACAATGGAATGCTGCTCAGCTATTGAAAATGGGGAGGTCATGAAACTTGTAGGTAAATGGTGGGAACTGAAGGGGATCATCTTGAGTGGGATGACTCAGAAGCAGAGGGTATATACTCACTTATAAATGGTTATTAGGCATATAATATAGGATAAACATGCTAAAATCTATAGTACTAAAGAGGCCAAACAATAAGAAGGATCCTAGGGAGGAAGCTCAATCCTCTTTCAGAAGGTCAAATGTGATAGAACATCAGAAGCCTGAGAAGACAGGGACCAGACAGATCTTTTCTGGTCACTCTCAGAGAATTAAAAGTCCCCTGGTGACACTTGGTGAGAGCTGTTTCAATTCAGTAACTATAATGCCAGTCAAGTTTAATTGTCTCAGCTCCTTCAGCCAGGGCCTGCTCTAGGAGAGGTGTCTGTTGGGTCAAAGGGAAATGGGGTGAATGCACAAGGATTAGGCAGGACCTGCTTGGTTCACAGGCTTCAGAGCGTCTGCATAGCTGACAGTTGTTGCTGGCTGCATCTTTGCCCACTAGTCTTTCATTCATGCAGAGCCCTGGCCTGGGAAGATGGGAAATCATTGTACTTCTGCAGATTCCTGGGCAGTCAATGGCTTCACTTTGGCTCTGTCTGCAGGTCAGCTCATGTACTCAGATGATCCTACGCAACAACACTCAACACAGTCTGACAGACTGGTCTTTGGCAATGAACCGCCTTTACTACACAAGTTGAGACTGAGAAGTGTTACTCAGAGAAGTTTTGTATTTCCTAGTGTTTGGCCCCTCCTCTCTCTGTGTAGGTCTAGGACTCAGGCCCTCTAACCAGAGATCTTAAACTTTCTCATAATAGCTTTGTCTCTAGTTTTGGGAGTATAGTACTCCGAGCAGTTGTAGTGTGTAAGTTTTGGTTACATGTTTATACCTCTCATCCAGGGTGGAAGGGCTGCTCAGGCTCTCTGGCCTTTCAAATGTGATTCTCCACCAACTCACTTTCTATCCACACTCCTTGCACTGTTCATTTGCCCAAGGGGTTCAAGGGCTGTAGAACAACTTCCTGGTTTAATTTTTTTTTCTTTTTTGAGAATATAATTACATAATTCCCTTCTTCCCTTTCCTTCCCTCAAACCCTCTCATATAACTTTCCTTGCTCTCTTTCAAATTCATGGACTTCTTTTTCATTAGTTGTTGTTGCATACATATATTCCATATATAGAGAGATATACCTTGCTCAGTCTGAATAATGTTACTTCTATGTTTTCAGGGCTTATCATTTGGTGTTGGATAACCAGTTTGTGTGCTCTTCCCTGGGGAAGATTTCTTCCTCTTTTAGCATTTCTTAGTTGCCTATAGTTCTTTGTGTAGAAACAAAGCCTCGTGGGTTTTTCCCATGTCCACGTTAGCATGTCTGTTGCTATTGTCTGTGTTCAGCTCATCTTTGGGAAGTCATTTGGTGAGACTTTATGAGCGTTGCTTCTGCCATTCCTAGCCCACACGCCCTTATGGCAAACTCCCTGGTCCTCTGGATCTTACATGATCTTTCTCCTCCCCCAACAATGACCTCTGAACCGTAGGTAAAGGAGTTGTATTATAGATTTATGCATTGGCCCTGGGCACCACATCTACATATTTTGGTTGGTTGTGGTTTTCTGTCTGATGCAAAGAAAAGTTTCCTTGATCAGGGATGAGGACTACATTTGTCTGTGGGTATAAGGACAATAATTTAGAAGGTTGTGACTATTTAGTAAAGTGGTGGTTGTAAGTTCTCCTCCAAGGGGCATGACTTCACTTGCCCTAGGGAGTTTTCTAGGTTTCCAGTACCAGGCATGATTTCCCTCTTGTTGATCGAGTCTTAAGTCCAATTAAAGAGCTGTTGGTTACCAAGTTATGGATGCCACTACTGCATGCACCCTTAGGGTTATCATGCCATGCTGACCATTGTTGTGGTTCATGCGTTTTATAGCTAGATGAGGCTGCTGGATGCTTTGAATAGTTTAAGCTATAGATCTTTGAAGGCCTGTTAGAATTCTGCTGTGGATTCATGTGGTTTTGCACTTTTTTTTTCCTGAAAGGCTCTTTATTATTATTTCAATTTCTTCATTTTTTTTAATAGCTCTGTTTAAGTTGATGACTTTTCAGTTTAATTTTAATGGGTTGGCTGAATCTAGAAATTCATCCATTTCTTTTAGGTTTTCTGACTTAATGCAGTACAAGTTTTTAAAGTAATACTTAAATTTTATATAATACCATTTTTAATATTCTGAATTCCTTCACATGTAATGTTTGTCTGCTCATTTCTGATTCTATATATCTGAGTCCTCTCTTCTTTCATTTGGTTAGCTGGACAAAGGGTCTGTCAATCTTGTTTATCTTCTCAAAAAAACAGTGTTTAATTTATTTTATTCTTTGGAATTTTTATTGTTTTTAATTTCGCTGATTTCTGCTCTGGTTTTTATTATTTCTTGCTGATGACTGGGTTGGGATTTGGTTTGTTCTTGGTTTTCCACATTTAAAAAATTGGATTAATGAGTCATTTATTTGTGCTCCTTCTGATTTCTTTTAAGAGTAGGTACTTAGAGCTATAAATATCCCTGTGTTCCAGAAGTTTCATTGTGTTTTCATTTTCTTTTAGTTCCAGGAACAATTTTTATGTTTTGATTTTTTCTTTGACTCATTTATCATTTAGTCATGAGTTGTTTAATCTCCTTGTGCTAATGTACTTGCTAGAGATTTGTTTGCTGTCAGTTTTAATCTTTATTTCATTGTGGTCAAATATGATTCATGGAGTTGTTTCAGTCTTTTTGAATGTGTGGAGATTTGTCTTGTGTCCCAGGATGTAGACTGTTTCAGAAAAGCTTCCAGGTGCTAATGAGTAGAATGTGTATTCTTTAGGGTTTTAGTAGAATATTCTCTGGATATCTGCGAACATCCATTTGATATCTAATGTCAGTTAATTTTTATATTTTTCTGTTTATTTTTTTTGTTCAGATGACCTGTCTATTGGTGAAAGTGGAGTGTTTAAATCAACTGTTATTAATTTATTGATGTTTATCTGTGTCTTTTAACCCAGTGGTGCATTTTTTCTTTAAAAAAATGAGATTGGGAATGCAGCCTTATGTTTGTATTTTCAGGCATTTATTCTTCATAAGTTCCTTCTCCTTAATTTCATTGAGCTGTTTCTTTGCGTCTTCTTTAAACTCCTTGAATCCTTTGATGATTTTTTTGATTGTTTAAATTACAAGTTCTAGGGTTAATCATTGTAATTATCATTCACAAATGTTACTACAGGACTGGTAGGCTTTGGAGAGAATATACTGGCTTGATCTTTCTTACTGTGTGTATTTTTGAGGTTAAATCTGATCATATCAACTCCTTTTGTTAGTTCTGACTCTGATATGAACAGAACAGGCTGGGGCTGAAACGAAATGTACAGGCAGGCTGGCCTAGAGGTTGGAAACGGGTTAGGTGGACTGAAGTCTGGTGGGCAGAGGGGACTATACAGTGTAAAGGGTGTGTCTCCTGGTCCAAGCCTAGGGAGTGAGGTAGATACAGCTTGGTGGAGAGGGTGGGTGTGGCATGGGAAGGGCCTGTGTGTTGAAGCAGGCAGGGGCTGATCCTTCTAGAATCCTATAGGTTGGTTGAGGAGCAAGTAAGAATGGCTGAGACACTGGATATCGACCTGAGCTAGATACTGTGAGTGGTGGAGGGTGTATGAATGGGAGGGACAGGAAGTCTCACTAGGCTAGCCCTTGAAGTCAAATGTACAAAATTTGGTTGGGTGATTCTATTTCTTTATGAATCTCCATGTGGTAGTGGAGATATGGAAGAGCATCCCACTGCAGCTTGAGCATAGGGTCACTGTCCCAGTGAAAACTGAGTAAGACTCTTACTCTAGCTTCCTGTTGCATTTTTTTATTTAATTTGGCTACAAATAAGCGTTTTGTGTGTTAGATCTTTCACTTTTGAGTGCGTGTGTTCTTGCTTTCGTGTGTGTGTGTGTGTGTGTGTGTGTGTGTATGTGTAGTGGGGATTGTGTTTATTACTTTAGGTGAGGCATTGGAATTTAAGTGACCCCGGCAGGCAATTGCTTGCTGGGTCCATAAGTGAAACTGGTTTTGGAAAAAAGGCTGAAGTTTTATTAATATGACTGCTTATTCAGCAGGTTTCCTATCATATATGATGGATATATGTGTTCATAAAAGCCCCCATATTTGTAACAGTCTTGGAATAGTAAATACAAATTCCTTATCTTCTCTATTTTTTTGTTTCATATATAATTGATTCAGCATGGTGCTAAGTGCTGTAGGACCCAGTGGTAGACCCAGTGGGTCCTTGTGAATTATGACTCTCATAACTGGATTAACCCCAGGGACAGGTGTGTGCTTACGGTTTCTCTCTGTTCAAACTGATTTCTGTTGCTGCGATAAAACACTAAACCAAACCAACCTGGAATGGGAAGGGTTCATCTTACACTTCTAAGTCACAACCCATTGTTAAGGGAGGTTAGGGCAGGAACTCAAGCTGCAACCTGGAGGCAGGAACTGAAGCAGAGACCACGGAGCGCTGCTTACTGGCTCAGTGTCCGTGGCTTGCTCAGCTTGCTTTGTTATATAACCCAGGACCACTTCTTCATGGTGGCATTGCCCACAGTGTGCCAGGCCCTCCCACCTCAATCATGGAAATGCCCTCCCTCCCTCAGGCTCGCCTATAGGCGAGCTGATGAACACATTTTCTCATTGGGTTTCTCTCTTCCCAGATGAGTCTAGGGTGGAGAAATTTTAGTCTAGCAACATGGCTACTCTGTCAAAGGATCACATCCGAAGACTTAGGGTTGTGTGATCCAGCTGGAATGCAGACATGGCACACACCTTTAATCCCCCTGGCTGGTATGTAGACATGCCCTTAGTACATACCTTTCAGGTACAATTAGTTTGTAAAAGGAGGCTGCCATCATGTTTGAAAATGACGACTAATTGAGGGACAGTGTAACAAATCAGAGGAAGATTTGACAGAATGAGTCAGGATGAGTCAGAGATAGGATACACACAGGAAAGAGAAGCTATTTGAGAGCAGTGCAGGGAGTTTAGGGTTGCTGAGTCAGTTGCGAGTCAGTGTGGTGCAGTGGAGTTTTGTTTGTGCTTGAGTCCGTGCAGTTCAATGCAGGTCAGCAGAGGCATTTAAAGCCAGATAATAAGAAGGAGCCAGAAGATTAGAAGAAGTTGCTAGAGTTACTTTGAGACCAAGTTGTGCAATTCAGTGAGAAGCTTAGAGACACCAGACTGAATCAGTTAGTTTGGAGAGGAGTTTGAGCCAGAACAGTTGAGTTGAACCAATAGTCAGAGTTCAGAAGGAACTAGAAAAGGGTGAGCTTATTCAGTGGTACACCTTCGAGATGACAATTACATCAGATGAATAAAAGTTACACTCTAGCTTGGGTCAAGCTGACAATAACAAAAACAAAACCCACAAACAAACAAACCAAATCCTAACCAGCACATCATCACATTCTTGACACATACTGAAAAAAACAAAACAAAACAAAAACCCTCAAATACTTTATTGAAAGGGAGAGGGGAAGAGCAGAAAGGGAAAGGGGAAGAGGGAATGGCAGAGAGGAAGGGGAAAGGAGGGGAAGGGAGAACTGGGAGAAAGGAGGGAAGGACCACCATTGGGATGTAAAGTAAATAAACTGAAATAAAAAATTAAATTAAATAACATATCTGTCATAGGCTCCTCTCCTCCTAGACCTACCCTCCCTTCCCCATTCCTTCTCCCCTATTCCTCAGAATAGTGGAGTCCCCCTACCCAGATACCCCAGCTTGTCTATTCACATGAGGACTGAGTTCACCTTTCTCCCCTGTGGCCTGGTAGGGAAGTTCCATCGGGGGAAGTGATCAAAAAGCAGACAACATACTCTGTGTCAGAGATATTGCTCAGTCCACTAACTAGTGGGCCTAAGATGTCCATTGGACTTATCTTCTTGGGGTGTGTGCATTGTAGTATGTCTATCTTGTACTATATGACTCACTTATAAGTGAGTATACACCATGTATATCTTTCTGGGTTTGTAGTACCTCACTCAGGATGATCTTTTCTAGTTCCGACTATTTGCCTGCAAATTTCGTGATTTCCTTGTTTTAAAAAGCTGAGTAGTATTCCATGTGTAAACATACCACAATTTCTGTATCCATTCCTCATTTGAGGGCGGGACATCTAGGTTGTTTCCAGTTTCTGGCTATTATGAATAGAGCTGCTATGAACATGGTTGAGCAAGTGTTCTTGTTGTGTGGGGTTGGTTATAGCTATGTTTCTTAATGCAGATCCTAAACAATCACTTAAGTAACATGGTTACTTTGTAGACAGGAGCCAGACTGCTTTATCTCAGCTATGTCCCTTCTTATTATCTTTTCAGGATGTTTGCCAAGTCTCCTGAGATTTTAAAACAGAATTAACTTGGCTCTTAAAATAGAGCAAGTAATATATTAACCACAAAGTTAGCTCAGACTGCTCAGCCAGTACCATATATACTTTGTAACCCGCCATCCACTAAGTGACATTTCAGGCAAATAGCTAGAGATGGCTACAGTCTTGTGACAGTATTGCTGCATTTCTAGATCAGTACCAAACTGATCTAGTTTCCCAGGCCTCTTCTATTCTCCACACAACTCTCCCAAAGTCATGCAGCATTTTACTCAAGGAGTGTCCTCATGTGCTCACTATGGGACCGACAGGAATCAGCCATGGATAGAACTCATTACTACCTGTTGGCTATAGTTGAAGCTGTCCCCAGAGACCCTAATTAGAAACCAGATTTCTCATAAAAAGGTGTATCATAAGGAACTGTCAAGTGTGTTAGCGGATCACCTAGGGTCAGTTTAATAGCTGAGTTTTCTAACTGTTCTAAAAAAAAAAAAGCAGCAGGTATATGTTGAAAAAAAACCCAATGCATAAGAATTATCTTAAATCAATCAGAAGTTTGACGTCTGTTGTGGCATTCTGTCCTTTGTGTGTAATGGCCATTACCATTTATGGCAGAGCAGCTGTGGTTACCAAAACAAGTTCTTAAGACTAGGACTGTTGATGTCTCCTCATAGAGAAGGGACAGAGGAGGGCCCTTACACGCTCAGCGATGCTTCTACCCACTTCCTTCAGAACTGTTTCCCAGCTACCACGGCTGCACATGGGCTCCAGAGGTGCTAGAGTACATAGTGTGTTGATGGTCAGATGAAGAGGATTCACGCAGCCATGGTGAGGTCATCGTTCCTGCTGGGGTGAGAATTTGGTGATGGTGCTGCTTTGAGGTCACCTGTACTTCTGCAACTAACCCCACCTGTTCTGTCTTTTATAAATAGCATTTTGATTTGAGTAGAATTATTCTTTTGGTCTATTGTTTCCTCAGTACTCTGAGAGAAGCAAAGATGAGTTTGGAAGGAAGCAGTGTCCTTGCTTTGGGTGATGAGATATAAAAATTAAGCTCAGACAGCCAATCCTGATAATTATGACTTCACCCATGTGAAATGGGACAGCATGCCTTCTTGTTGTAATAGCTGTGACATTGTCCTTGCCATGGGTAAAAAAGCATTTAACGAAGGCCATTCTATCTGAGGCTATAGTGTCTGTGGAAGAAGCACAGATAGCCACCTTCTTTTATGTGGTATGAAGTAGCAAACATCCTTAATGACTAGGGTTTGCTATATGATTATAGGGATGCCTCTAAGGTAGCTGACAGCCTAAAGGATATGTTACAACTTCTCAGAATAGCCTGTGTGGAATGGGATCATAGGCAGGCTATGGCATTAGCTGTGTGGGTGACAGGCCGTGCAATTGAGGCAGCGCATGAGTGATTCATGTGGCACCCACTAGATGCACAAGGTTCTGACTCTCCCCAGAGATTAAGTAGTTAGCAATTGCTGAGGGCAGGGGACACTTTCTCTAGTGGTACAGCTGATTCTAAGTTTCCCATGTGCTCTAGGTAATCCTTCACAAGTGCTTCAGTAAATAACCCAGTTAAGTGCAGTTCACAAACTTGGATGAGATCATATCTTTTATATACTCTTGGTGCCTTATCTGGGGTGAATAGGAAAACTTAATGCAATTGCCTACTTAAAGCAAAGTGAAAGATATAGAGCCTCATTCAGCCTCCTACCTGCCATGTTTGTTTGTTTGTTTCTGAAGGGTCCATGTTCTATGCAGAACACAGTTTGAAAAGCACTTTGGCAGATGAGAAAACTGAGTGTCAGGAGTGTGAGAAAACATTTTCAGGATAAACTAAGGAGTGCACTCAAATTTTACTCAGATCCAGCTCATTATTTTTTGTTTGTTTTTCTTGGTTGTTTATTTTATACTCAGACTTTGGAAGATGGCTAAATAGTATTTGTTACTTTATTAGGTGGAAGGGAAGTTTCCAAAGACTACATTTTTGGAGGCACTCTCAGGTAAAGGAAAATGCCAATTCTATACCTGCAAGAACAATAGAACAATTTTTTCCTTAAGGTTTGTGTTCTACCATAGTAACTAGAATGACATGGTACAATAGTGGCATGAATACATTGGATCATTGAGTAGAATAAATAACCACTACTTAAATAAAAACAGCACAACCCACAAGTAAATATTTGTTCTTATACCCAAAAAGATAAGTGCAGTCCTCACCCCTAATCAATGAAATTTCTTTTTGCAACAGATGGAGACCATTACCGAAAACTACAACCAATCAAAATTCTGAGTTTTGAAACCTAGTTCCAAAGGATACATCTACAAAACAACTCCCACACCTAAGGCTCAAGGGAACATTGAAGAGGGGACAGAAAGATTGTAAGAGCCAGAAAATCGGAATGTTTGCTCTGAGGCTGTGTCGCTTAGCAATAGCAGAGGCTACATCCATGAAATGTCATCAACATGACTGCCTAAACTTGATCAAAAAGGGGATGACAACAATGAACATGCTAATGTAGACGAGGAAAAGCCCATGAGGCCTCAACTCTGAACAAACAATTATAGGCAGCTAAGGAATGCTGAGAATGGGAAGAAATAGCCTTCCCTGGAGAAAAACACACTGATTGATTATCCAACACCAAATAAAATCAACTCCCAGAGCATACATATAAATTACATTATACAGACTGAACATGTTATAATTAGGAATATATTCACCACACAGCTACATATTAATGTAAGTATGTATGTGTGTAATTAATGGGAAAAGAGCCTGTGAATTTGAAAGACAGCAAGATGAATAAATGGGAGGATTTGGAAGGAGAAAATGGTCTATTTATATTATAATCTCAAAAGCAGAAGAAATCATTTTAAAATTTGTGTTCTATACACTTGGTTTGCTTCAGAGCCATCCCAGTCCTCTCGTCCCCACACATGCCACACGGACTCCTCCCGTTATTTCTTGCCCTTGTCATCACCAGCCTGTGGCTCTTGACATATGTCTTCCTTAAATTGCTGGGGTACCACATCGTTTCTGGAAAATAATGGCAGTCACAAGTATTCACTGAAAGGGTGGATGGACGGGCATATCTAAATCCTACCTTCTTTGAAGGCTTCTGTGACTCCTTAAATCTCTGTCTTTTCTGTACTCAGAACATTGTCTGAATAGCTGAATCTATGGTCAATCATGCATGCTGATTCAACTTTTGTGTTTATGTACTCTTGGACAGTAATTTAATTTCCTAATGTTTTGTCTTTAGGCCCAATTAGATTTTAGTTAATTAAGAGCAAAATTAAATTTGTACTTTTTGGGTTTCCTTGGAGGCTAGCAGAAGATTTTTTTCATGTTGGAGGCACACAGTAAATGGACCTTTAGGGTATAAAAGGAAAATAAAGGAACAAATTACTATTTGTTCCAATAAGACAAAGAGACAAATTGTGCTTGAGTAACTTTTTTGTGGACTAGCTAGAAATGAGACCCTTAGTATACAGAATGAATAATATTTCAAGTCTGGTATATGTTTTCCTTTTTAGCATTATTTTCCGTTGGAAAGTGTGTTCAGATATTTAACTAAGATATTTGAGGATGTAGCTCTCCAGGTCAGCAATGAAAGAGAATGGAAGAGGCAGAGTGTTCTCATGATTTTAACCATAATGCTTGAAAAAAAAAAAACCATCAAAATTTTCTGTCAAGTCAGAAAGCCAGTAGAATATAACAAGACCAAAGTATTTTGTTTAAAGATTATGATATAGACATTTAAAAATAAACACTTAATATTATTATGTTTTCAATTCACCATTTTCAGTATTTATTTTCCTAATATAAAATAATGCAAAACCAAAAGTGGCTATTTATTTTATTTTGGTTATTTATTTCTTTGTCTGAAATCTGAATAGCCTTCTAAGAGACTCTTGGAAAAAGATTTAACTCTGTAGGCTTTGACTCTTTCAAACCTACTTTATTGGTGGTTCCTCAAGCCCCTACCTCCCTTCCAACACCACAATTCTAGGTAAAAGAGAAAGAAGGCTAGAAGAGACCCGAGATGTAGACCTCTTTAGATGTAGTTCCTTGGGGGCAATTGCACTCTTTGTGGTCAGGATATACAGTAGTCCAGCAAACCAGCAATCCAGCAATAGCAAAAGCAGCAAGGACCAGCAGCAGCAGCAGCAGCAAGGGTCAGCAAAAGTACCAGGAAGAGTTCTCCAGAGCTTCTCTCTCTCTCTCTGCCCCTATTTATACCTTCTCAGAGTCTGTACCAGGATGTTTCTCAGCTGACAAAGATCACCCGCCACTCAAAAGGGGGAAAAGCATTCATGCATCCCACACTTGGGACCACGGCAAAAAACATAGCAACACAACACAGGAAAAACTTCCACTCCATAGCTCTTTTCTTACTGGTTTGTCACACAAGGTATCCAAACAAACAAGGTTTTTTTTTGTTGTTGTTGTTTTGTTTTGTTTGCATTTGTTAAGTCAACCTGTATAAGTAATGTCTGTGTTTGAGAACCCAACTGACCATATGCTTTTTACTTATGGAAAAACATAGTTTTATAAGGAACTACTTGAGTCATGGTCGGCCTCATGTCACCTTGAATTATGTAAGAGACATTTACAGTTCATGTTAACTAATCTTTAGCTGTTTTATTTATTTATTTTTGTTTGTTTTGTTGTTGTTCTTTTTAAAATCAGATTTGAATTTCTTTTAAATTACATTTACTTCTTTGGGTGTGTCTGTGAACTCTGTGCATTGGCATACATGAGTGCAGGTGTGCATGTACCATGGCTTGTATGTGGACCCCAGAGGACAACTTGTATGAGTCATTTCTCTCCTTGTAACATGTTGGTCCTGGGTATTCAAGCAGTCTTGAACATAACACTGTAACTTCTGCCTTAGCTCCCCACCTAGCTAGGCCCAAGTACAACTAATGAACTATCCTATTGGTATGCAGCACTGACCGCATCTGTGCAACATTTCCAACTTTATTATTTTATACGGCTATCACTGATATCTACTTCATTCTGCCTAGTTCATATTGATCATTATATGGACATTCGTTAGACTCTCCTTCATACTCCCTAGTTCCCATTGATCATTATTGACAAGGCAATCTCTCTTGAAACTAATTTCTTCTTCCTTTCTGCTTTAGGTATCAGATACCTTTCAAGCAGATCTGAGCATTGTGACTCACGCTTCAAGATTCTCTGTTTGCTTCATCATGTGACTTTCCCTTGCCTGTCCATTATTTATCTCCCCTTGCTATTCTTTGGCCTCAATCCATTGTAAGTAGTTGGTCTGACTAAAGAACTATTTTAAAACATCTTCCATCTTTATTTGCACTGGAACCCTGTGAGAGTCAGGTGAGGCAATGGACCAAACCCTCTAAAGCGCGACCTTCCTCACACCCAGTTCCTGTACTACACAAATCCTTTCTGCAGGGATTTGAGCAGTAATAGCAGCCCTACCAGCACTGTCCCTCAAGACTGAGAACTCACTATGTGAGAGACTGAATCATTTCTTATGTGTCATTTTGCTAAAACAATAACATGAATAAGTACATAATAGTATTATAGTTTCCTTTATAAACAAGAAAATCAAGGCTCAAGGTACCCCAAGTGAGAAGAAATCAATGTTAGTTTTTGACAAATCTGTTATGGTAAGGTTTGTTTGTTTAACTCATAACCATTATAACTTGATGGCTCCAAACTGACTGTGAGGGGTTTAAATATACAAAGATGTACGGGCCAAATTCTGTTTGTGGTTCTCAGGAGCACGCCAAGACTTTCCTTGAACATGCTAGACAAACACTTTCCCCCCAAGCCACATCCCCAACCCTGTATAGAAGACAAAAATCAAAGGTTTAGCTGGACCAGAGATGCGCACAAATCACTTTCCTATAAGGCAGTGTGAGCTGAGCCTTGAGAAAGCCTGGCTGGCAGTGGCTATTAGGAATCGAAAGAGGATTTCCCAGAACCATGGAACTCTATAGCTCTTGAGAAAAGTGTTTTAATGAGCAATCGAACCATTCAAATTTACAGGTGATTTTATTGCAGCTTATGTTGTTTAGGCCATTTTATTTCTACTGATTTTTAGCTCAGTTAGAGGAGTTTAAAAGCAAGGTTCATGTTTTATACCTCTGCATTTTCCACTGTCGTCAGCACAGCACTGTGGGCACAGTACATTCAAAGTCATCTCGTAAGTATTTACATAAACATAAAATTTATTCATGAAACAAATTCGTTTTTCTTAAAGTTCATGTTATAAACGTGACCCTCTCTTAAATGATCTGATGACATCCTTTATTCTATTTTTTATTATACTCATCAACTCTCACATGTGACTTCTCCACTAGGTTCTCAGCACCCTAAGGACAAGGACTGTGTGCATACCGTTTACCACAGAATCTTGTACACAGTACTTATTTAATAAGTCCTTGCTGAACAAATTAAGTAGGTCTTTCAGGGACTCTTTTGCAAAGGGCTTCTCTTATAATTATTAAAAACTCATCCCCCTGAGGGGGGAGCAGTCTTACCTGGCCACAGGGGAAGACAATGCAGCCAGTCATGATGAGACCTGATAGGCTAGGGTCAGATGGAAGGGGAGGAGGACCTCCCCTATCAGTGGACTAGGGGAGGGGCATAAGGGGAGAAGAAAGAGGGAGGGTGTAATTGGGAGGAGATGAGGGAGGGGTCAAAGCTGGGACACAAAGTGAATAAATTGTAATAAATAAAAAAATAATTTAAACACTTAAAGAAATGCTCAACGTCCTTAGCCATCAGGGAGATGCAAATCAAAACAACCCTGAGATTTCACTTTACACCCACCAGAATGGCTAAGATCAAAAACTCAAGTGACAACACATGCTGGAGAGGTTGTGGAGAAAGAGGAC
>CM053753.1:34458085-34485555 GCA_028658305.1 Pachyuromys duprasi | reverse complement strand
GGGGAGTTAGTAAGACTTGGCGAGAACAAGAGCTCCATAAAGACCAAATAAATCAGGGCACAGGGGTCTTTAATGGACAGTTTCTCCAACCAAGGACCATGTATGGATATAACCTAGAACCCCTGCTCAGATGTGGCCCATGGTATCTCAGTATCCAACTGGGTACCCTAGTAAGGGGAACAGGGACTATTTCTGTCATGAACTCAATGGCTGGCTCTTCGACCCTCCCCCCCACATACCCGGGAGGAACAGCCTAGCTAGATCCCAGAAGAGGACATTGCAGCCAGCCCTGAAGAGACAAAATAAGCTAGGGTCAGGCGGAAGGGGAGGAGGTCCTCCCCCATCAGTGGACTTGGAGGGGGGCAGGGAGGATATGAGGGAAGGATGGCAAGAGTGGGAGGGGGCTATGACTGGGATACAAAGTACCTAACCTGTGATTAATATAAAAAATAAATTACATTAAAAATAATAATAATTTAAAAGAACCCACCACAACAAATTTGGTATAAAAAAGGAAGTCTATTGTAGAAAGGGGGGAGGGAAGAGGGAAAGCATAGGACAGAGAGAAGGGGACACCTCAGAGAGAGAGAAAGAGCAAAAGAGAGAGCATGAGAGTGAGAGGGGGAAAGACAGAGAGAAGGAGAGACAGAGTGAGACAGAAAGAGTGAGAGCAATCGAGAGATGGAGAGACAGGGAGAGGAAGAGGGTGAGGGAGAGGGAGAGAGAGGTGTCAGGCTTCTGCCTTCATCTGCTCTGTGTTTCCATGGTGGCAGCAGGTGGTGACATCAGGTTGGTAGGCAACCTAGAGGCAGGCCATTGGAATCAGCGCGTGAACTAACGTTCTTCCTTTTTCTTTAATTAAAAATGGCAACCTTAGGAAGGAGTGGTGAGACGGGAATGGGGCACTCTGCTCAGAAAAGAATGCCGACTTGGGGACAGCGAGATCTTTGGGGACCCTACGGGAATTAGGGCGTGTTGGCAAAGTCCAGGGGAGCCAGCTGTCTCATTGCGGCGTCCATGATCTTCGAGAACGTCTGTGGCTAGGAAGGAAAACAGAGGTCTGGGTTGACTCAATCTGTGAGGTTAAGATGAAGCACCTGTGGGCAGCCGCTTTGGCACTGTCTGGATAGGAAACCTGAACCTGGCAGGACACTGGAACTTATATATGTGCAGAAGACAAAGTTTAGTAGGTTATGGAGAAAAAAAAAAACTTAGGTGCACATGTGAAACTTTTGGACCTATGGTTTTGGTAGCTGGGAGAGGACAGTCTTAAAACTAGGGAAAGGGGGAGAAATCCTACCCTCTGAAACAGGCAATAGGTGAGAAACTTAGGCTGTTGATTGGCAGTACTTATCTGGAGTCCATTTCCTGAGAGGTGGATTCAGGTGGCTTTCCTGGAGCTTACAAGAATCCTTTTTAAGTTTTCAAAAGAAGACAAGTTTTAAACATGTTAGTGTCACCATTGTAACCTGCAGTGAAATATAATCTGTAGAAAAAGGCAGCAGACATATATCTTTGTGTCATAGCATAGTAGAGGCTTGGAAAAATATTTTGAGTTAACAGCATGAGCACTCTTTGAGGTGAGCTCAGGAACGCAAAAGCCTTCCGTGAAGTAAAGGGGCAGAAGCTCACTTGATCTTGATTTTCAGTATGAGTACACATCGTGAAAGAGAGGCTGATTCCATCTATTCAGAAGACTGGGTGTATATAAACCTAACACACTGAGAAACATTTTAAAGTCTATACTTAAAAGGCAAACCTAGAAGCAGGTTATTGGTATCAGCTTGTGAACTAACAGCTTGCATCACCGTTGAGTTAAGGAAAAGCTACATACCACACCAGAGCTGCACAGCAGCATCTGAGATTTCTCAGGACCTTTCGATGAAGACAGCTAGCTACAGTTTGTTGTATAATATACTGAATTAAGTTAGAGATCTACCCCCTTTTATTCTCTGATGAACTTCATCTTTTGGTGGTAGGGATGGAATCTGGGGCCTCTTGTATACCAGGCAGTCCTGTCACTTAGTTGCCTTCCCATTCTGCCCCCGAGAAACCTTTATTAATGGTCTGTGAAACCGCAGCCGAACAGACACATTACAAAAGCCATTTGGGGTGAAAGAGAATAGATGGGTGCGGTGTTTGTCATACAGTGTTGTTATGCCTGTAGATTCTAAGAAAAGAGCCCAGATTCTCATTTGTTTATGTGTCTTGTGTTTGTTTTATTTGATTTTGAGACACGATTTTGCTATGTTTTTGCTCAAGACTATCTTCATATTCCTGAGCTAAATTAATTACCTGCCTCAGCATCCCATTGCTGGGACTACCATGCGCAGTCAAGGGACACTCTTCCTATCAATTCTGTTCCAGCTGCAGAGACTAAATGCTGAAATCAGGCAACGAGGTTGATCCTTCCTACAGCAGTCTGGTCGTCTACAGAGAGGGGCTTTGTGTCTTTATTCCCCAGTCAGTGAAAACTGGAGAGGTCTACTTGATGCAGCCTCCACAGAAGAGAGGGCTGTTTAGTGATCTGTCTCCAGTATTCGCCACAACTTTCACCTTTATTTATAAAGTCTGTGTGAGAGCTCACTTCAGAGACATAAAGATGAAAGGTCCAAAGCTGTGCCTTTGTAGAAAGATTAAGTGAGATCAAATTATTGTAGCTAAAGGAAACCAGAATAATAAAAGTAGGCAGAGCTGGTAGAATAAAAATGCAACCCACTCTACAAAGTAGGTTTGTGCAGAGGCCACTTTATTTGTTAGTTTGCTTGTTTACTTATTTATTTGCTATGGCTGTACTCTCTAAAGCTGCTCCTGGCTAGGGTCTGCCTGTGGGTTCAGTGATATTTGACTCCTGTGTGCAGGGAAGCCTGTATTTGGTACAGGAACATATCAACGAATAAAACAGTCACAAAGTCTTGACTAATAGAAGCTAGTCACCATCAGGCACAGGCAGTAAGCCATAACTAGAATCAGTAGGTACAATACATAGTGTGTAGCAAAGAGTATGTATAGATAAGAAGAGCCAGGCTTCAATCTTAAATAATTTCAGAATTAGGGCAAAGGTTTAGAGCCCTGGGGCAGATTTCTGGAAAAAAAAATAATACCTTCTTCTCTTTTTCTGTTGATGTGATAAAATACCTTTTGGCACACACCTTTAATCCCAGCCCTCAGGAGGCAGAGGCAGGTCTACAAAGCAAGTTCCAAGACAGAGCTACACAGACAGACTCTGCATCAGAACAAAGCAAAATACGGGACTCTACCAATTAGTCATTCTAGTCAAAGCATCGTGATCCAGGACTAGTAAAGAGAGCCTTTCTCAAAAAATAAGATGGAGACCGATAGGGACACTGGTGTTGCCTTCTGACTTCTACTCATAAATAAACACATACATTCTCACGGGCCACACATCCCCCACACCAAAACCAAATAATATACAAAAATAAACTGTGATACAACTATGTATCTTGAGGCTCTTTTCCTTTTGTTGGTTTGCTTTGTCCAACTTCAATGCGATGTTTTTGTTGTTGTTGTTGTTTCAGTTTGTTATGTTTGCCATTTTTGGTTGCTATCTCTTAGAAGCCTGTTCTTTTGAATTGAGAGACAGAAAGGGAGTGGATCTGGATGGGAGAAGACGTGAGGAGAAGCTTGGAAGAGTTTAGAGAGGGGAAACTGTAATCAGGATGCATTGTATGAGAAAAGAATCTATGTTTAATAAAAGGGCGAAATAAAAAATAAATAATAAAAATGGAGTAAATGTATATATTACGCTTCGCTAAAATATAGTGCACACCGAGAAAGCAGAAGTGATGGGAGACATTGGAAATGATGTGAATTTGTAAATGATCAATAAAATACTTAAAAAAAAAAACACCAGTGACCATACCAAGTGCTAATATAGAGTACCTAGAATTATCATATTTTGCTCCTGGGGCTATAAGATTTTACTTTGTATGATGAAAATATTTCCACATTATCTTTATTCTACATGTACCTATTCTATGATTTAATCATTTCACTCTTTAAACATTTACCCAAAATAAATGAAAGGATAAGAATTATACACAAATGTTCTCAGAAATATTAGTCATAGTAGCCCTAAACCACCTCAAATGTCATGAACAGGTGAGTGAATAAACAAATTATGGCTCATTTATAAATGCAATTGAGTGCTTTGCGGTAAAGGAGATGAATTATTGATACATGAAATAACGTGCAAGGTTCTCAAAATAAGTTTGCTATAAGCTAGATAGGTTAAAGGCACATTTTCTGTAATTCCTTTAATAAAATCTCAAAAGTTGGGAACTAGTATATAGTGACCAGCGGTCTCCACCTGAAGATGGCCAGAACGCCCAAGGAGGACACAAGAATTCAGAGGGGGACAGGAGGAAAAGTTGGCAGTGAAGCAAGAGTTCACTCTCTTGATTTGGAGGTGGTCTCATAGGTAGCAAGTTTTACGTTTTAAATATATACAACTTCTTTTAAGAAAGCTATGTATATATGTATGTTTGTATGTATGAAACTGGCTGAAAGGATTCTAAACCTCTAGGAGGCTGAAACCACAACTCTAATTGCACTCCAAGGAGCTTAGGAAAATGCTACCCACCCTCTGAGAACTAAGCAAACATTTACTGCTAAATATTTAGACTTGACAATAAATTATTTATGATTTTCCACAATACCATGGGTTATAGGTATTGCTCAGGTTTACTAACATTTATTAAGGGTTTCTTCTGAAGAAATGAGGGGTAAGGTTGCTCTGCATGAGTGTGGAAGACTGATTTGAACATACATGGATACAGGAACTTTGCATTCTACAACAAAACAAAATTCAGCAAATTACAAATATCAAATAAGTCAGTGAAGTGCAGTCAGGCTCATTTGACATCACATAAATTAAACGTTTAACTCTCCTTTGTTTTCCAGTAGCTAAAATATCCCATGACATTCAGGAAGAATTAGCACTTGTTTCTCCTTGCTGATAACAAAAGCATTTTCTGTTTGTTGAACATGGCTAACACCCCAGGTACCAGGTCCTCATCTTAGCAGGAGAAACCAAGATTCAGAGAAATTAATGATGTCAACAAAGTCATGTGTGGTTAGTAGTGGGGGTAAAATTTAATTCAAATATGATTTAGGGCCCAGTTTTAAATTTTCATTTATTTTTTTTTTTGAGTCCCTTGGCTCATCATGGACTTAATTCTGTCTTCTACTGTTAAGCTAAACTATGTATTCCTTGTTTTGTTTATTTATTTTTTTAATGGGTTAGGAAAGAAATGCTTAAAAATAGTGCTTTGTTATTCATTATAAGTCTAAACACTAACCTTTTATATCTGTTCACAACACCTACAATTATGAGCCTATTCAATTTAAGTAACAGTTCTGTCCTCCACAACTTTCAGGTTTTACTTATTTTTTCTTTTTAAAATTATTATTATTTATTACAATTTATTCACTTTGTATCCCTGCTGTGGCCTCCTCTCTCATCTCATCCCAATCCCACCCTCCCTTCCTCATCTCCTCCCATGCCCCTCCCCAAGTCCACTGATAGGGAAGGACCTTCTCCCCTTCCATCTGACCCTAGACTATCAGGTCTCATCATGACTGGCTACATTGTCTTTCTCTGTGGCCTGGCAAGGCTGCTTTCCCCTCAGGGGAAGGTGATCCAATTGAAAAGTGGGGTACAGAGCTAAAGAGAGAATTGTCAATAGCAGAATATTGAATGGCAGAGAAACACTTAAAGAAATGGTCAATGTCCTTAGTTATCAGGGAGATGCAAATCAAAATGACCCTGAGATTTCACCTTACACCCATCAGAATGGCTAAGATCAAAAACTTTAGTGACAACGCATGCTGGAGAGGATGTGGAGAAAGGGGAACCCTCCTCGATTGCTGGTGGGAATGTACACTTGTACAACCATTTTGAAAATCAATCTGGCACTTTTTCAGAAAATTAGGAATAGAGCTTCCTTAATATCCAGCAATACCACTCCTAGGCATATATCTGAAATATGCTCAACTATTCACCAAGGACATTTGCTCAGCCATGTTTATAGCAACTCTATTCATAATAGCCAGAAGATGAAAACAACCCAGATGTCCCTCAATGGAGGAATGGATACAGAAATTGTGGTACATTTACACAATGGAATACTACTCAGCAATTAAAAACAAGGAAATCATGAAATTTGCAGGCAAATGTGGAACTAGTAAAGATCATCCTGAGTGAGGCATCCCAGAAGCAGAAAGACACGTATATACTCACTCATAAGTGGATATTAGACATATAATATAGGATAAACATACTGAAATCTATAGTTCTAAAGAAGCTAATAATACTAGGGAAGATGCTCAATCCTCATTCAGAAAGGCAAATGGGATGGACATCAGAAGAGGGAGAAAACAGAGAACAGGACAGGAGCCTACCGCAGAGGGCCTCTGAAAGACTTTACCTTGCAGGGTATCAAAGCAGATGCTGAGACTCATAGCCAAACTCTGGGCAGAGTGCAGGAAATCTTATGAAAGAAGGGGAGAAGAGAGAACAGGACCTCCAAAAGGAGACCAAGAGAGCCAAAACAATTAGGCTGTGGGGGCCCTGCAGAGAGTGATACCCCAACCAAGGACCATGCATGGAGAAGATCTAAAACTCCTGCTCAGGTGTAGTGCTCAGACTCAGTCTCCAAGTGGGTTCCCTAGTAAGGAGAGAAGGGGCTGTCTCTGGCATGAACTCAGAGGCAGGCTCTCAGGTTTTACTTCTTATTTCTCCATGTGGTTCCTTGTAAGACAAGGGCATTGTATAGTTGCTGACATCGCCAAATTGTTTTCTTGTCCTATCTAAGGTTTAGATAGTCTCGGTGGGATCTGGAATCTTCCCCGAGGCAGATTTGTGGCAAAGGCCCCGTGGAAAGTTCCTTTCACATAGGCTGCTCAGCTGCTGCGCTCAGACTTCTGCTTCTCCTGCTTCAAATGGTCTCCCACTGTGACTAAGTTTCAGTTTTCATAGTCACAAGGGGGGCAGGGGATAAAAAGACCAGTTACTTAAAGCACCAACTGTGCAAATAGCTACCCAGGGTCTGTAATAGTTTTCCTTGTTATTGCAGAGACTGCAAGGGAAGGAAACCAACAAACCAAGGGCAGGTTTGCAGACTCACTCACAGGCCATTTTTGTTTGAGGTATTTCAGTGTTTTTGTATTGTTCCATTTTGAGAGATTGTTAGCCTAAGGGGCCATGCTGTGAAAAAAAAAAGCAATTAAAATAATAACAATAAAAAACCTTGTTTAAAAATATTGGCATCTTTAGTTACTTTGGTGTCACTGTGACCAAAATACCTGACAGGAATAACACCAGGGAAGGGTTTGCTTTGGCTAATGGCTTCAGAAAGTTCAGCTCACATTTACTTGGCTCCATGTGCTTGTGGAGAGAGTCACAAACCTTGGCAGGAGTGCAGTGAAGCATGTAAAAGCTCATTCACTTGGAGAAGAAGCTCAGAGGAAGGAAATAAGGAAGAGGCCAGGGCCAGATGTACCTTCCAGTGGCCTGTTTCCTCCAGCTGGGCTCTACCTACCAGCTTTCAGCCCTTCCAATAATGCTTTCACAGCACAGATCCATCAGAGGGGTTGGTCCAGTGATTAGGTCAGAGCCTTCAAGATCTAATTGTACCTGTAAATGACACCAAAGGCAGAAGCATGTTTTGCCAACCTCCTTGGCATTTCCTACTTTGATCAACATGACTTAAATAACATTTTATTTATTTAAAAATTTAAGGACATTTTAATTTACTGTGATAAGTTAATTCAGGGCCCTTAACAAGCATGAACATAGACTGGTTCATTTGGGTATATTTAAAAACTATTAAAAACAGAGGCATCATAGGTTCTCTTCTGTGAAAAGACGTTTTGAGGGATTAAGAGCACTCACGTAGAGTGTATATAGAAGTATGGGATATTAGTTTGTTCAAAAATAGCATTTATATGTAGTAGAGTCAGCCCAATCACAGAAATCTATAAAATAATAATAAAGGGTCACCAGGGCCTGTTATAAAGTAAATAAACTCACAACAGCCTGACGAGGAAATCTTGGTAGTCACTTACTCTTACTGAGTGGAAATCATTTTGAGGGGTGATTTTCAGGATAAGAATAAAATGGAAATTTTTTGTTTCTCAGGGGCTGGCACTGAGAACATGATAAAGGAAGAGAAGCAGACGTAAAATGATTTCAGGAGGCGATAAGTGAATTTGGTGGCGAGACATAAATAGAAGCATGTTAGATGGAGCGAAGGGTTATTTGTGGGCTCAGGAGAACACTCTTCGGAAAAGCATCAAGACGGTCAATTTTAAGATTGCATAGCAAACATGACGAGTTATATGAGAGGGAAAACGAAGCCGAGATGGGTGGTGGTGAATGTAGGCCTTACGTAACTTTCTGTGGGCAGTGGAAGATACCATAGGCTTGATAAAGGAAACCAGGATCAACACAATCAAGGAAAAAAAGACAAAAGCTCAGGACAGAAGTTCGAGGTGTTCCTAGCTTACTGACTAATCAAGAAAGGATGATGGTAAGAGGGAAGAGAAGAGCAACCAGACAGCAGGGAGAAACACATGCATCTAGACATCAGAAAACAAGAGAGAGAATGTTCTTAGAGTGGCCAACAGAGATGACATGCAAATGATGATTAAAACAGAGAATGTTAGAAAACACACATACACATACCCTACACACATACACACAGAAACAGACATTGATAGATAGATAGTTAGATAGATAAATAGATAGGTAGGTAGGTAGATAGATAGAAATCTATTGAACAGTGGTTAGTGCCACTCCTGATGAGTTGGGCGATAGGGGAAAATGAAAACATACAGATTTGTAGTTGATGTGATGAAATTAAGACAACTTTATACAGTTTTGATTGCTTGCTTGCCTTTATTCTGTCTGGCTACAAATCAAGGGAAAAGAGAAGAGACTGGAAGGGAACACATTAGGTTAAACGGGGCTATTGTCATATTAAATGGGAGAGATGTTTGGAAAGGTCAAGTCAGAAAGGATACTGAGTGTAGGAGATAAAGATGTTTGCTGTTTCTATAAGAAGGACTTTGGGCATAGTATCAGGAGGAAGATGAGGCCCAAAGGAAGGGAGTGGGAGTGATTCAACAGTGGGCTGATGAGAGCATTTATATAGATTTACCAGGACTAGCACGGCAAATATTACAGACTCGGAGGCTCATTTTCTCGCGATCCTGGAAGCTCAGGTTGGTGGCAGGTTTACTTTTTTCCCTGGTGGTAGGTGGTTGTCATTCTGTGTCTTCATATGATCTGTTCCATTTGCACACACATCGTGATCTTCTCTTAAGGTCACCAGTCACATTAGCTCAGGTCTCACGTATGTAGCACATTTGTGGGATATCATGTTTTATTTATTTATTCATTGAGAGTTTTTACAATGTATTTTGACCAGGTTATCCCTTCTAACTCTCCCCAGATTCACCTGTTCTCACCTATCCACCCAACTTTGTACCTTAAAAAAATCCCTTTAAGACCAGTTTGTACTGTTTCAAATATTTTTGGCTGTGTGGTCTTCTACTGAAGCATGGTTGGCTTACCAGAGGCTACACTCTTAGAGAAAACTGACCCTTCCTTCCCAGCAGCTAGGAGTGGGACTGAATGTCCTACAACCAGGACCCTGCTAGAAAACCTCACATTTACTGTATTACCTCTTTCTTCAAGGGTAATTGCATTTGGAGGTACCAAGAGTTAGGACTTCAACTCAGGACTTTTCAATGGCTATGACTCAGCTCCTAATGAGCATCTTCATGGGGTAGTTTTCTACCTCTTTACTAGAAGGAAAAGTTATCTTCTGAGGGTAAGAAGAGAAGCTTACAGTATGAACATTTTGAAGTGATTTTTGTGGAAATTTTTGGAAAATTTCAGTTGGAGGCTAGGTTGTCAAGGTAAATGCTTCAGTATGGATGGCCCATTGATACTGGTGATTATGAATTTGAAGTGTGACTTTGTCTAGTAGATATGTGTATATGAGAGAGGGCAAGAAAAGGGCTGATGTCTGACCAGTGTTACTAAAGACAGAGCAACACAAACATAAAGTATAAGGAGGCAGAGGCTAAGATGCTGTCTAGTTTGAGGTCTGGAGACACCAGTAAGGCTAAAGGGTGGCTGAACATCAATAATCGATAGTGATAATTGATAGAAAGAGAGATTTTTACAAGGAAGGTAGGTTTGACTCTCACATGTGGGTAATGACCAACTAAGTTCTGATTTCCAGAGGGGATGACTTGAGGGTGTGAAGGTCAAACAATGAAGCCAGGTCTCAAGTGTTGAGAATTCACTGAACCAAAGGTCAGAATTTAGCGGATGAAGGACAGTTGACAACAGGTTGTTTGCAGATGACATTAAAGGAGAGAGGGAATAGCCAAGTAGTGCAGACCATCAAGGAGCAGGACTGAGGATAGAGTTTCCTACATTCTAGGCAAGTAGTCTACTACTGTGGCCCCCACGCTGATGAGAACATATTGGTGAGCCACAACCCCCATCCCTGGAGCAATATTCAAACAGTAGAATTAGGACTTTTGGTATGAAATGGCCTTGGGGAGCAAATAGGACACCATGCACATTTCATAATGCTGTAATGCATGGGCAGGTAGAGGCTAAAAACAGTCACATATCCAGAGAAGGACTTGGAAGTGCAGGAACTTGGAAGTATAGGAAATATAGAGAAGCGATTAAAAGCAGAGACCTTCTCTGGCTCACTGGGTATGAGAAAGTACTTAGAAGTTGGCCAAGAGGGAGAGGACTTAGTGCAGACAAGGACAAACAAGCCATTATGGAGATAACAAAGCATGTAGGATAAATGTTCTGGAGTGCTGATACGTGGGCATCGCTTTACACCAAGTGAGATGGGAGTGCTGGTGACACACAGACCGCAGTTTTCACACCCATTCAAATAGCGTGCTCTCGTTTCCTCTGAATAAAAGCTATACCTGGCTCTAACTACGCCAGTCCTGGGGACATAAAGAATAGTGGTGGGTCTTTGCTGTTGAAGAAGTCTCGGTCTGATTATGTGATAACCGACATCATCATTGTGATAAATGACGGCTTAGAAATATTTGTAGGGTTCACTGGGGTGCATAGGAGGAGAGGACTTTGATGAGGCATGGGTGAAGGGTTTATGGATCATACATTCACCCCTTTTCTGAGATGGATTCCTATCCATATTGGAGAGACCATCTCCTATTATCCAGAAAAGTGGGACTAATGCTGGTGGGTAGTCCAGTAGTCACACCGTGGGCATAATGGCAGTGCCTAATCTAGTTTATTTCAATATGAGAAGATATTCCAGCTGTCAACATATTTCCCTTCCCTCCTAAGGAAAGCATGGCTGAAAGTAAGTTTCATTCCTGACCGTCTTAGAGTCTTGTGGTTTGAATGAGAAATGTTCTCCCACAGGCTTCTGTTCCCTGATTGGTGGCACTGTCTGGGAGGCAGAGGAGAGATGGTCTTACTGGAGTAAGTGCATCAATGGGGTAGGCTTTGAGAGCATTTAGTTCCACCCACGTCTGGTCCATGTTGTCTGTGTCATGTTTGTGGTCGGGATGTGGTTTCTCTGTTCCCTGTTCCCGCCTCCTTTGTTGGTGCTGTGTCTTCTACCATGATGAGCTTGTGTCTCTCTGAAGCCATCAGCCAAAACAAATTTCTTCCTTAAGTTGCTTTTGGCCATGGTATTTATTTTATTTTATTTTTTTTAAATCACAACAACAGAACTGTAACTAGCATACCCCTGGCTTTTAGCTTTTTTGTTTTATTTTGTTTGTGTTTTGGTTTTCTTTGACAAGGCTTCTCTGTGTAGCCTTGGCTGTCCTGGACTCAGTTTATAGACCAGGCTGGCCTTGAACTCTCAGCAATCTGTCTGCCTGTGCCTCCCAGAGTGCTGGGATTAAAGGCATATGCCACCATGCCATAAGCTTTTCAGCTTATTGTAAACCAGCCTATCTCTACTCCTACATGCTTCAGATGTGTGTCTTATGGAGTCAGAGAGGACTTTGGGGGATCTAGAACTGGGGGAAGGGGGTGAATAGTGACTGAGCACACACCCAATCTCGGGAATCAGATTCAGGAAACCAGACTCAAAGTGTAGATCTAACTTTATTGTCCTGTGTAACAACCTTTAAATGATTAAAAGGCCAATCACACCATCCCACGCTAACCTCAAGTACCAGTAACAATCAATCAAGTTGGTGCAACTATAAAGAAATGTGGAAGAAGTGTGGTGGGCAAGGTCACCTTAGGAGACTTTCGTAAAGAAGGGGGAAGCAGTCACCACCCTAGCCTCAGATTCATTTTGAAACTTCATTAGTGTGCTAGGAGTCCCTAGTAGATCAATACTGTGTGCAGTGCATCAGGACATTTCACAGAGTCATAGGAGTCACTGACGCTTCACTGGCCATTCCCTATGGGCCTCCAAAAGGCTTATCTCAGACACTCTCCCACAAGTCTGAATGAGACCTGAGGCTTCAGCATTTCTCACAAGTTCCCAGGTGATCCTGAGGCTGTCTGTCCATAATCCACACTTTGAGACCCACTGCTATGAACAGAGGCTCTTCTGCACCATATTTTATCCTTCAATTTTATAATTCACATAACTGTATCAAATATCACAGCCAGTTAAGAGATTCTCTGAGAAAGCAAACTATTTCTAAGCTTTCATTTTGCTCTCACTTCCCCAGTGACTGTGAACCAGAGTATCTGGCCATTCACATGGTTTTATAGCAATGGCCAGTTTGAAGATGTTGCAGAACTTGAACTTTGAAGTTGAATATGATTGTAATAGAACGAGAGACATGCAAGGGCTGGGAAGATGTGAGTGAACTGGAGAGAATGAGATTCAGAGAGTGAATGTTTCTCTCTGACCCTGGAGCAGAAATAATGTCAAGCAGAGGATATTAGAGAACTTCAAAATCCATACAGGAGATGACTTTTTAGCGTTGATAATTGCTGGAGGCTGCCGGCAGAGTTGAAGAGTTCTTGAGTGGGGAGTGAGGATTGAAAGAAAATTTAAAAGCCAACACACTACACATGGGATCAGTCCAAGAGGGCTTCCAGTAGAAACTGTCACACTGGTTTATTCCACAATCCCTTTTTATAGTCGGAGCAAAGCACCTCGATACAATGAAGTGGTTCATTGAGAAGTAAAACTTGTTTACCTTGACCGCCTGTCTATGTGATCCTTACACAAACAAAAGGAAGTGAGCTTGGTAAAACATCCTGTCTACTGTCTCAAACAAAAGGAAGTGAACTTGGCAAAACATCCTGCTATCTCTGTCTCCTGGTGAAGGCCAGGGTGAAAGCATGTTTTTTGCTGAGAGCTCAATAACAAAGCAACCTGACAAACATAGCTCTCTACAGATAATAGAAATACCTTTTACATTTTACATTTTTAAAAAGTGTATGTGTATTGTATGTGTGCTTACTTACCTCTATGTGCACCACCACTACACAAAGTGCCTTTGGAGGCTCGATTTTCTAGAACTGCAGTTATAGGCTTTTGTGAGCTGCCTGATGTGAGTGCTGGGACTGAAACCTGGGTCATCTGCAAGAGCAGAAAGTGCTCTCAACTAATGAACAATCTCTGTAGACCCTTGGAATTACCTTTTGGAAATGACATATGTTATTATTTGTGTGTACATGGTGCTGTGACTGACTTTGTATATACTAAGCAAATATCCTATTACTGAGCTACATCCCCAGCCCTCAAGCAGAAGAAAATCCAAAATTAAAAGCATCCTTATACAGAACGTCTCCTCTTTCTTGTCCCTAGATGTTGACCAAGTGAAAGGTGAACACAGGAGTCAGATAAGCACCTACTGGCAAACGCTAGACTGGAGTGTGCCACTGAAAGGATCAGACTAACTTTGTAACCTATATGTCTTCTAAAACCTTTATTTTTGAGTTTTAGGCCCAGGTTAAGCTAAAGCCTCTTAGTACTTTCCAGAGAATGAAAAAAATGTGACCCTGGCTGTCTGTGAGGACAGAGATTTAAAAAAGTGAGCAAGCAACGACCTTCGCCCAGCAAAAAGAATGACCAGACTTTTGTCTGCAAGATAACATTTCTTAGCAACCAACCCAGATGGCCTCCATCTTTCTTCTGAGTAGCCCCTGACCTCCAGCCAAAAGCCTGCAGCTCCGATCTTCAAGGATGAGCTAATCATCCCCCACCCCCACCTTTAATTGCAGCCACATCCACACTTGGCAGGACTGGCCAAACTTAAGCACTAACCAATTATTTTAAAAGTTAAATACCTCATCCAATCCTGAGTTGCCAAGGCTGCAAACCCTGAAAATTCCCGCACTTTGTCCTTTAAAAACCCAAGGCCTTTGTCTCCTGTTGCCACTCTTTACTGACCAGCAGAGGTGACCCCATTGCGCAATGGTTAAAATATACCTCTTGCATTTGCATCGATATATGGTGGTCTCCAGGAGTTTTCTTCAATCGCTTCTCAGGTAGCTAGGCACCTGCTGGGCCTGACTGGCTTAGGCTGGGCCTAACACCACTTTTATAGGTGGGCTGCTGCTACACCTCAGAGCTGAATGTGTCCACTGAGTCATGGGCCACTCTGGGAATCACAGACTCCTCTCCCCAAACTCATGTTATGGCAACATGGGACTGGGATGCAGTGAATGAGAAGCTCGGGAAAAGGGAACCAGGGACAAGTGTATGCTATCCACACACAGTTCTTGAAAATGGAGGCAAGAAGTTGGCAATGGAAAAACAACCTTAGTCCTTTCTTCCAAGTTAACCAAGATCAGAGAAGGAAAAGTAACAAGAAGACAGAAGCATCTTGAGGTGGTCAGAGGGTATTCACCCTCCCCTGCATTGCTGGGTAGGTCAAGTGCACTTTCCTATAACTGATGCATTTTGATGTGTGTCCGATTCATAGCTTATTAGTATATTTTTATACTTAAGCTATGAAGACTGGTCCCTAATCCTGCTTTTCTGTTTGTTTGAGTTGGAGTTGTTGTCTTTTTATAGTGTTCTAACCTGGGGGCAAATGATGTCAGCTCACTGGGATCTTTAATTTTTATTTTATTTATTTACTTTTTTAAAATTAAATTTTTTACATTAATTACATTTTATTCGCTATATATCCCAGCAGTAGCCCCCTCCTTCATTCACATCTAATTCTACTCTCCCTTCCTCATCTCCTCCTATGCCCCTCTCCAAGTCCACTGATAGGGGAGGTCCTCCTCCCCTTTCATCTGACCCTTGCTTATCAGGCCTCATCAAGGCTGGCTGCAATGTCCTCCTCTGTGGCCTGGCAAGGCTGCTCCATCAGGTGGGATGGTCAAAGAGCCAGCCACTGAGCTCATGTCAGAGACAGTCCCTATTCCTCTTACTAGGGCACCCATTTGGATACTGAGCTTCCAAGGGTTACATCTGAGCAGGGGTTCTACGTTATATGATATAACATAGATGTTTGGAGTATCAGTCTCAGAAAAGACCCCTATGCCCAGATTTGTTGGTTCTGTTGCTCTCCTTGTGGAGCTCCTGTCCCCTCCAGGTTTAACTAACTCCCCCTTCTTTCGTATGATTCCCTGCACTCTGCCCAAAGTTTGGCTGAGCTCAGCATCTGCTTTGATACACCAATGGGTAGTGTCTTTCAGAGGCCCTCTGTGGTAGCCTCCTGTCCTGTTTCTTGTTTTCTCCTTCTTCCAATGTCCATCTTGTTTGTCTTTCTGAGTGAGGATTGATCATCTTACCCCAGGCCCTCCTTGTTTAACTTCTTTAGGTGTACAGATTTTAGTATGTTTATCCTATATTATAGGTCTAGTATCCACTTATGAGTGAGTATATACCATATGTGTCTTTCTATTCTGGGATACCTTGCTCAGGATGATCTTTTCTAGATCCCACTATTTGCCTGCAAATTTCATGATTTCCTTGTTTTTAATTGTTGAGTAGTATTCCATTGTGTAAAAGTACCACAATTTCTGTATCCATTCCTCCACTGAAGGACATCTGGGCTGTTTTCAGATTCTGGCTCTTATGAATAAAGCTGCTACGAACATGGTTGAGCAAATGTCCTTGTTGTGTACTTGAGCATGTTTTGGATATATGCCTGGGAGTGGTATAGCTGGAACTTGAGGAAGCGGTATTCATCAGAACAAAATGATAGCCTACAGACTGGGAAAGGATTTCACCAACTCTATATCTGACAGGAGGCTAATATTCAGAATATACAAAGAATTAAAGACGTTAAAAAGCAACTAATCAAGTAATCCAATTAAAATGGGGTACAGAGCTAAACAGAGAATTTTCTGTAGAGGAATATAGAATGGTAGAGAAACATTCAAAGAAATGCTCAACATCCTTAGCTATCAGGGAGATGCAAATCAAAACAATCCTGAGATTTCACCTTACACCCATTGGAATGACTAAGATCAAAAACTCAAGTGATAACACATGCTGGAGAGGATGTGGAGAAAGGGGAACCCTCCTCCATTGCTGGTGAGAATGTAAACTTGTACAACCACTTTTTTTTTTTGAGACAGGCTCTCTCTGTGTAGCCCTTGCTGGACTGTAACCTTTTATGTATGTTGGAAGAAGGTCCAACTGTGTTTTTTAATGCTGATTTCAGTGACTTGAGAACTGGTTACCACTCTGCCATGGATATTGTTATGTTAAATTGTACTTGTGTGATGATAAGGAATTTTTCCTAATTATTCCAGATTGGCTGAATAAATGCCTACACACGTGGACAGGACAGAATGTGGCTTTGAGGAGAGGAGGATCATGGGAAGGGGAAGGAGACAGTCACAGGTAGAGGAAGGAAGCAGAGAGGAACCACAGTGGCTTGGCATGGAGAGGAGCACAGGACTGGATCGGAATGGATGGAGAAAGCAGTCCAGCTGAGAGAATAAGCAAGCATTTTGAGGTCGTGGATAGGAGATAGCCCAGATAGAAATTATTAGATCTTGGGATAGGGGCTTGGCAGGTAGAGGTAGCTTAGGAAGTAATATCTGCCATGCTCCAGGTGAAAAAATGCTGTTCTAAAATTGATCAGGTGTCTGTGTTTTCCATTGATTATAATAGTGTGTTAGATAATACCACCATAATAATTATAAGACATACTTTTAAATTACCAACAACATATGTAGACCAGATTAACTTCAAAATCACAGAGATCTATCTGCCTCCCGAGTGCTGTTATTAAAGGTGGACATAACCATGCTCATATTTATTTTACTTTTTAAAAATTATTTTAAATTTGTTCTGGGAAATACTTTTTTATTTGATATTTTTCAAATTATATAAGTAATTCTTAACACAGAATAAAAACAAAGAACTTTCAATGTATTCCTTTGTTTCTATTGGTGTGAACTCGAGTCTGTCATTTCATTAGAAATACATTTAGCTTTTTCTTTTTTTCTACTATCTGGGAACTTCAGTGGGAATATTTGAAAATTAATGTCCCTTTGCCTTAAGTCCATTTCTAAGTTGTAAGAAGTGATTCTGTTGAAGATGCTAACTATTTCAGAAACATAACATCTTTGCTTGGGTATCTTCTTAGGTTTAGGCTTGTCTCACTCAAATACTCCTATGCAATGATGCGGTGCATTACAGCCTGGCTGCCTTTAAATGATGCTCATGTGTGGTGCTTACTCCCTGTACACTAACTAACAAGCATGATGCCCTTACTTGGAAATGATATGGTGATATTTCCTATGTGCTTTGTTCAATCTTAGATGACTTAGGCTGATGTGCAGAGGAGTAAGACACCGCAGTGAGTTTTCGTCCATCTGTTCGTGCTCTGGCTGCACCCCTTTCCCAACAGGCAGAACCCGAGAACACCCTCAACTTTTCCCACCCTTACACCACTTCTTGTTGTTTTCCCAGTCTGAGTGTCTCCTCACATTTATGTTTATTGTGATAGATGTCGGCGGTGGGGCCTGATTACGTCATGACTGTGGAGTCCTTATAAGCGGTGGTGAGAATTTGAGAAGAGAGGCTTCATGCGGAATATGGCCTTTCCTCCTCCTCTGTTTTCCACCATTTGAGGACTCAGTATTCAAAGTACCATCCTAGAAGAGGGTTGGCTCTCACTGGACATGGGTACTTGCTCACACCTTGATCTTGATTTTTTAGCTTCTAGAAGCATGTTCAAATAAATTTCTATTATTTGTACTCTTTATAAGAAAGAAATGGTGGAGGCAGTGATCCTGAAGAGTCATTAAATTTTTCAGAATTTTGAAAATTTAGTCTAAAATCAGTGAGAATTTATTCTAATCCTTACTTGAGTATGTCCACTTTGATATTCTCTCTGTCTCAGGATGGAGTATAGCTCAGTTGTAAGATGCCGGCTTAGCAGGTATGAGGCAGTGGGTTTAATTGCTGTCTCCCTAAAAGATGGTAAGAGACAAAAAATATTTACCATCTCAAACGAGCTACAAAGAAAGGAAATGGAAAATGTTCTTCCTAAATCTTCAGTAAAATTGACCCTTCAGTAATATCCACCTTAAGTCTGTACTTAGTCTTAGCTGGAGCAGTGGCACACACCTATAATCTCAGGGGAGGCAGAAGTAGGAGGATCTCTGTGAGTTCAAGGGCAGCCTGCTCTATTAGCTAAGTCCAGGACAGCCAAGGCTACACAGAGAAACCCTGTCTTGAAAAAAACTAAAACAAACAAGCAAACGAATAAATAAATAAATAAATCCGTACTTCTTGACACTGTTATGCATCCCAGTGGGTGGCAATGGAATTGACGTTTTTTAAAACTCAGAGTGACTTGATCAAAGAAATCTTACAAAACTAACCTGGCAATCATCTGTTAGATGGGCTGTTAGCAAAGAGCATGCGTCATTCCCAAGCCTTCAGCTTCACAGGTGCAGAAATGTAGCGCATGTCCACACATATGTACATGCTGTAGCTTCCTCTCATTCACACCATACAGTGAGTTCACATTTTCTTTGCTAACCTTCTATCTCACAATTAAATATCTGCACTGAGTGGATCAACTGAGCAGATTATATATGCTGTTTCTTTACAGCGTGCTGCTTGAGCTATTTATTACAGGTGGATGACTCCCAATGTGATGCCACTAAGATTGTGTTGAAAACGGGAGCATGTTGGTGCATTGGGAATTTGAAGAACCTGTTAGAGAAGCAGAAGGTGAAGGATGCCAAAGGGAATGGGCAAAGGGGGCTGACCCACTCTATGACAACCAGCTTTCGTGCCCACCAAGCCAGTCACAGGAGCCATATGTTCCCTCAAGATGGTATTAACTCTTTCTGAAGACAGTGCTCTTATAACTCCAAAGCATCCCACTAGACTCCATCTTTTAAATGTCCCAACATGGTTAAGTTATAGTCCAAGCCACCAGCATACGAACTGTTGGAGAAGCAAACCTCATGGCAAAGACACCATCTAATCCTTTTCCTATAGACTGTGGCTACTTGCAATTACTTTGTAAGGCTGCCCTCACATACGGCCAAAAGGCACCTGATTTATTTTTATGCCTGTACTTATCTGGTTTATTTTTATTCCTGTAATTGATTTTCTTGCTCTCTACCGGATACTAGCGCTTCTTACAGTCCTGTAAACTGATGGCTATTTCTTTTCTGCTGGTGAATACTCTGTGGATTTCAGTACTTGATAGACGTGGTCGAGACATTTCCTAAGATAAATGTGCGACATTTTATTCCTTGTTGTGTTGTCTGCATTTGCCCTTGGCCTCTGTGTCAAACGATCTTCCTACCTCAGCTTTCTATTTCTATATAGCTGGGAAGTCAGCCATGTACCATTGCACCAAGCTGAGTTTTTATTTTGTATTCTTTTGTAAAAAAAAAAAAGCATTGATTTATTTCTTATGCATTAATTTGCTTACTGTCTGGGGGAAGGGATGTATGCATGCCATGTGCTCATGCAGAAGTCAAGGGACAGCCTCTGGGAGTTAGTTCTTTCCTACCGTGCAAGTCCCAGGGACCGAACTCCGGTTTTCAAGCTTGGCAAGTGCCTCTACTTATCATGACTTCTCACTGGCCCTGAGTCTTTATTTTGTAGTAGGGAAAAACAAGAGTCTGCGGAAAATTTTTCTGTTTTCATGATAAGTCCATGTATATGTTAATTAATATTATTATGTGATCTCAGTATCATAAGTTTAATTATTCATTAATAATAGTCACTACAATCATCTTGAGAAGAGAAATTTACAAAATATACGCATTCTAGGATCTGAGCTTGAAGTATCTCCACTCCCTTCCTCTTTTCCTTTTTCCTTCTCCCTATCATTTATTTTTTTGTCATAGAGATTGAATTTAGAGCTTTATGCAAGGTAGACAAGGGCTCTAACAACAAACTATTTTGCAGTGCTAATAGTTACTAATTTTATTTTAATCTATTCAGTTTTGGTCTTTTCCTCCTGTGTAAATTTTGATAGTGTTTTTTAAAAAAAACTTAGCCCATTCTATCTAGGCCAGTGGCTCTCAACCTGTCGGGGGTAGTGTCAAATGACCCCTTTAAAGGGGGAGTGTCAAATGACCCTTTCACAGGGGTCACATATCAGGTATCCCGCACATCAGATATTTGCATTATGTTCATAACTGTAGCAAAATTACAGTTATGAGGTAGCAACAAATAACTTTATGGTTTGAGGTCACTACAACATGAGAACGGTATTAAAGGGTGACAGCGTTAGGAAGGTTGAGAACCACTGATCTAGGCTATTAAATTTATGGACATAATTTTCATAATATTTCTTTATACCATGGTTCAGATGTGTGTGTCTCCAAAATCTGTTTGTTGGTGGTGGAAGCATTAAGAGCCGGGGACACAGGAGCACAGAGGTCACTGGAAATGTGCTTTTCAGCTGCCTCAGCTCATGTTCATTACAGTGGGAGAAAGCAGGCCAACACGAGAAAATGGGGCCGAGAAGTTGTATTTCTATTATTGTTTTGGTGAGATATTTAAAACAAAAATCCACTAGACGTATTTCGGTTTGCATCTCTTGGGATTTTGATCTTTTCACTAGATGTGATTAGATCATTTCATAAGATAGATGGCCAACGTTTTTATGGTTTTATCTTATTCATTGTTATTTTATCTTATGCTGCTCTCCCCAGATGTTTCAAAAAATACTTTTAAACACTTGATTTGTTCAAATCACAATATTTGACTTTTTTTTTTTTTTGGTCCATAACTTATTTTGTCAGAAACAAAGTTCTATGAAAAAAGCATAAAAAAACAGACGTTTGCATCCTTGGTGTGGTAGTGCATGCCTGTGATCTCATAACTCATTCAGGAGGTTGAGGCAAGAGGATGGCAAGTCTGAGGTCAGATTGAGTTGCTAGTGAAACTCCGTCTCCAACCACTGGTCCCCTAGAAGAAAAAACAAAAATTTGGAAATACTGAAACCTACAGGATTTTGTGCTGAAAGTCCTGTGGGTACAAAGGGTGAACATTTCACATTTCAAACACCTGACAACCTCATCTATGTCCAGTCCTCATGTGTCAATGCTTCTCTCTCTTTCTAGCCAGACCACAATGGGTTACCACAGATACCCCAGGGCCCTCTGAGAAACACTCAGGCCGGAGACTCAGCTGAGGGATAGAGGGAAAAAAAGAGGAAAAGTGTGTATTCCAGGCTAAGCCATATTAAACATTTACTTCTCTTTCTTAGAAACCCTTTCCTGACAGCTACTTCTTACAGGTGCTATCACATAGCACCTGAGCATTGAAAAAAAAAAGTCAGGAGTTCAAAATTTTAAAAATGCTTTTTTTTTCTTCAAGAATTGTCAAGACAGCTTGGCTCTCTTACTCTCCTGTGTTCCCAAAATGAGCCAATGAGAGGACACACAGAAAACTGGCAGGACGTGTTAAAAGTAATTAATGTTTCAACCAACTCAGTTCTCTGATGTGGTTTCTAGAGTGAAAGTGTAATTTGGAAAATGTCTGACATGAGAGCAGTTCTAAAATTATACCTCATGTAGACTAAACACTATCACGTTTATCAGTGGAAAGTTTGACCTCCTAAGGTAGGCACAGTCTCAAGTAAACTTGCCATGAATCTTTGAGTTCCACATTATAATGTAGGTCCATTATAATGAATTATTCATTGAAAACCCATCTGCATACTTAACTCTGAGCAGACATAAATAAAAACCTAGCTTGTCCCCAAGGGCCATGAGAGCTATGCTCTGCTGATTAATGTCCTGTTTACTATTGGACAATGGATTATCTATAGCTCGAAAATGTTTCTGTAAAGTTTACATGATTCATGCAAATCATAAGGGATAATTAACTTTTGTATGGGTGGACGCTGGGCCATGGGCACACTCGTTTCTGAAGTAACAAGCCTAGAGGAGAGTAAAACCCTGAGGTAATGCTTTAGGAAGTTAACATGTGGATGCACTAAGTTACTGATTAATGATGGGACCAGGATCACTTGCCTTAACAATGGATAAACCCCATTAATGACCATGTCTGAGCTTCCTTTCAAGATACTCAATAGAAATATATTGCATCACGAGGGATATTTTGAGTAGTGTTGTGTATTATAAAGTAACATTCAAACATTTAAAATGCAAAGTTAGCTTACTTCAGCCAAGTGGCTTCACCATCTGCAGGCCACTGTGTGGAGCTCAGTGATCCGGTTAGCTGTCAGCTTCACCATCACCTAGTTGCTTATTAAGGTTGCCACAGACTTGTCAAATAACAATCTGTCTTTGTGTGTGTAAGAGTACATGTTTGTGTATGTGTGTGTGCATGCACATGAATATGCATATGTTCCTGGAAACCTGAGGTTGGCGTTGGGTGTCTTTTTCAACTGCTTTTCATCTTGCTTTTTGGGATAAGGGGTCTTACTGAACTTGGAGCTTGACCATTCAGCTAAACTAGTTGGCTGGAAAGATCCAGAAAACCTTCTGTCTACACTACCTCAATACTGGGATTACAGGTATGTTTCATTGTACCCAACTTTTTACATGGGTGCTACAGTATCAAACTTAGGTCCTCACGGCAACCACTTTACCAACTGAGATATCTCAGCTTCATAACTGTATTATTTTTAAACAATATACTTAGATGATTCATGTACACTTATAAGTTGGAAACACACTGTTTCGAGCCCATTAGAAATATGAGACCCGTGACAGCCAAAAGAGCCTCCCACTTCACAGGTAAGAAACAAGAACTGGAGTTCAAGAAAGGTTTACCCGTGTGTTGGTTTGCATTAGGGTGGCTCTCACAGGCTCATATTTTTGAATGGTTGAACTGTTTGGGAAGGATTGGGAGGTATCGCTTTGCTGGAAGAGGTGTGTCACTGGTGGCAAGCTTTGAGGTTTTAAAAGACTCATGCCATACCTGGATACTCTCTCTCTCCCTTGAAGTTCTGTTCCAAGATGTGAGTTCTCAGCTACTGGTCCATCACTATGCTGCTTGCCTGAGACCATGTTCCCTGCCATCATGGTCATGGACACTAGCCATTTGAAACTGTAAACCTCAGATAACCTTTTTCTTCTCTAAGTTGCTTTGGTCATGGTGTCTTACCACACCATTAGAAAAGTAACTATGACACCTACTCACAAGTAGGCAGATTAGTGCCAGAAATGGTCAGGTTAAACCTTATCCCATGTACCTGTTGCTGTCTGCCCAGCAGGTCATCTCCCATCTCTTTCAATATTGCTTTTCTTGGGGGAAATTCTCCCTACATTGCCAATCAACATTGTAAATGCTTTCTCCATAAAAAATATGCCCCCTTCAGAATTCCCAGGCATATACAAGTACATCCTTTCATTTTCAATTTTCTAATTTTATGTGATGGGTGTTTGACCTGCATTTATATCTGTGGGCCACTTGCATGCCTGCTGACCATGGAAGCCAGAGAGGGTATTGGATTCTCTGGAATTGGAATCACTGATGGTTGTGAGTTTCCATGCAGTGCTGGGAATTGAACTTGTTTTCTTTGGTAAAGCAGCCAGTGCTTTTAACCAGTGGGCCACCTCTCTAGCCCCCAGTATAACCTTTCAAATGATATAATTTGGATCATGCCACAGACAGGATTCTTTATCTGTCTGTACACTTTTGTAAGCCATACACAAAGGGAGTTTCAGAGAGATAACACAGGGGTTTAGCAAACATCACATAGCCCTACTAGTGGGATTGAGGAGCATCCAGTAATTAAAAGCTTAAATTTTTGCTCATGTCACTGCTAAGAATAATCTGTTCACACCAACTAACATAAATTAGGTCTTTACATGTTCTCATGTGAGTATTTGCTGCCAAGTGGGTTTAGAATTGGCCAGGTTTCATCACCAAGTTAAAAAATAGCAAATCTTTTAGTTTCTAGAGGTTTTTTTTCCCACCATGGATAAGATATCATGGATCATATTCTTGGAGATAAAAATTTACAAATTGGTACTATAAATCTGCCCAAATCTCCTTCATGTCTACTAAAATTCCCAATACTCTGAAAGCAAATTCATTAATTTAATAAGTTTTCTATTGATAGACACTTAGGAGTTTCTAAATTTAGGCCATGCTGTACAAATATAAAACAGTAATTCAAATGTATGGATAGAGCTAGTTTGTGGTAATGGGTTTCTTATTTGCTCATTGTAGCTGATTTATACCAGTGTGGAAAGTCATTCATGAATAGACTCTAAGTCTTAATAGTGGAGAGTGTCCTGATACTGGAACTTGGCCGAACAAGTGGCCAGCCAGTGAGCTCCAGAGATCTGCTTTTTTCCCAGCTCTCTAATGTTGGGATTACAGGTGGGCTTTACCCTGCCTGGCTCTTGTTTAATAAATGTTGGTTCTTTTGTTTTCACAGCAAGTACTCTACTGATTTATCTCCTCAGCCCAGTGCCAATGCTTTAATGAAGCAATTTCTTAGTCTATAAAACAGAGATGTTATAGAAGAATTTTAATCTAGCAACATGGCTACTCTGGCAAAAAAAATTTTTTTTTTAAATCACATCCAAAGACGTAGGTCTGTGTGATCCGGCAAAAATATAAGCACCTTTAATCCCTGTGGACACGTCTTTAGTACACACCTTTAATCCCAAACAATGACGTCTGATCGAGGGGCATACAAAGTGATGAATCAAATAAAGATTTGATAGAATGAGTCAGGGATAGGATATGCCCAACTCTCCAAGAGAACAGATAGGAGAGGGTACTCAATAGCATTGCAAGGAGAGAGAGAAAAAGAGAGGGAGAAAGGAGTGTTGAGTCTGGTACAGTTCCATTGAATGAGTTCATGCAGTTACATTCAGTTACATTCAATCTGTGCACTCAGCACAGTCAGTTCGTGGAGTCCAGAGGCATTTTTTTCAAGTAGAACAATTCAGTCAGAAGCTGAGAGAAGCCACTTTGAATCAGTCAGCTTGGAGAGGCGTTTGAGCCAGAACAGCTGCGTTGAACCAGCTAGCCAGAGTTCACAAAAAGCTAGAAAGGGTAGGCTTACTCAGCAGTAAGTTTTGAAGGCAGAAAACATTCTAGGCCTAGGTTAGCAGGTGGAGGCTAAAAGCTGAAGTCTTCAAGGTCTGGACTTACAGAAGATTAGATTGTATGGAGGCTAGAAGCTTCCAGGTCTACCCTTAACACCAAGGGCTCAGTCTAAGCCACATATTTATAAAGCTTGGGTACAGTGCTCATCTCATTCAATAGAAACAACATTTACAAGTTATCATACATGATTTCAGTCAACAAATATGAGTTCTAGTGAGCACACACTATTCCAGGTTCTGAGAAAAAGCAATAACAATCCCAGGTGTTATGGAACCAGCCTTTGAGGGAAGCATACTAATAAGCACGGTGCTAGCTATCAACTAGGCCAGGGACACTTCGGAACAAACTCCTGGCTTAACACATCTTTAAAGTTTCCTTTCCTTTGGCTGCAGGTAAAAATCTTTTGGGGATAAAGAAGCTAAGTGTAGCCAGAAGTTTCCTGCCTGTCATTTTTTGTGATTCAAGCTAAACGTGCCCAGATATGTGTTTGTCATATCTTTCTCCTTGAGCTGAGTGTGCTCAGTAATTAACACATTAAATTGAGCATGCTCTGGCCTCCTAAAATTCTTTCCACATACATGTGAAAAGCTTCCTACATAAAATTCCTTTATTTAGAAGAGCACTGATTTGAGAATAACCCTCATGCTTGCCTTACCTGCTGTGCTAATAAACCTTTCTCTACCCTTTCATTTCTTGGCTATATTTGCTTTGACTGTGCATGCACAGAAATGAAAACTAACTACATTTGGTTATAATGACAGCTAAGAAAATGAATTAACATGCTAGATGGCCATGAGCATTTAAGGATAAACATGGAGCAAGACGATTCAATGGGACATGCAAAGACAAGGGGTTGCTAATTTAAACAGTGGAGCTAGGGAAAGCTTCCATGGATGTATCTTTCAAAGCCTGAAAGGGGAAAGAGGCTAGCTGCGCAGATATTTGAGGTTGAGCAGTGCAGCATGAGGGAGTGGTGATACGACAGGGGGATCATGCCAGCAATCTTCAAGGAAGCTAGAGAAGGTCAATGTGGCTGAAGTGAGGCTAATGGGACCAGGTAGGAATGGAGGCCAAGACAGCAGGCCAGATGAAAGGGCTTCATGTTGTCAGTAAGGGGCTTGACTTGTACACTGTGCAAGATAGCAAGGCCTTGGGGAAGAGTAAACACAAAAGAACTGTGATCTGATTGATGTTTTTAAAAGGCTGCGTATTAAGACTATCCTAATGGGGCGAGCACAGAGGTAGACAGAAGGCTGTGGAACTAATGATAGTGTGACAGTAAGACGCTGAGGAAGTGGCTACATTTGGGATATAAATCAAAGGTAATGGTAATAGGCATTAGTGATATGTTCCGTTTGGGATGTGAGCGATAAAAGCAGCCCCATATATCACTCCTCTCTACTCTGATGTCCCACTTCATCAGTGTCCCAGCTCCTTCATGGTGCCAGCACAGTCTCCCACCAGCCACCACCCCTCCTGTTATTGTGGGCTTGTTTAGATGAGATTGGGCCCCTCCTGTGCATCAGCTCATGTGTCTCACCAACCTCTTTGCTTTCTTCCTGCAGATTTCACTTCCTCTCTCTCCACTGAATCAAGCCCAGGAGCCAACAACAAGCCAGCAATTCTTTCATTTAAACAATCACGAGACCCACCCTTTTTCTGGCACTTGTATGTGGAGGTCAGAAGACAAGTTTTTGGGAGTTGGTCCTTTCCACAACACTGTAGGTTCCATGTCATCATGCTTGGCTCTGTGTGCATTTACCTGCTGAGCCATCTTGCTAGCTTTCCTCCTATTCTTACTATTATTTACTTGAAATATTTAATTATGTATACATGTTTATAATGTTCTTGGATCTAATACACCCCCATTTTCTTCCCTCTTATTTTCCCCCTATCTCCCTGATTCTTCCCTCCCAACTTCATGATTTCTCTGTTTTTTGTTTATTTTTCCCTCCCTCCCTC
>CM053753.1:34444184-34457985 GCA_028658305.1 Pachyuromys duprasi | reverse complement strand
CCTCCCATCAGCTCTGAATCCATTTACTGCTTCATGTATGGGCACGAAGCATGGGTAGCCTCTCTCAGGGCCCATATCCCTGAGGAAGCCCCTCCCCCATCCCTGCTGGGATTTAACTTCCTCCCCTATTCTCAGTGTTATCAATAGGAATTGTGTTCTGTGGCTGATACATACATTGCTTGAATTTAGCTACACATATATTTTAGATTATCTTCTCTGTCAAGATACTGCATTTTATGACTTTATTAATTTATGTACAATGATAATGTCATTTACTCCTTTACCATATATATGTGTGGTATGTATGCATATTTGTATGCATGTTTGCATGTATGTGAGTGAGTGTGAAGGCCACAGGTTGGTGTTGAGTGCCTTCCTTGATTACTTTCTGCACTATTTTTATTGAGACAGGCGCTCTCACTTGAACCCAGAGCTGACCAGGTCAGTTAGTCTGCGTAGCCAGTTTGCCATGGGATTCTGTTCTCTTTGCCTCTTGAGCACTGGGACTACAGGCAGTGTGGTTCTAGTTTGGCATTTATGTTTGTGCATACCATTGAGTGGCAAGTACTTACCAGCTGAGCTGTTCCCAGCTCCCATTTGCTTGCTTTCTGTTGATAATCTTGTAATAGGTAATCAACATCCATGCCTGCTACTGAGCAGAGTTCACCTGGTGTCAGGAGAGACACTCATTCAGGTGAGTTTTAGACAGTAAACAAAACCAAAGAGGATGCTTTATCAATTACTGGATGGCATTCCAGGTTAATTAGAGCAATAACTAACAAGTGGTAAAGCTCTCAGAAAGGAGAGCATTCACACCCAATGACACTTGCTATATCTGAGTCTTTCAGTCCTTCCTTGTGGTTCTCCTTGACCTTACTGGAGATTATTCTCATTATTTCATTCTGCTTTTACCCTTCATCTTTGTATTAGCTGCATGAAATGTGGAAGATCATCAACCTTAAAACCTCAGAGCTCTCAGGGTTTCTGGCCATGGATGGTTGGGCCTGTCTCTTTGGGGCCAGTTGTGGGGAAACACATCATCATGGATGTGAGAGAGAGAGGCAGCTCATACTGTGTGGATGACTGGACAGTCAACAAAGAATGGGGAGGGGTCCCGTGGCCCCTTTGAGTGCATGCCTTCCAATAACCTGAGACATCCTTGGAGACACATCCTGTAGAGGCTTCCTTCACCTTCTGATACATGCCATCATGAAGACCAACTTTTTAAGACATGGATGTTGGGGGAGTATTCCAGATTTTACTTATGACATGGCCCCAGCCTTTACTCTTCCACATCTAGCTAAAATGCTCACCATAGGCCAAACACAGTCAAATTTCCATGTTCTGATGCTGAAGCCCCAGAAGACACTCTGATTGGCTAGCTTCAGTCAGACACAAATTCTGTCTGCAGCTATCAGGTTCTAGAGAGGCCTTTAGGTATTCTACAAACATATGGGCAGTGTTACCTTGGAGGGACTTACTCCGGAAGGTCCCTAAATGTTGTCACAGAATATAGTTCCTCTCTACATACTGGTTAATTTTACATGTGGAGCTCATAAATCAAGTTTGTACAAAAACAGGCCTTTCTAACCACCTTGACTTCAATGTTTTAGAAACTAGGTTATGTCTGATATAAAAATAAACAAAAGACGTAAAGTCCTGTTTGGAGAGTTGGCTCAAAGAACAATCACTTTTTAACTTAATAAGTATCACAGATCTAGATTTAGCTTTTCTTTTTGAAAAAAATTATTTGATCTCATTCTACCATTAGAAGATGCCCAATGTGAGAGCTGTAAGGTTCAAACATCTTACCATTTGTTTATGGGCACTAATTTGTGTGAGCAATATGCTGGGAAACTAGATGCAAGCAGCTGAAGTTCAGAAATGTGCCAGTGAAACAGAATTTTCTAATTTGTTTCCTTATTTTCTTTTTAAATGTGTAGCAATTAAATTGCATTTACATGTAACAGGCTCTCATCCAACCTGCTGTGGAGCTGAGGGGTGGCCTTGAACTTTTGAGGTTCTGTCTCCAGCTGCTGGGGGTAGGGTTGTGTGAATTCTCCACCTCACTTGTCTTGATGGAGTGCTGGGTAATGAATACAGGTTTTCATGCATTCTAGGCAAATACTCACCAACTGAGTTACATTCTGGTGTATGTTCGTGTGGGCATATGTACACATATGCATATGAAGGAGATTGACTTTAGATTCCTTCCTTCCATAAAAATTATTTATTCTTCTCTCATACATCCTAACCACAGTTTCCCCTCCCTCCTCTCCTCTCAGTGTTCCCCCACCCCATTTCCTCTCTCCCCCAGATCCACTCTTCCTCAATTTCCCTTCAGATAAGGGCAGGTCTCCCAGGGATATTAACTAAACATGGCATATCAGGTTGCAGGAAGACTAGGCATCTCCTCTCATATTAAGATTGGAGAAGTCAATCAGTAAGAGGAAAAGGGTCGCAACAGCAGGCAAAAGAGTTGGAGGCAGTCTTGCTCTCATTGTTAGGGAGTCCCACAAGAATACCAAGCTACACAACCATAACATAAACAGAAGGCCTAGGTCAGACCCATGTAGGGTCCATGACTGTTGCTTCAGTCTTTGTGAGCCCCTATGAGCCTTGCTTAATTGATTCCATGGGCTGTGTTCTTGCAGTGTCCTCAACCCCTCTTATTCCTATAGCCCTTCTTCTCCCTCTTCTGTAGGATTCACATAGCTCTGTGGCTCTCTGCCAGATGTCTTTCTTAATTTCTCTACCTTGGTTTTTGAGACAGCATCTCTCAACGAACCTAGAGCTTGTTTGAGCTTGTCAATTGGTTAGACTGGCTAGCCAGTGATCCTCTGTGTCGCCTCTTCAGTGCTGAGATTAGGTATGTGTGCCTCTGTGCCTAGCTTTTTCCCTGAGTGTTGGGGTCAAACTCAGGTTTGTATGGTCGTATAGCTAAGCGCTTTTCCATGAGAGCCATCTTTCCATCTCTCCTTTAAAAATAGTCAGTACTTTTACTCAAAGTCTGATGATGAATCTTAGTTGCTTTGTAACAGATTCTGAAGGATATCTTAGGATGTAGACACCGACTTAGGAGCAAAGATATCTGCTTTGAGGGGATCAATCTTAGAAGATGTCATAGTAACACTGCATTATAAATGAGATGCTCCCTGATTTTGGAACTTGAAGAGAAAGTTGATAGGAAGTCTATGGGAAGTTATTGGTTCCTCTGTGGATCTATAGGTAGGCTTCTACTAGTGGACATGAGGCCTCCACTAAACAGTAAGGCTGGGAGGTTGGGAAGAAGAGTTGGACAGGAAACAAGGTGAGTGAGTGTCCCTGGAACCTGATAAGTAGCTGTAATTCATTATCCCTGACAGACCTTGAGAGAATAATAACTTGTACTTAATTTTGTCACTTAAACTTGTAGCCAGTGTCAGTCAGCACTAACCAAGAGCCATATATGGGGGAAATATCTGAAAAATGTAGTTTCTATCTTGACTACATTGACTGTAGACCAATACAAACAAGGTCTTGCTTCAAGTAAATGCCAAGGTGAACTGTGGGTGTTCAAAGGTGGCACCATTTGGGGGATCCTGAATCTACTGTTCATCACATGTCTTCCTTGGCACTGGACTGTTAAGGCTTGACATCTAATGGGCTCCTGCTCCTCTCATTACTCTCTTGGCAGTGATGCCTGCCCAATCTCTAACACTGTTCTGCTACCTTCATCTATTTAGTCTGGACATGCACAGACTTGGCAGGCCCAAGAATTTGGCCAGGGCTAGTTCCTAGCTAATCCAGCTTCTCCAGCAGGCATTCTGATTTCACTTCGGGGACATAGAATTTCCTTTATGCTTGCCAAATTAAGTACACCAATTTCTCTGACCTAAAACTATGATGTTGTGATTTTTTTTTTCTTGTTGTTAGCAGAATTGTCCTGACCAATGGGCTTTTCTATGCTTGAAAAAGAATAAAATAGATTTCAGCAATGTGAGGAGCCAAGGAAAAGAGATGGATTTGAATTCTGGAATCAGCAGAGCTGCTTTTACAAAGGTATTGTGGTAGATAAACACAAAAGAACAGAAAATAAGCAAACAAACATTAAAATCCCGAGCCTGGCCCTTCACCCACCCTGTATGCTAGCGTACAGAGATGGACTTGGTCTTTCAACAGCAGAGGCTCAGAGGGTGTACTAGCTACTTTTCTATGGCTGTGATCAAACAAGATGGCCAAACACAGCTTACTGAAGAAAGAGGTGATTTTAGATTGTGTCTCTAGAGGGACAAGCGTCCATCAATGCGTGGAATTATGGCAGCAAGGGGAAGGCATGGTGGCTGGAGGAGAAGGCTGAGAGAACGCATTTTCAACCATAAGCACAAACCAGAGACAGGGAACTGAAAGTCTAAAGCCCGCCTCTCATGATGTACTTCTGCCTCCCATGAAGTACTTGGTCGTCCCATGAAGCACTTCCACCAGCAAGACTGTATGTAGCTCCTAAACAGCCCCAAACAGCCCCAAGTCTGAGACTATTATGTTTACATCACCACATCTGGGGAGGGGTAGAGAGGCGAGCATCTTGCACCTTCAACAAAACACTTTTTTCCAACATAGTATTTTTACTGATTTTGGGGGAGTTTCACATCATGCATGCCTACCTACCATACTCTCAGTCCCTCCATCTACTCCTCCTCTTGTGACCCCACCCCCAAAATAAAAAATATGGAAAAAAAGTCAAATTTATTTTATCTATATACTTGCAGGAGCATGGTCAAACTCTCAGTGGCCTGCCCTCTAACTAGAACTGAGTCCCTCCCCTCCCACACTCCCACCAGAAGCCATCAGCTGCAGACAGCCACACTTCAGCATCCCTATCGCACTCTTGGAGAGTTCTCTTCGATGGCTTCCTGTCTGTGTTGTCGACAGAAACATGTAGAAACCCTGATCTGTGCTCCTGATAACTGCAAAGAGCAAGGAAGCTACTTTTGCAGTGATACCCATGACTGTGACATGTACATTTCATTCAAGTAAGGCCAGACTAAATTTGTATCCCAACGCAATTGGCACTGAGATTCTGAATACATCATGTAAATCGTCTGAGTTGCATCTTTAAACTGGGGGGAAATATCCCTACCTTCTTGGATTGCTATTAGAATGATGCATTAGAATCACAGCCCCCTGCAGTGTCAGGCACACAGAACTGTGTGGTGAATAAATGGAAAGCCCCATTTTTTTCCAATACCAGGATTGAGCCTCTCACAAGGCAACTGTTCAAGCTTTTAAAACAGTAAATGTCAGCAGACTTGCAAAGCAAGACAGCAAGAGGAAGCTGACAGCTATTAGCTCTGGCAGGTCTCTTGATTGCACAAGCTTGTCTCTGTTGACATCTGGGGACTAAATTGGAAGAAACAGCCGTTGGTGGAACAAGTCCAAAAGCAACTCAAAGCCCCCTGTTGACACTCACGACCTCACCTGAATTTAATAATATATCACTCTGAGGACAAAAGAAAGGGGAGGCTGAGACCTGGTGTCCTTTTGTTACCAATGATTAAAATAATCTTAAAGCTAATCTAAAAGAACCATAAAAGAGATTCCCCACTTTCTCCAGTAAAATGTACGTATGATGGTCTAAGATTCAGGGAATCTATGCCTCTGTAGCTCACATGTGCAATGGTTAGTCTTTGGCTAAGGCTCCTCCCAGGGAGTGCCAGTCTCCAGACTTTAATTTTTGCCTGTGTATGTTTATAAACTCCTTGCCTAGGCTTGGAAAGACAAAACTTTATCTTCCTTTTCCAGGTGCATTGCCTTAGGCATTGGGGCTGGATCTGGGTTGTTTTCCTGCATATTTATTTCTGCTATGAAGTAAACAGTGATAAACTTTACTCCCTACCTATTCTCCCTGAGCACAGAATACCATGCTTTCCCTATCACCTCTTACCTTGGAGCCAGACAGACCTGTGTTCCAAGTTAGGAGAAGGGAGAACATAAAGGTGTGTATACACAGGCATCTGACCAAAATGAAGGACGCCAGCGCTGCAGTGAACCATGGAGGCTGCAGGCAGTTACTTTTCTCTGAGTGAAAGTCCCACGCCAGGCTTCACACATCAGGATCAACTATTTTTAGCAGCGTTATTAGACTTGATTGACTGCTGAGCTAATGTGGTGATGGGCGCACCCCCTCTGGTCTACTTTGGCCCATGCTACCCTCACAGATCGATGGGAGGCAAGGTTACACAGTGGGTGCTTTCCTTTTGCTGCTTCCATATGCTCCCAAAGCAGTGATGCTGATGTTCCCTAAATATACTTCCCTGTCTGTGCTTGTTCTTTCCTTGGCTTCTATCTCAGCCAACTTAGGAGCCAATGGAAGTTACAAACCAGGCCAAGGTGGCATCTGTTGGGTTCCCAGTTACAATTAGTGGTACAGGCGTATGGGTGCCCCATCAGTAAGTTCAGACCGCGGGATTCTTCTCATGTCTATTTCCTTACTTTATTAGTTTGGGACAATTTCTCCCCCTCTGTGGGCCTGTCTTCTGCTAAATTTATGTTAATCTAAAAGATGTGGTTATGTCTATTTAATGTTCTCTGGTGTTTCTGTTAACATGTCAGAAGACCTATATGTTTCCTGTGTCATTTGTATCAGACCTCCCTTAGCATCTTCTGGTTTTGAGACATTGTTTTACCTAACATATCAACTGGGTTCTAAAGGGACCTTAATGTTTCCCCTGTGCCTTCAACACATTATGCCAGAATAGGAGGCCCTTTCCTTCTTGGTTTCCTCCTCATAGATTCAGAGCCTTACACAAACATAATTATTGCATTATCTGAGAGTTTTATTTTCGGGAAGGGGGGGGGAATAAAAACTTGATTTTCACCAATCAAGGCAACTTATAGGTCCTGACTCACTGGTCAAGAAGCTTCATCTTTGCAACTAAGGCATGGCTGGAGCTGGGGAGAACACATTACTTCAATTCTCAGTAAGCTCTAGGGTCTTGGTTCTCACTAATCAATGGAACTCCAGAACAGAGCTTCATGAACTCTGCTCATTCCCAGGCAATGTGTGAACTCTGATCCTTAAAGGGCAAAAGTTAACTTCTCCTATCTAATGTTTCCAGACAGTTTCAGGCTATTGTTAGAGGAAAATAACCAATAATTGACAACATAACCTTCAACACCATTGCCCAGCTGGATCTGCTTTGCAAAAGATTAAAAAAAAATTGTCAGATGTCCTATGCTTTTCTTCCAAACTGGTGCAACTGACATTCTGCATGTTCAACAACCAAACTTGAAGGTCATGATGATAGAAACAAGAGGTCAAAGAGACCAAAACTTTTGCCCTTACCTCCAGGCCAGTTATTTGTTAGGCATTTCTCAAAGGATTTTACAGCTAAAGTAAGTCCCCTGTCTGCTTGATCAGAGGCCATGGAGACCTCATAGATTAGATTCTAACCAGTGTACATTCTATAAAGAAGAACGTCAGCAGAAAGGAAAATGCTTTCAATGCTTCAAAGGAAATGACACAGTCACAAGATCACAGCAAATGGGAAAACTGGTGAGCTGGCTGGTTTTGTGTGTCAACCTGACACAAGCTAGTAATCAGAGAGGAAGGAGCCTCAGTTGAGAAAATGCCTCAATGAGATCCAGCTGTGAGGCAGTTTCTCAATTAGTGATCAATGTGGGAGGGCCCAGACCATTGTGGGTCAGGCCATCTGTGGGCTGATGGTTCTGGGTTCTATAAGAAAGAGCCTGAAGCTGGGCATGGTGGTGCACAGCTGTAATCCCGGCACTTGGGTAGGCAGAGGCAGGTAGATCTCTGTGAGTTTGAGTCCAGCCTGGTCTACAAAACAAGTCCAGAACAGCCAAGACTACACATAGAAACCCTGACTCAAAAAAAAAAAAACAAAAACAAAAACAAAAACCAACAAACCAAATAAAATAAAATAAAGAAAGCAGGCTGAGCAAGCCAGGAAGCAGCACCCCTCACGGTCTCTGCATCAGCTCCTGCCTCTAGGATTCTGTTTGAGTTCCAGTCCTGACTTCTTTCAATGATGAACAGCAATGTGGAAGTATAAGCCAAATAAACCCTTTCCTTCCCAACTTACTTTTGCTCATTGGTGTTTTCCTCACAGCAATTGAAATCTTAACTAAGACCACTGGTAAAAAGCTAAAGGAACCAGGAGCTCCTCCAAAGCTCTAAGTAACTCCTAAGGACCAGACCCTCAACCGTCCTTAACAGTTTTTAAAGGGTTGATTTTGGCATGTTTATGGTCTTAAACATCTAGAAGGAAAGTATCCAAAATAATAAAACAAAACAAAATAATATCCCAAAGTAAACTTTTTTTTTTTTGAAAAGAAACAACAGACTTTTAAGGCCTCCCCATTAAACCTGGAGTGTGAGTATGGACAGGATGGATACACCCATCACAAGCATCTCAACTGCAGTCAGATGAAAGCAGCTTTTCTCGGGCTTTTCCTAATCATAAACAAATATTCTAATCTGCTCATGTCTCTTTCACCTTACAAGATCTACGAAATCAGGCCGAGAACACACCACACACCGCCATCCCAGCTTTCAAGTCGGATCTTTGGGTTGTCATGGTGGAATGGGTTCTGACTGCTGTAATCTTTGTCCTTATTCTAACTCATCTTGTCTACAGTCTGCCTGCATTTGGATGGTTCTCCAACAGAACGTGACACATTATTATGATCTATAATGATGCTGTCATCAGGGGAGGGGGAAAGGGAAGGGGAATGACCGTAGGAGTCCATGACAAGGTGTACCCCCAAGAGGAATTATGCCACACAACAGATCTGGTATAAGGAAACTTATTGGAGTGGGATGGGAGGAGGAGGGTCTGGAGAAGGGGTAGAGTCAGTGAGTGAGCCAGGGGGCTTGGGGGGGGGGCAGGGAGGGGGAGAAAGAGGGCGCCTAAGAACACACACACAATGAGAGAGAAATGTGGGAGCAGAGAGAGGGAGAGAGAGAGAGCGCTCGCTAAGGAGAGCAGAGGTGGAGGAGGCAGTGGTCCTTATACCAGCAGGCACCTGCCATTCCCTTGAAAAGCTGGTTCACTAGGCAGACTGGAGGGGAAGGACAATTATTCCCTCAAGGAGACAGTGTACTTTTTCATTCCACCTTTTTATTTTGCTTGCTTGTTTTGTTGTTCTTTGAGATGGTTTCTCTGTGTAGCTGCTGCTATCCTGGAACTCACTCTGTAGACCAGTCTGGCCTTCAACTCACAGAGATCTGCCTGCCTCTGCCTCCTATGTGCTGGGATCAAAGGCAAGCCTGCCACTGCCCAGTGAGACTGTATACGTTTTCCTTCCCAGAAGTCCCTCTGTCAGTACAGCTACTTGCAGAACCAGTGCCATACAGCTCTTAGTAGCTTTCCTAAGTCCTGACTCAGAAAAGCATAGCATTTCCCTTTTCTATCTCACCTTTCAAATACTGTCCAAAGCCTGGGCATGCTCTCCTGGAGACTGTGGGCTTTCTCTGCCTTTGACTTTGAAACTCCCTACCCCTTCTGTTGTGTAACCACTCATCTGCCATGTGTGGCTGCTTGCTGGTCTCTGTTAGTGAGCTGATGAGCTGTCTCAAGGAGGTGGCTTGCTCTCTCCCTCTTCCTGGCTGCTTCCCAGTACAGTGACGATTTGCCTGCCCTGTCGTTTTTCTATAAAACTCTAGTAGAATTATTCTCAAGCTCTCCTCTGAATCTGCTTTAAAATCATTTTATTAATGAGACCAGAAGCACCCAAAAGGTGTGGCTCATTTCCCTGGTAACACTTTTCTTGATAAGTCTCACCCAGAATCATAGCGTTTCTCTGCGCACTAATAGTGCTAAGAACAGCCTGGCAGTTAGGTCCCTGCTGGCTTCATTGCTGTCTCAGCCCAGGATAGTTGTTCTGCATGAGCCAGGAAGGATGAAGCCATCTGGAACCAGTGTGGTGGTGGGGGGCCTACAGGATTCTGGGTTTTGAACATGCTCCACCTGGTCAGTTGCTGCCAGTTCTTCTGGTGACATGGTTCACATGCCTCACAGATGGTCACCGTGGAACTTCTTACCAGGCGCTTATGTAAGTCACTGCTCTCTGTATCTCCGCCACTGGCAGCTGAACACAGTTCTCAAATAAGTAAATTTGTCATGAGGACTAAGTATTATTAATTCATAAAATTTTTAATTCAGGGGCTGGAAAGATGGCTCAGCCATTAAGAGTACTTGCTGCCCTTGTAGGGGGGCTGACTTTGGTTCCCAGCACCCACATGGTGGTTCACAACTATCCATAACTCCAGCTTGAGGGGGTTCTACTCCCTCTTCTGACCTCTGGGGATACTAGGCACACATGTGGTGCACATAACACACATGCAAGCAAAGCACTCATATGAAATAAAATGCATGTCTGAAATAGAAAGCTGAATTCAGTTTTTGGTACCTAAGTCTCAGTCTCACTGAAATGCCGGCCCATTTCACGAGAGAAGTGACTTTGTTTTCTCAGAAGTCAGAGGTAGGAATACTGAGCTAACTTCAGAGAGGAAACTGTGTATGAGGGGAGGCTGGTAGTTTCCTTGTGCTGCAGCTTTAGGTAGAGGCTTGAACCTTGCTGTTCTAACATGGTCAGCTCTAGAGTATACGGTTGTTGTCCACGGAAAAACAACTTGTAAAGGGAAAAGGAGTCATTGTACAGGTTTTTAAAAGTCTCCCTCCAAATCTTATGAAAGAACAGGGAGATAGAAAGACCTGGAAGGGTCTGGAGCTCCACAAGGAGAGCAACAGAACCAAAAAATCTGGGCACAGGGGTCTTTTCTGAGACTGATACTCCAACCAAGGACCATTCATAGAGATAACCTAGAACCCCTGCACAGAGGTAGCCCATGGCAGCTCAGTCTTCAAGTGGGATCCCTTGTAAGGGGAACAGGGGCTGTCTCTGACATGAACTCAGTGGTTGGCTCTTTGATCACCTCCCCCTGAGAGGGGAGCAGACTTACCAGGCTTACCAGAGGAAGACTATGAAAGACAGTCTTGAGGATACCTGATAGGCTAGGATCACATGGAAGTGGAGGAGGGCCTCCCCTATCAGTGGACTGGGGAAAGGCAGGGAAGAAGAAGGAGGGAGGGCAGGATTGGGAGGGGATGAGGGTGGGGTTACAGCTGGGATACAAAGTGAATAATTTGTAATAAATTAAAAATTATATTAAAAAAGAAAAAAAGTCTCCCTCCAATGCTGAAGCCAAAGGATCTCAAATTTAAGACCTAGACAGGCTGTACAGTGAGCCCAAGGCTAAGCTGGGACCTGTTCTCAAATAAAAAATGAGATGAGGTCATGGGTACAGAGAGAGGGAGTTCTTTATTTGTCTGAGGCTCTAGGTTTAATCCCCAGTGCTACAAAAGAAAAGAGCAAAAGAGCAAAAATAACAATAATGAAAAAATCTCACCTTCACTTAAGGCTCTTATTCATGATCTATGAATATTTTCCATTTCAAAATTTCAAGATGAATTAATGTTTCTCATCCTAAGGCAAGGTCTGCTTACATGATTTGTTTTTCTATACCTGTTGATGCATTTGCTGACAGGATCAATGAAAATCATCAAGGTAAGTGGCAGGGTGCTTTCCTTTTTTTCCCCCTCTGAATCACATCATGGTGTACTTGTCAGACTTCAAAGTTGTAATGGGAGGTGGTGTAAATACCCTGGATGACAGTGTTCCACAGAATAAAAAGTCTGAACATGAAAGGTAAAGGTCAGAAGTACTTTGGACTCAAAGTAGATGCAGATATTTTAATAACGTGGACAGAAGCTGGAAATGAGTCAACAGAACCAGAATATCAGTGGGATTCAGGGTGCAGCATCTGTTTCAGTGCACAGGTGGATGAGAGGAATAGCATTCACATTCATGGAACAATGTTGTGAGATGTAGTGGAAGTCAATTGAGTGGGATTCTTTTCAATTGATATATGTTATACTGGACAGATACATGTTATATTGAACAGATTGCTTACAATTGGAGAGATCACGTGTTGGAAGCATTGTTTTACATAGGTCCTTAAGCATTGATTTGGTATTAGTGGGAGGGGGGCATTGATTTGAAAGTGTCCTGTCAAAGAAAATAGATGACTGTCCTTAAAAAGTTTCGGCTGGAAAAAGAATTTTCTGGTGTATTATAGTATTGGTGATGCAAATACTGGGGGAAATAAAGCCTTTGTTTTATTTTTAAACTTCTGCTCTTGTTCAGTTCGTTTGAGTGATGGCCAGACAATTTCAATGAGTCTCACCCTCCTTGTCCTGTCCTGTTAAATTAGGATGGTGAGCTAGCAACTCGAGTTAGCTTTCAAGTTTACAAATTCAGTGTTTTTAAGTTTTGGCATAGATTTGTAAAGATATATTAAATTTCTTTATGTCTTATCCTGCATGCTATAACAGAGAACAGCAAGGGGCCACAGCAGAGCATGAGCAGCAGACACATGAGGAAGACCAGGTAAGAAACGACAGCCCTACCAACAAGGGTGTTGAAATAAGGGCAGTTTTTGTTGTTGTTGTTTTGTTTTGTTTTAGAAGAACCTTTACTTGGGGCTTCTTTCTACTGTCAGATCTCATGAAAAGTCAGTTTCTGTTGTTAAGCTTTCATATAGAATAGATATATTAAAAAATTGATGTCTGGGCAGTGGACAGCAAATTGTTTGGCAGACCTCCAATCTTCTTCCCTCTCTGAATGGATTTCTCAGTGAATTATACTGAGTGAAAGAACTTTAGAAGTACATTTCCTCCATTTTGTAAAGTTGGTTTATTCTTTGACAGTTTCATACATATATTGGGTCATACTCACCCCGCTACCCTGTCTTATATCCTTTCTACCATCACTAAGTCATCTCCCTCACACAACCATATCTCTTTGCTTTGATTTTCTGTCGCTTTGTTGTTGTGTGTAATCCACTGATTTTTTTGTTTGATTATATTTATTTTTTGAATGTAATTTATTTATTTTTATATCAATCACAGGTTAGGTACTTTGCATCCCAGGTGTAGTCCCCTCCGTCCCTCCCTCCCACTCTCCCCATCCCTCCCTCATCTCCTCCCCACCCCCTCCAAGTCCAACGAAGGGGGAGGACCTCCTCCCCTTCCATCTGACCCCAGTTCATCTTGTCTCCTCAGGGCTGGCTGCAATGTCCTCCCCTGGAGTCTAGCCAGACTATTACTCCCTGGCGTGTATGGGGGAGGGTCAAAGAGGCAGCCATCGAGGTCATGACAGAAACAGTCCCTGTTCCCCTTACTAGGGTCTTCAGTTGGACACCGAGCTACCATGGGCCACATCTGAGTGGGGGTTCTAGGCCATATCCATACATGGTCCTTGGTTGGAGAAACTGTCTCATTAAAGACCCCTGTGCCCGGTTTAATTTGGTCTTTGTGGAGCTCTTGTTCTCCCCAAGTCTTACTAACTTCCCCTATTTATATTATTATTCTCCACCCTCTGCTGAAGGCTTGGTTGTGAGTCTTAATATCTGCTTTGATACATTGCTATATTGATTCTTTCAGAGGCCCTCTTTGGTATGCTCCTGTCCTGTTGCTTGTTTTCTCCTACATTCAATGTCCATCCCATTTGTTCATCTAAACGAGCATTGATCATACCAACCTGGGTCCTCCTTCTTGTATAACTTCCCTAGGTGTATAGATTTCAGCATGACCTTCCTATCCTATAGGTCTATATAAGTGAGTATATACCATATGTTTCTTTCTGCTTTTGGGATACCTCACTTAGGATGATCGTTTCCAGGTCCCACCATTTGCCTGCGAATTTCATGATTTCCTCGCTTTTAATTGCTGAATAT
>CM053753.1:34418731-34443684 GCA_028658305.1 Pachyuromys duprasi | reverse complement strand
GTACAACCACTCTGGAAATCAATTTGGCACTTTCTTAGACAATTAAGAATAGTGATTTCCTCAAGACCCAGCTATACCACTCTTAGGTATATATCCAAAAGATGCTCAAGTACACAACGAGGACATTTGCTCAACTATGTTCGTAGCTGCTTTATTTGTAATAGCCAGAACCTGGAAACAAGCCAAATGTCCCTCAGTTGATTTCTTTTTAAACCAGGGTCTGCTGTGTGGACAGAAGTGTTAATCAACCCATTGGAGCATGGACAACTCAATGGCTACACCACTGAAGATGCCCCCCTCTCATCCTGCAACCATTAACTGCCAGTCGCTCTCCAGAGAGAGGCTAGGATCCATGAATCCCTCTAGCACCCACGGTTGAACTATTGACTGGTCCAGTCATGGGCTGGCCTTGTGAAACAGCTGCAGCTGTGGGAGGCCGTGAGTGCAATGGCCCTGTCAGGCCCAAGAGAGAATGTTTCATTGCCCTTCCCCTGTCACCTGGTTCTTACTTCTTAATTTTCCTTTTTCCTGGGTGTTTTTCAAGACTCGGAAAGGGTGATTTGGATATTACCCCATCACTGAGCACCCACTAATCACTTATTCTCTGCCCCTTCACCAGCCATGACTTTACATTCATTATTGTTTGGTGCAAAAACAAAGCTTTTCTGATCAAGGCTGAGGGCAGAACTACTCTGTGGATATAAACATAAGCATGTAGAAGGCAGTTTGTCAATGTGTCAAAACACAGGCTGTAGGTTCACTCCTGGGGCTTATGACAACTTAATGCTGGCATGAGCCGATTCTCCAGATAAAAAGCCATACCTTTGATAAAGATTCTACGGGTCTGATTGGAGTTTTGGAACTGTGGAGAGTTGGAAAGTTGTAGACACAGAGCTAAATAATGGGTCGTCTTACATTCCTGGATAACCTCATGCAAACTGCTGGCTCTGAACGTCTTTGTGACAGTCAATCACATGAAACCGTTTGGGATGTATTAACTGACCACAGGGTTCTACCAACACAAGTGCTAAGAAGGCTATGGCATGATAATTGAAACCCACAGCAGACATGACCTTGTTTCTCTGTACCTCCTACCTGATGTTTCCACCAGTGATTTTTGACTAGTGCTTTGATTTGTGGTTTTCTTTTGTTCTGTAATTACAAAAGCTTCATGAAACTGTTACCACATTAGAACTTTGTATTTGGAGTAACCTGAAGATGTATTTCATCAAGACTCACTCATATTTGGTTCTAGAATAAATAATTTTTCACTCCCTTTGGGGTGAGTTCTGTTTTTGTGTTGACACCAGCTATTTAAAATTAAAATGCCTGTGCACAGAATACTATCCCTGGCAATTTAAAACTCTCTGTGATAAATTTAGACGAATGGGAACAGTCCAATGACCTAATCACTCACAGCTGCATTTGTATATGTGATCTTAGTTTTTCAAAGTCACTAGTACATAAAAACAACCATCTCCCCCTTTTCTTTCCTGTAGTGAATTCAGTGGCTATCAGTCATGGGTGGATTTTCTTTTAGAGGAGAGATCATCTGATGGAACTTGGAGATGCTCTTTTGGTGCTGGCTGTTTATACTATATATATATATTTTTTTCTATATATTTTTTTCCTATGTCAGGTCTGAGCCCTGGAAATCACATTTTCAGTCTTGTATTTTGGATAACAGCAAGTTCTTTCTTCAACTGTCATTTCGGTACAAGCTGATTCATCTTGTTCTCAGATGTTATGCAAAACAGATCCGCCTTTTAAATTGCCTGATCCAATGCTTATTTGTCATGCATTTTCTGTCTTTTGATCCCTCTCTGCATTGCTATTTCTCAGTATGAGAAAGATCCAGGGCCTGCCCAATGGCCCAGTTGGTAAAGGTGCTTGCCACCACGTTTAACAATGTAGGTATGTGCTCTGGGGTCGAAGAAGAGAACCGAGTTCTAAATAGATGATAGATAGATAGATAGATAGATAGATAGATAGATAGATAGATAGATAATATCTTAAAAATTTTTTTTAAGATAAATGAAAGCTGTCACACAAGGGAGCCTAAATTCAAAGATACCCAGGTTTGCAAAAGCCATGGATTCCTAAAAGAAAGCATGTCACGGGTCTGTTGTTTTGCCAGGTGGCGGCACCAAGAGGACCCTCCTAGCCCTTTTGCTCATATTAAGTTATCATGAAACGATTGAATGAGGTTTGTCTTTGAAACAATAAGTAGCTCCTCCACCTATTGTTGCTGGATCACTTACATGATGTGGCATTTCAGTGTCATGTATAACCTTCCTTCTTAACAATGTCTGCAGTTTTAATTTTATACATTTATAAAATTAATTAAAAAATATGTGCTAGTGTCTGAATGCATGGTGAAGATGGTGGTGATGATGATAGCAATGAGGATGCCACGGGTTGCACACGAGTTCTGCTGCTTGGGGATTAGCCCTTTAACCATGTGCACATTACTTAGCCCCTTTGAGACAGCTTTCCAACATAGCCAGATGTGTCCCACCCACACAGGGTCCCATTATCCCCAGACCCCTGCAGTCTGCTGTAAATTGTGCCAGGTGTTATGTGGATCCCTGTATCCTAGCTTAGTCTCCTATGTAGCTTCTTTTGTCCAGTAATTTCTATTTCATTCAAAATCTCCCTCATTATTGTTAGGGACTGAAATGACCCGGTTCCAAGAAGCCCAGGGCACCCCTTGTGACTTGTCTTGTGATTTTAGAGGTTCCCTTTCCTATGTCATCTTCCTCTTCTCAGGAGATGTTTGGGAATCTTCCTCTGGTAAACTGAAAATCCTTGTGGGAATGAGCACAGTTCGGGGCAGTGTCTTGATGAAGGGTCAGGAGATGCTTGATAGCCAGGGAAAATAGTTGTGGAAGAGACACAAGGCAGAGTTGTGCAATGAAGGATGGTTGAAGTCATCTGTCACAGATAATGGGAAATGCTTCAGCAAGTACAGCTTCAGCTCACTGCTTGCTGAGAACTACAGCTGGCTTGTGAGAAGCTGATCCTAGCACAACAGTTAGAAAAACAATGGCTTCCCACCACCCCAAGCCTATCAACTATGATGAAATGTTGTGTTTTTCATAATTTTTTTTTAAATTTAGTTTCCAAGAAGTACTTCTGAAGGAAAGAGGGGGATAGAAGGAGGGGGAGGAAGGAGAAAAGGAGAAAGGAGGAGGAGGAAGGGGAAGGGGAGGAAGGAGTAGAAGGAAGAAGAGGAAGAAAAAAGGGGAGAAGGAACAGAGGAGGATGGAGGAGAGGAGGAAGAAAGGAAGGAAGGAAGAAAGAAAGAAAGAAAGGAAAGGAAAGAAAAGAAAAGAAGGAAAATAGGCATGGAGTCAAACAGATGCCCCTAACACTTTAAGCATGGCTGAGTTTCTCTATTCTTGGTTCATGCGCTGACTGATTCTGACACACGGCTAACACCTTCAGTGGGTCAGTGCTGTGGTCTAAGCATCTAGTCAGCTTGCTCAAGCTCTCTGCTTATTACCTCTTGCTGCTGTTTGTATGCTTGCTTCATTGATTGCAAACATCTCAAAAGAGGAAGGGGATGGAGGTGAACATCAAGAATAGCTCATCTGCCCTTTGTCAGTAGCACTTATAAAACACTGAGAGAAAGGGTGTGGTAATGAGTAGTGAGAACTTAAATGAAGTTCTCAGTGACAGCTGAAGGCTGACCGGGGGAGGAGGGATAAAGGTGTAGAAGCCAGATGTCCTATGTGTAATCCTCAAATACAAGGGATATCCTTTGCCTGCGTTTCCCCCAGTCCTGTGGATGACAGCTAACTAATGGATTGTAACTAAACATTAAACTTAGTTTAGTATTTGGTTACTTTAATGCAAAATGTTACAACTCCCAGCTTCCTTATTGACATTTGCTATGAAGTGCATGCCAAGCCGTACTGAATGGTGGGATGGTGGGCCGTGACTAATTACTGGCAACAATATTTGGACACATTGGGCTGATACTCTGTCATTTACTGAGAAAGTCTTCCTTTTGTGAGGTCTGTGTGTCCCAGCAACACTGTTGTGACATCCTAGATGACTTCCTGTTATTTCAATAGCTTGTATAATTCTGCAAAAAATGGGTCGAAAGCAAGTTTTAAATTAGCCTTATTGGTATAAACATATATCCTGCCTTATACAGCATTTCCCTCCTACTTCCTCTTTGGCAAGAGAAAAATGAAAGAATGCTGTCATGCTCTGAACTCAGTTTTACTTTATTCTTCATGGGAACCATGAACTGCAGACTCATAGCATGCCTGTTTCTATAGATAGACACAGTGTTCTTGTGGATGAAGTCTACAACTGAATTAGTGATTAAAAAAAGTCCTGACACCTGTGGGCTGTGAGTAAATAGCTATAAGGAACAATTGTGGAACTTTGACCTAGTTCCTGTAACAAAAGTATTCTTTCTGGTGTGCTGTGCTCAAGCTGAACTCCTTAAGTATAGGATTAACAAATATTTATATACTTTACAGTCCAGAGATGAGAACCCATAGTAAAACACATGGATTTTTAACAGCTCGTTAGATAAATTGCCTGACCTCTCTGGGCTTCAAGCACTTCATCTATAATTAAAGAGTAACAGTTGAAATTTATGCACGTCTTGCTTTCTGGCAGGCACTCACAAGCACATTATGTTAGTTAGCGCAATTACTTCCATGTCACCTATACCTGTGTCATACCTGTCATTAAACCATTTGTGTAAAATAAGACCGAGAGTTGAATAATTGGAGCAATTTCCCAGCTAAATTGTGGGCTTGTGATTTGACGATAGGCTCTCTGACTCTTGGCTGTAGCCTGTACTCCTGGTGTTGCCATACGGAGTTTCCTCTAAGTCAGGTATCTAGCCCCTGCAACCCCACGATCCTCTAAGTAGCTGTAGATGCTACAAAGAAATGCTGGATCAGGACGACCGTCACATCACAGCTCGGGGTTACCCCAGGGGAGGTTCACAGATGGCTGTGTCAGCAGAGGAGGAAGGTGAGGAGGAGGAGGGAGGAAGAAGACTGAGAAAAGGAAGAGAGGAACCCAAGGGTTATGAAGCACATTGGGCTGACTGAATCCAGGTAGTGTGTAGAATTGTCGACTACAGAATCTAACTCAGGGGCAGACTTAGTAGGCTCTGAGCAGATGACTGTTTAACTGCGAAGGGCACAAATACATCGTCAGAATAGTAAAAGTTCTAGAAATGTATGTGCTCTCTAGGCATACTTCATTTCTATCACATTTTTTTTAAAGTGTGTGTGTATGGCTGTGTGTGTATGACTCTTAGGAGTCAGTTCTCTCCTGCCACATTATGAGATCCAGGGATCCACCTTATATCATTAAGCTTGTTTGAAAGAACCTCTACCGGCTTGCCCACCTCTTTGGACTTCATTTCCACAAAGTATGACATCATATCTGACAAGTAGCTTTGAGCTCCCAAGGTGATAAGGTGGTAAGGGGTACCTTTGCCAGAAGCCAGTTTCCATGCCTGAGGAAGAAAAGAAAACATAAGCAGAACCTTCAGATGGAAAGTTACTGAGATTCTAAAGACAGCACCAAAGTATTAAATCAATCTCAAGGTATTTCTAAATATGTAGCATGATGCTTTGCACAGGTCCTTTGCCCCAAGGGTTTCATCCTGGAGCGTTCATGTACATAACAAATACATTTCAACTTTTGCCTGACTTCACCTTAATTCATGTTTTCTCCATACCAATAAGAGTGGCCCAGTGGATTAAAAACTGAGTCTTTGACTCTGTTATTATCTGTTAATCAGCCTCTGTTCTCTAAACGTAGGTGTAGAGTGCTTTTCCTAGACATAGGTGGCTCCCGGAATGCTGAGACAGAGAAGGCAGGATTTAATGAGGTGAGGGGTGGCGGTGGGGCTTTGTTGTGAGGGGGAATGAGAAAATAAGCAGAGAAGTATGACTAATGGCTTCTTGGCTGTGGAAGGTGGTATAAAGACTTTCTTAAGAACTTTAAAAACACCCTGGCAGGGCTAAGGCACCAAGTTGGAGGAAAGGAAAGGAAGTTTGGTCATTGAACACAGGCTTGATGTAGTTCACATGTTAAACTAGGTACAAGCTTTCAGTCTCTAGCCCTAAAGTGTTTATAATTCTCTTAATCATATCGATTTGCTTCATCATTATTATTATTATTAGAGAGAATGTGCCTCAGACATACCAAGTATGACAGATGAATAGGAAATGTCCTCCATTGTCTCCTGCATTTGAATGCCTGGTTCCCCATGAGTGGTCTTTTTTGAGGTGGGGGGCTTAAAAGAAGAGGTTTTGTTAGAGGAACTGTGTCACTGGACGTGGGCTTGGGGAACTGAAAGACTCAGGCATATTTCTAGTCCACTCTCTGGAGGACAGTCCCTCCAGACTCCTCCTGCCACCATGCCTGTCTCTTGCTGTCCCGTCTCCCCGTGACGATAGACTCTTACTCCTCTGGAGCCCTAAGAGCAAACAAACCTTTCCTTCTTTAAATTACCATGGTCATGGTACCATAAAGTAACTACCTTACGTAAGTGCTGTGTCATCGAGTTACACCCTCACCTGTTCCAACAGTTCATGAGTCTTAATAAACTCCAAAAGTAAATGGGACTTCTTTGCACAAAGTTGAAAAACAAACAAACAAACAAACAAACAAGAGCCTAGGCCTTATTTAAAACATAAAGCAATCAGCTTTGAGTTCTATAGAGAGAAAGAACTAGAGCTCTTTATAGAAAGAGCTCACTCTAAGGCTAAAGCAAGAAATATACAATATGAGCAAGTAGCCTTTAGACCCAGAGAGTTAAATACAGAAGGAGGTTTTATCAAAGGGACTTGGAGCCAATGGGAAGAGATTCTAGTGGCATGCCTGATTAATTTGAGCACCAAAATAAATAATAGGGTACTGACTTACATGGCAAAGAATAAAGTCCATAACGATGAGAATACATAATTGGGCATAGAGTAAGCATTGGGAGACCAAACCACTCTTCTATGCAAAAAAATGCAAATAATTTGTGTTGGTAGCCTGCCTTCAAAGGGGTAGAACATAATGCCCTCCTTACCTCTGGGGTGCACACGGAACTTCCTTCCCTAAAAAGTTGGGAACGGGCCGGGGAAAGTAGCTTGCAGTGAAAAAGCCTGGCCAACGCCACCTCCTCTGACAGACCAGGGTTAACGCCTGCAGTGATCAGCCTCACTGGTCGTGACGAGTCACATTCAGTGTACACATTTGTGAAGAGAGGCGCTGAAAAGGCCACTGGGAGTCCAAGGTCAGGCTCTTTCATACTCCTGTATCCTGTGCAGTCCTGAGAAACACAGGCACAAGCATAGCCATCGACAGTGATCCAGGGAAACACCACAGCCGAGAGAAGCCAAGGACAGGTTAACTGGAGGTCCGGTGAGCCAGGAATGCCATCTTAAAATAGGAAAGGACATCAGAGTTATGCTAAGGAAACCCAAATAAATACAGGCTTTACCTACTTGTAATGCTCTGAAACTGGTGTGTTTGAGAGGGCAAATGGGGCACATTAGGGACCCCCTCACACGGGCAAAACACCCTCACTAGGGTGCCTGAAATTCTCTGGACTCTCTTTGTAACCTTTCCGAAAACATTACACCACCCTGAAATTTAAAATAATTGTTCTCAAAATTAAAAATTCTTTTCCTCCCTCCCATTTACCCCTCCTTGCTCTCTTTCAAATCCATGGCCTCTTTTTTTTTCATCAGTTGTTGTTACATGTATATATGTATATAATTCCTAAATACAACCTGCCCAGTTTATATGATATGATTTGTATGCATGTTTTCAGGGCTGTCCTGACTTGGCATTTGATACCCAATTAGTGTCTATTCTCTAAGACTTTCCTCGGAAGACTGTTTCTCTCACCCTCATTCCTTAGTTGCCTGCAGTTCTTTGTGTAGGACTAGTCCCCTTGAGGTTTCCTCTATTTATTTTAGTATGCCTGCTGTTCTTGTTCAGCTTATATGTAGGTCGGTCAGGCTTTACAGGTGTAGCTTCTGAAACTATATTACAAAATAAAGTAAAAAATTAAATAAGCCATTTGGATTTGTTCTTCCTTGCACTATGTCGCTATCACCTCTGCAGGATATTTTTGAATATATTCTCTTGGCCTTGAGCTTAAGAAATGTACAGAACTTGACAATGGTAAACACAGAGGCAAAATAATTTGGGGAGAATCCTTCTTAGGAAGTTAAAAATGTAGCACGGCGTCTTGTTATTTGCTCTTAACAGCGGTGGCTGCCAACCCAGTGAGCTATAGGCTACTTATCAGTATGAACACCAATGAGTTAGGCAGAGCAATAACAGTGTATAACCCAGTAAGGGTAGCATAAAGCATACTTTTACAAGCAATCAAAAGAGCCTCACAGAGCTTGTGTTTTTGCAATAACAAGCTGTAAAACTGCAGCCTACTGGAGTACGCTTTAAAGGTGAAGTCGAAACGCCAGGAAGTAGAACAAGCAACAGCCCATCTGTCACAAGAGAAAAACCAGACAAAGGAGCAAAGGCTGTCAAAAACAAATTTCTTCCCCTGTATGAATATAATATGCTAATTAAAAATTCTTAATACTGAGCATTCTTGGTAAAATAATCATATATAGTAACATTATAGCGCAAACATCTGATCTCACAACATTGAGGTACAGTTAGTCGAGACAGTGGGCATGCAGAGAAATGATGGAAGAGAGATGTCGGTGTTACAGGGACTAAGCGCTGAGGAGACCCTCTGTTAGCAAACTGGCTATCAGTATCATCTACCAAAGTTCTTTCGTGGGTGGTTTTTTGTTTGTTTGTTTCTTATTGGGGAGTGGTGGTGTTATCCAACATCTCAGATAGCCTAGGCTAGCCTGGAACTCACTATGTAGCCAAGGATGACATTGACCTTGAGTTCTCCCTCTACCTCCTAAGTGCTAGTATTACAGGGATATACCATGAAGCCCTGCTTTATGCCATGCTAGGAATCAAACACAGGGCTTTGTGCATGCTGGACAAGCATTCTACCAAATGAGATATATACCCAGACTTTGTGATTTTTATTAAATATTTGAATGCCATTTTTTAATATTTACAATATAGTTAAATGACTTAAATTATAAAAGAGAGAAATGGGTAAGTCTATATAAATGTGTTATATTCTTTTCTAATTACTCATTTTGATAGGTGGGCTCTTTTCTCTAGATCAGTGGTTCTCAATCTTCCTAGTGCTGCAACCTTTTAATGCAGTTCTTCATGTTGTGGTGGCTATAAAATTATTTTTGTTGCTACTTCAGAACTTTAATTTTGCTATTGTTATGAATTGTAATATAAATGTCTGTGTTTTCCTATGTTTTTAGTTGACCCCTCTAAAAGGGTCGTTCAGACCTAAAGGGGAGAGACTGGCAGGTTGAGATATACTGCTCTAGAAGCATATTTTAAGGCAATACTTTCTAACACTTGCATTTTATATAAAACATAGGAAAAAGATTTTACATATTTAATGATTGTTCTTTCTTTTTGTCAACCCTGAAAATATATGGAAACTGGCAGTCTTATTTGTCAGTTTACAAATACTTTACATTGTTTAAAACTTTTGGGGGGACAGGAGGTGTCTTCCTACGGTCTTCCTAGACGGTCTCAAATTCTTGATCATTGATCTTAGTCTCCTAAGTGTATTGGTGTGCTCTGTATCTGGTGTCCTGGTTTTATTTCTGTTGTGGAAACAAAATACCCTGACAAAAGCAATTTATAGGACAAAGGGTTAATTTCTCTGGAAATTCGAGGTTATAGTCCACCATGTCAGGGGCATCAGTGCAAGAATCTGAAGCAGGTAGTCACATTATATCCAAGAGCAGAGTAAGAGCATTAAGAGCAAGAGAGTGAGAGTGAGACGCAGAGACATATACACAGAGGAAGGGTGAGGGACAAGGAGAGGGAGAGGGAGGGAGAGACAGACAGAGAATATGCATGAATGTCTAGTACTTGGCTGTTTTCTCTACTTTATATAGTCAAGGACCACCCACAGTGGGTGAGTACACCCACCTCAATGTAATTGAGACAAATCACCCTGACCCTCAGATGGGCCTATAGGCCAACCTGGTGTACACACTTTCCCACTGAGAATCTCTTCCCAAATTATTCTAGGTTGTATCGAACTGACAATTTATTTTAAAGTGTACCTTGTGTGCCTTTATAATATTTTTCTGTTCAGATAATAAAGTGAAAACATTTTAAGAAATTGCCTCTGAGATTTTGGGAGTAGAAGTAGGCCTGATCTACCTTGGGAAGCAATTTTTCTGGTATGTAAACCTGGTCAAAGCTCATAGCTCTGGGAGAGTCATAGGCCTTGGGCTTGGTGTGTGTGTGTTTGTGTGTGTATGTGTGTGTGTGTGCTTTGAAAAAATGATCATGTTGTCAAACTCCTTCTAAATATTTATCTTTATAGCCATAGATCTGTGGAGAAGCTTCCTTTGGCAGTGGGCAATGGTTATTGCCGAGATAATCCATGTGCTGGTCCCATGTGCTGAAAATAAATGGCTGTGAATGTTCGGCCCTAAATTGGACATTTGCATCACTCCCTTCAAACCTCAGGAAACATCACAGGAGAGGAGTCAGTGAGCGGTGGGGAGCACTGTGAAATGCTGTCTTCTCCACATGGCATGGCTACACACTTAAGAACTCAGAGCAGCTGAGTTCTGCTCAAAATTCAGCCATTCAAAATTCCAGTGTGGATGAAGGAGTAGCTCTTGAGGCTCCATCTTCAGTTGAGGTGCTATGGGCAATTAATGGTGGATGGAGAAGGAGAGTCATTTTTCTTTGAGGTTGTGGTTACTAACAGATTTGCTGGGCTCTGTGGATGGCCCCACACTCATATGCATATGACAGTACTAACTGTATGCAGCAGGATATATGAAAATAATAATAAAGGACATTAATCTAGAAGCAGGATGTGTTGGGGAAGGGTCTTGCGGGAGATGGAGTGGGGAAAACGAGGTATGTATAATCATTATCACAATACATTGTGTACATGCATGAAATTCTCAAACAAGAAAAATAATTTTCAAGGAAAAACTAATTTAATATTTAGTCTCATGTTTGCAGATAGAGTTTTAATTCATACCTAGAAATATTTCTTTAAATAGAAGTGATGTTTCTTTTCTTCAGGACTCAGAGGGGAAATTTTATTGATGTCTCTCAAATAGCAGTCAAGTCTTACAGAACATATTTTTAAAAGATCTAAGGATTAATGAGCTTTGAAGAGCTTCAAAAGAAAAAAAATCTATAGTTAAGTGCATGTACTTTCCACCATTTACCATAGTTCTGTGTTTTGTAATTTTGCTTGCCCCTTTGTTTTGATATTTCTGGATTCTTTCTAGTCATTATTATTGAAGTTTTGTCAGATAGGTCATTCAGAAGAGAAGGAAGAAATCAAAGAATCTTGTTCATGTTAGAGCTGTTGGCTTTAATGCACAAACCAACCTAGTTCTCAGATGGGACTAGGGAAGGATAGAGGAGTCAGACACCTGGCTGACCTACCTAGTGAGTGGAAGGAACCTAGACTGACGATTTCCTGGTCTCTTTGGAAGGAAGCCTGAGGTTGATGTGAAAAAAGCATGTCCTACTGTCATTCTCGAAGATCCAATGATACGTATTCCCTTTCTTTGCTGATTCCATCTTGAACACGTCATGGTTCTGAATGCTTACCTATCATGCTTGGAACCCCAGGCCTTACTTTGAGTTCTTATTGTTGCTTGTCTATTCCTGCTAGATACTGGCAGAGTCACACAAGTTCTGTGGGAGACTGTGGTGTGTGTGTGTGTGTGTGTGTGTGTGTGTGTGCATGTGTGTGTGTGTGTATGAGAGAGAGAGAGACAGAGAGAGACAGAGAGAGTGAGTGAGAGAATTCTGGAGTTATCATTAATACTCCGACCTTTAAGCATTCCTATTTACATTTATAGACTTGGGTCTAAGTTGCATAGTTGGCCAATCCTACTTCAGCTCTCTTGCTGTACTGAGATGGATCCTCACAGACACTGAACACCAGAGGTCTTAACTCAACTCTGATGAATAATTGATACGTCAACTTGACTAGGCTATGGGACACCAGATAATTAGTAGGGCATTGTATGTAGACCTGCCTGTGAGATAGTTTCCCGGAGAGAAAAACTGGAAGATTAAAGGTGTTCCTCAACAATGCATGCAGATATCATCCAAACTATTGCTAGCTCTACATAGTACAAGGGAGGACAAGAAATGGTCAATTGACTCTTCTCTCTTGAGCTGGGGCATCTATCCTCTCTCTTCTGTGGACACTGGATCTCCATATTCACAGATACTCGGGATTTCGGACCACATCTATGTGCCTCTTGACTCTCTCCCTTTTTGCCTTTCTCAAGCCTTTGGGTTGAGACTCAACTGCAGTACTGTTTTGTTGTCGTTGTTGTTGTTTTTATTTAGTTGGTGTGTGGCCAATGGTGGGGATTCGTATTCTTTAGAGCTACACAATCCAATGTCCAATCTATTTCCTATATATCTGTTTTTCATCTATCTGTCCTTCATCCAGGCTATCCACCTCTCTGTCTGTCCATCCATTTGTCCGTCTTCTATTGATTCTTGGAGCCCTGTTTAATAAGCCTAGTTTACTATACCTCTGTGGTCTTGTCTTAGACTTTTGACTACTCTTCAAGTATTTAAAATCTTCACTATTCCTCTGGATTTTCATGAGCCTAAGCATGCTTCTCCCTAAACTAGGCGTATCGACCAAGAGAAGATTTGACAAATCTGAGCAGCTCACTGAGAGGAAATGTCAGAAGCACAAGTTCCTCGAAAGGGCAAAGATATGAATTGAATTTGTTTATTCACTCAACAAAAATTGTGTGATACCCACCTGGATGGGTGTGGCAAATGTAGTTTCATAGCTGTGTGGTCAGAAAGGGTTTCATATTCAGAAGGGTGCAAGCTCATTTCAGTACTCTGCTACCATCTTGAAGTTCTTCACAGTTTTGTTTTTTGGGTTTTTTGTTTTGTTTTGTTTTTTGTTTTGGTTGAACATGTGTTTCAAAAGTGAAGTTTGAGGGACTATAGCACACATGCCTGATCAGAAAACATGCAAACAACGCATGTGAGTACCTCTTTCTTAGTTGCCCCATTGCTGCACATCAGGACACTCATGAGTACGAAATTTCAGTAGACTCATGATATATGAGAGTTTAGCGACACTCCTTAGGAATCCAAGATGAGTGTAATAGATGTGCAAAGGTGGTGACAGCACCATATGATCACAACTAGCCTCCAGCATGGAGAAAAAGACAGATTTGTCTTAAGAGGCATGGAGTACACTTTTGGCTTTGCAAGATATACCATTGAAAGGGAAAGGTAACTTCCTTCCCCTTCATCCATTCTTTAGTAAGCTGAAGGTACTCAGCACTGGTAAAATGGGCTTATACCAAGAAAACTAAAATAGTTGCATTAGTTTGTGTGTAGCACTTTTGCTATTCTGGAAAGACTATGCACATGCTTGTTTGAGCCAAGGCACCCACACTGGAGTTTTGAGGATCCCATTTATATTTGCATTTAAAACTAGGAAAAGGCAATATACAAATGGTTTAAAATATGCTTACTAATAATTAAAAATTTATTGTTTCTATACTACATAAGAAACAATAATACCATTTAAAGAAAAAAAAGACAAATGGAGGGCAAGAGACTATGGAAGGGATGCACTGTCTTTGTCTTAACAGCGCTCATTGTGTTAGTGAGCAAAAAGGCCTGCATTGTTGTTTGGTGTGCATCCCAAAGATTATGCAGCCAGATCTGGGCCAGGCATTGTTCTGGAAAACAGAAGCATAAAGATGAACAAGAGAGGCAGACAAATTTCCATTTGGGCAAGAATAATTGCACAGTAGAGATTGTGATGGGAGAGAGGAAGGGCACAGTGTGTTATAAGAACACAGGGATGGGACAACCTGCTGTTTTCTCATTGATGATTACCTACTTGAAGGCCTTTCTCTCTTGCCCATGAGATTCACTGCCTTTATAGATCAACTCTGTCAGACCTCCACTTTCCAGTTTTGCAGAAGCATAACTCCTGCCCAGTGCTGAGTGGGTATGTGCTGATATCCTTTTGGAAAAGATTTCTTCCCTAATAGAAAAGAGAAATAGGTTTGGAAAGAAACACTCCTCTTCTTTCTTACTTAAGGTAAAAGATGATGGTGTGATGGTTGATGTTATGAGAGTCATTTTAAAATCATGAGGCAAAGAACAAGAAAATGGCAGCCACCCATCCACAGCTTTAAGAAAACTTTGAACCTCAGAGTCAACCCAGAACAGCATGCATACAATGTTGATAAGGGTAAATAAATTCTTATTGCTAAGAATAAATCTAGCTGGGACTTATGTGGTTAGCAATCAGTACTTCTTAACTAACACTCAACTAGCCCCTGTAGTCAGAGAGGCTTGCCATGAGATAGTCGCTTTCACAGGAGTGAAATTTCTCATGATTTGGGATAAAGGATTTCCAGGCAGAGAGAGAGAAACATATATATATATATATATATGAGAGAGAGAGACAAAGAGAAAGCTACAAAGACACACACACACACAGATTCCATCCCTAGAAAACCAAACATATACCCCAAATCAGGAAGATGCTCTGTGTGTTTGAGAACCTTACATCCTACAATATGTATACATGTGGAGATAAGCTTACTATACCTACTATATAAACTGCCTGAGAAGTTGCAGGCCCATCAGGAAGTGTACCTATCAGTTTTTTCGCCTCTAGCTGGTAGCAAAAAGCTATCTTTCCATTTCCATTGACAGTGCTTTTGCGGGAAGTGGACTCCAGCTCTGCTTGTAACTACATGGCCATTATCAGAAGTTTTCAGCAAACTGTAAATCCATTGGCACGTAATTGCATGAACATGTAACAGTTCATGTCCCGATAGGTAAGCCAAGTGATGGGAGGCAGTGAAGAGCACCAAGGATAACTTTATCCCTGGAAGCATGCTTCCACAGATAGATGACAAGATGCAATTATGAAATCTTGGATTATTCCCTAAATGATAAAAATGACGAGAAGGGCAGAGTATTGACGGGAGTGCAGTTGTCAAGGTTGGAGTCTACTGAACCTCCATGCCGAAGGTGTGGTCTCTCTAGCAGCTGACGGCTCCCATAAATAATGACATCATGGGAAGTAAGGCGGGCAGGACCATTATCATCACTGTATTTAGCAATGCACCATTATTGCCATTAGAAGTCTGCACCAGAGTGGGCAGGAGCGATGCTTTACAAGCCAGAAGCACACCTCAGAGGCCCATTTAATGAGTTTACACAACTAGAGTGATTTTCTACAATTTGTGGGAGGAAGGAAGGAGGTGGAAACCCAGACTCTGAATTAGAAACAGAAAAAGAAGAGATAGAAATAGCATCATAATTGTTTATAAAAAAAATGTTATGGAGCCTTTGAGCATCACAGAGCCTTCATCTCATTAATTCTCCTAATAACTGCATTAGTCCTGCAGCTGAGAAGAGGAAATTAAAGTAATGAGATATGGAAGGGGCTCATCCGCAGAATGAACTAGAGAACAAGAGATATAAAACAGATTTGATGGGTGGCGTTCACTAGTCTGTCCTTGTTGGGTTCAAACTTTGGCCCAGGTTGGGTAGGAAATAAAAGACAGTATGCAGAAGGGAAGCTGCCGCTGATGTTTGAGACCGCAGTCCTCCTCACCTAGCTAGATGTCGAGTGTCATCTGATGTTTGCAGAGAAGGAAGGGTTCTAAGGCTGCACTAGGTGGTACCATGGAATTCAGGGGTAAAAATTCAAATCAACAACAAAAAACAGATGCCATCTGATCTGAGCTGCAATGGGCATTGGCTCTCTTCTTGTGTTTCATTCTCTTTCCCTGCCTCTGTCCGCCTGTCCGTCCTTCCAGGGGTGAACATAATTTGAGTACCTATTTTACGCCAGGCTCAGCTCTAACCACTAGCAACACAGCAGTGGCTAATCAGACAAAGTTCTTCAAGTGCTCATATCCTGCAGGAGGAAAATGGGCAGCAAATAAAGAGAGTGTGAAGGAAGAGGAGAGTAGTAGGGAACGACACCTGGTACAGGAAGGCTGGGGGGATATCTCAGTGGATAAAGTGCTTACTGCACAAGCATGAGGATCTAAGTTCAAATCCCCAGCACTCATTAAAAGCCAGATGCCATTGTGTATGGCTGTAACCCTAGTGTTTAGGGAGTGGGTGATGGGTGATGGGAAGGCAGGTTGATCTCAGGGCTTAACACCCTGAAATGCAGAGCTTGGGGTCCGGTGAGAGACAGAAAAGAAAAGGTAAAAAAAAAATGGAGAAATGGCACCTCAATGTCAACTGCTGGCCTTCACATGCTCCTATATACTTGAGCACACCTCCCAATTCATCTGCCCTACTGGATACAGTTGAAGTCAGCCGCCTTGGTCTACGGTGATGGATTCCCTCTTCTTAGTGGGCTGTTAACAGTCTCCCTCTGATCTGGGTGATTTCAGGTCTCCTAAGGAGTGTCACATAGCCATTAGACCAGACCCTTCCTCTGATAAGGAAACTACTCTAGCAAGCATCTAGGAATTCCTAAAAATGCCCCACACTGCTAAGGATCTTAGCCCAGCAGTGACCTTCACATGTACTTAGAGATCCCCACCCCATAGGATAATCAAGTACTGTATTTTCCTTGTTGTGATAGGACCATTAAGTAGCCCTGAGACCCCTGACCCCAGCGAATCAAACACATTCACCCTTGAAACCCCTCCCTCTGCCCAGGGTTTATATTGCCCTTGATTTCACAGGAATAAAGGTACATGCTTTTTCACTTCAAGACCACCAGGGACTCATTTATTCCCTCCCGGCCCTCTGGGCCTGGGCCTCGCTGGGCCTGGGCCTCGCTGAGCCTGGGCCTCGGTTGCAAGCCATCCAGGTCCGCCCACACCTCTGCTGGGCTTAGCACAGCAGCTTAACCAAGAACTGTAACACTTTGTTATTGTCATAGGCTTTGGAACCCGAGCTTCCATTGCTACTAGCGATCTCATGCTAAAAGAACCAAACTGTAACACTCTATAGAAAACCTTTTCCACACCCGGCTTAGTACACGCAGACCTCATCCAAAAGCACTCTAGCTGCCCCTAAGAGAAACGGAACCCCCTATTCTCTGTTTGGAAGCTGAGTTCAAGGACCCCAGCCAAGATCCAGGATCCCACAGAATGGAGAACGATGGTGTTCCAGATAAAATAATAAAACAGTGAAAAGGAAAGAGAGACAGGCTTGAGGGTGAGGGATCTTTGGCTGTGCTGAGCAGAGAAGACTCTTTAAAACATAAAGCTTGATAGAAGAGTTTACACTACTGAGTTCCCCTGAGGCAAGCACAAGACAAGTAGAAAGAATTCCATGCGTCAGGAATCTTTCCCGCCCTCCCTTCCCCTTCCCTGCCTCTGCCTCATTTCTTCTTTCCTTCCCTCTTTTTCTCCCTTCCTCCTTCCTTCTTCTTTCCTTCTTTTCTTTGTTCCTTCTTTTCCTTCCTCCCTCCCTCTTTCCTTCCTTTCTTTTTCCTTTCCTCCCTCCCACTTTCCTTTCTTTCTTCCTTTCTTCCATCCCTTCCTCCCTTCCTCCCTCCTTCTTCTTTCCTTCAGCTCTCCTGCAAGGTTCTCCAGGGTTACTGAAGGGGATACACTCTCTGTTCATGGCCTTCAGTCTCCAATTACTCTCACTCTGGTTCTGCAGTGAAGAGCTCAGTAAATTTTTTTCTGTATTATACTCTCACAGAAGAAATGAGGCCACATTATTCCACGAATAATTTTAAGTAGCTTATGACACAGGAATAAGTACCAGCACCATTTGTTCCAGAGTCTTCAACAATTGAATACTCCCTTAGTTGGCATAATTTGGCTCCATTAAGGGACTGTAATTAAGAGATGTTCTTGCAAAATTGGCAGTCAGTATTCTGAGACAGTCCCATTGCAACTGGATTTTTAGCTTCATATCTATGTACAGATTTAAAGTGTGGTTCTGAAAGTCCCAACCTCTCTGTGGGTGGATGAAGGACAGTGCATGAAGACTCCATCCAGATAGATTCAGCTTGTGGTATCAGTGTACTAGTTCAAGCCATGGGAACATATCCCAAGGCTGCAGATGGCCCATTTTCTGCTACAGTCAAAGGCTTGATCATATATTATATGTTGGTATTCTCAGAAAGACCCAAAGGTCAGTAATAATAATAATAGTAATAATAATATATAATTTCAGAAATTATTTATATATAATTACACATAATAATAATTATGTAGTAATAATTATTATTACTAGCTAATTTTCTTTCTCTTCAGATTCTATGGTTACTGTGAGCCTATATGGTTAATTCTGGGTATGTCTATAATTCTTTTCAGTCTTTGCACATTAAGAGGTCTTTCAACCAAAGAATGGATTAAGAATCTGGCACATGTACACGATGGACTACTATTCAGCTATTAAAAACAAAGAAATCATGAAAATTTCAGGCAAATAGATGGAACTAGAAAAGACCAGGTCTGGGAGGGTGCCCAGAGAATTAAGAGGGTGGAGAGCAGACTTGGGAAGAACGAGGGCGAGAAGACAGAAGGTCTGGAGAGAAAAGGGCAACTGCGGGTGTGGGCATCTCTGTGACGAGCTGGAGACCTAAGTCAGGGTAGGCTCCCAGGAGGGGATGAGGGGGACTCAAGCAGTGAGACCTAATAGCAGAGACCATAGAGACTGAAGAGGACTTCTTATAACTACACTAGCCTGCTAGTAGAGGGGGGGGGGTTAATTACAACCCACCCACACAAACTTTGACCCCAGATTTTTCCCTGCCTACAAGATGTGCAGGGATAAGGAAGGAGCAGATGGAGTGAGAGTGCAGGGACACCCAACCAACACCTGGCCCAACCAAAGAGCCACTGGATCAGAGAGTACCAACCCCTGACACTATGAATGGACACTCAGCTAAGCTTGCTGACAGGAGCCTTCTGAGAGGCTTTACCCAGCAGTACCTCAAAATAGATGCTGGGACTCACAGCCAAACATTGGTTGATGCATAGGGAGTCTTGTGGGAAAGTGGGAGGAAAGAGAAAAGAACCTGGAAGTGACAGGAGCTCCACAACAAGATCAACAGAGCCAACCAATCAGGGCTCAGAGGTGCTTGCTGAGACTGAAGCAGCAACGAAGGACCATACACGAACTGGACCTACATCTTCTACAAAGATGTAGAAGATGGGCAGCTTAGGCTTCATGTGGGTCCTCTAGCAAGGGAAGTAGGGACTGAATCAGACAAGGATGCACTTGCTGCCTTTCTGATCACTTCACCATGGCGGGACTGTCTTGCCAGGCCACAGGGGAAGAGGACATGCTCAGTCTCTTGATGCAATTTGATGATCTGGGGTGGATGGGAAAGGAAGCTCCCCTTTTCTGAGGAAAAGGAGAAGGGGCAGTGGGGAGGGAGGGAAGATGGGATTGGGAGGGGAAGCGGGATAGGGCTACAACAAAGATATAGAGTGAATTAAAGAAAAAAACAAAGGCTTGCCAGGGGGCTCTGAGGTTGATGGTTGGGATCACTTTCAGGACACTCTGGATGACTTTTCACTTGCTGCTGCTTGTACAAGCCATGGGGCAGCTGTTGTTGCAGACTCAAGGGCCATGTCCTCATTAAAAGATTGTTGACTGAATAAAATAATAATAAACAAATCATGGAAAATTGCTGTAAATTAAGACAATTTTCTCTGTTTATGGGATAAACTAATTGAAGTTTCAGATATATCCACTTGTGTTTTGTTTTTGTTTGCTTGCTTTAGATGTCTTTAGATACAAAACGCACCTCTGTAAGTGCATAACAGCGATGATGTCACATAATGCTTTCCTCCTTTAGTCACTTGGCCCTTACATTTGCACAATTTCCTTCTGACCTAATCTTTCAGTCCTCTAGACTTCCCATTCCTCTTCTCTTACCGTCAAGAAATAGTAATAGCCCAATACTGTCTACAACCAAAAGCTCTGATGTAAGAGTCAACACTATTATTCCACTACCTTGTCTTGAAAAACTGTGTGACAAAATGCCAGCATAAGCAACTTAAGAGAGAAAGATACATTTTAATGCTCATTTCAGAGGGATCCATCCACCACGGCAGGAAGGGTATGGCAGAGCTGAGCAGTTTACCTCACAACTGCCAGAAAGAGGAAAAGAGGAGGAAAGGAAAGGGGCAGGGTAAGACGCAATCATAAGCACACACCTCAAATGACCTTTTCCTCCAGAAGGGAACTTGAAATACTTCTTTAAAGGAATGAAAGTGGAAGCAAATGCAAATGGCATGCTCCAGCCAATCACTTTCAATAAAAGTACTCTTAGAGGCCCATGTGAAAAGGAAAGAGAGGAAGAAAAGGAAAGAAGAATTCAAGTAAAGGATCTAATAGCGCAACCCAAAGAACTAGACAGACATGAGCAAAGCAAGCCTCAAATTAAACAAAGGACAAAGGAACAAAGATTAGAGAAGTCAGCATGATGGAGGCTGAAGAGCTACACAAAATATTAGTGAAATGAAGAGTTTGTTTTGGGAAGAGATAAAGTAACGGACAATGTAGATGTTATTCAGGCTTTTTCAGTCCTTAGAGCAGCAGTTCTCAACCTGTGAGCGGCAACCCCTTTGAGGGAGATGGGTGGCATCCAAACACCCTTTCATAGGGGCTACATATCAGATATCCTGCATACCAGATATTTACATTGTTATTCATAATAGCAGCAAACTTATAGTTATGAAGTAGCAATGAAAATAGTTTCACGGCTGGGGTCAGCACAACATGGGGAACTGTAGTAATGGGTTGCAGCATTAGGAAGGTTGAGAACCACTGCTCTATGTTTAAATTCTCGTTTGAATATCACATGAGTTCAGAAGAATTTCAGGTATAATTCATGTAATATAATTTGAAATGAAAAGGCCTGGCTTATGTATTGGTAGTCCACATCATATTTCAAGTCTGAATATGCCCAGTGTTGGTGATCAGTAGAGGTGCGGATGCAGGAAGTAAGTGAGGTTAGCCCATTACATTCATAGAAACTCAAAGCACATCAGCAACTTCTGTCGTCCTGCTGACAGAGCAAACGGCCTAAAAAAGGGTGATGGAGAAACCAGTCACCATCCTGATACACACCAAGGACACTTTCAAAGGTGCTTTCTGGGCTGTAGACTGTCTAATAAGACTGAGCTTTTGAATGTTATTTCTACAGTCATTTAAACCACTTCTGAGAAGACAGTAAGAAAGAAAAGCTCAAGCAGCTGGGTAAAACTTAAAAATTGTGGACAATCCTGAATGATTTTATTAGAGAGTTACTTCTGATTTGGGGAAATGTGATTCATTAGGGTGACAAAAGCAATGATGTTTTTAGTCTAACCAGAAGAAAAACCCAAGCTAACTGGGAAACAAGAGGAGAAGCAGAGTATCCACTTAAAAAATTTTCCGATTTGTTTTCTCCTTTGCATCTTTTTCTCTCTCTTCTTTACCTGTTTCTTATTACAGGGAAAGCATTCATATTACAAGAGGCAGAAGTCATATGAGTTGGAGCTGATATATTTATCATCATAAAAGGCAATAAACATTTTTCTTTTTTAATTTTAATTTTTATTTATTCATTTTACATCCTGGTCCCTAGCCCCCTCCCACCCTTCTTCCCTGTTCCCCCATCCCCCTTTCCCTACTCTTCAGAGAAGGGGAGCCCCCTAACCTACCTACCCACCCCAGCATATCAAGTCACATCAGGACTGAGTGCATCCTCTTCCCTTGTGGCCCAGCGAGGTAGCTCTGCTAGGGGAAAGAGATCAAAAAGCAGGCAACAGAGTCTATGTCAGAGTCAACCCCCATTCCCCTTACCAGGGTACCCGTATGAGGTCTGAGCTGCCCATTGACTACATCTATGTAGGAGGTCTAGGTCTAGTCCATGCATGGTCCTTGGTTGGTGCTTCAGTCTCCACAGGCCCTCTGGGCCCTGGTTAGTTAGCTCTGTTGGTCTTCTTGAGGGGCTCCTGTCCCCTCTGGGTCCTTTTGCCCTTCACCCCATTTTCCACAAGGCTTCCTGCACTCCATCCAATGTTTGGTGTGGGTCTCTGCATCTGAAGAGAAACCTTGGGCAGCGACGTCTTGGTGACAAGCTGGAGACCTATGACAGAGTAGGGTCCTGGGAGGATATGGAGGTGCCTCTAGCTTACACTTCTAGTAGCAGGGGTCATGGAGACTGAAGAGGCCACCCTCTAACTAGACAGGACTCCTAGTGAAGGGAGGGGAACACCAACCTACCCACAAAAACTTCAACCCCAAATTCATCCTGCCTACGAGATGTGCATGGCATGTCCAACCAATGCATGGTCCAACCTGAGACTTACCCCATGGGAGAGAGCCAGCCTGTGACTATTAATGACACTCTGCTATGCCTGCAGACAGCCTAGCAGAGCTGTCCCCTGAGTGGCTCCACCCAGCAACAAGCATTTTTCACAATGTAAGAACTACATTTGCGATATTCTTTGAAGAGACTGTTTTCAGTATATTCTTTTTCCTGGTCGCTTGAAGAGCCAAGGCACACAGCCTTTTTGAGAGGCTAACAAAGAAGGCCAGGCAAACATTTTTCTCAAGAGGCAACATGTGTATTCAGCGTATATTCTCTTCTGAAGTTTCTTTTCTTATTTGCTTTTCTCCTTAACGACCACTCATTCTCTGGTATAAGACCAAGCTGCTTCTGGAAGATCATGTTCATGCCATTTTGTTGGTTTATCTGGGAGGAGATTTTGTTTTCAACGCTTGGGTTGAATTTGAAAGGAAGTTAGCCATGGAGGTGATAATCATGGAAGTGAACATAGCGAGTTGTAGTCAGTTGTAATTACTGGCTAAATCCAGATTTTTGTTAACTTCACTGCTCAGCCTGACTTTAGAACTGAAACCACAGCAAAGCTATTTTAAATGACATTGTTCCCTTCTTTCTTTGTGTGAGTATGTGAGCGTGCATGTAAGTGTGTGTATGTATATGTGTGTGTACATATGCATGTATGTTTGCTGCTTACTGGCTTACTCCTCATGGTTTGCTCAGCCTCCTTTCTTATAGAACTCAGGACCACCTGCCCAGGGATGGCACCACCCACAGTGGGCTGGGCCCTCCCCCACCAACCATTAATTAAGAAAATCCTCTACAGCTGAATCTACTAGAAGACTTTTTCTCAGTTGAGATTCCCTCCTTTCAAATCACTCTAGTTTGAATTAAGTTTACATAAAACTGTTCAAGACAATAATGTACCCCATATTTCCAGGTAGATCTATATTTACTTTTCATAATAAAAATAAAATTATCAGGAAGCTGAGGCAAGAGGATTGCTGCAAGTTTGAGGCCATTGGGGCCTACATAGTAAGATCAGGTCATCCTGGGCTACACTGTAAGATCCTCTCTCAATATAAACAAAGTAAAGCAAACATGAAACAAAACAGAAGAAAATGTAAAATTTTCTAAAATCTTCTAAAATTAAGATTTTTCTTTTGTCCTTCTTGTCTTTATTGAGATTCCTGACAATTACTCAAGCTCTGCCTTATTTAGAGGGGAGGAAACTGAATGTGCAGAGGGGCTGAATTAGCCTCCTGCTTGGCGTCCAGACACAGCGCCATCTTGCTGTGGGTCTGCCCGGTTATCTCTCCAGTACATGCTCTCTCTAGCCAATCCAGGTGAAGAGATTTCTCATTCCTCGAACAGCTACTCTTATTGTCGTTTGTAAACACTGTGGTTTGACTGGGTCACCCAAAAATTCCTGTTGTAGAGAGAAGTTTTAAAGTTATATGTTAATGATGTTTGAAGGTTGGATTTGGGAGATGAAATTCAAATTAAATGATGTGGAGTTTGACACCAGGATAATCTCCACAGCTTCATAAAAAGAGGGAGAGTCCTAAGCTCTGTCCCACCATGTGGTACCCCCTGCCAGGTTATGATGCAGAAGAGACAGCCTGGCCAGATGCTGAGCCAATTCAAAACACATACATAAGGCATACATTTCTGTTCTCTATAAAGTTCCCACCCACAGGTGGTCTAATAAAATCTGATAAGATAAATTTGGCGTATAGTATTTTAAGTCCTGCACTGCCAACAAACATAAAGGCAGACTCTTCTTTTTAATGAACTCAAACTCACTGGAGTACTCAGTGAACAGGTGCTCCTCTGTGCGCTCCACCGTCACCTTAGGAAGGCTTCCACAGCCTTCGTACCCTGAAGCAAGGCCCGGTTCTGACACTGATGGCAGGGTTGGGTGGAGATGAAGAAGGGAAAGCATCAGGGAACACTGGGGGCCACTATCCTGGGACTCTCCCAATTGTTCTCACAGTTGGCCACCCCTCTTTCTGCTTTCTTCTGCAGGCGGTATTTCCAACCCCCTCTTTATTTTGTTTATTAAAAAATTATATATATATATATATATAATGTTTCTTGATTGTATCCATCCTACTTCCTCCTTCTTACTCCCCAAGATGTGGTCCTGTCTGTCCCCATGTTGTCCCTGACCTCTCCTCCGCCCCTCTAACACATTTCCTGACCAACTTAATGTCCTCTTTTTGGCTTGTTTGTTTTCGGTTTGGAAACAAACAGTCCAATTAGTGCTGCCATGGGGTGCCGTCATTGCAGGGGCATGGGGAAGCTAGCAGTGTCTATCCTCCAATGAAAGTTGAGTCCCCCTCCTTCTCAAGAGCTATTAACTGGAATTAGCTCCTTAGCTGGGAGGGGACCCCTAGGACCCCTTACATCTTCCATGTTGAAATTTCTTACCCTGCTTGATTTTGTGCAGGTAGCCACAGCTCTAGTGACTTCACATATGCAAGGGCTAAGTCACGTCCAGAGGACAGATTCACAGCACTCCTCCTCATCCTCTGAAGTTATTTCTGCCTCTCCTCCATTATGTTCCCTA
>CM053753.1:34361653-34418631 GCA_028658305.1 Pachyuromys duprasi | reverse complement strand
AAGAGAGAGAGGGGGGAGAGAGAGAGAGAGAGAGAGAGAGAGAGAGAGAGAGAGAGAGAGAGAGAGAGAGAGAGAGAGATGTAGATGTCTCTCAGTGTCATTTTAGCCCTGGGAGGCCGTTCCTCATCTCAGGAATGAGTGAGCTCCTCTCCGCAGGTCCAGTTGCATTTTTGTCTAAGTCCTCGTGGGTCATTTTCACTGCTTCACACATCGTTAACCTGTCTCCCCATGTCTGTGTTTGTGTTTGTGGCAGCTTGAACACCAGGTTGGCAAACATTGCCTCCACAGTAAGCTGTTGTACTATAAAAGTTCTCAATATCTCGTTTTTAGTAGAGGCTCCGAAAATGTCTGCGTGATTGAGTTTCGTGGAAGAGCCAGTGTCACCATACACTGGCTCTACCAAACTGATGGTAGACTGATGTCACTTTGCCTTTTGTTGCAGATGAAGATGGCTTGTAGGCTCCTGGCTGAAGGGAGTCAAAGGAGATTAGAATTTCTGCTTCCTAAAAACCCCGGGAGCAAATCTCGGGTTTGCTTGCTTGTCTTGACCCGATGAGTCTAACTACAGAGTCCTGATCCTTTGGGTCGGGGGAAGGTGTGAAGCAGGGTTGCCATGAGAAGAGAGGGGCCCGGGGTGACCTCCAGTTACTAAATGGGGAAACTACCCTGACACAGTAAGTAGGGTGGAAGAGCGATGGGGATGATTCTCATGTTCAAAGGCAGACACTATTAAAGGCTAGGGTTTGTTGCTAACATACTCTTCAAAGGCAAGAAGGCTACAGACTCTTTGCGATTGGTCAAGCAGAGCAGGACGAGGGCAGCAAGAGTGAAGCGTCGTGAAAACCTGCACAGTGGTTAGCGGCGGACTCCAGCTCCTCCCAATGGTGAGCCTGGCGAGCCACGGTTCTCATTCCCTGGTCATACTCTTGACTGTAATCTGAAAATGGAGGGTCTTCACCCTATCATCTCAGTTCACAGTAGAACTCTATGATGTTTGGGGATCGTTACGGAAAATACCAGCAACAACAGTAATTATAACCATTTTTATTAACTTTTGAAGTTAGCGTATAAAAATAATGGGTTTCCTGGGTTTAGTCCTCACTACCAAAATATGGATTTTTATATTTTGTTGCACACATTTTGTGCTTAGCTCATATTTGCTTCTCACTACTCTCCTTGATCTACCCTATATGTACATAGTCCCTATGTGTATATGTGTGTGTGTGTGTGTGTGTGTGTGAGAGAGAGAGAGAGAGAGAGAGAGAGAGAGAGAGAGAGAGAGAGAGAGAGAGAGAGAATCTGGCTTATTTTTCTTAACATGACAATCTCTACAGCTAACATGACAATCCATTTTCCTACAGATGTCATAATTTCGCTCTTCTTTATGGCAGAATAATAAGCTGTGTCTATATACCAGATTTCCTTATCTATTCCTCTGTTGATGAGCCTCGAGGCTGTTTCTATATCTTGGTAACTGCGAATAAGGATATATTATCTTCAATAGCTGTGTTTAGCTCTTAAAGTTTTCAGCGACAGCTGATTATTAGAATGAGGTAATCTGGGATACTAATCATATCACAAAGGTTCAACTAAAGTAGCTAAGTACTTTATGATGTAGCTGAAGAACTGAAAGGTCATAGTAGCTGTGCAGTTAGAGTCACCCACACAGCAGAGTGTAGGCACAGGGTTTAAATTCAGATACGTGCACATTAAGCCTGTATATTTTTCAGCCCGGCAGACTGACTTTACTAAGAAATAGAGGTAAATTTATACCTCAGATAAGTTTTAAGCTATGTGGTAGACACAAAAATAATTTTAAATAGTTAATCATGTAACTTAGCCACCATGCCATTATAGCCACGAAGGGCTGTATCTTACTAGCTTCTGTAGAGACCCCAAGGACAAACACAGTCTCAATAATGAATGTATTCTGACTTCAGAGCAAGAACACATTTTCCACAAAAGAAATGTCTGCTTAGGGAGAAGGGGACTAAGAATCTCAGGGCCTGTAGCACAAACAACTTGAAAAGAAAAAAAAAAAAACAAAAAACAGACAACTTTGTCATTTCTATCAAATGATTAACTATGAGTGCTAGACATCAAACGTCCAAAAGTCCAGACACGGTTCTAGCCATGCGCCCAGACTGAGTCCCAGGCACCAACAGCACTCTCCATTGCCAGGGGCCCACACTGTAGATGAGAAAGCTGGATCTTGGTGCCTGAATTTCGCTCAGTGTCCTGCACCGGTGCATGTTGGGTCCTGAGCTGGACTCCAGCTGCTCTCCCCATCCAAACGTCACTGAAGGGATCCAGCTGTGTGTGGGAGTATATATCTGGAATTCCAGCAGTTAGGCTGAGGCTGCAGGATGGTGAGTTCAAGGCCGGGAGAGGCTACATAGTAAATACAATGAAATAAAAGCAGGAAGTCCACCACATGAATTTTTCCTGCAATGGAGATAGTTTTTGCTTCCAGCACTGTAGCACCAATATACACACTTAAGGTTTTTGTTTGTTTGTTTGTTTGTTAAAAGCTTCGTTTCATGAATACCTGTCCCCATCCATCTTTGTTGCAATTGGCTTTGAAGGACTGACATTTTGTACATTAATTTGAGTTGGAGTATTGGGCTGGGCTTTGAGGAAAAAGGCATGTCTGTTCAGTAATTTGAAAAAGAGGAGACCACAGATACTGACCCCGGTAGCTGTGCAGGGAAGGCCCAGTTGGTTTCTACATAATGGTGCAAGGTCTCAAATTCAACAACCTCTGCTTTTGAAGAAAATGAGTGCAGTTTTTGGCAACTGATAAAGCTCCAAGGGAGGTGGGAGGGGGCCTCCCTCAGGGCATAGTGGCAGGAATCAGGACTTTGCTGGAGGTACTCTGTCACACTGTTTAACAGTTGACATCGTTGGCCTCCAGAGGCAAAGCGACTCCATTCCTGATCGGGCTCCATGGTTTAAGTGAGTCATTGCGTCTTCTGAATTTGCATTACTCAGGTGGAGAGCAAGTTCTCAACTTGAGACTCATCTTGCTGAACAATCAGGGCCAGGTTGGCAAGTAGGATCTGATTCCAATAGGAGAAACACCAGACAAGGAACCACATGACGTGGCTCAGGTGACTGAGTTCAAGTACCTGATCTGGGGGCTTGTGTCTCTGCTCCCTTTCTTCAGATAACTGGTATTGAAAAAATCGGCCCAAGTGAAGGCTTGGCATGCAAAAGATATGTGAAGCCATCAGAAGAGCACCCAGGTCACTTTTAGCAGATTTACCTCCCACCGTCACCCCCACCCACACACCATTTTCCCTCTGGGTCAATTCAATTATTTTTCTAGGCTTTCAAAGGGCACTGACTTGCTTTCAGACTGTCAATAGTAATACCATGTTTGACACAGTGCCTACTCGGCCTTCTCTCCAGGACATTCTCTAACTCCCCGCCCCCTCCCTGAAATAACACAAAGAAGACTTTTTCTCCACCTGAGAAACTTTCTGTCCTGGGTGGTATCTCCAGATGGCTTGTGCTCATTACAGTCTGGGCGCTTTGAACTTTCTGGATATGTTTGTTTATTAGGATGTTTATTAAGAGCTTGGTGTATGCTAGCATCTATACTAAGTGCTCTTAATATATGTGTGATATACGAGCAGTGTTATGTCCACTTTACGTTGCCAAGCTAAGATCCAAATCAGTTAAGAATCTATGAAGGGTCACAATCAAGTAAAGGCTCAGATTCAGGTTGGCCTGACTCCTGATCATGCAGTCTTAGTTCCAAAGCCACGTTGCACTTCTGTTCATTGCTTCACTGCATTCACTGATGAAAACTGAAAGTCCAGTCTAAGCCTGCAACTTCGTAAATCTGATCTGTAGGTCACCTGGAAAGGAAACACACGCTCGTGTGGATAATCACAGCTCAAAGTCACTCCTGGATGGATGCCCTTTATCGTCTGTTGGGTCAGGTCATCCTTGAAATATAATCAGCATTTTATTTTTAATGGTGAAAATGTATATTTATACATAACAACATTTTCCATTTAACCATTTTTCTAAAATTCCTATTGCTATGCAAACCTCTGGCACTTCAAAAAAAATATTTTGAAAACTGGAACATTACAGTCGTGAAAGAGCAACTTCCCATTTCTCCTTCTCGTTACAACAGCCCTCACTTTCTTTCCTGGCTATGAACTTGCCTGCTCCGAGCACCTTGGTAAGTAGAATCCACACAGTGTTTGTCCTTTCCTGGCTGGCTTATCTCACTTATAACATAATTTATTTCCTGCTCTCTGTGGAAGTATTTGGACCTGCCATCCTTTACTTAACCGTTTCCACCCAGTAAAAAAACAGTGAAGAGCTAATGCTGAAGAGTCATTAACCACAACCTGGAGATATTGCAGTTAGAGAAAGTCTTTGAGAACATTCGTTGTTGGTCTCCATGGCCTGTGTATAGAAGTTCATCTTCTAGGCTAAAGATATGCACATATCAGGAAGTGATAAATGCTAACAGCAGCCACGGGGCAACGGCCAGTCCTCTTCCTGACTGTACTGACAATGTGGGCTTTCTAGTCCACTCTCCTCTCTCCTCCTCGTCAACCTCCTTTTTTTTTTAAACAACTCAAATTGGAGCCACTCCGATCCCTCCTCAATCACTGCCTGAAGCTCACTGCAGCGGAGACTTCTCAGTGGTTCCAGCAAACATCTCCTTCACAAAAGCCCAAAGGCCTAGGGAATCAGATCTTCACACTTCAAGAAGCTCAGGGCAGTTAAACTAATCCTGCCTCACTGCCAAATCCCTGGCTTCTGGTTCAGGATTTTCTTGGTCTTTGAAGATCCGAGGTTGTGTGATTTAGTGCCTAAGGATACAGCTTACATTGGCTGATACGCCTTTGCTCCTAACAACAGTTAAAATGCCAGCATGAGAGAGAACACATGGCTCCGCATGCCATCCTTACCAGAGAGAACTAGCTCTCAAATCCTGACCTGCAAGAATGCTTTAATCTCTTCATTAGGAAAACCATTGACACGCATACTAATTACCTCCAGCTGGAGCTGTTTGTATTGGTGTGGTGATGGAATATTGTCAAACGCTCAGGTTCTCATAATTTTTGGTTAAATGTCAAATGCAAATTTAACATCATCCTTGGCATGTTCATTTGTAATGTTGCTTCCTAAAAAAAATCAGCTTAGGGGATTTAACAAAGGAATAAAACTTAATAAACTAGGACATCAATAAAAACATTACTTCTAGAGGTCATTTTGAACACTGCTCCACAAGCCTGGCAAGCTGAAGATTCCAGAAAGGGAGCTAACTGCTCCTTACAGCAGCGGCTCTCAGCATTCCTAAAGGGCTGTGGCCCTTTAATATAGCTCCTCATATTGCAGTGATCCCCCCAACCATAAAAATATTTCCTTGCTACTTCGTAACTGTAATTTTGCTAGTTATGAATTGAAATGAAAATATCTGTGTTTCAGATGTTCTTAGATGCCCTCTGTAAAAGGGTTATTTGCCCCCGAAAGGATGGCAGTCCGCAGGTTGAAAGCGCTGCCTTAGAGAGACTTATTAACCATCCATGGTACGCTTAATTAATCCATAATGTACGCTCAGTGTGTGCATGTAGAGACTTAACACAGAGGCATGCATAAGCAGAGACATAATCACATACAAATGTGCGTGAGCAAACACACTCTCGAGCTTGTGTGTGTGTGTGTGCGCACACACACAATTGGGGCACTTGCTGGTTGAGAAGCCACCTCCTTGTCTGTCTGTGCCATGGCTGGGTTCTGATACCGGGTCTGACAGTTCTGAGCTGCAAGTTCCCAGTCATAACCGCTGACTTCTTTGCCTTTGGTTTGTGCCTATCAGTAAAACCTCACTTAGGAAATTCCTCTTGCTCCGTCTCCATCTTCCTCTTTTTATTGTCTGTCATGTGCAGATGGATTGCTGCTGTCAGCAACTTCTGATTTGTGATTCGAGCTGGATACGGGAACTCTTAGTGTGATTCTGCCACGTGGTGGGAATAGGAAAGGCATTTCCCCCCCTTTTTCTTTGTACTACTGGGCATTTAACCTAAGCAGCCACATGCTAGGCAATGGCTCCTCCTCTGACTCATACACACTCACGGGCCACAGAAGAAACTTTGTGTGTTCCCTCCCAATGGGGTGAAACCTGGTGGGTGGAACTGGAGGGAAGCTTTTCTTATGCCTCTTCTCCTTAAAGCACAGACAGAGATTTATAGTGCACTTACGGCATTAAAATATCATGAGGCCGATGAGCAGGAGAAATGTCTGAGACTAGCTCAGTTCACAGAATAATGAAAATGACCCAGAGGCCGACTTACAGTAAAATGAGATGGGTAGAAAAGTTCATCTTTGGGTCTTTAAAAGATGTCTCTATGGCCATGCTCATGTTTGGGAGTGGAGCCCATATTCTAGGGCTCCCTAGAATTTTTATTTACTTGCTTGCTTGTGTGTATGTGTGTGTGTGTGTGTGTGTGTGTGTGTGAAAGAGAGAGAGAGAGAGAGAGAGAGAGAGAGAGAGAGAGAGAAAGAGAGAGAAAGAAAGTATGTAGTATGTGGTGCATAACTACCTGTGTGTAAGCAGATGCTTGCACCTTTGTGCGTGGACACTGGAGGAGAATGAAAACGTTTGATAGCCTGTTTTATCACTCTCCACCTTACTCTTTGGAGACAGGTTCTCTCGCTGAACTGGGATCCAAAGATCCCCTCTTCTTTGCCCCCAATAACCCTGGGGACATGTTGTCATGCTAGACTTAAACTCTGAAGCTGAAGGAGGTACGGGGATGGAAATGAATTTGTTTACATGTCCCCTGGAGCTGAAGTTACCAGCCTCTGATGATGAAATGTGTTTTCTCAGTCCTCTTCTGAGAAGACACTTCCTGCCCCACCAAGAAATCCTTATGTAAAGGAAAAGGGAGGCCAAATGGTGTCTTCTGTAGTTATAGCTCCTCAGGTGGTTTCAGGTTGAGATAGCAGGACTGTTTGGCTTATCTGGGGATGATGCATTCTTCTATCTTCCGTGTGCTTTTGCTATCCACAGGGACAAACCACCTCTATGAACCTCAGTTAAGCTAATAGAAGGCGAGAGATTCTGGAGAGTTGAGATGGGCTGTCCTAAGACAGTCGTCACTCATCTGATGCAGCACCTGACCTCAGACACGTAAGTATGTCTTCTGGAGACTGGAGGAGCTCAGTGGAACTCAGCTCAAAATGCTGACCCACAGAACTATTCGGTAAATAAATACATGCCAATTTAAGCCGCTAAATTTAGAGTGGGGGTGTCTAGCAGTAGCTTGCTGGTCACACAACTCAGACAGTACATTAATATCAATATAACTCAGCAAAACTAACAAACATCTCGTGTCAGGAAACCCTGCTGCTAAGGTTGAAGCCCTGAACTTGGTGCAAAATGGCGGATTCCCTTTGTGAGTGGGGCTCTCTCTTCTCTGCCTGATCTGTGGAGCCTGAATGCCCATACCCTCTACCTGAGGAAAGTCACATAGACCTTAGGAAAATTACAACTCCCTCTATCCTGATAGAACCTGTTCAGCAAGCACCCAGGATTCCTCCATATGTAAATGAGGTACTCAGTACTCTAGCCCCTCAGTCAATGACTTTTGGACACCCTGGATTTCCCCACCCCTTCCCCAAAGTTCTATGTATTCCCCTCACCCCTGGAATAAAGCTGCTCTGCCTCCTAGAGGCTGGTCCTGGAGTGCTATCATTTCTGTTTGTACTTTCACGGTTTCTGAACTCCCTGTCCATCCCCACTGCTCCATTGCCCTCATGTACAGATCTATCCAAGGATCCCTGCAGATGAGGAGGGCCATCATCTCCCAAATCCCCAAAGAACAGCAAAAATAGAACATCAATGAGAGAAAACCCCTGCTCCAGGTACATCATGTACTCACATATCAAATAGGATGGTGAATTTTGTATGTTAACAAAGTTAGGCTCTTGTGCCCAGTTGTCCAAACACTAGACTAGATGTAGCTATGAAGATCTGCCTATCTAGCTATCTGTCTGTCTATCTATCTATGTGTCTATCTATGTATCTATGTATCTATCTACGTATCTTTCTATGTATCTATCTATGTATCTATCTATCATGTATTCACCATCTATCTTTCCATCCATCTAGCAATCATCACTCAATCAACAGACTTTGAATGAAATAGATTATCCTCCATGTTGTGGGTGGCCTCAGCCAGTCAGTTTCAAGCCTGGAAACAGCCTTCTTGAGGAGAAATGTCTGCCTCCAGCCTGGCTTCAGACAGACAAGAGGACACATAGCACCACTGTGCAGCTGGCCTGCCCTGCCCTGCTGATTTCCTATTTGCCAGTGCAGAGCAAAACTTTCCATACTTCTTTTTAAACTGTGATAGTTTTCCTTTAAATGAACATATACACGAATGCTCAGATGTGTGTGGTTTTGTGTGGGTGTGTGTGCATTACACACATGCAGTATGCAGAGTGCAGAGCAGCACAGCATGTGTCCTCTCTCACTCTCTGCTCTATTACCTTTTAACAGTCTTTCACTGACACAGAAGCTCGCCATTTCAACTATGCTGATTGGACAGTGAGCTCTTGGAATCTATGTATCTCCCCTTCCTTCTCCATTTTGTGGTTACAGGCATGTGCAGCCATGGCTGATATATTTTCAAGTGTTTTCAGGGGATTCCAACTCAGGCCCTTGTGTTTACATGGCCAGTGCTCTTACCCACTGAGCTAAGAGGGTCCTCAGACCCAAGCCCCACCTTTAAAAGAAAGGAAAATGGAATGTCTGTATCAAGGTGATAGATGATGTACCTATTCTTTTTCTCTTTGTTCATCTCTTTACTTTCTAGAATGTTCCAAAGCAGACATTTTTGAATGCTCGGCTCCAAGTTATTGTATGAACACTTCCCACTGGAGTGGGAAGGCTAGTCTCTAAATCTCCCTGGATCTCAACTTTCTCAAAAATGTATGCGCGGACACCTCCCGCTTGCACATTTCATGGGTTTGTGGTTTCGTTGTCCGAATAAAATTATTCACTTGTATTCCACATGTTAGCTATTTTGTCAATAGCAGTTAAAACCATCCTAGAGAATAGAAATGCTACCTTCATTTTATATGTGAAGAAATGGAATTTCAAAGAAATTATTATTTGGCAGACAGAGTCCCACTCGCGGTTTTCCTCAGACCCTTAGCACCGCTCACAAAGCCTCACTCCAGTTCTTCCTTGACTTCTTCTGGGGAGTGACGACACAAAGATGGTTTTGTGGGTCCCCAACTCTTGTAATTGGCATTGTTTTGTCTTTTAAGTTCTAGTTTGCTATTGAGTCTTAAAGTTCTCCAAATGCAAATGTCTTTTAGCATGCTTTTCAGGACTACTCTTTCACGAGCTACATCTGAGTTTCTAAATGGGTGTTCTTATCAAGCTTTGTGAGCCCTGCCCACAAAAATGGTCACTTCCCCCATGTCCTTGACTGTGCCCCAGCAGCCATTGGTGTCTACAAGCCATACCTCTTTCCTCTGAACCCACACAATGCTATTCGAAAGGTCAGCAAATTCTGTGCAACCAAAATCATTTTCTAAGGATCCTTTTCTCTATTCCTTTCTGATAACTTTGCCTGCGCACTTCCTAGGTGCATGTCTAGTTGTATTGATTAAACACACACCCAACACAAGACATTTCCATTCAAGAAGACTCTCTCCTGTAACCTGACAAAGACAGAGGGGCAGACACACAGGTCTTTAGCAGAATCCTCCTGTGCCAACAGGCCCTTTACCCTGTACCCTTTTAAGAGCTGTCTCTTTGAAATAATGCTGTGCAGGACTTCTCTTTTGTTCTCTTACTTTGTGCCCACAAAATGCTCCACAGCCTTCCTTTTGCTCACGTCATTGCTGCTCTGTGTTAGGCGAGCCTCACACATCTGACGTCAATTTTATTTTTCCAATATGAAGTGTCAGAAGGTTAAGATATCAAGCACCAGCGGCTACATTTCCTTTCACAACACACACACTCCTTTATTTAAGAGGCAACCCTCTAGCCACCCTCAGATGGATGCAGGCTGCACTTTCCATCTTCTGCAGCTGTGTGTCCCATTATTTTCCAGTTAAGGTAGTCTCGTTTCTGTCAAGGTTTAAGAAGCTGCTCTGATTGTAGCATCCGTTAGAGGCTTTGCTGAGAGAAGATTTATAGGCAGTGGGAGGACCTTCTCTCCCTTCCTTGTTAGGTGATGGGAAGGTAGTTCTCAGGGGTTACCCATTGTGTTTTGTTATGTTGAAAATAAAAATCTTACAAGCATGTTAATAGAGTTTCTCAAAAGCACGATGCTGTGTTTGTTGGAATGTATAATGAAACATGGCGCTTTTGAACTTCCTTGTAAGCACGTATTACTTAAAATTTAATTTACATAGCTACAGATGGAGGGAGTGAATTAACTACACATAATTCTAGAGCTTTTTCATTTCGTGCTGTTTTAGGAAACATGTTGAATAACATGGGATATGAGATTAAAAAAATGGAAGATCAAGTTCAGCTATCCCCAAGCCAAGCCCTTTGACACAAAACAACAACCTCCCTGCAGCCATCAAACCAGAAGGAGCCAGCCGTGCGGTGGAGGAGTTTCCTTGTATTCCTGTTGGACTTTTCAGTTCTGTTTTACAAAGTCCGTTATAGTTCAGCCTTATATATTCACAGATGACCTTGTTAGACTACATCCACCAAGCCTATGATTTTTCCTAACGGACTTTCTGTAATTCACCAGTTTACATGATTGTCTCTTGATTCTCTTATCTGATATCTTAGTTAGGGCTTCATTGCTATGAAGAGACACCATGATCATGGCAACTCTTACAAAGGAAAGCATTTAATTGGGGCTGGCTTACAGTTCAGACGTTTAGTCCATTGTCATCATGACAGAAAGCATGACATCACGCAGGCAGGCATGGTGCTGAGAGTTTTACATCCACATGTAGCAGGAAGAGAGAGTGACAATGGCCTGACTTTAGCATCTGAGGCCTCAAAGCTCGTCCTCCTGTGACACACTTCCTCCAACAAGGCCACACCTACTCCAACAAGACCACACCTCCTAATATTGCCACTACTGTGAGCTTCTGATAGGGGCCATTTTCATCCAGACCAGCACATCTGGTAATGGTGACTTGACCTGCTTCTTACATGTAAACATGTAATTTTAAAGCTTAGAAGGTTCTAATTTTATGAATGAGTCAAATATAAGAAAAAGGCGTCTTCCCCGCCTCTCCCCACCACCCCCCGCAGAGAAAAAGCCACTGTACTCACTGCACCTGCAGTTAACTGTACAAGTCTTCCATAAGACTGGGCACATCGCCATTCATCAGAGATAAGTGGAAGGACCCATGAGGTCTCTTTCCAAAGAGACTATACGCAGTTGTTGGAGGAGCACTTGACATTTTCTTTAGTAGTGTAGCAAATGATAAGTTGCCCTTGCTTCAGTAAGTTACTTTTCATTCAGGCAGGAAGCTTGAATTAAACTGTGCTTCACACATGAAAAGAGGACATGAAAGCATAAAGGGTGCTTTGCTGAGAAATGGTTTTCAGAGGGGGTAGGAATGAGATGAGAAAGGGGAATGGGGGGGGTGAAAGTGGTGATACTTCAATATAAATATGAAACTTACCAAACAATTAAAAGATAAAAAAACAACAATAAATTGAAACTCCAGGCAGGAGAGTATGATGTGATATAGAAGAAACTTCACTTGCTGAGACAGATGCATCAAGGTAAAATCCTAATTAAGGATGCTGAAAATTTGCTTACAAGATGATTGAAACTCAGCTCACTTAGTTTGGCTTCTGTCTACTGGGAGATATAGATGCTTTTATGCAATGTCATTATACAAAATCAATACCTACCCAGGGTTCTGATCTGCATTAAAACAAGCTCTCTTCCTTTTGTGTCCCTGCAAGCAAGTTAGTTTGTATGCTTATTGATTTAATTTCCAAATCAGTAAAATGAAAATGATGACGGAAATACTACCACCAGAAGCACTTTGCCATGTGAATGGCCCATTGTTCACTGTGCTGTTCAAGGATGGCTCCTCTCCCTCCTTGTCCTTCTGGCTGAATGTAGGAAGGGCATGTGGAAATCTACTCAAGAATACCTCATTATCATAGTAAAACAACTGACCCCAAGGAAAATTCTGAAGAGTTGGGTCAGAGAATAGAAGAATAAAGATGAAGTATGCGGAACTCAGAAAAAGGGGAAATATTCTGTGATGTTGCAAAAGGTAATAATTGGAGTTGCTAAACTTATTTAACTAGAGTAGACTGTTAACAAATAGCAGGCTAGACAAGTGAGCAAGAAGAGAATCACCACGGCATAATACGATATAAAGAAGCAGTAACATGATTTAAATTATTGGAAGGCACTTAACAGTCACAGAAGGGATGGCATTCACTTAAAAATATAGACATACTGGCTAGAGTGATGGCTCAGTGGTTAAGAGCAATTGAAACTCTTGCCAAGGACTTGGGATTGTTTTCTAGCTCCAACATGGAGGCTCACAAACATCTGTAACTCCTGCTACAAGGGGTCCCACATTTAGCCTGGCTTCTGAGGGCATTGCATACACATGGTGCACATACATACATGTAGGCAAGACACTCAGATACGTTATATATAATACATGAACCTAACACACACACACACACACACACACACACACGCAAACATGGAACCAGGAATGGTGACACATGCTGGCATTTGGGAAGCTGAGTCAGGAGTACTGTTGACTTAATTCTACCCTGGAATACACAGTTTAGTCTACATTGGTCTGGGATACACAGTTAGGTCCTGTCTCATGAATATCAAGTTGGCAAACAAATAGCCAAACAAACTATAACAAAAATTAAGATCTAATACCACAAATAAAATTTCATCCCCATTTTGAATCATATACACAAATGTACTAGTCTATTTGCATAAGAGAAAGGCTGGAGAAAAATATATGAAAAAATTAGATTTTTTTCCTTTGTGACTAATGTTAATAAATACTAATTTTGACTTACATTAAATATATTACTTAATGTTGCTGTTTTCTTTATATACTTTCTATTTTCTATAAACCCAGGCTACATTCATAATTAATAAAAATGTACACTTTTCCCTTCTCCCCAAAGGATGAAGAATATTGAGAGGAGTTCTTGCCATACAAGGGAAAGGATCCTATTTGACAAATGCGACTAATTGAAAATATTTAAAAATATCTATGTACATGTGTATCCTTAGATAATTCTTTCTCTAGTTTCATGCAGCTTTCCCACAATTGTACCTTTGGGGAAACATTACAGTTAAAATGAAGCTTGTGTGAAGCATGGGATTTCACGCAACTCCCTTTGGTGTGGCTTCCAACAGCCTTTCCACATCTTCCCTCTTAACGCTAGCTCATCAGGGAAAATAAGAGATTATGGTTATGCTTATAAAACACCTTTATTGGCCTTACCTCACTGTGATCCTAGGAGACAAATGGGTCATGGATCATCTTATCCGTGTTACAAAAGGAGAAGGAGGGAGAATAAATGAATAGCTTGTGTTTGGTAAGCAGAGCGCAGAGAGCATTAGACTGTAGGACTCCTTGTTCTCAGACCCTGGCTCATTTACCCTGGCTGTGCGGACTCTCCTACGGTATGCTATAAATCTTGGGAAATAAATGAGAATCCAGGGAGCAGGCACAGCAAAGAATGAAAAGGGAGGAAAAAAAACCCACCCAATGATTGAGTGAAAATTGTAAAGCTTGGTTACTTTTTATGATCCTTTCTGTCTCGGAGGACATACTAGTTTGGTGTTGTAAAATAAGTCCAAATATCCAGAACCCGAGCTGTGACTTGTGTGTTGATGTATAGTTGTTTCTTTCTGTTTTGTTTTTTTTAACTACTGGAGGAATAAAAGGGCAATGGAAAGGGCTTCCCATGCTTTTGCAGGTGTGCTCCTTGTTTAATAATACGGCCACAGGCAAAGATCTAGATGTTTTCCCCTTTTAGTTAGTAGAGGAACAGATACTTAGTATAGAATTGATTTTTAGAATAGAACGTTTACCAACATTGTGAGAACACTTTGTTATCAAGCATTTTCCAGCGTTGACTGTCTCCAGACAGAACCTGCCTTGTCGAGGAACTGTGAAATAACGCAGAGTCTCGGAGAGTGTGTCAGAACAAGCAAGCCCTTGACTACTGGGCTGAGACAAGACATAAATGTGAACCTTCTGTTGGCCTGGGTTTCCTTTTCCTATGGAACAGGATGTCCAGACCAGGCTCTGGCTGCCTGGGACACAGGAGAGCTTTGTGTGAGGCAGAGATCCCACCGCCTTCCAGGAGGTCTGACTTCAGAGGTCTGGATAAATTCCTCATGCTCATAATGTACGGGGTTAAGAACCACAGACCTGGGTGATCTCTGAGATGTCCATAGCTCTCAAATTCTGTGGTAGAATTCTATTTTTCTTGCACGAAACAAGGCAGGACCCCATACACAATGTCCTCCTTTCCAGTCTATTGGTCTGTGCTCGTATTGGTGATTTTCAAATTCTAGTGAATAGTGAACGCTTTGCCATGAATGCCAGCTTCTGCCCCTTACCCACATCTTGAAATTTTGGGGCAGGAGACCTCTCTGTTTTTGCAAGCACCCGCACGACTGTGAGCCATTCATTGAGAGCTACACTTTTGAGAAACACTGTCGAAGTTTGAATGTGTAACCTCCGGACAAGGTTCGCCTGGAATCTTTGGAAATCTGGCTCACACTGGAATGTAACGTGGTTACTGTGCGAAGTAGCTGGCCTGACTCTGGACCATGAACAGGGTAGCGCTGCTCCTCCCTCTGGCTCTGCGGCTAGGACGCTGGCTCTCATCCAGATCTTTCCTGAACAGGTAAAAACAGAGGATTAGGATCCAGAATAGACAAACAATTTCTACAAAGAAAATAAAACATGAAACACCACAGTGGAAATGGGAAAACAATACAGACAGTGCATCCAACGTACTTAGTGATGAATGAGCAGTCCCAGGACAGGAACGTGAAAATGATTAAAAGATTAACTTACTATTTTCTAAGCAGTTCACATTTTAAAAGGTTTATAGTGGGGCTGAGACAGTAACTCGGTACTTAGGAGCACATTTGCTGCTCTTGCACAGGACCCGGTTTGGTTCCCACCCCCATGCTGGGCAGCTGCCAACCATTGGGAGCTCCAGGTGCAGAGGGAACTGAGTGTTCTGGCCTCCACAGGCATCTGCACTCCCGTGCATGCACCTACATACATACACAGAACTAAAATAATAAAATCTTCTAAAAAGTGTGATAGCATTCAGTGACTGGTATAGTAACTGGAAATGTGATGAGTGTGTAGGCGCAAGCTGGCTGAGCTAGTTACTGAGGCAAGTAGGTAGTGTTTCCTCGGTGTGTTCTTGTTCCATAATGCTAACCACATAATTTCACTTTTCAGGATCAACCTTAAGAAGAATTGAATGTAAACAAAACATTATGTTCAAGAATGATTTTAAAGTAGAAAAACAGAAATTTCTCTTATATCCCAAAAGGAACACATATCTAAATAAACTGGAGTATATAGTTTGTTTGATTTATTTTGATTTGAGACAGGATCTTGCATGTAGCCCAGATCAGGTATGAACTTGCTATGTAGCCCAGGCTTGCCTCCCACATGCTGGGAATATAGGGATGTCCCCATGCCCCTCTAACCTGTAGCATATGAACAAGTAACATGTAGCAATTGGCAGGAATGAGTGAGATGTGAGTAACTAGGGCAGGTATTTAAAGACTATCACTGAATGAAAACTTTAGTTGCTGAATGGTAACAAGTATCCAAGTTAGCTTCACTGACCAGGCATGGAGACACAGGCTCAGACAGGAGGATCATGAGCTTGAGGTCATCCTTGGCTATATAATAAGAAATGATCTCAAATCAGCAAAGAAACAACAACCCCAAAGTAACCCCAAAGCGGCAGCATCAATTCCTTGCTTGTGCATATACATTCATTTTCCCCATCAAGAGCTTCAGTTTATTCCTTGAACCTGTGCTTTTCTTAGTAACTCTTTCACAAATAAAATGTGGTATAAGTGATCTTGGTATTTCTGAGGTTGAGTCTTAAAAAACCTGCAGTTTCTGTCCCAGATTCCTGGCTCGTGTCATTGTGGCCCTCCTTCGAGTGTGCAGGAGTCTCACCTGATGATGTCACTAAACCATCCTCTTCCAGCTATCCCAGACCAGGAAACATGCTACATGAATGAAGAAACCATCATGCACAGACGTTGTAGATACTGTATAGATAAGAACTGCCTTGGAATATGACCCTCATCCCAAGTGTCCCTGACCGTTCAAGTCACCCCAGCAAGGTTCTGGATACTCTGGTCTAAGCCATCACCACAGCTAGTTGATGTTATGAAGCATTTCCTCCAAATGAAGCATTCCTTCTGAGGGGTGGGGGAGGCTCTAAAGACCTGAGACGTTAACACATGCCTTAGTTACTTTTCTGTTGCTATGACAAAGCGCCATGACTAAGGCAACTTATGGAAGAGAGTGTGGAGTCTGGCGCTTGCTGACAATTTCAGATCAATCGCATGATCACCATGGCGGGAGCATGGCAGCAGGCAGACAGGCAGGCAGGCATGGCATCAGAATAGTATCCGAGAGCTTACATGTTGAGATAACCACATGGCAGAGAGAGAGAGAGAGAGAGAGAGAGAGAGAGAGAGAATGAGAATGAGAATGAGAATGAGAATGAGAATGAGAATGAGAATATTATCTGGGAATAGTGTGGGGTTTTGGAACCTTCTCCAACAAGGCTATACCTCCAGCTCATTCTCACACAGTTCTACCAGCTGTGGTCCAGGCATTTAAACAGGAGCCTATGGGGTCCATTCTCTCATTAAAATGTGCCATAGCTGCCAAGTAACAGAAATGTCAGGAAGGCTTTAGAGGGCACAGGCCTCATAAGGCCTCTCTTCAAGGGTAAAAACACAGCACGCAATTGCTGAGGAGACGCCTCAGCCAGCCTAGCTCCTTGTGAGTTCCACAGGAGGCTACAGGGATATAAACTTTCAAGAACTTCAGAGATTAAACCTTTAAAAGCTGGGTGAAGCAACTACCTTAGAGTCACCCCTGCTCCCTCAAATAACCCTGTCACTTATGTTCCTATAGGTAACTGCCATAATCTCAATGGTTCACTAAGCTAGACTTGTGTAGAACGGTTTCTTCGGTGTGTCATCAATGCTTCGCTTATTCACATCTGTCCAGAAAAATTCATAGAACAGCTGTCCTGCTTTTTAACCCCCAGAGCTATAACCACAATAAATGTTTATGCTTCACATCAGTAAGTTTCATGTGCTTTCTTACAACCCAGTGGATAAACAGAACATTAACAGTATCATTGAATGCTGAAATACATGCCACACAGAAACAGCTTTTTTCTTGCCTCCTCCTTTTCTCCCTGTCTCTGTTTTCCTCCATGTCTCATATTCTATCAGTTCAAACATCAAAATGAGGGCAATATTTACTCCTGGCTCAGGAGGATGCTAGGCAGGATTGGAGATCTTAGTCCTTAAAAGCTTTATCTTAGAGTCGTATTTCTGCTAGGAAAACTGTTCTTATTCAACTAGAAAAGGTCTGAAATCAGGCAGTCAAGGAATAGAGATGGCAAGCAAAGCTGATTTTTGAGAACCATGAAGTCGCAGGGACTACCAGACACCATGAGACCCCTGCGTGTGGGTTGGGCAGAATGCCACCCCAGCCTCAGAGCCATGGAAGCCACATGTCTGATTGGCCTGGGAGAAAGGATGTTTCCTTCTGTTCTTCAGACTTTGGTTGAGTGATATCTGTTGATGGATTTTATCCCTGAATCCTTCCTAGAGTTTAGAGACAACACAGAAAATACAGATGATCTGATCCCAAAAGAGGTTGCTTTGTATTCTACACAGTACATAGTTGAAACTGCATGAACTAATAACTCTTTAAGAACTGGTAATATCCAGTATTATTCTTGTGTCTCCCTCTTAGGCAGCAATGAAAGCAAATAGACACTTGCGGTCGTGGCTGGTGCGTCTCACCTCCTGGTTGCCACACTCCTGAATGATCTTTTCCTCTTGAGTGCAGGTGGATCTGTGACTTGCTTGTTAGGACCAAGCAAAGGCGTCAAAACATGTGGGCATGTGTTGGTGATCATGTGACTACATCACACAAGTTTGTAGTTCCCACCTTTCTGAATTCCTTCATGGCTGTGAGGAAGGAAGCAGCCACTAGGTGGAATCCTATGCACCAAGACACCACACACCCTCTAGGAGCTGAGAGCAGCAGCCTCCTGTGCACAGCCAACAACACCCAGAGCATTGCTTCAAGCCACCCAGTTTACAGATACTGTTTGCAGCAGTTGGAAACTGAATAGCATTTTCTATTCTTCTATAGTAGAGACAAAAGGACAAAACACAGAGTCCCTATATTTCATGATTGCAGCAGTTAAAGTGGGGACAGCAGGCAGAGAGTTCTACACAGGGAAGAGATGATGTTTTGGCATGTTAATACATTTCAAATTTAATTTTTTTATTTCCAAAATTATATGAGTAATCCCTTGGATTTAGATTCAGATTTGTTGGTTGAGTTTACATGTCCCGTGGTCACAAGTTGTAACGGTGTTTGTGTCGCCTTCAGAGCAGAGCAGGCGTGCCGTGGGCATCTCCTTGCATGTAGTGTGTTGTGACGTGTGACAGATTCCCTGCATGTTTGAGAAGACCAGACCTACTTTCTCCAACCAATGAGTGGCTTCAGGAATACTGTAAAACTGTAACATCACAGTGTAACTGCTCAGCGAGAAAATAACACCAATGATCTCCCTGCGAGGGGTGGGAAAATCCTCTTTCATGCTGTAAGATTCAAAAGGATGAGAACCAGGTCTAAAATGTGAAAGGATGATAAAATGCTTGATGAAAAATCACTAAGCATGTCTTTGAAATGTGGATACATGTTGTGAACGCGCCTTTGTAAGCTTTGGTTTTAGTTACTGTAGTCATTTAAAATGAGCGTCCACATGAACTTGATAAAGGCTCAGACCTTTAGCCTGTAGGAAGCTAAGAACAAGAATTACCTGCTGACAAAAAAAACATGGCAATAAATAGGATATATATCCAGTTACTTAAAATACTTTATCTTTTAAAAAATTTGTTCTTAAATGTTTTAAAGTTCTCTTATATATTTTTAATTTTAAAGAAATTATAATCATGGTGGTTAGTGTTTAATCATATTAATATTATAAAATATTATTGAAATAATGTTATAGGGCCATCAAAACTGCCAATATAAAGGAAATAAAAATATACTTAAGCATTTTAAGTGTCATATTTATCTTTTATGTTGGGCATTTAAAAATATAAGTAAGCATTTGTACATTGCAAATATTCACAATGTACAAATTAGTACATTTTAATATAGTTGCTATGTGTTTATATGTTTTCATTGCTTGGAAAAAGTAAATATTCATCTCTGGTGGATAACAATATACTTCGCACTATATAAAACTGAATAGAAGAGATTCTTGGATCTTTTCTTTTTCTTTTATTATTTTAGAAAAGGTTTCTTGTGGCTCAAACTGGCTTCAGATTTACTATGTAGCGGAATATGACCTTGGGCTATTGATTACTCTGTCTCTACTTCCCAAGAGCTGGGATTCCAGGCTAGGGCCGTCACTCATAGTTCTGGGATATCTTTCAGGTTTGTCATGCAGTCGAGGGTCTTTCTGGGTGGAGCCAATACCTTCCACAGCAAATCTCTGTCTCTGTCCCTCTGTCCCTCTGTCTCTTTCTCTGTGTGTGTGCATGTGCGTGTGTGTGTGTGGGGGCGGGTATGTGCATTCATGCACAAGTCTTTGCCTGCTATAGCACGTCTGGAAAGACAGTGAGAACAGAAAAATTTAATTTATTTATTTGATTGGAAATTCACTTTTTTGGATTAATTCTATTCAATAGAGAAGAGACTATCTAGACTACCTCAGAGAGCCCACAGTACCATTGTCAAGGGAAAAAAAAAAGATATGCATAAATAAAATACAAATAAAGTACAGGTGTGGTGTGGTAAAGATGGAAGGTGCGTTGTGATGAGTCTTAGGCAGCTCTTATATACGTGTGGTGTGTGTGTGTGGTTACATGCTATAGTAAGATTTTATGTATCAGGATAGCTACACACGGCCGTGTGTTGCTTTCCTGGCTTGTTAAGGTGAGAACATATTATTACCCTGAGTGCCTGGAAACAGGGGTGCAGAGAGCGCCCTTTAATTCTACTTGACAAAGTACTGTCTTTTCACCGTGAAGACTGAGAAAAGCTCTTCGAACATCTATTAAGGCATTCCTCTTTGTGAAGAGTTGAAAAGGGAAATACCGAATCGGCTGGGGTATGCTGACCTCTGATGGCCAGATGTAAAAGTACGGCAGGCACACTGCCTTTAAGACCTTGTAAACCAGAGAAAAGGCCCAGGTTTTAGACCGTGAGTGGCTGGAAACTGGAGATGGGGGCAAGGTGGCACATAGTCAGTCGTCCTTCCTCTTATTCTATCAGCCTGAACCGGGGACTGCTAAGCCCGCTGCCAGTCATTTAAAAATGCTGAGAGTAAGTGGGAGGAATAAAACTGTGTGCCTCCACGCGCTGGCAACCGTTCATTAACATATGAAGCATCTTCATCAGAAGTCCACATTCCGTGAATGAGCCATTATCATCTGAAAGTCTCTCAAAGAATCCACTGTAGAGAAAAGGCTGACAGCGGTACTTCTAATATTGCTATCTAAACCTGCAAGAAATGTGTTAATTAGCATAAATGGCATTTAACAGGACATTTCTCTTTTTGATACGTGCAGTTGTTAGTGTGCAGACATCCTAGCTCTTTTAGGAACACGCATGTCTGTGAACTTTTGCACACATGCCTGGTGACCATATTCAGAAGCTGCATTCCCATGAGGTTAAGGTTGGAGCTAGGGTCGGGTTGGTGTTAGGGTCAAGGTTAAGTTTAGCATTTTTGTTAAAGCTATAGCTATGTTTAGACCTAGGCTTATGTCTGGGTTAGGGCTTTTGTTACAGTTAATGTTAGAGTTACGGTTAAGAGTAACTCTATTAAGAGTAGAGAGAGTTCTGTTTGTGTATTGTCCTAGAGTTAGGTTTAGGGTTATGGTGATTGTTAGAAGAGGTTTGGGTTTCGGATTTGAGTTAGCAGTGAGGGTTAGGGGTCAGGTTTGGTTTAGGATCATGGTTAGTGTTGGAACTACGATTTGGTTTAGTGTAAGGGCCTGATTATGGTTTGAGCTATGCTAATGAATAGGGTTCTAAGTAGAGTTCCTATAGGTTTAGTGTTAACATTAGAGTAATGTTTAGGGTTAGGACATAAAATCAAATGTTTACAAAGTATAGCCATAGATGGGAGAGAAAAGAATCCCAGCACAGTGACACAAACCAAACACTCAAAAAGATCACAGAAAAAGTTGTTATGGGGAACCCACCAGACAAGACTACTTAGACACATATAGCCCATTGAAGGTCTTTATTCTAGATATCTGAGACTACACTCAGAGATATAGGACCCCATAGCTCCAAGCTTTTAGAACAACGGAATTTTAATTTTTAATTATTTTTATTCTTATTAATTACACTTTATTCACTTTGTATTCCCCCTGTACCTCCCTCCCTCCTCCCCTCCCAACCCCATCCTCCCTTCTTCTTTCCCACCCGTGCTCCTCCCCCAGTCCACAGATAAGGGAGGTTCTCCTCCCCTTCCTTCTGATCCTAGTCTATCAGGTCTCATCAGGACTGGCTGCATTGTCTTCCTCTGTGGCCTGCTAAGGCTGCTCCACCCTCAGGGGAGGTGATCAAAGAGCAGGCCAATCAGTTCCTGTCAGAGACAGTCCCTGTCCCCATTACTATGGAATCCACTTGGACACTGAATTGCCATGGGCTACCTCTGTGCAGGGGTTCCAGGCCCTCTCCATGAGTGGTCCTTGGCTGGAGCATCAGTTTCAGAAAAGACCCCTGTGCCCAGACTTTTTGGATCTGTTGCTCTCCTTGTGGAGTTCCCAGGTCTCACTATCTCCCACTTCTTTCATAAAGATTCCCTGCACTCTGCCCAAAGTTTGGCTATGAGTCTCAGCATCTGCCTTTATACCCTACAGGGCAGAGCCTTTCAGAGGCCCTCTGTGGTAGGCTCCTGCCTTGTTCCCTGTTTTCTCCTTCCTTTGATGTCCATCTTCTTTGCCTTTCTGAAAGGGATTGAGCCTCTTAGCCAGAGTCCTCCTTGATTAACTTCCTTAGGTGTATAGATTTTAGTACGTTTATCCTATGTTATATGTCTAATATCCACTTATGAGTGAGTACATACCCTGTGTGTCTTTCTGCTTCTGGGATACCTCACTCAGGATGACCTTTTCTAGTTCCCACCATTTATTTGCAAATTTCATGTTGTTGATTTTTATCGCTGAGTAATATTCCATTGTGTAGATGTACCACAATTTCTGTATCCATTCCTCAATTGAGGGCAATCTGGGCTGTTTCCAGCTCTGGCTATTACAAATAAAACCGCTACAAACATGGTTGAGCAAATGTCCTTGTATACTTGAGTGTCTTTTGGATATATGCCTAGGAGTGGTATAGCTGGATCTTGAGGAAGCACTATTCCTAATTGTCTGGAAAAGCACCAGATTGATTTCCAAAGTGGTTGTACAAGTTTACATTCCCACCAGTTGTGGAGGAGGGTTCCCCTCTTCAGCATAGAACAATGGAATTTTTAAAGACAAAAACCACATGATGTTATCTTGTTTCATAGCTGCAGGGGGAGGTTTTGCACAAGTAAGCACTTCAACAGAAACTAAGATAAGATAGAAGGGCATCTTGACCTTGGGAATCTAGAATAGAGCTGGGTGATTTTCCATGGGATTCTCCATCAAGGAGATCACATTCAAGCTAAACTTGAAATGGCCACGGCAAGAATACAAGATGGAAGGACCTCTGTACTGACATGTCCCCTCACAGTCTCCACTTCCTGTGGATATGAGTCAAATCATTGACACATCTTGTTCTGTGGAGGCCTAGTTGGTCCTATGAACTATTAGCTTAACTGATTTATTCTCTGTTTAATGTAGCTGGTCATGCAGTTGAGGATGCAGGGTCCCACCATTAGCTGGATTAGTATTAAAGAAAAGAAAAGAAAAAAAGAAAAGAAAAAAAAAACCAAAACACTGGTCAGGCTAATACTGACAGGTAGTCAGCCACAGGGACCAGGTACACATAGACCAATAGCAATGATCTGACCTGTGTCTCCTTTCTTTCCTTTCTTTGAGGTAAGCTTTTCCCCAATTATCCCTAACTGCTTGGCATAGAAACAACAAGCTTCTACTGGTTAATAAAAAGAAGGTCCAGTTTCCTTTAGTTCTGTAGGACTGACTACCTTTGCAAGGAAGTCAACGTGGCTCACCAGCCTGGAATGGCACTTTCCAAATGGCCCAAGTCTCAGTCTGCCTGGGACTGAGTTCCCCGAAGTTTTTGTTACCAACAGTCAAGATTGAGATGCCTACGGCACTTGCATTGGCTCTTCCTGCCCCTACTAGAATTGGGACCATAATTGGGGCCCAGTTGACCTTAACATTGAGTAAAAGCCGCTATCAACTGTCCTTTCTTCTCCATTGTAGGCAGATACTCGGATAGTAGCATAGTCCAGTCTATGTAGGGTGGGTGAAACTTCCCAGTGAGTCAGAGGAGACACAAACCATTAGAATAAGCAAACCAGGTAACCACTTCTTCCTCCCTGCATACACTCTACTTAGATGGCAAGGGGCCTCCTGGATGAGAGACCAGGTGCATCCCCATCTTTTCCACACAAGATACAGGACCAGGAACCTGGACCACAAGTGGACATCAAGTGAGTAAACTAGCTGGAAGCAAGCACTCTGGAATGGGAGGATGGGGGAAGGTCAATTTCCTCCGGCAAGGCTGAGGGAACAGGTGAAGGTTTTGAGTTCCTTTAGGCAACCTGGCCAAAGGCTTTGTGTCCTTACCTCTCAGAGTGTTCAGACCAGATGACTTTCAACTTGCGTTTTCTTTTCTTTTCTTTTCTTTTCTTTTTTTTCTTTTCTTTTCTTTTTTCCTTCTTGGTGGAAGCATCAGGGTGCCTCCAAAGCACTCAGCAGTGATCAGAGAGGATTTATCCAGCATCTTGGAATGTCTCAGGTTGCTCACCCCTAGAAGTATTCTCTAGCTACCACACTCCTCCCTGATCTTGGGAGTCTCAAAGTCCCTAGGTGTAGATGTCTTGTCTCTGGGGATCTCACTGGAACCTCCAAAATGTTACGGAGTGCTCACCACAGATGACCACTCAGACATAGTCTACAGCCAATTGAAACTCTTTATTCCAGACAGTTGGGACTGCATTCAGGAGCCAAGTGTATCGCCAAGAATTTAGATAAAGAGGCTTTTAAAAGGCAAAGAACACATATCATTATCCTGTGTGGCACCTGCAGGGGAGGTTTTCTGTAAGCAAGCAGTTTAACTGATGCTAAGATAACTTAGCTAGGGCATCTTGACTTTGGGTTTCTAGAAGAGAGCTCAATAATTTTGCATGAAATTCTCTATCAAGGAGATCAAATTTCTACTTTAAACCTGAAATGGCCTCAGCAAGAATATAAGCTTGAGGAAGCTCTGCACTGGCTTGCCCTGTCACAAAATTTTACCCAAACTAAAGAAAGGCATACCCATACAGATAGGTACAGTAAGCACACAGAATTTCAATGTGGTAGTTTGAATAAGAATAGCTTCCATAGGCTCACATACTTGAATGCTTAGTCATCAGAGAGGCACCATTTGAAAGGATTAGAAGGTTTAGGAGGTGTTACCTTGTTGAAGGAAGTGCATCACTACAGGAAGACTTTGAGATTTAAAAGTGTGTGCCATTCCTAGATTGATTCATTCTCTCTGTCTGTCTATCTGTCTAAGGTTCAGGAGGTAACTCTCAGCTACTGCTCTAGCTCCTGCCTGCATCCTGCCATACTTCCCACAGGGATGCTAATGGATATACTGGCTGGTTTTGTCTGTCAACTTGACACCAGCTAGAGTCATCAGAGAAGAGGGAGCCTCAGTTGAGGAAATACCTCCATGAGATCCACATGTAAAGTATTTTCTCAATTAGTGATCAATGGGGGAGGGGCCAGTCCATTGTGGGTAGTGCCATCCCTGGGTTAGTGGTCCTGGGCTCTATGAGAAAGCAGGCTGAACAAGCCATGAAAAGCAAGCTAGAAAACAGCACCTTCCATGGTTCCTGCCCTGCTTGAGTTCCTGCCTAATTTCCTTTGGTGATGAACAGCAATGTGGAAGTGTAAGCTGAATAAACCCTTTCTTCCTCAATTTGTTTTTGGTCATGGTGTTTTGTCCAAGCAATAGACATTCTAACTAACACAATGGACTAAACCTTTGAAACTTTAAGCAAGACCCCAGTTAAGTGCTTTCTTCTACGAGGGTTGCTTTGGTCATGCTCTCTTCACAGCAATAGAACAGTGATCAAGGCATCCAACTAGACAAGGCCATAAATAAAACGCCCCAACTCATATCATAGTTAAAACACTAAATGTACAGAACAAAGAAAGCGATTGAATGTTTCAAGAGGGAAACTCATACACACACACCCCACATGTAAAGAAAAACCCACCAGAATAATGTAGGTAAAATAAAGTGTTTGCTCATGTCTTCCTAAGTTCCTTGAATGAAAATCCTCAAAGAATGCATGCCGACACACGACCATTCTCAGACATTCCATGGTAGGAGCTTCCTCTGGAGAAGTTTTGAATGAGAACCCTCCAGGGAGAGCCTGGGAGTCTGCCTGCAGCCATGGAAAGGAGCTTAGGCATTCATGGCGGAAACTTGGGTGATTGTAGCTTTCTGTCATTTAATTAATGCCTTGAGCGAGACCTCACAAATCAGGTGATAAATGACAGCTGTTTGAAACCTAAACTTTGGGATCATTTGTCCCACAGCCACAGAAACTAATTTAACTGTGGGAAGTGCCAAGTTATGTGGGCTACTGAAATATCTTCCGGGATCTTATGCTAGCTCTTGTCATTCTCCAGTGCTTTACACAGAGCCGCGTGAGCCTCTGCGTGAAGTGAAAATACGATTCTATGCTCTTCAGGATCATGTTCTGCTCACTTTTCTGGTGAATGAGCCCTGTGGTTTAAAGGTATTAGAGGTTCCTTTAGACCAGCCAGAGCGGATCCTTGGTTTTCTCATCGTGCCTGAAAATGGAAATCACACCACCCTAGCCTGTCATTTTCTTCCTAAGCTCTGTCTGTCCGTGGTTGTGGTCCCCCCTTCCACTTTGATTTGCAAGAAAAGCAGTGGTGCTGATGGCGCTTTGTTCTAAGAAACCACAGAGGACATTTTCCAGCCTGAATAACATCTGAGTGTCTCATTTTTCATGGTATCTAGACAATTACTGTTTTTGTGTCCCATCAGATCGGACAGATAATTCCTCACTTCTGTCCTGTGGTCCCTGCAGGGGCTTTTGTTCCTGTTTGCATTCAGCGCGGGCAATGGCAGCCATGCTGGCTGTTCAGAGAAGACACTATAGCAGAGAAGTAGCTACTTCAAACTCCTTGGAATGGGATGGAAACCAGGAGGCAGCACTGGAAGTACTGTGCTTAGGATCAGTAGGCTGCTTACTGCTTAACTTAGTCACTTGTATACCACACACGGTTTAAGAAAGGAAAGAATGAGTTCATGCATTCATTCTCCTATATTCCTCTCACTGAGGGATTTCTAGGCAGGCGTGATGTCTAGTCTTTTGTCACCTTGACACAAGTTAGAGTCACCTAAGTGGAGGGAACCTCGATTGAGGAAATGCCTTAATAATACCTGGCTGTAGGAAAGACTGTGGGCATATTCTTTTTTTTTTTTTCTTTAAATGTACATTAGTGTTTTGCCTGCAAGAATGCCTGTGTGAGTGTATCAGATCCCCTGGAACTGGAGTCACAGGCTGGAAATTGAACCTGGGTCCTCCAGAAGTGCAGTCAATGCTTTTAACCGCTGTTCAGCCCCACGTGTTCTTGATGAATGATTGATGTGGAAAGGACCAACCAGCCTACTGTAAGGGCACTAAACAGGTAGTCTTGGAGTGTATATGTGTATATATATGTACACACACACACACACATGAGAACAAGACAAGTAAGCACCATTCCACTATAGCTTCTACTTTAGTTTTTGACTCCAGGTTCCTGCCTTGAATTCCTCTCATGATTTCCTCTCATGATGGAAGTGTAAGAAAAAACAAACAACAAAAAAACCTTTCTTCTCCAAGTTTCTTTTCTTCACAGTGCTTTATATCACAGCAGTAGAAACCATAACTAAGGCACTGTGTTTTAACTCAGGCCTTGTGAACAGCAATATAAGCTGTTTTTAACTACTTAAAAAAGATTTATTTTATTTTCATTTGTGTGTGTGTGTGTGTGAGTGTATGAGTGCTGGTGCCCACCGAGGCCAGAAGAGGTCACTAAATCCCCTGGAGCTGGAGTTACAGGTGGCCATGAGCCACCCAATGTGAGTGCTAGGAACTGAACTCAGGTCTTCTGCAAGAGCAGCGTTTACTGTTAAGCTCCAGCCCTGAAGGAGCTATTTTTATGTTAATTTACTCCCCACAGGCATAGGGAGATGCTCAGTAATCCAAGACTCTACCTGGTTTGGGTTATGATGTTTTCCCTCATTACTTACTGCTGTTACGCACTTGACAGTCTTGCTTCTTTACCGAAACATACTATATACACTGAGTTTGGCTCATTAAAAGATCGCACCAGACATTGGAAAGTGAGGTCTGGGTATTAATTCCTTGGCTTCCTCCTTTTTGAGTTACTTCTGACTGCTACACCCTTCAATTATAAGTTGTAGGCTGCTCAGGGGCCCATATAGCATCTTCTCTGTCTCTTGGGACCAGTGATGATTCCAATTTTGCTACTGACATTGTCTTTTCAAATGTTTCCTTGGTGCTTTCCTGCTGATTTATAAGCCTAATCTTTTTGGTGTTCATTATACAGAGCTCTCTTCAATATTAAAAATGGTTTAAGTAGGAACTATATGAAGAAAACTATCAATTACAAGTAGCTATTTCTTAACACATTTCTGGAGAGAAATGGCACTTATTCCCGAAGTCTATATCCTTACCCCATAAACAAAATTCACATCAGCTGCAAGTTGTAAATATCAGAATCAGGAGGTGTGATTCCCCCTCAATTGATGGTAGTACTTGGCAAAGAAATGTTTTTCCTACTTCTGAACTAACAGAGTCATCTTCTCAAGCAATTTTGGGCCAGAGAGTTGTGGTTTCATCTTGGATATGATTCTTCTCTTGGGACTGGGCAGCACAATAATTTTGTTATGCTGGGCTCACACCCTGGACTTTGAGTACCGAGCAGGTACTCTAGCAAGAGTCACATCCTCAACCATAAACTTCAAAAACAAAATTCCTGCTGTTCAGATAACACAGTGTCCCAACACACATGTGCCGATTCACACGGAATAGAATCTAATTCTCGAGTCTGGTCTGAGCGTGTGGGTCCTAAGCAGGGTGATCAAGGTATGCCATAAATTGGTTAGCTCTGTGCATGGATGGCTTCTTCTCCCTTCTTCCTGTCTGAAGGACAGCTGCCTCATCAGTCTACTATGGGACCTGGAGTCTCTTCTTGTGCCTGTCAGAAATGAAGGGCAGCACTGTAAAGTGAGGTGTTAAGGAGAGCCCTTGAGAGGCAGTGAGCAGAGGACAATCTCGATCCAGTCTCAATTCTCACAGGTGTCTCTGGCTGAAGTGCAGAGAATACAGCGTGGGGATGGGCAGGAGTGATGTAAAAGCCCATTGTCAGATCCCGTGAGAAAGAAGCACTGACTGGATTAGTGATTGTGGAAATAATGACAGGTGGATGGGCACAGAAATGCTTCACAATAAGTGGATCTAGAGAGCGGGGAAGAGGGAAGAATGTAAACAAAGATCACCTACAGCTGGTAGACTGTAGTGATGGCTGCAGCTAGGGGCATGTTGCTGCTGAGGTCTTGAGGAAAGACAGATGAAAGGAACAAAGTGGAGAGGGAACTCAAGGAAGAGGGGGCGCCAGTAAGGAACCGATCCCAGTATACATGCTGGGCAAGCCTGGGTGCTTAGCTTGAGGGGCTTTCTTCTCAGTTAAAGCAGATTTGGAGTCTCCTTTAACGCATGGGAGTGGAAGGAACATAAAACGGTTAATATGAAACATGAAAGAAGAGCTCACTCCTGCATGACAGAAGCTGATTCATTCTCTTCTCAGGGCCTCGGTTATGCGAGCAGCGTCCAGGCTCAGTAAGACTGCCAATCAAGTACAATCCCACCTTCAAAGTGTCTACTGTCAGTGGGAAGAAACTTGAAAATTCGAGATTAAACAGCCGGCACTGCTTTTAGAAAGAAATGCATCATATTTGGCTCTATTTGCTTTTTTAGATTTTTCGCATTTGTTTTTCTTCCTTATTATTTTCTGTGTTCTTTGGCATGGTCCTCGGGCTGCCGGCTCCTGCACTATGACGCTCATGTTTGCATGCCTCCAAGTGCTCACTGGTACTGTTCCACATTCTTATATTTCTTCCAAAACTTTAATAGCAGCAAAACCCATTTAAAATTGCCTAGCAGTTGAGGAAATATATCACAGGAGAAGCCATGTATATGTATGTATGAGATTACTATGGAACCCAAAATATGCCGCCAGCTTATTCTTTATATAGCACCTTTACAAATGCAGTTTTAAGTTTTCAACAAGAGTTTTCTCCAAAGACTTAAGCACAGAAAGCTAAATTCTAGGGAAAATATGCTTTTCTATTCAGTTTGAAATCAGGACACATTCTGTCTAGAGCAAGGAACATATTTTTGGCAATAGAAGTAGGGTGTTCTTTCTCCAAAATACAGTACCATAAAATTTGGGAAACAAGTTGTAATTTAATTTAATAGATCTAAAGTTTTGAAAAATTTCCCTGTTTAGCAATATGCAAGTTCAAAAGTAGGGAAAGTTGAATGATTTCAGACTCACTAAAACAAATAAATCCGTAATCCCATCTCCTGAGAGATGGCAGACTTTGAAACTTTTAGTGTGTTGTGTATGCATTTTATTTTTTTATTGCTTATTTTTAAGTTATTTCATTTTCTTTTGAGATTTTAATGTAACGACAGCACTTCCCCTTCCTTGTCCTCCCTCCAAATGGAACTGTATACATATTTGTAAACATGATCTGCCCAGAATCTGGAATGCTGCTCCTGTGTGTGTTTTCAGGGCTGACCATTTGATTTGGAATACCAATCGGTGTGCTTCCGCGAGGAAGCCTCTCCTACTATCAGCCGTTCTTTGTGTAAAGCCGAGGACTCGCGCTCTTTCCACCATCCAGGCTTGATCTAGTGCACTGGGGAGAAGGTGTGGATGGCGAGAGTGGGGGAACTCACGGGCCTAGATCCTAGAGAATGGAGGTCATTTTGGCTGGGGTGAGAGGTTGGATGCGGGCCGGGGGGGGGGGGGGACCTATGAGTGCCAGCAGGTAGGGCACGTTCTGGAAAAATCCTAGATCCAGGCTGCGGTCCATACAGGGGTAGCCAGAGACAAGGTGAAGCACTGCTAGGCTGGGCTAGACTCTGGAGAAGGACATGGGATGTCTGGCTGGCTTTATCTGCATTTGGTTAAAAAGAAGAGTCTCCGACTTCAGCTGTGCTAAGGGAATATCCAATCCAGGAGACTCATGGGACAGAGTCATCCGCAAGAGGCCGCCGAAGCTCCTGTGTGCCTCGTTCACCAGCTGCTCAGCATCTGCTCGCAAGTGCCACCGGAGAGGAACGTGAACGTGTGAACATGGAGTGTCCTCCTTGGGCTCCCAGGTCCCCAGGTGGTGGTGCGTTTGGAAAAAGCTGCAGAAATTTTAAGAGGCAGATCCTGAATGGAGGAAGAAAGTCAGTGGGAACAAGTCTTCTTGAGGCTTCCTTTCCTGAGTGGATGCAATGTCCCTTGCTCCTGCCACCAATCCTTTGCTGCCTGCTGCCATGTCGTCTCCATACGACGGCCTGTATCTCTCCGGAATTGTAAGACTAAATGAGCCCTTCTTCCTCAGGTTGCTTTTGTTTCCTGTCAGGAAACAAAACTGAGACACTTTTCTCCGCCCCCTCCCCCACAAGGGCTTCTTTCCAGTTCTCACAGCCGCATTCTTTCCCACCAGGGGCCACACTTTTAAAGGGAAGCAAGCCAAAGTTCACCAGGAGCTCAACCCCAATTGTTTATCCGGCCAATTTGGTTTGACTTTCCGAAATGCCCAAGCTCATTTCTTTCAGGAAGGTCCTAGAATGGCTCTCTGTGCTTGACAATCTGAATACTTTTTTAAGCTTCAGTTTTATGTATCCAACCAAATCCACACTCTTTGTCAAGCTTTTGACTGAAAAAAAAATTGTTTTTGCAACTTAGCTCTCTAACAGATCGAAATTCCAGGCATCTGATGGTGGGAATTTACTAAATTGTTTTTGCCTTACATCTTGAATGCAAATGAAGTACATACATGTTGAATACAAATGAAATATATGTGTTGAATACATATGAAGCACATAGATGTTGAATACAAATGAAGTGCATCATCTTGAATATAGTATAAGGTGTATACATGTTGAATACAAATGAAGTGTGTATATGTTGAATAGAAGTCAAATGTATGTGAAAATGAGATCATTACTTCCTTTAACTTCAGCTCAGAGAACCAATCCCAGCTCTTCTTCCATTTTCTTACATTGCTGCTAGAATAAAATAATCTGTGTTTCAGAGTTGTCTGTTAAAGCAGAGATGATGCTGCATTTTCAAGTATGAGGAGTTTCAACTTAAAGAACTATACATCTCTAGAAAGGCTAGCAGAGTGAAAAAAAAGTCTCAGCTGAGAGTCTTCACCTGAAACATGGAAGTGTGTGGGTCCCACAGGCTCATTTGGGAGGGACCAAGCATCTTGCATCTGGAGACTGTCTCTGTGGGGGCAGAATCAATGTGCCCAATTGTACAAAACTGCAGATAGTGCAGTCTAAGAGTGTATCTGTGCTTTTAAAGATACTGTAATTTTTACTTCCCAGCGTTCTTGAACTAGGACCTTCATTCTTAAGCAATGGTATGAGAAGGGATGAGAAGCTTAAGAGATAATTAGGTCATTCAGAAGTCAAACCAGTTCCTCCCTCATAGGGTTAATTCTCTAAGGAGTGAGTGAGCTCTTGTTTTTGTAGTACTAGAATACTTACTGCAAGTGTGGGATGCTATAAAGCATTGCCAGCTCTCATGCTTCTGTTTGTTTCTTCCACATATGGCCACTTGCTTGACCCCTTTTTTATTATATTAAGATACAGAACAGGAGCCCACATAAATCCCAGTACTATGCCCCTGGACTTACAGCCTCCAGAACTTTGAACTAATAAAAATTCTTTCCTTCATATCACCTATTCTTACATATTTGATTATAGTATCTAACATAAAAATTAATGGAACTAGTATTTTGTGATATGAGAATCATATAAAACTGATGTTCCAGGGAATATAAATAAAAATGTATTGGAAAGTAACCACACATATGTTTATATCTTGCATGTGACTGCTTTTCTATTGTCATGGCAGAACAAGTAATTGACAGAGATTTTATGCCCAGAAAAGACCAAAGCAATTACTAGCTAAGCTTTTACAGAAAACAGTTGCAGTTTGTGTTGGGTTGCAGTGGCTGGGCAAAACACTGGCTTCTCTTTCTCCTCTGTCTTCTAAATCTCATGAAAATGTTCACTGATAATATGGAGAGAATATGTAGAGAATAACTTTGGAGAATGTCAGTCCTTGATTTTTCTCCAGGTTGCATAAAAACAGTACTGAGTTCTCAATACACAGTTAGAATGGCTAGCTAGGAATTCCAAAGACCATTTTTGAAGTATATGATTAGCTAGAATAATCTGTAAAATTCAGGCAAATTGTTCACATAGACTCATAAGGCAGAATCCAGGGGAGACTGTACACGAACCCCTAATTATCCCAGGGGAACTGGACAGAGTGAGTTTAATTTTCTCAGCAAAAACATGCCATATCACACATGAAGGATTTTCCACCAAAATTCCTTGGAGACTCCGGGCCCAGGGTTTCCACTGGTGCCTTTACACAGCAGAAACTGTCCAGATGGTCCAAATCTCATGTAGGCAAGAACACTTTTTCCAGGTTTATAAGTTCTTAGAGGCCATTTCCTAGAAGCCACTTGGACTCACTTTATCTGGAATGTACAGGGTTTGGACAGTATTGGCCTCTGAGTTAACTCTTTATTTCATAATAGAAACGCTAAAATTTGGATCTCAAAGAACTTCAGAGGTATCTGTTTAAATCTCCTTTTTTGAGAATAAGCAAATAAAGGTTTTGGAACTAGTTGGATATAGAGTTAGGCATCATTTTTTTGTTGCTTAAACACATTTGGGTCCTGAACACCTTATAAATCTCTTTGGGATTTTCTTTCCTTTCTTTCTTTTAGTTAATAGACTATATTCAGGATGGAATGAGAAGTTATGAAAATCAAGCAAGATTAGGTCAAAACATAGTAGGTACCAAAACAATAATTATTTTTTATCAGTGTTTCTTGAAAATCATTATTAGTGATTAATACAAGTACAAGTAAAATTGCTACTTTATTAAAGACAAGGATGTTCACACTAGCACGATGAAGACATTTGTATCAGAGAAATGCCACATTGTTTTGCAAAGACCAAGAAAGCTCCTCTCAAAATGAAGAAGAATCTTCAGGGCTTAGCCAAAATGTGATAGATTGTTTGCAGAACAATAAGCTAAAAGGGCATCAAGATGGAGAGAAGAGGGAAGAACGAGAGATAAGGGTAGAAATGAGGGTTGAAAATATTTCTACAGAAGGTGCTTGGTATCAAATTCATATAAACAAGTGGATCACAGTTATTAAGGACAACAGTGGGACTCAAGATAATTTTGAACATCATGCTGCTTCTGTCAAACTGTTTTCATTCTAATCGCTTTCAACATGAAATGCTGCCTGATACTTTAAACAGAACTCATAACTCCTTGTCAATATTTGAGATTCTCAAAAGTTTTCCATTGAGTATTTGAGGTGATATTATATTTCAAGTAGTTAATTAAATATTTCCTTGCCAAATAGAAAACAGCTTAAGGAAAGGATTATGGGAAAATAGCTAGGAACAACAGCCTTATCAAAAACTTTCAAGAGAAAACAAAATAGCAGCCTGACTACTTTTGATATATTAAACATTTTTAGTTACATTATTTATGCATTTATTTTCCCTATCTTTCCCTCCTTCCCCTCTGTCTGAGTGTGTGTGTGTGTGAAAGAGAGAGAGAGAGAGAGAGAGAGAGAGAGAGAGAAAGAGAGAGAGAGAGAGAACATGTGAGTGCTACAGTGTGCATGTAGAGGTAAAATGACAACTTTTGGGAGTTGATTCTTTCCTACCATGTGTGTCCTAGGGATCAAACTGAGGCCATCAGACTTGACATTAAGGCCTTCCCCCACTGAACGGTCTCACTGGCTCATATTTTAGGTGTTTTTGGAAAGACACTGGAGTCAACGAGCCTTTCAGAAGGTTCACTGTAAGCCAGGTTCCTTCCAGAAACTTCTGTTCAAAAGTTTGTTACTCTTCAGAACTGAGAGGCTTCCAGGCTTCATCCTATTGCCGCTCACATAGAGAAATGGAAGTGCAAATTTCCCTTAGTTTTTGGAAGCCAACAAAGCCTGGACTTTGTAAGTGTTGATGCCTCAATTAGTCCAGAGATAACCTACACCATAGAACACACACTAGAAAGAGATGGAAAAATCTGGAAAGCATTTTTCCCTTAAAAAATGCTTCATGTTTATGGAATTTGGAATTAGGGCCCCTGTTTAGGGCACCTGAAGTTACTGTGAGGGCTAAGACTTCAAGGTTTATGGATATGAAGTGTATTCCCAGATAAAATACAAAGCAAGTTATGGAATTTGGAATTAGGGCCCCTGTTTGGGGCACCTGAAGTTACTGTGAGGGCTAAGACTTCAAGGTTTATGGATATGAAGTGTATTCCCAGATAAAATACAAAGCAAGCTGTATAGCTAACTCCTTTTCTTGGGAGTTTCCTTCCCACATTTCTCAGCCTCTTCAACTAACCTGTGCTGCCACACCCTTGCATAGCCATGGAACCTTCTTTTATGTTTCTGACTCATTTCTCCTTTGCTTCTTTTGCTCATCTGGGATATGGTGGGTATATAGATTAGACTACTGATCAAAAATTTCACTCTGACTAATATCATACAGAATGTGTCACTTCCTATGGCCTCTCAGTGGCTAATTTTACATAGTTACTTGATGTTGGACTTGGCCATATCAACTTGTTTTGGTCAATTGATGCCAACAGCTACAATCAAAACTGAATCTTGGGACACATTTATGAGGTAGACTCATCTTTTCGAACACCTTTCAATGACATGCAAAGACGACATGTTTATGACCCTTCGGGCTGGGAACATTTGGATGCAACTTGCACTTGGGATGAAGTCCAGAGCCCAGCTCAGATCAGCTGACCCAGCTTACCTGCCCATGTCTGCATGAAAATACTTGATTTTCTTTTCTGAGTTATTTGTTTTGAGATAAAGTCTTGCTGTAGAGGCTGATTTGGCCTTGAACTCACTATGTTAAAAAAAATGCTGGCTTCAGACTCACTGTACTCAGTGCTACCAAAGTGAATCTGACAAGACACCACCCACTGCCTCAGAGGTATAAACCTCTGTTCACTTAGTGGAAGAAAGAGGTGAAGGGGCAGATAAAAATGCTAGGAACACTGTTACTGATTTGTACAAGGCAGTCTTGATATATATGAACTCATTTCAAGACACGGGGAGAAGACTATGTAAGAAATGAGAAAAGTGGTTTTGGAAGAAGGAGCCCTTTTCTGAATGCCTCATGTTGCGGAAAATTAATTGAGCAAAGGAGTGACAGAGATGGGAGGCTGTGGTTAAGTCCTCAGTTGCTTAGTGGGTCGTGCTTCAGTGTCCTTTGCTCTGGCCCACAGGGACAGCGGGAACCAAGTGAGAAACGATGTGTGGATGAACTGTGACCAATGTGAAGTTCCTGGCACTTAGGCTGGGAAAGATAGGGCCAGAATGACTTCCAGAAGTCCACTTACAGAGAGACCTTATATACAACAGGAAGCTCTGCAGAATGGACCAGCCGGAGGCCAAATTATCAATGAATGCTCTGATATGCAGGATTGTTCCCACAGTCACGTTTCTCTAGGCAATGACACTGGCCACTTGTGTGAGAGTCCACAGTGTATGGATATGAAACTAAAATGATTTTACAGCATTACGAAAGGGTTGTAATGGGAGGTGATAGTTAAAAAGTTGTCCTTCCTTAGCAATGTGCAAATTCAGCATCCTCCCGTAAGGGTCTAATATTTTTGAAAGGTGCTGGTCAGTGAAGCCAAGTCTGAGAGCTACTGTAGCAGGTAAGACATATACTCCCAGGGTCTGTTTCTATGAGCTCATAGTGGGAGTTATACTTTTAAGTACACGGTGTCTGCAGAGATGGAGAGGATGGGTTTGGAGGAATAAAAGATCAGAGCTGGGGTGAGCATTATGAGAGACGACACTGACCTTGCACTATGGTGGTAGGGATTGTGGGAAATCAGAGACAGGTCTCAGAGTATGTTTCTAAGGTGAAACCTGCAAGAATTGGTGATTGGATGCTGGAAGGAGGGGGTGGGAAGGGGCTGAACATCCTGTTCCCCTTCTTACCAGCTTCAGTGAAAGAGTAAATTTCTTGACGTTCATTGGTGGTCAAGCTTCCTTGTGAGCAATCGTTATTTTCCCTGGTTTGTTTCTGTCTTGTGTGATGGGGAGAAAGAAATCTGGCGGGAGGTGGAAGGACTGTCTCCATACAGTTGTGGCAGCCTCCAAGGTGCAATCATTTTGATAACCGTGTCGTCGGGTACCAGTTATAAACTGAGTGTGACTCTAAGTCCTTTATTGTGAGAATAATTGTGTTTTTTTTAATGCCTTGGGCTTCACTCTTTCTCTGATGTACCTGCGCCTATATTATGCAGCTGACTTCTATACTGCCTCAACTTAAACACATGCCTACCCCTTCCTTTTCATCTTCCTTTCCCAGGCATCTGCTGAGATGTAAGTTTGCAGCAGTGACATTTCCCTTGTAAATTCTGATACAATGGTCCCCGAGCTTCCATTTCAATTCATTTTAAAATTCTTTTCTTAATGAGACTGTGAACCCCGAGGGTGAGGGGAACCCAATTTCCTGGTAACAGTGAGAGTTACGGATTATATAAGAAGGACAGAAACGGATAAAATGTAGTTCTCATCCCTCATCAAGGAAACTTCTCTTTGCAACAGACAGACACCATTCCAGAAACCAACAATGGATCAAAATGCAGAGAACAAGAGATTCCCATGGTGCCCAGGACTAACTGGTACATCCTCATCATGATTCCTGTACCTAAGGCTGAGGGATAGTTTCAGAAGAGGGGGCAGAAAGATTCTAAGAGCTGGAGTTACAGGAAGTTTGCTATGAGGTTGTGTCTCCTGGAATGTCAGAGAGCCACTCCCACAAACTCCTTGACACAGCTGCCAGAGCAACAGCAAGTGCAGATGGAAACGCTGGCGTGGAGTGGGGAAAGCGTAAGAGTCTCAAACCTTGTCAAAAACTGTGAGCAACCAGGGAATAATGACAGTGGGGGAAATGGTCTTCCCTGGAGAAGAGCCCCCAACTGTTGATCTACTTCCAAGTGGTCATCCTTGACATGGGTACAGGATCTACATGGACTGGGGAGGTTGTATTTATGTCATTTGAAGTTTGTGTGTGTGTGTGATCACGTTTTTTTTTTCTTCTTCTTAAATGACTCTATTTTATCATATTAAATGCTTACAGTTTAGAGACCAGGAGAGGGGACATGAAGTTGGAAACAGGTAAAGGAAAAGAGAGCATCAACTTGAGAAAGAGCGATGGTTGTCCATTGGGAGTAGTTACAGGGAGGAAACAATGTTATCATTTCAAAAAAATAAACAATTATTTTTAGAAAGACTTAGAAAACTAGGAAGGGCCTAAGCTGGAATAGAAGTTCTGCAGCCATTGCTTGCCCTGGTCCTTTTTACGGCACTCAAGTACCTCCCCAGTTCCTGCCCGCCTCCATCTCTCCAAGTCCTACAGTGTGCTGAAAACACTAGTCAGCTCCGGCTGAAGGTCAGCGCTCCGAGGAGCCCTGTGTACGAGACGTCCCGATCTCACTCACTGCTCCTTTGACTGGAGCCACATGTGCGCTGCTCCTGCTTTCACCCAGACGCATAGACCACCCAAGAGTGGGTGACTGCTGTAAACGGGAGGACTTTCCTATACATACAAAGGGTAAAGTAGCTGAGGACCTAGAACTTAAAATGTTGATGTCGTGAACATGAATCGTGATGTAGATCTGTTGAATACGAACTGTGATCATCAGAAAGCAATGTTACAAATCATGATGCCAAAGCCTTCTGCTCATGAGCTGGTAAGATTCACAGCGGAGTCCTTGGGGGAGGGGGTCTGGGAAAAGATATGTAATAGCAAACAATATAAGGAACATCATGTCCCCTGAGTCGTGATTCCACTTAACCCAGAGAGAAAAATATCCTTGAAATGAGGAGAACACCCAGAAATGAGCTTGAAGTTTGGAAGGCTGCATTTCATAGCACCACAGCAGGAAATTAACTCCGACAGCAGAGCAGGGAAGTGGAACGGAGGGAAAGGAACAGAGAAACAGAGAACAGAATGAAACTTGAGGAGTGACCATGCTTTTAGGTGAATGGTACGCCTTTTAATTCAACCATCAGCAGGTACACAGAAATATTAAAGGGATCAGGAAGTAAGGCTCTTCTTCCCCCCCTCCCCCGCCAATGACTCCGTTTTATTTTCTTAAATGCTTACGGTTTGGAGAGCAGGAGAACAGACACCAGGTGGGAGGGAAAGGGCAAATAGTCACATGGGGTCCGTGGAGATGGTTCAGTGGGTAAACGAGCTTACTGTGCATGCCTGAGGCCTTGAGTTTGATCCCGAGAACTCACATAAAATATGGACACACACACACACACACACACACAATCCCAGCACTTCTGTGGCGGGAAGGCAGATGGGGACCAGAGGACTGACTAGCCGTTCTCAGGCTGTTGGCCCAGAGTATAAAACACAGCAGCGGAGAAATAACAGACACCCTGGCTCAGTAAAGTGGAAGGAGAGATACAACTTCTGAACGTTGTCTGACTTCCACATGCACACACACACACACACACACACACACACACACACAGATAGACAGACAGACAGAGACAGAGAGATAATGAAGGCTTTTTTTTTTAAAGCTAATAAAAATGTGTTTAAGGTAATGACTTTCAGTTACTTCCCTTTTGGGATGTAAAAAGTAAACTTAGAGGAAATTAGTTGGCAAAAGTTCGTGTAGTGACAAATACACCATGGCTGTATAAGCGTTTGTCACCTGTGGAAGCGTATGCTCAGGGTGGAGGGACATCCCTGTTGCCTAGGCAGCATCAACCTCCCTATCCCCTCGGCCCCTCCCCCATTCATCCTAACAGCAGGTACTCTTCTCTGTGAGAAACCACTGTTGACCTCTGCTGGACCAGCCCTGGAATTTTAGTTTAGTTGACTCCACCCTCAATTGCTTACCACAGGCAGGGTCATCTTGTTTCCCAGGCTAGAGGGAAGGGCTGTTCCTCATCTGAGCAAATCACGGCGCGATATTATCCTGACTACAGGAACAGTCTAATCTGTGTGAGTCTTTTGCCCTAAATCGTCACTGTCCTTTTCATGATGACATGTAATCACCCTTGTAGGAGAGGAGTTACTCTAAAGACAGACACCTTTGTCCTTCCCTTCAGCAATTACACTGTTGAAAACATGGGCACCAAATAACTAAAATCTCCCTGGAGAGCCATTCAGAAGAAAAGTTCTGAAGCCCTGGTTCCAGAGAGAGGACCATACCTTCCAAAATGGAATTCCATGGCATTATGAAAAATTAATGTAATCATAGTTCCTTGTTTTTGTTTCATTTAGTCTCTCACCAATTTGGCCAAAATGTAAATAAATTAATTTTCCTTCATCAGTTTGCCTCTTAATTTCTCTTAGGAAGTACAGGCTTATGGCCAAACGGCTCCTGTACCAGAACCCTGTGGTTCTGAGGCTGCTGGCATCCCTCTTTACCACACCAGAGCAGCCTGGCTGAAGAGTGAGCCAGTGCAAGGATGAGGGAAACCAAGAGGACTGGGGAACAATGGAGCCACATTCCCCATCAAATCAGATCCCTGTCTGCCTTCTCTGTGAACTCTCCAGAATTTGAGGATTGTTCGCATATTGGGTAGGCGATCCCTTGACTGAGTGCTGGATGATGGAGGAGGCTGAAAGGATGATGAAGCTTGCTCTTTGTCCTTAGTTTTACTCAGAACTATTAACCTCTGTTCTCCATCCTTGAACTTAGTTGTGCACTGACTGGGTTTCCTCCCTCTTTCCTTGCTGCTCTTCACAAGGAAAAGGCTTTCAAAATTTGTAGATATTACACACTGAAGAATCTGACATCCCCACCCCCCTTCAGGCTGTATACAGGGTAAAACAAAAGGCCACTCACTCACCCACTTGAAAGCAGGAAGGAAAACCAGGGAAGAGGACATGAAAGGAGGTTGACTAGAATGTCCTTTTATTTCTTTCCCAACCACAACCCTGTTTAAAGGCCTTCCTCAGTGCCAAGTCACCATATTAAGTAAAAGATTTGTGTTTGAGTTTAAGACTCAGCAATGCATCAAAGTGGAATCATGATGTCCAAGCAAATGGTCTCTAAGGGTTTCAGTGCACAAGGGACCAGAGACCTCCCAGGGAAGATCTCATTCTCTGGGAAATCTGGGAGACAAAATTGATAGTGAACAAAACTTTAGGAGCAGAAAGCCTTGGGTGATTTTGAACAGAGCTTCAGATCTTGTTCCTGAGGTCCGAAGGTGAGGGATATGAATAAGAAATGACAGAAACTAAGAACAAAGAGGAAAGGATGGAAGAGAGAGAGAGAGAGAGAAGTGTGGATCAATGTGTCTGAGCAGGAGTGGTTTCCAGGTGCAGGCTGTTTGCATCTTCCTCCTGTGGTGCTGGCCCAGCCAATGTAATAGTGACCATAAGCATACTGACACTTATCGAAGAGAAAAGCCACAACATGATCCACAATGACAAAAAGTAGAAACATTCTGTTAACAGCAGAAAATAAAGCTAGACACGATGACCTGTACAGACAGCAGAGCAATTTCACACAAAATTACCAGTTCTTCTAACACTAGCCATCAAAACTGCACTCACCAGAAAAACGGTGGGAAAAGCTTTCATTGTCCTCTAGTCTAAAGTGATCCCAATTTAATGGTTTTGAAGAATAGCAACTGTAGGTTCTTTCTTCAAAAGAAATTCTGGGCCAGAAAAAGGTATAGCTGCAGGGGATCACCTTGATGTGAAGGTAGTATTCAAGTTCATCCAAGAGAAGCTGGCCCCCAAAAGGTCATGTTACAGAAGGGCTTATGGACAATTTAAAATGTTCAAATCACATGCTCTATGGGATCATTTGAGAACACACAACAGATAGTGGGGGAAAGAATCATGAGATAGTGTACATAGCATAGAAGGATGATGTCACCAAAGCAGCTAATGGTGTGACTGTCTGTGTCTTCTCTTTCATTCTCTGACTGTCTTTTTCCTTTTCCCTTATTCTCATTCATATCAAAATTTCCCCCATGGGACTGTGGTTTAGGGGTCTAGAGATTGAATAACTGCACTTAGCAAGCTATGAATGTCTGCAGTCAATACAAAGTTGTTTTATTTGAGGGACAAACAGGCGGAGACACAGCTTTAGCTTAACAATCAGTTCCATAGACAGATAGGAGGTCATTTTGGGTTTGGCCATGTGCAAGTCCTGAATGAATCTTCAATACTTAGCTTAAAGATTGTGACAGTTTGGATGGCATGTCCCCGCCAGTCTTGATCATTTGAATACTTGGCCCCCAGTTGATGGCACTGTTTGGTGATGCTTTAGGAGGCGTGGTTATGTTGGAGGAAGTATGTCCCAGGAGGCGGGCTCTGAGAGTTAAAAGACTTGCATCCTTTCTAGTTGACTCTCTGCTTGGTGTTAAGGGTTAAAGATGTGAGATCTCAGCTGATGCTCAGTTGCTGTACCTGCCTGTTGTCTCTGACCCAGCATTATTGACTATAACTCAGGAGCATCACAAGCCTGAACAAACCCTTTTTATGTAAGTTACCTTGGTCAACAGGAAAGTAGCTAGTACAGTGATGATGAAGTTATTATCTGGAGGCAGCTTGACTTATACATTATGGTGTCTTTATCAGTAAAGTGCTTTGGAATATCCCATGTTTTTGAAAAAAAAACATAAAATTGTTTTCATTCTAGCTTTAACATATCTCAACATTCTTTATATACATACTTAACAACTATTTATGCATTTATCTTACAAATGCTTCTCTAGTCTCACAAAAGTTTCTTTGTCACTGATTTTAGTCAGCGCATACTCAGAGTTTTTATTCATCTTATTTGCTTTTCTTGTCTGCTACAGTGGAGCTTAACAGTATCGATCACTCAGATATCACAGTTGAGTTTTGCAAAGTGGAGAATTTATCACCACCACTGTAATGGTCAATCTTGATCATCAACTTAACAGGATTTAGGAAACTTGCCTCCTGCCCCAACTATGACAGCATTACCAGAGAGGCTTTAGTGAGATGGGAAGACCCACCCTCACCTTGAATAAGGGCAGCATGATTCCATGGGCTGGAATCCCACCCTGAATAAAAAGGGTAAATGATGGAGGAGGACCAGAACTCATCTCTCCCTGCTTCCTGACCGCTCCTGCCTTCATGCTTTTCCTGCAAACCAAGAGCTCCTCCCTCAGGCTGCTTCCTCAGGTATTTTGTGACATCGACAGGAAAGATAATTAATATGCTCACTTTTGACAAATTTTCAGTGAAGAATTTGAGTGAAGCAAATGAAACTGTGGTTTGTAGATAGAATATGGAAAATCAACAGTGACTGCTGGGTTCTGGGACAAAGATGGTAGATTAGAATTTTCCTCCATGGGTCTCAGTGCTTGAGAAGCATTGGGTAAAAAAAGGGAAATGATATTCTGAGGAAAGGAAGGAAGGAAGGAAGCAAGCAAGCAAGGAAAGAAGCAAGGAAGGAAGGAGAAGCATTGGGAAGTGTAAAAGGTGACAGGACAGGTAAAAGACAAAAATGGAGACTCAGAAACAGGGCAAAGGGCACAACAGACAAATAGTGTGCAGTTCCACCTCTAGATTCTCAGGGGGTGGGGGCGGGCAGGAGACCCTGAGCTGCAGCCACACGGTGACTCTGTGGACTCTGCTGACAATAGACTGGTGTCCCAGTGGTAAGAAAACCGGGCCTCTCACTGGCCTGGAGTCTAGTGGGGAGAGTTGCTCTGAAAGCTGTTGTGATTTATATGTCTTTTTTGAAACAGAGATATTCAAATAATTTTCTGATGTGATGGGGGGGGCAGATCTGTTGGTTTTTAACTAGTTTCTTGAACATTTTCTATGAACCCTGTGTTGGATGAACAGTTGGCTCATTTACAAATAAATCAAGACTCTTCGTGGCAAATTTGGTCAGGCCGTTGATGTAAAGGAGTAGGGAACATTCTGAGCGAGGATGAACAGCCAGAGAAGAAAGGAATGCAGCTGGGAGGGCAATGCTGGACTGATGGAGAACGGTGCTCACTCGATAGGCAGAATAGAGGCTTTCTTGGGTGATGAGTGTGACAATACACATGTCAGAGCCTCAGAGGTAACTCTGGAAGGGGGACACTGCAGAACGAAAATAAGATTTAGGACAGTGACTCATGCTCAAAGTTGCTCAGCTCAGGAAGAAGGAGGCAGGTTTTTGTCGTTATTGTTTTGTTTTTCTTATGCGTGCCTATGTATATGTGCATGCTGAGTGTGGTGGTGTGTGCACATGCATGTGGATGTCAGAACCTGGGTCTAGTATCCTTTTCATTGGTCTCCACCTTTGTTTTGGAGACCAGTTCTTTTACTGGATCCGAAGATGACCAACCAACTATACTGGCTGGCCAGTGAAGTCACAGTGAAGTCACAGGACCTGTCTGTCCTTGACTCTGCAGTGCTGGAACTGTGCGTGCTGCTGCACACAGCTTTTACATAGGTGCTGAGGGGCCACACTCAAGTCCTTATGCTTGCTTGTCCATCATTTTATCTATTTCACCATCTTCCCGGGTCTGAGAGGCTGGTCTTGATCTCAGACTGTGGCTTCTGTCACACCGACCTGCATGGTATGGAACAACAAGAAGAAAGAGGTAGAGGAGGAAGAGGAAGAGGAGGAGGAGAGGATACATTGATCAAACAATGGATTAGAGGTCTTTAGTGTTTTCTTTCACAGAAGACCAGAGAGAAGCCTTTGAAAATAGAAACTCTGAAATCAGAATTGAGGACTGATGAAGTAAAGAAAGCTTGCACGTCTGAAGACAAAGTAGTTTTAAATACAGGTTTAGCGAAATCCAAGAAAGCATGGCTTCCATGCTTGGGATATCTAAAGTTCGTAGGTGGAGGGAGTTCAGAAGCCTTTTAGCTGGATTGTTAAGGGAAAGACAGATCTCAAGTCAGAGGACTGTTTGCTGCTCGGTCAGGGCTCTGGCTCACAGTGTAAAGAGATGCACACACCAAGTATATGCAGCATTATTGTTGCCCCTGTACTGAAAATTACAAATCCTGTAGTCGCCCGCGACTACCAATAGTAACCGCCTGCACAAGGGGCTGGGAATTAAAAGAGACAGAGACACGAAGAAATGATGTCAAGACAGTATTCTGATCAAGGTGCCATTTTTATTACAGAGTAAACCACTTATATAGGTTTCCAAGTAAACATATCCAAGCAAAACAGGAAAATTAACCAAGCAAAACAGGAGGTTTAACTGAGCAAAACAGGAGGTTTAACTGAGTAAAACAGGAGGTTTAACTGAGCAAAACAGGAGGTGTCTGCTGAAAACAGGAATAGCGAGCCAGCATGACTTGCACACAGGTGACCATCTCAGGTCTTATGGAATGGCTACCTCAAAATCCAACTTCTTTGCAGTCATGGACATCAAGTTCTGTAAACTTGTAGTTTAAGTAGTTATAAAATGCCGGGGAGCTATGTGGAGCAGTCAACACTATCTGTTAGGTTACTGCTTCATAGTTACATGGAACTATGTACATAGATGGCTTCAGATTGAATTCATTGTGATTCTTATTTTCCCCTTTACCTTGAGTTACATAATTCCCCCACTGATTGTAATATCTCGATTTAACATCTGTAGTTGTAATTGATATATCCATAGGACAGCTCTATTTAAACTGTCTTTAAGCTATGAGAAGCTTAAATGAGACCACCTGGGTCATAGTTTCTGCATCTGAACAGATTGTGAAGTTGCTTTCATACATAAGGTAAGAGGCAGGTCAGTGAAAGAATGGGACTTGCACTAAAGTGAACGATGTGTAGGTGTCACACACTTGTCTTCATAGAAAATTTGTTTTGTATTTAATATCTGTCAAATAAAGGAACTGATCCAGTACTCTAAATAATAATTTTAGGCAACAACCTTAAACAGCTTGTGCAGTTAGTTACCTGAGAATGCTTTTATCTCAGAAGTTGAATTTTTAAAAATCCGACATTTTAAGCTTATGCTATTGAGTATTAGTGGTGGTGACCGTCAACAGGCTAAATGAATACTTTTCGGGGTTTGATGTTATCATTTGGGGACAGGAGAGGTGTCAGACCTGAGGCACCATGACGAAAAACAACTTGTTTATTTGGCTTACATGTCCATGGCTGAAATCACCCAGGAACTCTTCCTTAAGACTCTAGCTTGTGTCAAATAGCTAAAAAAAACAAAAACAACCCCCCCACCCCAAACTTAACAAGCACACACATATACAACAGAAAAAAAATGTGGAAACAACCTAAATGTCCAGTAGTGTGACAGTGAGCAAATGATCTGTGGCTCAAAGTACAGGGGCCTAAAATGAAAGAACACGTGTGAAAAGATAACGCTGGAATAGGAGAGGCGAAGCTGTTCCGCAGTCACGCACAGCATAGCAGTAAGGTTGAAAACTACAGTGAACAAATTAATTGCATACACTATCAAGGTTCTTCTAACATTTTCATATACATAGATGTGCATAAGTATATTGTGTGCCTTTGAATGTGCGCATGTGTGCACACACATGCTGCATAATAATACTTCACTGTGAATGCGTGAAACTTCCTCCCTTCATCCTTTGTTGACAGGAACCTATCACTTGGCTTTTGCGAATAGTATCACAATCAACACGGGTATGCGGGTGCACTGAGTCCATTTCTTCACTGTGCATGTGAGACTTGGGTTGAAGCTTGAGGAATGTCTATGTTGTGTTCTATAGGGGTTGTACTAACTTACATTCCTACTTTAATCACTGGACTGCCTTCCTGGGACCCGCAGTGTAGTTTTGCTTTGTAGTTTTCTGCTGGATAAAAGTGGGAAAATTTTAAAATTAAAATTAGGACTATAGAGCACACTCATAAAATTGTCTAAAGTGCAAAAGGATAAAGGACACGAGGAATGTGTATTGTTATTGCTATTGAGACTAACATGCCTTTTAAGTAAATTAAAATTTCTCCCTGGAAGCTGATAATGTTTATTATTTTTATTTAAAGACATTTGGTCCAGTTTTTATTCATTAAGTTTCTGAAGTCTTAGGGTTAAGCCTAGTACAGAACATAAAAGGCAATCAATAATTAGCATTTACCAATACTACATACACTGTCAAGCTTCAGCCACGAAATCTCATCACATGGTTACCTGAGCAAGACCTGCACCCCTCAGCATGCAGACATGAGTGTGGGGGCTTCACGAGATCCTACCCCTTGATGATGGGCCACAAGCGTGGTTACTGACAGGGAAATCACTCTTTTTCAGACACGAGCCCTCAAATGGTCAGCTCTGAACACGTGTACCTATGTGCACTGCTTACATGGGCTGAGTGAATGTGTGCATATAGGTAACAAGACGAATTAAAGGAGAGGTCCTGAACTTGAGAAAGAGTGAGGGACATGAGAGGATTTGGATTATGGAGAAGAATGGATGGAAATCATGTAAATATTCATGTATGAAATTCTTAACAAATATTTCCCAGTCTGGTGCAGTACTGCAGCCTCACCATATTCCCACTAGGGGGAGCCCAGGCTACATTTTGTTAACTGCTGGGTGAAATTTGGGTATTTCTGTGTGTAATGTATTCGAATTTCCTTTGCAGCCTGTAAACTGACACAAAATCAACCAGTAGATCTAGTATGTATGTGTGTGTGTTTGTGTTTAAAGCTGCGTCCTAAGAGAAAAGTGGAATCATTTGGTTCTTGAGTTAATGTCCAATGAGCATTTTCCCCTCTTGATGTAATTCAACCTGGTTGCTAACTTTGACTGTATTTACTTCTGGGTAAAAATACCAAGAGTGTTAAACAATAAAAAAATCTTGTTTGAAATAGAATGAAACGTGAAAAGCGGTAAAGAATGTAGCACGAGACACATGATACCACATAAGGGAAAAAGCAACGAGGCAATGTTCGCCATCATTTAGTGACAAAGGCCAGACACCATGGAAGTGCATGAATTTGGCCTAAATTTCTTGGCTTATTGTTCTTTCCATTTAGTTATCTGTGGCAAAGTCTCAGTTAACTAGATAATATCTGTGTGACTATAAACAGCCCATCTCTAAGAGGCTATGTCATCTGCCAAATTCCTCATTGTTCTCCCCTCCATTTGGACCCCTCCCCCCAACACTACACACGTGCTCTGTAAGTGGCTTGGCCAATAGGAGGTAGGTGTTCAGGAAAGAATAAGCACATTATCCCAGAGGATAATTATTCCTCCCCTTCCATGAATGAGTGTTCCAGGGGTGAGGATAGTCTCTTCTCTGTTGATTGACAAGTCAGCCGATTTAACTCTTATGGGAGGAGGAAATAGTTTGTGATGTCCCAGTCTAAGGAGCCAATCAAGAAGTCAGGTCTCCATCCATGGCCAGAGGTTCATTCTAGTGGTTTTTCTTTTTTATACTAGTAGGTTCAAGAAGAAGCATTTGTGATGTTTTCCTTGCTACAGAAACAGGAGGTGAAGCCACAAGCCTTCAGTTCTAGTACACAAGAGGCAGAAACAGGTGCATCTCTGAGAATTCAAGGCCAACTTGGTTTACCTAGTGAGTGATAGGACAGACATAGCTCCACAGTGAGACTGTGCCTTGACAGAAACAAAAAAGAAAGAAAACGTGGGGTTCAAAGCTGCCCATGAGGTGCCCACCTTCAATGGCTGATGAGGGCTACTTCTCCTTGAGTAGCTGCTGGCATCACCATCACACAGGCCCAGTGTCCTTCCATCTACCCCAAAGCTGCTGCTGTCTGACCAGTGCCACCTTCCAGCTGGAATCATTTCCTCTCAGGATTTCCCTCCTCCTCATTTCTTATTTTTAGCTCCTGGCTCACTGCCAATTTTCCCCTAAATCCTTTTTGGTTATTTCGGTACCTAGATAGATGATTCTTTCAACACTGTGTGCTTATGGTCCTCCATTTCCTGGATCTACCCTCTCTCTGACCACAGTAATTTGAGGTAGTCATTCCATTGGACCTGAGATGGTCATGTGTGTGCAAGTCATGCTGGTTCGCTATTCTTGTTGTTTTCAGCAGACACCTCCTGTTTTGCTTAGTTAAGCCTCCTGTTTTGTTCAGTTAAACCTCCTGTTTTGCTTGGATATGTTTACTTGGAAACCTATATAAGTGGTTTACTCTGTAATAAAGATGGCGCCTTGATCAGAGCACTGTCTTGGAGTCACTTCTTCATGTTCTCTGTCTTCTCTTTTAATTCCCAGCCCCTTGTGCTATTGGTGGTCTCGGGTGACTACAGTGATCCCTGCCAGGGTCACTCCCAGTCATATTCCTGTTCCTGTGGTTACACAAACGGACACTCAGCATGGCCTTGGTCTCCTGAACACATTTCTCTCTTCTGTGTCCCTTCCTCTCTCTTATTCTTTCTGATGTTTTCTTTCCCAAAGCCACTGGACCCCCAAACATTGATTTCATCATCCTTTCGACTTCTGTTATTTTGCTTCTGGATTTCCTTGCATGACCTTGCTGGAACTGGATTCTCTGCCTTCATATTATTATAGCTCCTCACATACTTGTTTTGACCTTCATCTCAGGTCTCTGGGAAACCTTAACCAAGTAAAATGTCATCCTCTGCTTACGCCATGCCAGTCTCCTGAAAGCTGAACGACACTAGGTCAATCCCTGTAACCATGACCTCTAGGCTTGTGTTAAATGTATCACCCGTAGCTTCAAGGGGATCCTTTGGGTTGGCTGGCCATACCTTTCAGCTCTTCAGTTCATTCAGTCTTTCATTTTCCAGAAAGCTGTTTTTCCACATTAAACAGTAACAACTGAGAGACTCTGAAGCATCAGAGAAGTTTGAGTTCACAGCACATAAGGCTAAATATGATTTTGTGAGCTGCTTACTTCAGTTATATGAATATGCACCCATCCATCTGCATTTATATTAACATACGTGCAGATCCGGGATGTGAAGCATCTAATTCAGTAACTGGTGTATAGTAGGCTTTGAACTTAAATCCAACTAAGATTTTGCTCTTCGGCTGCTATCTTTAAGCTTCAGTGTGTTGTGACACGTGGCTTTTGCTACTTACTAACCAAACTGGCTGAGTGCCTAGGTGTGCGGATAGAATGAGCTCATTGCTCTGTGAACGGGAAGCAGATGAATGTGGCCACGGCATAATTCAGGCTCCATTTTGAGGATGGCTGTTCAGAAGGTACATTTCACAGACGAGTGGAACACTGTGAGGGAGAAAAACCAAAAGCACAGAAGTCTTCCATACAGTCAGACTTGTCACTCAGCTCATGCTTCCTCGCCGCGTATCTGCTGTGTTAGTGCCTAAGTTTCCCACGGCAATTTGTGGCCTTCAAGCATTTTCTGAAAACTGAGTTCATTCCACAATCTGTGCCAGTGACAGGTACCACATGTTATAGTTACAGTATTTGGGGGGGGGGGATCCCAAAATAATATACACTGTTGTTGGTTTCTGAGAACCCACAGTTTAATCATCGTATCAGACCCGGTGATGGACCCGTGGGACCCAGGATCAGAAGTATGGGAGGGTGCACAGAGGGGGCTGACTTCTCAACTGAAGTCAAGGGAAGTTGAAACCGCGGAGGCAGTCCACAGCAGTGATTCTGAGATGAATTTCGAAGGATGCATAAGAAGAAGCTTGTTGAACAGGCTGGAGCTCCACCAGACTGTGGCGAGAAGTGGGATGAGGCCACTGAGTGTCTGAGGGTTACAACGTAGCATGCTACTGGGGTAGGACCAGCTATGAGGCACAAGAGGCAATGAGGCATTGCATGTTGAAGCTTTATCGTGCTGGAGATGACCCTCCAAAAGCAGAACCTTGCTACCACTTTCAAGGGTGGTGTATATGCAACAGTGTAAAGACATGCTACAGAGCCTGAAAACCTTTAAAACATATTTATTTTTATCATGTTTATGTGTGTGTCTTCATGTGGGTATGTGCACAGAAATACAGGTGCCCAAGGAGGCCAGAGGCATGAGATTCTTGAAGCTGGAGTTACAGAGGGTTGGGCTCTACCTGACATGGCTGCTGGGAACTGAAGCTGTCTCCTCTGGAGGAGCAGCAAGGGTCCTTAACTGCTCAGCCATCTCTTCAGCCCCCGGAGTTGGAAGCTTAAGTGTAGGCAACAAGACAGCAGAGCGTTTGATAGAAATCATCTTAGAGAAGAAAGGTAAGATAGTCTTATTTCTCATCATCAATTTCACTTTACTTAGTTCAGATCTACTTCTGGCTCATACTCAAAAACTGAATCCAAGAAATCCTGCTGTTTCCCAGCGGGCCAATAGTTCCTGTAAAAACCACTCTCATGACATTTCCTGGATATGAAAACTTTCTTGTCCTATATTTATATATTGATGTCAAAGATTTTTTGTGGGGACTGCCCTCCACTCACAGTCTAAGAATAGTACTGTGCCACATTCAAGGTAAACTGATGAGTCTGGTAGAAAGAGAGAGACAGAAAGAGGCAGAGAGACAGAGACAGAGAGAGGCAGAGAGAGACAGAGAGGCAGAGAGAGACAGAGAGACAGAGAGAGACCAAAGAGACACAGAGAGAGGCACAGAGAGAGACAGAGACAGAGAAAGACACACACACACACACACAGACAAACAAGGGTCTCTGTCAGTAGGATTGCCTGATTACCACCCCATCTTCCCCTAAATGGGCATATCTGGACAAAAGCTTTGTTTTTAATCCAGAATAATCTCAGTCCTTCAGCATATTGTTCAATATACCGCAAGACAAAATGACTCCTCACCTAGCAAAAGTGCTCAGGATTTCTCTACCCTGAGACACTTCCACTGGGCTTAGGGTGGGGCAGTGAGGAAAGTATGAAGACAGCCTGTTTTTAGAGTGTGGATTTAGTGTCTGTGCTGTTTCAAGATCGTTGTGAAGTGGAACATGTTCTCTGCAGATGGAAAAAAACATTGTTCCCCAATCACTAGCTGTGGGATGTCATCTCTAATTGACCTTTGGAACTAAGAAGTCAAACATGACCACCCCCTCCCCATGTGTGTGTGTTTGTGTGTGTGCGTGTGCACGAGCACTTTTCCTGTGTATACATGTGAGTTTTTATGCATGTGTAGTTACACACACATGTAGAGGCTAGAGGACAACCTTGACTTGGACACCTTTACAAAAACCTTAATAAAACCAACAACAACGACAAAAACAAGCAAACAAGTTCTCTTTGTTGTGCTGCCCTGGCACTTGCCAAGCAGCCTACGCTATTCGTCCCTCAAGTGCCAAGCATCTGTTGGTCTCTGCTTCCCAGCCAGTAGATTATGGCACATGCCACCACACCGTGACCATAGGCATGCAAACTGGGACTGAGCACAGGTCCTCATGTTTACAAGGTAAGCTCCTTAACTGACCAGGCCGGCTCCTCCATCTCACCATCCCATATTTAATTGACTGAACCACCTTCTCCAATCACCTCCCCATTTCCAGATAACACTTGATATTGAGAATCTTTGAGTAGATTTTTCCTTTTCTTTCTATTTTGATGACTTGTTTCTAAGTTGATATTTGTCTGTTGAGAATACCGTCTTATGTATTTGTAATTACAAGCAGTGCAAAATACAGAACACTGTGGTGCTTAGAGAACAGCTTTTAAACACATTAGCAAATCTATAACCAAATGCCACATTTCCTTAGTGTGATCGCACTTTGGCCAGTGTGAATCCATCCATCCATCCATCCATCCATCCATCCATCCATCCATCCATCCATCCATCCGTACATACATACCTACCATCATACATAGATACACACACACACACACACACACACACACTCCTTGACAAATCCAATTATTAAGAAAAAAAATAGAAATGACATTGGGAGTTCCTGTTTACCACCATTCCATCTACTTACTGTTTTCCTTTTAAACAATTACTAAATCAGCATGGATGGAACACCAGCTGAAGCCCACGATACCTTACAGTTCCTTGGTTTGTTATTGAATGAACTCCCACCTTGTATTCTTACAAGCCCCAGATATGCATTACAGTTCATCATCAATCTTCCTTGGCCTTCCCTTGCCTGTGGCGGTTCCTCATTGGAACCTTGTTTCAGATGACCTTGGCAGTGCTGAAGTGTATCTGTTAGTCACTTTGTAGGGTGTCTGTCTATTGGGCGTTAGCTGATCTGCGGGGGTTATGGGTACGGAGACAAAAACTTTGAGAGAGTGCCATTTTCATCACATTCCACCCACCAACCTGACTTATCACTGTGCTTTCTGCCTTAACCATCCAGCTTAGACACTTTCTGTTCTGTGAACTTTCTCTTTCCACGATGCACTCTTTGGGAATGAGTCACCGTTTTCAGTCTACACTTAGAAAGTGGGAACTTAGATTCTGCCCCCTTGAGGGCATCATAAATTATTTGTAATTCTATGAAAGATTTGTTTCTTCACTCCCTTCCGTTTATTGATTTATGATTAGTTGTTTTATAATTTGGTTTACTTTATTGCTTAAACTGTCCTAGCATTGACTGTTGGGAACTCTTTCAAGCTCCCTGACCCTTTGGCAAATGTCTATAAAGTCTTTTTCCCTCCTTCTGAGTAATTATATGGCTTCTGACCTTGAAAGACACTTGTGGCTCCTTTTGTTATTTCCTGTCCCAGTTTTTGGACCAGAGGTCGATCCAAGGCCACAGTAGTAGCGGCAATACAAGAAGTAAGGCCATGGCCAGCTCCAGCTGTGTCTCTGGGGCAGAGAGTTAAGAGGTCATGTGGTGGGGTGGCCTGTCGCTCCTAAATTATTGTACCTGGCACCTCCATATGTTAAATCACATGGTGTGGGAGTTTCCTTAATTCAGGGCATTTCCCTGACGGCTGTCTCTGGGCTCCCTCGCCCTGTCAATGCAGCCATTCTCTTATTCTTATTTTAAGCTATCTTTTTAAACAATGGTGCTGCTGTGTTTTAAAGGGAAGCCCCCCCCCCTTTAAGGCCGGTCATGTTGTCTCTGATATGATGTACCATCTCTTTCTGATGATCTCCACTTCAACACTTGGTCAGGTCATAGCTTCCCTGGTTGCTAGGTCCCCTGTCTAATGAAGTTCATTCCCGAAAGGTAATTTTGTCTCAGTCACTTTCCTGAAATAACCACTACCTCTCTGTTTTTCTAACAGGCAGCTCTTTTTTTTTCCCACAATGTCTGTGTGGGCCATAGATTAATTCCCCACTTGCTTATTGAAGATCCCTTAGTTATTTACAGATTGAGAGGGGGCTAATAATAAGGCTACTATAATCATTCCTGAGTAAGACTGTACGTGTGGGTGAGCCGACGTGTCACTTGCCAACATGAAGCCGCCCTCCCCCTGGAGACACCCTCAGTTCTGAAATCAGTAGCAATGTTGTGAGAGCCAAAGTTATATTTTAAGTTTTAATTGCTGTGCCTAAGAAAGCCATGAAACAAAAATGTCTCTAACCTGTAAGTCACTTGACAGAGATTTCCTTAAATGCTGGAGGCTGTTGTTTATGGGAGACAATGGGCCACAGGTTTTCACTCTCCTAGACAAGTTTGTTTGACCCAACTATACTGGATGCGCTTAGTTGGATGCAGTCAGTAAGTACAGGAAATGCACCAGGATGTACACTTGCCCCTAATTGGATATAGGCAGATACACAGGCAGGAAGTACATCAGGATATATGCTTATCCCTGATTGGACCTGATGGGAAATACGGTGGCCTTACGGGTCTGCCTTTTTAAGCCTCTGCAGAATGTAACTCATGGCCATTTTCTGGGAACCTGGGAAAGGAACTGGCCAGAGTCCATCATCTTGTTCAGTGTTTCACTAAAGCTTGTTCAAATTTGGCTCAATAATTGTGGAGCTGGTCTCTCATAGTTTTCAGGTTTAAGAATATCTGAGGAAATATGGGCGTTTGAACTGAACAAAATCTGGACACCTTTGCTGTGAGTTAGACTGAGGATACCTATTTGAGAACAAGGATATGCACTCCCATCCTCTGAACTGTACCCACGGGGCCTAGAGCTCATTCTTCCTGTTTACACACCTGTCTGCCTCATACCTACTTTTGTATGCCCAACTTGCTAGTCTCTGGTCAATTTTGTAACAGCTGTGTCTTCACCTTGGGGTAAAAAAAAAACAAAAACAAAAACAACTTTCATTAAGGAAAAGCCCACTTTTCCCAGTTTTAAAACATTAAGACTATTTTACTAATTTTGGGTGGTTGGGCACTATGCAGTAACAAGAATTTGGGGCACAGCTTTGTACCTCATGTTGATCCACCCTGAAATCACAGGAGGGAAAAGCGGGAGAGTGTTAACAGGATAGCGTTGTCTTCAGTTCACCGTTTATTTAGGGGAGGGACCTGATTTCATTCTTCCTGGCTTTGGTTTGCCTGTGGTTCACGGAGTCTCCCCGGAAGTTCATTTGTTGAAATTGGATCTTAACCATGAGATACCGAGAAAACAGAAATGTAATCTGACTGTCGTGTTAGAGGTGGGGACTTTGGGATGTAACCTCGATTACACAGGCAGGACATCAGGGTGGAGTCCCTATGGCCAAACCATGGTGGTTACATAAGGAGAGGGAAAGAGGGTGCTGAGTGCACACGTGTCCCACGTCTTAGGATGTCACACTCTACTCTGCCTTAGCATTCTGCGAGCAAGCTCATGATCATCATTTGGGACTCCCCTCCCTGTAGTCTACAGAACTATGAGCTAAAAACAAATATCTTTCTTTACAAAGTAGCCTGACTCAGGAATTTTGTTATGTTAACAGAAAAAAATGACTAATATACCTCTGCATCACCAGAGCATAGGAGATATATGTAATTAGTCAATAAAAAGATGCTTGGTGGGTAGTGAAAGAGCAAAGGTCAAAAGATTGAAGGCATTGGAAAATAAATTAAAAAATCAGGAAGGACAAAAGTCTTGGAATAAAAGTTTACACTGTCTTCCTCATTCTTTTTTTTTGCTTTCTTCCGTGGACAAGACAAAATATTTGATTTAAGCAGAGAAACTACTGATCTAACCACAAGATAAGGAAATTTAGGGGCGGCTATATATAGAATTGGCTAGACTTTCTTTTCTAATTTGGTTAGAAAGGATAATACGTTCCTTATATTTTTATTTATTTTAAAATTTTATTTATTTTTGTGTTTTGAGACAGGTTCTCTCTAAATAGCCCTACCTGTCCTGGAACTCACTATGTAGATTAGGCTGCCCTCTAACTCAGAAATCTGCCTGCCTCTGCCTCCTGAGGGCTGGGATTAAAGGCATGCCATACCATGTCCTTTAAAGACCTCCCTCTCTACCTTCCTCTTTTGGCCCCCTGTCCCTGTGTCCCACCCCCAACCAGGGTATATGCAATAAATGTACATGTAGGAGTCTGAGGACAACTTTCGGTAGCCAGTTGTTTGTCTTCCATCTTGTTTTGTGGAAGAATTTATCTTGTCTCTTCTGGTTCACTGCATACTCCAGGCTAGCCAGTCCAAGAGTAGTTGGCTGATTCTTTTGCTGCCATGTTCCATCTTACTTTAAGAGTGCTATACTTGCAAATGCATGCTATTGGACCTGCTTTTTTATATGGGTTCCAGGGATCTAAATCCCAGTTTCCAGGCTTGCATGGTGAGTGCTTTTATCCACTGAGCCACTTCTGGGGCCCAATGTTTAACTTTTATAAAATTCATATTTTCATATTATTTTTATTATGCTCATCTGTATTAATACAGATTGTGATGTGTATTAACTAATTTAAACAATATTTATAAATGTCATTTTTATTTCCTCTTCTGGGGCAATGAGATGAGAACCATACCCAAGCTTTATTAATACATGGCTTGAGCTGAGCCCTGAGCATTTTAATCTAGCTATCCTAGTCCTACGATTGGAAGCTTCTAGTTTCCAAACAATCAAATCTCCTATAAGCCAGGACCTTGAAGGCTTCAGCTTTCAGCCTCCATCTGCTAATCTAGGCCTAGAATGTTTTTAGACAGTGAGACTTACTGCTGAATATGCCCACTTTTTCTAGCTCCTGAACTTTGGCTGGCTGGTTCGACTCAGATGTTCTGGCTCAAAATTCTTTTCCAAACTGACTAATTCAAACTGGCTTCTCTTACTTATCACTGACTTGCTCTGCCTGGAAAAACTGCTTTTGAACTCCATGAACTGAACTGTAGTGAGCTCAACTGCACTGCACTGAGCTATGAATTATA
>CM053753.1:34346145-34361153 GCA_028658305.1 Pachyuromys duprasi | reverse complement strand
AAAAAAAAAAGAAGTCTGGGCTCACAGCTGACTTGAGATAAGCCAGGTCTCTCATTTTTAAAATGAGAAATTGTAGAAACATTGGTAGACAAAGCTAAGTGTAATCTGGGCGGTAAAGGATTGGAATTAGAAATGTCAGTGGGAATTCACATTTGGCTTACATGCAGGTGCATGCTCTAGAAATGTTTATCGAGATGTGCATAGATATGAATCAGCATTCGCATGGAAATTTCCTTCTGTGACTGCTGAGGAAGTCTAGCAGTAATTACATTCAGGTGCAAGAAGCATCCCTGGCACATAGACCTTGATCTCTAATAGAATTCTATGAAAGAGGAAAAGCAGATAAAGGAGGGAAAAACAAAGAGGAAATGGAGATGGAAGGGGGAAAGAGGAAGGGAAAAGGAGAGAAGGAGGGAACAGGATAGACTAGGATCCTTGAAGAGCTGTCTGCAAGATTTACAGAAAAAAATATACAATTTGAACATGGAGCACCTATTACTTTAGAAAGTGAAAAACTATTCCAAAGTAAACAAAGCCCAAACCACCTTTAAGCTAAACTGATGAGCATGTGGGCCCGGGAGCAGAGAAGCACAACAGGATAGCTAAAGTAATACACTCTGTTATAATCCGAAACAGAAGATACCCATGAGACCATGATAACATAGACGATTAAATAAATCCACAACGCAGCAAACTCCCTGGGAAGTATTCCTTGTAATGTGATATTAGCTGCCCACTGTTAAGGAGTATGAGAACATAAGATCCCCACTCCTAAAGTGTGGACTGTGCTCAGTAAAAGCACTGGGGAGAAAGGGTAGCACAGATCACCTGCAAGTGAGAATGCTGGTCAGGAAAAGAGGCAACATACATAAACGTATGCCAAGTTGAAGGTTCCTAGAAAATGACGAACATGGATGGCAGCTTCTCTGTGTTCTCCCTCCCACAAATCCATGTCCTCAGTCTTATCACAACAAAAACACCAACCAGAACCAATGTGAGGGGCATTGGTGCTTCCACAGAACTCTTCAAAACTGTAAAGGAAATTGTCACAGCCCAGAAACTGCATTGTGAGGACCTGATGTGTCCTGTTTGGAACTCTGGGATCATAAAAGAACTTTAGGATAAACTAAGGCAACCTGAACAAAGTGTGCATTTGACTTAACACCAATAATCAAACGTTGCTCATAAGCCCTAACTAATGTGCCGTGTGACTGAAGATGTGAAAGACAAAAATGGACTTTATTGTAGAGAGCCTGCAAACACCATTACAAGATGGTGCCAGCATCCGGCCGGCTGACTGGTAAACAACTGTCATTGCACATGCACCTGGGCTGGAAATGAGCCCCAGAGTCACGCCATTCAGGTACATCATATGGCCTGACTGGCCTCTGCCAATCAGGAACCAACACGCCACCCAGTAGGGTATATAAGCCGTGCCATTTTGGGGCTTGGGGTCTTCCTCCATCCACTGCTGAAATAAACACTTGCTGCAGAAGAATCCTGGTGTCCGTGTGCATTCTTGCTGGCAAGACGACTACGCGACCCGCACTTTATGGAAAACTTTGATACTCTTCTACTATCATTCCATAAAACTCCTACTGTTGGCCAGCAGGATGGCTCAGCAGGAAAAGGCCTCACCTTGCAAGTCTAATAGCTTGAGTTTGGCCCTTGGGACCCACATCAAGGAAGAAGAGAACCGACTACACACACACACACACACACACACACTAAACATCTACTGTTCTAAGCTTAAAAGTTGAATTAAAATAATTCTAAAGAGCCCTTTAAAAACAAGTGAAGATAGCCTGTAGTCCCAAACCTACCACCTAGAGAAGAGAATGAAAGAATCACTGACTTAGATTTCAGCAGGCTTATGAGTAGTTCTTTCAAGGTAATAAAAATTCTTTTGTGATTTAATTAGAAGTTCTCAGCGAAGACTCTATGGTCTCGGGAGGTGTCTTAGAAAATGGCAGGAATAGTTCGGGATATGTTGGTTTGCAGAGAGGTCTCTGGAACTGGGAAACAGTGAGGAGGGGTAGGATTACGGGCATAGGACAACCTTGGGGCTGTCATTACAAGAGAAACAAGTCTCTTAGGACTCACGTGATTTGGAAATGACTCATTCAATGAACTTTCCTGTCGGTGAAAAGCCAGGTTTGTTTACATGATTCTTGAACCTAGCTCCATTTTCCATATAAATGCAATGTCTCTTACAGCATTTTTGCAATTAATTTTTACAGGAGAACAACAATGTAAATTGAAAGAAAGGTTGTAACTTAATTTTTACTTTTTCTTTAATTTTTTCTTTTATTAAAAATAGTTTTTTTAATCTCACATACTGTGTCCTGATTACAGTTTTTCCTCCTTTCATTCCTCCCAGTTCTTCCATTGAAGATTATTTTTCTCCATCAGGTACTTTCCACTTTATTTTTTAAATTTTTGTATTATTACCATTTATTATAATTTATTCAATTTGTGTCCCGGCTGTGGCTCCCCTCCTTCATCTCCTCCCGATCCCATCCTTTCTCCCCTCCCTCTTCTCCCCCTATGTCCCTCCCCTAGTCCGCTGATAGAGGAGATCCTCCTCCATTTGTATTTGATCCTAGCTTATCAGGTCTCATCAGGACTGGCTGCATTGTCTTCCTCTGTGGCCTGGTAAGGCTGCAACCTCCCCAGCAGGAGGTGATCAGAGAGCTACCCACTGAGTTCACGTCAGAGAATGTCCCTGGCTCCCCTTACTAAGGACTCCACTTGGAGACTGAGTCTATGGGCTTTATTGGAGCTGGTGTTTTAGGTCCTCTCCATGCATTGTCCTTGGTTCAGGTATCAGTCTCTTCAGGGCGCCCCAGGCTCAGTTTTTATAGCTCTGTTGGTCTCCTTTTGGAGGTCCTATCCTTTCCAGGTCTTTCTATCTCCCCCTTTTTTCATAAGATTCCCTGCACTCTGGCTATGAGTTTCAGCCTCTGCTTTGATACCTCGATCAGCAGAATCATTCAGAGGCCCTCAGTGTTAAGCTCCTGTCCTGTTCCCTGTCTTCTCCTGATTCTGATATCTATTGCATTTGTCCTTATGAATGAGGATTGAGCATCTTCCCTAGAGTCTTCCTTGTTGTTTAGCTTCTTTAGGTGTATAGATTTTAGTATGTTTATCCTATAAGATATGTCTAATAACCACTTATGAATGAGTATATACCATGTGTGTCTTTCTGCTTCTGGGATACCTCAATCAAGATGATCTTTCCTAGTTCCCACCATTTAGCTGCTAATTTCATGGTTTCCTTGGTTTTAATAGCTGAGAAGTATTCCATTGTGTAAATGTACCATAATTTCTGTATCCATTCCTCCATTGAGGGACATCTCGGTTGTTTCCAGCCTCTGGCTATTACGAATAGAGCTGCTACAAACATGGCTGAGCAAATGTCCTTGTTGAATAGTTGAGCATCTTTTGGATATATGCCTAAGAGTGGTATAGCTGAGTCTTGAGGAATCACTATTCCTAATTGTCTGAGAAAGTGCCAGATTGATTTCCAAAGTGGTTGTACAAGGTTACGTTCCCACCAGCAATAGAAGAGGGGTCCTCTTTCTCCACATCCTCTCCAGCATGTCACTTGAGTTTTTTATTGTAGCCATTCAGATGGGTGTAAGGTGAAATCTCACAGTTGTTTTGATTTGCATGTCCTTGATGACTAAGGACATTAAACATTTCTTTAAGTGTTTCTCTGCCATTCAATATTCCTCTATTGAGAATGTTCTGTTTAACTCTATACCCCATTTATTGCTTGGATTACTTGGTTTGTTGCTGTTTAACATCTTCAGTTCTTCATATATTTTGGATATTAGCCCTCTGTCAGATATAGGGTTGATGAAGATCCTTTCCCAATCTGTAGGCTGTCGTTTTGTTCAGATGACAGTGTCCTTTGCTTTACAAAAGCTTTTCAGTTTCATGAGGTCCCATTTATTGGTTGTTGATCTTAGGGCCTGTATTTATCATCTTGCACAAAAAGTCTAAGTGGATCAAAGACCACTGTTAGAAGAAAAAGTGGAGAAAAGCCTTGACCTCATTGGTACAGGAGACAACCTCCTAAACAGAACATTATTGAAGATTTTACTATATTTATTTTTCTGTTACAAACAATCATATTTTCAACGACATTTATTTTTTGAAACACTGATACCACGTATCTTCAATTTGAATTCACAGTAATGATATTGGCATGGATATAAGCATACTTTATAGCCCATATTTTATAGGGTAAATATAATTTTAAGCATCCATAATATTTTACTGAAATCTGAAATTGAGTTTTATGCTTTCAAATGCAAATAAAGACTTATTACTAAAATCACTCTACCTGTTTTTCTAACTCAAAAATGGATCAATCAATATTACACATACTTTAAAAACTCGAGTGAATAAAAATCTTTTAAATTATCATAAAACAAAGTCAACCATATAGTAACAGAGAAAAACAGTCTCAATCAAAGGTCATAATTTAACAACAAAAAAAGGCTAAATAGTTTCTTCTTTATTCACAATTTTTTATTCTCTTCAGTTGTCTGTGGTTTGGGATGTACAGCGTGTGTGTGCGCGCGCGGGTGCGTGTAGATACACAGGAGTGTGGGCATGCATTTGGAGCCCAGTTAACATTGGGAATCTGCTCTCTGACCTGGTTTCTTTGGAGTCTGAGTCTCTGAAACACAGAGCTTGCTCATATGGCTGGCCTTGTTAACCAGCTCCAATGGGGGTGCCCTGTCTCTGCCTTCTGAGGTTTGAATTAGAGACATGCCACCATGCCCACCCCGCATTTTGTAGGCACTGGACATAAATGTCCTCTCAATTGAGCATCAAGTGCTTTCATCCCTCGGTCACTCCACAGTATTGTTGTGAGAAAACCCATTAAGATACGAAAGATGTCATAATCTGCTGTGCAATGAACAGCAGCTGCACAAGTTTGATTTATCAATGAAGTTGTATTGGTTACATACCTAAGCACTGTGGGATTAAAAAAAATCATAGAGAAAACTGTCATTTCCCAAATTATTGATAGTTACAAGTAGGTTGTTAATGTTAAAAGATTTTTTGGTATGGAAATAAATTACTTTTAGCACCTATGCAAGATACTACCCAAATACAGATATTTGGCAGTAGGATTTTTAAATAAATTTTCCTTTGAAAAGACATGGAAAAGCTTCGATGACTATTGTAAACATACATTTTTTTGAAAGAGGCAAAAATAACATATCATGAATCATTAGAGTGACTATACAAAGACATTATCTACCATGACCAAGCAAATACAATGATTCTATTTATGAGCAAGTAATGTTATAGATACTGAAAACATTTAAAACACAGGAATTTATATTCTTAACAATACAGATTGTTATTTTAAATGTTTCATTTGTTCCACTATGTATTTAGGCATTCTATGAAATCTTGTGATATGAATTCTATTTTGAAATTATTAAATCTGGGGTCTGATTTTTAAAACCTTACTTTCAAAATAGTCCACCACACACATTCTCTGTCATGTATTCTATCATGCTTTTTTTTTTTCTCCCAAGGAAACATGTGGGAACTCCTGTTAAAGGCTTTGGCATCTGAGATCAGTTTTAGACAAATTGCAGCCCGTGAATGAAAAACAAAAGCTGTCTCTGGCTAGAACCACCCTCCCATCCCAGGACGCCAACAGATGAGTAATGGTAGAAAACAGAGGGAATTTTTAAAGTGTGGCCACACTAGGAGAACAAAGGGGGAGAGGACAACGACAACAAGATCACCCTTCCCGGTATTGGCTCACGCAGGGACAGGGGAAAGAGGTAAGAAAACTTGAATAGAGCCAGCCGAGCAAGGTGCTGTCTGACCTCAGCATCCCCTCAACTCCCTTCTCAGCCTAAAGAAGCACTTCATCTTCCCCAGGAAAGAGCACACCAACTGGTCATCAAATACTTAATGGCCCTAAAAACACACATATGAATAACATTAGATAAACTTGGCGAGTTATGTTTAGGAATATGTGTGCATATACATATACTCCTAAATATACACATATGCACATGACAGATATTAATGAAAAAAGACATCAAGAATTTGAAAAAAAGCAGGGAAAGATATATATGGGAGGGTTTGGAGGAAGGAAACATGAGGGGAAAACAATGTAGTTATAATTTCAAAAATAAAAGGAACAATATAAAATAAAGAAATACATACTACTTCAGGGAACAAGGCAGTCCTCTGAAAATGGTTACTTTTGCTACAAGGTGCACCCTGCTCTTATGACTAGCTGCTCTCAGTGGGGGGGGGGGGAAGCTGAGATCCATATTCTATTCCCATTTACCACATATTGTAGAAAACAGTGTTTTCCAGACTGAATACTGTCTTAGGAAACTCCATTTTTCAAAAAAACATCTGACTGTATTTTGTAAAGGAACATGGCTACAGTCCCTATATGTGGACCCAGAAAACTCATCGTCTATCATTCACTACTCACTAGCACAGACTGATAAGTGTCCTACTCCTGGACATAGAAAAGGGGCCACCCTGTAAGTATATGGAAAAATAAAATTGTTAGAACAAACAGACATATTAAAATCATACCTGAGGAATCAGGTCCAAGAATTTATCAGACACATGGGATTGAGAGAAGGGGGTATCTCTCTCACCTGTATCCCTCACAGAGAGGAACCCTCAGCCCTGGGATGACATGGCCCCACACCAGCCGGTGTCTTTGTCAGAGTTCTATTGCTGCAAAGAGACACCGTGACCATGGAAACACCTATGTAAGAAAACATTTCATTGGGGCTGGCTTACAGTTTCAGATGTTTAGTCCATTATCATCACAATGGGGACAATGTCGGCACAGATGCACACATGGTGCTAGAGAAGTAACTTAGAGTTCTATATCCAGGTCCTTGACAGCAGGAAGAAAGAGTGAACCATTGGGACCGACTTGGGTCTTTGACACCCCAAAGACACACTTCCTCCAACAAGGCCACACTTCCTAATCCCTCTCAAGTAGTGTCACTTCCTGGTCACCAAACATTCAAATATGTGAGCCGATCGGAGCCAATCTTATTCAAAACTACCACACCTGGTGTCTCTGTTAGGGACTACAGAGTCCCCACTTTGGCTTGGGCTCCTGTATCCTACATCACCTGTTCAACCATTTAGACTTGTACCTGATCTGCTGTTCCCTGACCCTGACTCAGTTCAGTCTCAAACCTGACTCCAGAGGTTCCATTATCACCTTCCTCCTGGTACTTGTCTGGTTCATTATGTTACCTTTACACTTTTCCTGAAGCCTCTTGAATTCTGCTGCAGCCTCTTTAATGCTTATTAATTCTATAATCCATATCTAGATAGACAGATAATAGAGAGGTAGGTAGATATTTAGATGATAGATGATAAATGATAATGATGATGAAAACAGATTGATTGATAAATAGACAGATAGAGATTTATTGTATGATGTGTGATATGAAAGTAATATTAGTGATTAAGATTGGCAAACTGCAGCTGGGTGTGGTGGTACACGCCTGCAAGCCCAGCACTCGGTGAGACAGTGATAAGCAGATTTCTGTGAGTTCAAGCCCAGCCTGTTCAACAAACCCAGTCCAGGACAGCCAAGGCTACACAGAGAAACCCTATCTGAAAAAAAAAAAAAAGGTTGGCATAATGAACTTAGATTGAGTGCAGCCAAGGCAGAAGATATTTATGATAAATTGTCATCAAAAACATTAACTCCTGTGAATTCAATGAATTCTGACATTTTGGAGAAACACAGGCATATTTGTGTATGTTTCTGGTAAAATACAACTATAACTGGGCTCTATCCCAAGAGGCTCTGCTGTTCACAAATCCATAGTAATCATTAATCAGATGCGGCTATGAACCTTGTAAGCTATAGTAACGACTAACCTGGCAAGAATTGTTCATTGGTACAACAGTGACATAAACATCATAGAAGTAGCCAAGCGCTTTCTGGCACCATTATGAAGCTAAGAACCTATAGCTAGATAGGCCTTAAGCACTATGGGATAACCTTCTACTCTAATGCTGCTAAATTGGCATAGTACTAAACCAACACATAATTACTTATCAGCGTATCCATAGATTAATGCATATCTCAACTCTCATCTAGGAAGCTTTTATTTGAAATAGATGTTGATTAACACAGTGACCCAAAAGCAGACAAGGTGTAGAGAATAAGAAACTGCAGATGCACTCTAGTGGAAAGAATATAAGAGACAGAGGCAGAAGAAAACAAAGAAACATTATATCCAGGACTCAGCAAATACAAAACCTCTGCAAGCACAAGACAGACCGAATCCCAGCGTGGAGAGAGAAGTTGGGAATCCTATTCCTAGCACTGGAGCCGTTGGCAATTGTTAGCTGCGGGAGAGGGAGAAATGGTTTTCCTTAAGGATGTAGCACACTCTTCTGAAAGACTGCCTAAAGAGAATATTTGGGAAGCAAAAATTTATCTTGAAGGATTAAAAAAACAGGGGGGGTGGACACAAAGTTGAGTAGGTATTGAGGGTGCACGGGTCTGAGAAAAGATGTGGGAAGTGTGAATATGACTAAAAGACACGATACGGAACTCTCAAAATAGGTAATTTAGATCCAAAATGAAAGGTTAAGGGTGTTCAGATCAACTGCAGGAGACAGACAAACAAAATGAAGGCAGAGCTGCCAGGCTTTCACCATGCCTTTAGTTACATTGTGCATCCAAACCTGTAGTCAGTACTTGACAGCAGCTTCTACATGCCCATCATGTAGAGACTGGTGGACTCACAACATGCACTCCAGATTTATTTCAGTCCCTCATGTCTTCTAAGCCAGCTCCAGAAGTACACATTTGTCATCCCCCAGCTCCTCCCTGTCTTTCATTCATAAATACTTCTCAATGCCCACCGTGGTACAGGAGAACCTTAGAGAGGGTACCACGAAAATGCAGCGCAGATGTCTGGAAGACCTAAGAGCTAACTGGAGGTCAGCACAGTTATATTTCCGTCTTCATCTGTGTGCTTTCTCCCACACATGGGCACCTACATCAGCTGAAGTAATGCAGGGGAGAGTCAGATTTAACCAAGGTATTCATCCTGGTAATAAGTATTCAAAGAAATCAAGGCTGTGCACCGAGATCAGAATGAATATAATGACTGTAATCACTGTTCACAAACTATGACATCACTGTCCTTGCACTTGTCCAGGTTCTAGAATCAACATCCTTTTCAAAGGATTTGTGTCCGTGAGCTCAAAACAGAAATAGACCTTCCGTTTGGAAAAGAAAAAAGAAATCACCTATCTTTTTTCATAAGAAGGGTGAAGTGGGAGGAGGAATACTAACATTAATAGTGACCTCTGACCTTGCTTTTATTCTGTGTGTGTATGGCATGTGCAAAGAAACCTCTACGGACAACACCTTGCATTTTCATTAATCACAAAATTAAGCATTTTGAGCTTATTTAATACATAGTTCAGTTCGTAAAGCGCTTGCCTAATATAAACAAAGCTATAGGTTGGGTGCTCAGCACCACATAAGCCAGGAGCAATGGCACACCAGTGTAAGCCCACCACTCAGGATGTAGAGGCCAAAGTATCCAGAGTACAAGGCCATCTTTGGTTATCTAGAGAGTTTGAAGCCAGTCAATGCATGGGACCTTGTTGAGACGGGGAGAGAGAGAGAGAGAGAGAGAGAGAGAGAGAGAGAGAGAGAGAGAGAGAGAGAGAGAGAGAGTTTTACAGCGAAGGGCACTTAGGTAAGGACTGAACCACACCAAGCCTTGTTAGTCAAGGTCACTTCATACTTTAGCAAGCTCTTAAGCAGGGAAAGCAGACCGTCAGAATTTGAAGTCAGTGACCAGCCCAGTCCCATCCTCTAATTCACAAAACACAGATTTGTTTTCATTTCAAAGCAAATAGACAGTTCAAGACAATGCTCGCCTTTGTGCTTAATGACAGCATCACTCTAAATGATTCAGTTAAGGGCATCCCCTTGGCGAGCTCATTGCCAAGTTTATGTTTGAAGTCTTTATTGCTTCAGAGTGGGCAATTTGCTCTCTTAGACATACTCAACTGGCCCTCACTTCTCAGAGGCAGCATCAGCCAACCCACTAGTCAAATAAGAGATAAACAGTTTCCATGGTAGTTAAGCACAATGTAAATCGCTTTTGTGCAAAGGAATGATTACATTACTGAAAGAGAATTTTAGTTTTCAGCATTAAGTACACTGATGCATGAAGGAATTTTAGGTATAAAATTTTAAGGAACATAGAAGAATTTCTATGACCTATTGATTAACAATTGGAAGATGGTTTGAGGAGTGAAGCTCAATAAAGAGAGCTTTCTTTGAGTTAAGTTTTTTAAATTTATATATACAGAGCACATCTTGTGAACTTATTTTGCCACTTAAGACTTTAAAACCTGTCACTTAAAATCATTACGAAAATGTTTTGTATTGAGAAGTGAATGATAATATACTGTAATGTGTTATTGTAAACACAGTTGGCTTTGCATGTAGGAAACTCCCCTGTCTGCTCTGGGGCTAGTGCTATTGCCATCTGTGTAGGTAGATTAAAAATATATATAAAAGTCAGGTTACTGAAATAAAAGTTAAAACTAGAGCTATTCTACAGATGTTCTGAGGAAAGGAATGAGATTGTGAGGCTATGCAAGCACCTCCTTTAAAGTGGAAAGAGCTTTATATGTAGATATTATCCAATAAATAGATGACATCCAAGCTACAGCCTGCGGTCTCAAGGAGGTTAGACTTAGAGGAAGGGACCAGGAAGGACATATGAGTCTCCCTTGTTTGGGAGAATGGGTACATAGGAGAGTGAGGGAGACGAGAAGAGGAGGATCCAGTGGACAGGGGGAGGGGAAATAGGGTTGAAGAAGAGAAGGAGGAGAAACAGCTAGAGTTGAAGGGCATTTGAGGGGTGTTATGGAAATCTGCTGTAGTGAAAACTTCCTATAATATATGAAGATGGTCCTAATGAAGTCTCCAAAAAATGAGGAAGACCGAGTCCCAACTGGCCATCTCTTGTCACCAAATGAAACTTCCAGTGCCAGGCCTGGCTTTCATCCAATCGAGTTGTTAGCTGAAAGGATCTCATGAAAATACCCTAACAACCCAGGGTATAGCCAAGATAAGAGATTGTTCTCCACAAACTGACCCTATTGCTGAAAGACAACACCCACATAACTCATCAGACATGGAGAGGTCAAGCAGGTGCCTACACAGAACCTTCACTCTCAGGTTCTATGTCTTTGACATGGAAAGGTACTCTGCAGGCCACCAAAAAAGAAATGTAAACACCAGTTCAGCCACAAAACCTTTTATCTACAATCTGTCCTTGCAAAATACACGAGGACAACTGTGGCACAAACCTTGTGGAAGCAACCAACTGATGTCTGATTTAACTCAAGGCTCGCTCCATGAGATGGAACTCATACCTGACACTGCTCGGGTAACCAAGAACCAGAGACTAGATCTCCCAGAGACCTAGGGTAAAACCATATACTACTGTTCTAAAAATGTTTTAAAGTAACATTTACTTTTTAAGATACTTTTTAAAAATATTTTAAAGTTCTAAGATAACACCACAGCTTTATGTGGATCCCATTGGGACCAGACACACCAGAAAGTGAAGAAACAGGTAGTGGAGAAACAGAAGACGAAGAGAAGCTGAACAGTTTGTCTGCTATGAAGTGAGCGGAACTGGGAATGCAAAGGCAGTTGCTGTTCTTGCCCCTTGGGAAATGGTGAACCACACGGTCCACCAATAGAGCCAGCAACAAACACAAGCACAGTGGGCCTGTACCACCTTCTTTTGAAAAAACTAACTCCTGTATGAGTCGCTGTGACTCCCAGAGCTGCATCGTAGCCCAGGAAGAAGAGCAGTACCTGCAGAGTGAAGGCCCATAACTGATTTGACATGTCCTATTGTGTTTACTTCTTGTCATTGAACTATCTGCTAATCTCTCTGGTTGGTCTGGGTGGTGGTTCAGTCATGTCAGTCATGAGACTGGACGACTCTGTCTTGAACTACAGTTTTACTGTACTGCAGTTAACTTTGGCCAGAGATTTATTTTCTTTGGAATCTTTGGCATTGGACAAACATTTGAAGACACCCAGAGACCCCGCCCACCGTGTGGCTTGTACAAGACACTATGATGTGCAAGTATGGAGTAGAGAGGTAGGCAAGAAAAAGAGCAGGTCTAGAGACATGAGGGTAGAGAGGAACAGCCTTATGTTCCTGCAATGTCACCTGGAGCCATGCTGAAGTCCTGGCCCATGCTGCTACAAAAAGCCATGTCTCGGTTTATGGCCGTCAGCAGCAGGGGTCTGTGTTGATGCCCATGACCCACATCGTCATCAAAGGTAACGTGGACATCCCCAGTCTGGGCTGCTACTTGGAACCATGTTGATATTCAAGTGATGCACAGATCTGGCCCTGCCCCTTTCCTGACTACATCACTGGGAAGGCAGACCTGAACATCACCCAGGCAGCGCAGGAGAACTGTCCCTACCATGCATGTCCTTGGAAGAGGGAGAGATGCCTTCCCCTCATGCTCGCCCCTTGCCACCTACAGGAGAGTTGGCTCTGTTCCTCACCAGCTGTAGCAGCTGAGAGAGCAGATCCCACAGCTCACCTGCGCAGCACAGTAGAGCTGGTCCTTGGTGGTATGGGCATGGGTGAGCTCGCCCCCATGGGCATGAGAGCTGGAAAGCTGGCTGTGGCATTCCATGAGCTAACCCAGGCAATGTGAAGCAGTGTGGGAGAGCACACCCTGGTGGTGGGGGTTAGGGAGAGCTGGTGAGCTGACCAACTCAGCTACAGCCCAGACGCAGATCCAGGGCTCTCAGTGGCCCGCCCCAACATCTACCCCACCTATGAACTGCTGGAGTATGTGAAGGGGACCGGTCCTGCAGATCCAAAGCTACAGGATCGCCATGACCCATGGCAACAACAGGGTATCCAAGAGAAGTCCTGGTGAGGACCCAGTATTGATAGTGTAGTTGAAGCCAGAGGCCTAGAATTAGACTGCAATGAAAGAGAAAGAGAGACAGATTGGGACACACAACTCTAAATGAGATGTCTCCATCAAATCCCTCCCCTCAGAGGTCAGGGAACCCTGTGAAAGAGGAGACACAGGTCCGTCCCAGGCCCTCTGTATACTCACCATAGCTTTCAGTGTAGTGCTTTTGTGGGAGGCCTGAGTGTGTAAATGAGTGCATTTCTGATTCTTGTGCCTTCTCTTGGGGATCTCTTTTTTTTCTGTTGACTTGGTCAACTTCAGTATGAGGATTTTTTATTTTATCTCATTATATCTTATTTTGTTATGTTTTGTTATTATCTCTTAGAAACCCACTCTTTTCTAATGACAGACAGAAAAGGAGTGGATCGGGATGGGAGAGGACGTGGGAGGAACTGGAGGGAAACTGCATTCAGGCTATATTGTCTGAGAAAAGAATTTATTTAGTAAAAGGGGGAATTTTTTTAATGGGCAGAGCTTAAAGAAGGCATCATATAAGCCTTGAGTTAGGAGAGTCTCAACATAGAGTTGAAAACTTGCTGAAAACAACATTTATGTTAGAGAAGAAAGCAAAACTATTTATCAAAGGGAAGGCACAAGTTAGAGGAGGCTGTGGGGGGAGAAGGGGAGGGGAGCAGGTATGATCGAGATACGGCGTGTACCTATGTGAACTTGTTACAGAATAAATATTAAAAATGAAAAAACTATTAAAGGTCAGAAATGGTTATTAGATTAACCAAGTTTTATTCTTGTTTATTTAACTTCGAGAGCCTACGATGTGTGAGGCATTGCCTTAAGTTCTGCGAATAGAGTCATAGATAAGAAAGACAGAGCTCCCACCTTGTGCAGTTTATAATCCAGGACAGGATGGGTGAGTTATCTACTGCAGGGTCAAATCATGAAGGGCCCTCTTTGAAGATGCACATTAGAAAATGCTTTAGGTTTGATGGACTTCATGGCAGTCCAAAGCAGCCATGGACCAAAGGTTGGCAAACAAGCCCAGAGGCCAAATTCTTCCCACCGCATAGATTAAATGAATTAGTCACTTGGGTCAAACACCTAGTCATATATTCTTAATTCTTTAATTTGATTACGAAGAGTGTGACATGAAAGGGGAGATAGCAACAAAAATGCTCTTTAGGAGAAATTTGTGAAGCTGTAGCCAGCCTTTAAAGACAGCTGCCTTCCAAGGGGCAGCTCTTTTGTTAGGGCTATTTTCAGGCCTATTTAATTATGCAGAATGGGCACCAAAGCATGAAAAGGATTTGCTGAGGCAAAGAGGAGTGAAATGTCTCTGAATATTAAAGTGCCATGATGCCTGTAATTTACTTTTAAAATGTCACTAATTGTGCTGTCATGTGCAGTCATCATTGGACGAGCCTGTTGCAGATTGATGCCCTAATCAAGACTATACTGGAGCGACAGGTAGAGGGTGGAGAGGTAGATAGGACTTTATCAGAAAGTCCCCACACCACAGAGCCAACTGCTCTAAGCACTTCTGCTTTTCCTCTCTGATCCACGGTCCATGTTTTATTAATTAGCAGAATGATGAAATTGGTACCCTCTTAATAACAGGAGTTAAAAACTAGGCTCTCATTACTGAAAATGGTAAAATGAAAGATCTGTGGGTTCAACACGGGTTTAAGTAGAGTTTAGAAAGCCATGGCACAAGGACCCCAGTTCGGCCGGCCCAGCTAGAATAGGTTTTTACCTTTTCAAATGTTTTGTTGTTGTTGTTGTTAAAGCAGAGTGGTTTTGATCCATGAAAATGCCATAGCATTCAGATTTCAGTGTCTGTACATAATGCCTTATTCAATAAGGCACTAGAATGCAGCCACAAGTCTTGATGTACTGTCCACAGCTGGGAACTTGTCAGTTAAGGGTAACACAGAAAAGAGTACAGGTTTTATAGGGCATATTGTCCCTGTCAGAGACTCACCTCTGCCATTGAAACAGAAAATTAGCTA